>CM053771.1:534954902-534986885 GCA_028658325.1 Potorous gilbertii | reverse complement strand
ATCCAATGGGCTCAGGCCATGGAAGAGCTCAAAAAGAATTTTGAAAATCAAGTTAGACAGGTGGAGGAAAAACTGGGAAAAGAAATGAGAGAGATGCAAGAAAAGCAGGAAAAACGGGTCAATACCTTAATAAAGGAGACCCCAAAAATGCTGAAGCAAATCAAATAAGAAGGGTAGGATGACCACTTAAAGGGTTGGAGAAGATCAAGCGAAGGGTTTTTATTTTTTAGGTTGCTCTTTAGAGTTGTGACACAGTATCCCAGACATACCTTGGCTACTCTCAGAAGCATGTGTAGACATTTTGTAACTAGCGATGATCACATGGTGGACACTGGCTTCTTGGATCAGCAGCTGCAGAAGTGTCTGAGGCAGCAGATGAACTCAGATCTCTCTGTCAAGGTCAGCTGCTGCCTCACAGGGCCCACTGTACCTGGCAATCTTAAGATATAATGCATATTCCATCCTGCTTCTTTTCCTTCCATCTGCCTTCTCTACTATGGAGAACCTGAAAAGACCTTAGCCTAAAAGGGCCTGGGACTTCCATTGCATCCTGGGCCATCTCTAGCCATCCTGACAAATATCAGGCCACTGGACCCAGATGGCTCTGGAGGAGAAAGTGAGGATAGTGACCTTGCACAGAGCTCCCTCACTCAAATCCAAGTCAACTGCAAGTCATGTCATCATCTCTCTGTCAAGAATGAAGGAAAAACACAAACTTCTAGAGAGGCCATGTCTTCTGGAAAGGCTCTCTTGTGTTTTCATTCACCATCCTTGTGACTTCCCACACCAAAACACCCCTTCCTGGCTACTGCTTTCATTTCTGTGTTGTCTTCCTCACCTTGAAAGCACAGACAATCTTAATTTTGTATTTCAATTAAAAATTCAGATATGGTACTTGGCACATAGTAGGTACTTAATAAATGTATTCTCATTCACTAATTCATTTTTTGGTGACCATATGTAGTGCCAATGTGATAATTACAGTGCTGATGGCAGTTACAAATATGCTGGCACAGTTCTGAATCACAAAATATAACAGACTCTTCATGTGGAAGATAGAACCAAAACATTTATTCAAATACCATAAACCAAATCCCAACACCAGAAAACCAAATCCATCATAGTAACCAAGAAGTCTACACATATTATCAGGCTTTCCCACAAATGGACACCCTCAAGCAAAATGCCTTTCTCTCACTCACAGCCAACTGCCTGCTTCCTCTCTCTGTCTCTCTCAGATCTGACTAGTCTGGCTAACTTCCTCTTGCTCTGCTCCAGCTTCCTGTTCCACCCTTCCTGTTCCACCCTTCCTGCTCTACCTTCATGTGACTCAAACTCATGTGATTTAGGCTTCCATGTTACTTAAGCAGGTTACAGAGGCCTATTAACAGATGGAAAAGATCTTCCCATTCCATTAAAAATACACCACAGAGTGATTCTGAGTCATGTAGGAGGAGAGATAAAGAAGATCATTCAAAATGCTTCAGGCTTTCCAGTATAGTAAGAGGGAAAATTATCTGTTGGGCAGGCAATTGGTGAACTTAGGGTTGCAGGGAAAAAATTTAGATCACCTCCTATGGGGTTAAGGATGAAGGAATAATCTCAGAGGCTCCAGGCCTTTTTTAGCACAGTGCTTAGCATACAGTAAGCACTTAACAAATGCTTGCTAATTTGACTTGATTCAAGAAGAAATAAGATTCTTTTGCACACTCCCCAACATTTAGCAGCAAATATTCCATAAGTGAATTGCTATCATATGAACCCATAGTTAGACCTAGAAGGGACCTTTCAATTTAACTAATTAACCCCCTTAATTTTTGTAGATGAGGAATCTTAGTCTCACAAAGGTTAAGTGACTAACTCAAAGTCACACAGGCTAGTATGTCAACAAGCATTTTTTACTTACTCTGAATTAGACAAATGCTAGGGATATAAAGAAAGCAAAAACACAGTCCCTACAGGCAGAGCTGGAATTTGAAGGTGGAACTGTCTCCAAATCCAGCAGTCTCTCCACTGAGCCTGATTGCCTTCTCATTGCATCACTAAAAAGATAAAGCAGAGCCTACAAGTTCAAGTTGAAGTTGGTTGGTGCCAAGGTGATGGAGAAGAGTGCAGTGAATCTTCAAGTCAGTTGCCATATCTTTAGAGGGCAGGCAGAGAGCTCTTCATCCATCAGGAGCATGATTATGATCTTGTCACTGCCAGGGCCTGTATCTTTATCTGTAGGATGAGGGTGTCGAATCAGAGGGTCTCTGATATCCATCTGAATCCATGATCCTGCAAGCCTCCAGGAAAGAGCAGTTTAAGGTGGAGCAATCCTTCCTCCAGCCCTGATTCTGATGTAGACAGTTCCACTTCAGCCTGGCCTTGAAGGACAGGCCTCACTTGTTGGTCAGCACATATGTGACTTAGCTAGTTCATAGATGGTCTTTTTGAATTTCTGATTGGTCTTTGGGGCAGCTCAGGTGGTTCTTATCCAGAAGGCATGGGGCTGGGGGGAGGGAGTGATGCCTAAACTGGAAAGTTGTTCATAATTAGCCTAAGGATTCCACATGTTCAGTAACCTTGGGAGGTGGCTGCTATCCTGAGGAGGCCAGGCTACCTAGTGCCAGTGATCAGTGAGAATGAGTCGGCAGAAGCTCCCATTTTGTTACAGCAGGCTACTGACTGACATACACAGGAAGGCCTGCTGTACAAGTTATTAGATCTGCTTTTTTAAAAGGAAAGTAACTTTTGAAGGGTCAACAATCACTTTAATCAAGCATATACAGTAGAACCTTAATTTAAGAATTTAATTCCTTTTCAGATTCTGTTCATCATGTGATTTGTTTGTACTGCAAAGTGAATTTTCCCATAGGAAATAATGTAAAGTCAGATGATCAGTACCACATTCCCCAAAATATTCATATCAAAATAATTATTTATAATTTTAAGTTTTTTGTCCCGAATGCACTTGAAATACAATAGCAATGATTAATACACAATATAAACTGAAAATAAAATAAATTAACTTGTACTTTACTTTTGAGAAGAGTGATGGCTAACATGAAGGAGAAAAGAGGGAGGAGGAGGAAGAAGGATTATTGCTTGTAAGGAGAATTTCCCTCTGTGAGAACACTGGGAATTTCAATGTCAAGAGTGTTTTCTCTTATGCTACTTTCACTAAAAGTAAGATTAACACTACTGCCCTCACTTAGTTTTCATTTTTTTTAGAATCACTTTCATATTTTGATTTGCTGATTTTTTTTCTTTACATTTGCTTCTGACTAAGAATCTATCTAATGACACTTGCTTTTGAATTTTTTAAAAATTAATTTATTTGTTTTCAGTTTTCAACTATCACTTCCTTAAGTTTTAAATTTTCCCCTCTCCCTTCCTCCTCCCTCCCAGATGCCACATTACAGTCTCATATGGGTTAAAAAATACCTATTGACCTAATTGAGTGTCATCTTTTTGGGAGCCATTCAAGTCCAAACATGATGTTTGTACTGCAAATTTTTGTTCATCCTGCAAGACAAATTTTGCAAAAAATTTTTCCTTATTCAGAGAAGCATATGTAAACCAGGTTACTCATAAACTGAGGTTCTACTGTATATCATTCACTTAATTCAGGGGAAAAAGTCAGCACCCTGCACTTCAGAGAAAATAAAAACAGAGAAATAAAGATCAACAGACAGAGCTTCCAGCTGTCTGACCGTAAGCATTACATACATAGCTATCAGAGAGAGAAGCACCAACCTCTGGGTTTTCAAAGCCAGAGGGCTCCTTAGCAGTTTTCCAGAGTCTCATCTGGCACACAAACTTTCTTCCAAAAACCAAGCCCCAATGTAAAACCTTACCTCAGAGTTTTTATACACTTTTCAGAGCTGGAGGGCAGAACCCTCTGACCCAGTGCCTCAACAGAAATTAATGGGTGGGGAAGAACTAATTAACATTGAAATGTTACAATGCTGAAATTGCTGAGAGAGATGTCAGGGATCGTTGGGGTGGAAAGAAAGGCTATGTACAGATGCTGAGGGAGATGGAGGAAAATTATGAAAGTTAATCAGTGGAACAACAAGGGTGGGGACTAGGAATGTAATAGGTGTGGATGTCAAAGGAGAAGCTGTTGAGTGGGGGTGGCCCACTGAGAATCCAAAGACCGCAGTGAGGACAAGGAGTGTACCATTTCTTCCTTCTGGCTCCGTGAGGGCATGAGAGAGAGTGGCCAGAATAGTGGACAGTGGCAAGCACTGCAGTATCAGTGCTAGAAAATCATCAGTAATAGGAAGCAGAACAAGTAGTGAACAATAAAGGAGGGATTGCAGAGGACACAGTGGAAGAGGAAGATAGGATCAAGGAATAATCAGGCTGAGCTAGAAAGGCATGAGACAGTACAAGGAGAGGGAGAGCCCATGGCATGATATGAATGGACGCCTACCAGAAGAAGGAACAGGAGGTCACAAATTTATTCCCCTGTGAACCCACCTGGCCCTGTGAATGTTTTCCTAGGGAGTTCATTAATGATTTGTTCCATTTCTTTTTCCAAGATGGGGTTATTTAGGTATTCTATTTCCTCATCTGTTAATCTAGGTAATTTATATTTTAGTAAATATCAATTTTGCTCAGATTGTCAGATTTATTGGCATATAATTGGGCAAATCATTTCCTAATGATAGCTTTAATTTCTTCTTCATTGGTGCTGATTTCACCCTTTTTATTTTAGATACTAGATATTTGGTTTTCTTCTTTCTTTTTTTTAAAAAAATAAATTAGCCAGTGTCTTATTGGGGTTTTTTTTCATATGACCAGCTCCTAAATTTATTTATTAGCTCAAAAGTTGTTTTTTTTTACTTTCAATCTTTTTAATCTCACCTTTGGTATTTCAGGGTTTCCAATTTGGTGCTCATTTGAGGATTTTTAATTTGCTCCTTTTCTAGTTTTTTTTTTAGTTCCATACCCAATTCATTGATTTGTTCTTTTTTCATTTTCTTGATGTAAGAATGTAGAGAAATAAATTTTCCCCTAAGTACTGCTTTGGCTACATACCATAAATTTTGGTGTTTTGTCTCATTGTTGTCATTCTCTTTAGTGAAATTATTGGTGGTTTCTATGATTTGTTTTTTGACTCACTTATTCTTTAGGATTAGATTATTTAGTTTCTAATTAATTTTTAATCTCTCTTTCCACTCCCTTTTGTTGAATGTAATTTTTATTGAATTATGATCCCAAAAGAATATATTGAATATTTCTGCCTTTCAACATTTGATTTTGAGGTTTTTATGCCCTATTTCATGGTCAGTTTTTGTGTAGGTGCCATGTGCTGCTGAGAAAAAGTTATCTTTTTCTTCTGTTCCCATTCAATTTTCTCCAAAACCCTGTCATATCTAACTTTTCTAATAGTCTATTTACCTCCTTAGTTTCTGTCTTGTTTATTTTTTGGTTGGATTTATCAAGTTCTGAGGGGACACTTGAGGGTCCCCACTAATATAGTTCTGCTGTCAATTTCTTCCTGTAACTTATGTAACTTCTCCTTTAAGTATATGGATACTATGCCACTTGGTGCATATATTTAGCATTGATTTTGCTTCATTATCTATAGTATCTTTTTGCAAGATGGAGTTTCCTTGTCTCTTTAATTAGATCTATTTGTGCTTTTACTTTATCTGAGATCAGAACTGTCCCCCTGCTTTTTTTTTACTTTAGCTGAAGCATAATAGATTCTGTTCCAGTCCCTTACCTTTGCTCTGTGTGTGTGTCTCTGCTTCAGGTGTGTTTCTTGTAAATAACATATTGTTTCTTGTAAACAACATATTGCAGGATTCTGGTTTTTGATCCACTCTGCTATCTACTTCTGTTTAATGAGAGTTCATTCCATTCACATTCACAGGTATGATTACTACCTGTTTATTTCCATCTGTTCTGTTCTTCCTCTTGTTTGTCCTCTCTCTCTTTTCACCATTTCCCTCCTCACTAATGTTTTGCTTCTGTCTACCACCTTTCCCTGATCTGCCCTCCCTTCCATCAGTCCCCACCCCACCCTTTTACTTAATCTCTTCCCCTCCTATTTCCCTGTTTTGTAAGATAGATTTCTATATTCAACTGATTGTGTATTATTCCCTCTTTTAGCCAAAAATGATTAAAGTACAAGCAATGCCCATTACCCCCCATCTTCCCTTTTACTGTAATAGTTTTTGTACCACTTCATATGAAATAATTTACCCTATTCTATATCTCCCTTCATTCTGCACCCAGTGTACTCCTCTTTCTTATCCCTTAATTAATTTTTTATGCCATTCCCTCAAATAACTGTACCCTCTGTCTATGTTATGTTCCTTCTAGCTGTACGATTAGTGATACATTTTTTAAGAATTACAAGTATCATGATTCCATGTAGAGATATAAGCCATTTAGCTCTATTTCTTTTCTCTTTTTACCTGTTCATGCTTTTTTTGGGTCTTGATATTAGAGATCAAATCTTTAGTTTAATTCTGTTTTTCTCCTTTTGAAAGCTTGAAATCCTTCTGTATCATTGAATGACCATTTTTTTCCTTGATGTATTATGCTTAATTTTGCCAAGTAAATGATTCTTGGTTGTAGTTCTAGCTCCTTTGCCTACCAGAATACCATGTTCCTTTACCTCCACTCTTTTAATGTCACAGTTGCCATGTTTTGTGTAATCCTGATTGTGGCTCCTTGATATTTGAATTGTTTCTTTCTAGTCACTTGTAGTTTTTTTTCCTTGACCTGATAGTTCTGAAATTTGTTTGTAATGTTCCCTGGAGTTCTTATTTTGGGATCTCTTTCCTGCAGCGATTGGTAGACTCTTTCAGTGCTTACTTTGCCCTCCGATTCCAGGATATCAGGGCAGTTTCCTTGATTATTTCTTGAAAGATACTGTCCAGGTCCTCCTTTTGTTTATGACTTTTAGGTAGTCTAGTGATTCTGTTATTGTCTCTTTTGGATCTGTTTTCCAGGTCAGTTGTTTTTTCCATTAGGTATTTTACATTTTCTTTCATTTTTTCATTCTTTTAAATTTGTTTAATTGGTTCTTGCTGTCTCATAGTGTCATTAGCTTCCAATTCTGAGTTTTCAGATGTGGTTTTCTTCAATTAGCTTTTGTATTTTCTTTTCCATTTGGCTAATTATACTTTTTAAGTAGTTCTTTTCTTTTCCCAAGCTATTGATTCCTCTCTTTTCATAGTTCTCTTGCATTTCTTTTCCCAGTTTTTCTTCTACCTCTCTTATGTGATTTTTAAGCTCCTTTTTGAATTCTTCCACAAAATTCTTTCTGACTTGGAGACCACTTCCTATTTTCCTTTGGGTTTTTGTCCATAAGGTATGAGGGAGGGACAGTCAGAGAAAAAGATGGAGGTTATTTTGTGAGGACTAGCCTGGAGGCTGATGGCACTGAATTGAAGAGTATGTGTCAGGGAGTAAAATGTGAGAAGACTGGAAAAGTTGGGATGGGGGAACAGGTTATAAAGGACTTTGAAGGCCAAACAGAGCATTTTGTATCTGATCCTGGAGGCAATCGGGAGCCCCTGGAGTTTCTCTAGTTGAAGTGATAGTGACATGGTCAAACCTGAATGTTAAGAAAATTATTTTAGAATGAAGCAAGGACTAGAGGGAGGAGAGACTCAAGGCAGGTAGACCCCCATTCTCACCCCCTAGAAGCTATTGCAATAGGCTAGGTGTGAGGTGATGAGAGGGTAGTATCAGAGGAGAGAAGAGGTGTCTTCAAGAGATATTGTAAAGGTGCAACAGCTTGGATGTGAGAGGTAAGAGATAGTGAGGAATCCAGGCTGACTCCTAGGTTGCAAGCCTGAGAAGCTAGGAAGATGAGATTGGTCTCTATAGTAATAGGGATGGTAGGAGTAGGGAAAATTTAGGGGGAAAGGAATGAGTTCTGTTTTAGACATGTTAAATTTAAGATACCTACTGAATATCCAGTTCAAGATGGCTGGAAAGCATCTGGAGATGGGAAATTGGAGATCAGTGGAGTGATGGGGATAAGACAATTAGATGTAAGAATTATTAGCATAGAGATGGTCATTAAATCCCTGAGAACTGATGAGATCACCAAGTAAAGTAGTGTGTGTCAGAACCCTGAAGGTTGTCTATGGTTCAAGTGTGTGATCTGGAAAAGGATCCAGCAAAGAGTCAGAGAAAGAGCAGTCAGAAAGGCAGGGGGAGAACCAGGAGAAAGGGGTTTCCTGAAAACCTAGAGAGAAGAGAGTGGTCAAAGATCTCAGATCAAGAAGGGTAAAGATGGAGAAAAGGCCATTAGATTTGGCAGCTAAGAGATCATTGGTAGCTTTGGAAAGAACATTTTCAGTGGAATGATCAGGTCAGAAACCAGACTGGAGAGAGTGAAGAAGGGGAAGCAGAGGCAATGACTGTAGGTAGCCTTCTCCACCAGAAATGGCACATTATCTGATAACCCCAAAGAATTATGGTTATTTATCTGAATTATTTTGTGGTGACCCAGCATCCAAGAATCTGGTTGACTGAGTATTCAAAGCTAAAAAGACTTGTCTTTCCAGAAAACTTTAAATGAAGTATTTGTGGAAAGGAGATCTGGGAGGAAAGATTAGATGGAAGTCAAGGAAGAGACAGTTTTTTTAAACTAGAGCTAACAGGGGTTCATGAGAAATCTGATTAAATCAGCTTCAAAAATCTTTTTCAAAGTTGGTTCAAAATGTTCTGTTTTGTGTAAGGGAAACAGGCCCTAAAAGACAGGTTTCTAAAGAAAGCTTGTGAGTGATTTTCTCAAGCTTTGGCTAGTAGCAACAGGTTGTTAGAGGACCTGGAAACTTGACTGTCTATAAAATGAAAAGACTGAAGGACCTTTCCAGTTCCATGTTTTGTGGTTCTGTAAATGTGGTGTTTTTCTGTATGCAAATCATCCCCAGTTAAAGAAGTTAAATAACTGATGAGAGGGAAAACTAAAAATGGATGAATAAAAAGCATTAATTAAGTGCTTATTATATGCCAGGCAGTGCAGAAAATGCTGGGGATACAAACACAAAAGCAGGTTCCTGTCTGTGGGACACTGATTCTAATGAGGAAGATAAAGGTTATTGGGGGAAAGTATTTGGTTTGGGAAGTTAGAGGACTGATGAGTGGACTGATTGAATGAGGAGGCAGGAGCACCAATGGATGAAGTCCCCAAGGTCAAGGCCTCCAGAGGTCTGTTGGTCCAGAGAGTGCATTGGCAAAAAGACAGGTGGCAAGATGAGATGGGAAGCATGATGGGACTCCAAATATGTGGAGAGTTATGGAGATGGTCACCACCTAATACCACCATCTGATAGCACTCATGACATTCAAGTTCAAGGTTTTTTTTTCTTTCTAAGAAATATCTACATTTCTTCTGGAAGTTAAAAAATGTAAAATTAAATTTATGAAGCAGTGGCATCACAAGACATTACAAGGAAATTGTAGCATCTTAGAAATACCTTTTCCAGTTTATAGCACATAGTAGGTGTTTAACAGGGGCTGCTAGGTAGTACAGTGAATATAGCAGAGGACTTGGAGTCAGAAAAATCAGAGTTCAAATTCAGCCTGAGATCCTTACTATCTGTGATCAAATAAGATAATATTTGTAAAGTGGATGCATGGCACACAGTAGGTTCTATATAAAAGTTTATTCTCTTTTTCCCCTATCCTATGTGATCCAGGACAAAGTCATTTAGCCTCAATCATCAGCTACCTCATAGCACTATTGTGAGATAAAAATGAAATATTTGTAAAGTGACTAGTGCAATGCCTAGTACATGGTAGGTTCTTAATAAATGCTCATTTCCTTCTTTCCTAATAAATGCTAGTTGACTGACTGATTCCAGGAAGTTATTAGGGATGGCCCTATTGATAGGGACATCACATCTACAATCAGATTCTGTCATGACAAAGATCTTGGGAATATCATTAGGAAAAGGATGATGTTCCAGAAGAGAAAATTGCTGGGATGAAATATTCAAAAGATGAGCTAGGAAAGAAATTGGTCCAATTTTTAAAACTAAAACTTGAGAGGAAGCCTGGCTCTTCCCTGAAAACACTCTCTCCCTGGATAGCCCCACCTGGTGCGGAGTGCTCCTCCTTTCTCACTCCTTGAAGCCTTGAATCAGCAGGAAGAGGAGTCATTTTTGTTCTCTGCTTCTGTTAGTAGCCTATCCTTTGGTACCATTACCATTGCCCACCCACCATCCAGGTTCACTCCTTCTGTCCGTATCTCCCATTCACATCTTTATCACAGTCATCTACTGCTCAGACTAATGAAGTTTTGAATCCAAAGGGCTAACAAACCAGTGCTTAGACTCAGGATGGTTCCATATGTCAAGTACTGACTTTTATCAGGTGCTTTCAGGTTTGTAAGGTGTTTTACATCCATTACCTTGTTGGAACGATCCATTTTGTAGACGGGGAAACTGAAGCTGAGAAAGGTTGGACCTTTTGTCTGGGGTCACACAACTGGTAAGTTCTGGAGGCAGGGTTTCTGAACTCAGATCTTCTTGACTCCAACAGTCTAAATGGCCTGTTACAGGTGTAAGTCAATATTACCTCCCACAATGCTCTCTACCCATGGAGACTGATTCTTGAGAATCCCAAGTTTTTGTCCCTCCACTTACACACAGCCTGGTCCTTGGATTTTCTCACCTTTTTGCTTTTTAGGTTTTTTTTATTGTTCATTAGCACTTTCACTGGAGTCTGGAGCCAGGAAAAAAATGAAAGGTGAGAAAACAAACATTTAAATATGTTACTCATCAACTTTGATAAAAATGTAGCAAAAGGTTTGAAAATCCTGGCTAAAATAGGGTTGTGATCATTGGAGGAGTTCAGTAATCCCCCGTTTTCCTGCTCACTCCTATAGACCCCCACAAAATACTTTTTTGGTGGAAACAGAAGGAATTTCCAAAAGGTATTGAAAATAAGCTAGAAATGGGGTGTATTAATTGAACTAGAGTAGATAGAATGAAGTGGGTAGAGAGGGCCTCACCAATGTGGCAAAGAGCCTTTCCTTGTGTGGCTTAAAGGGAGGCAGAAGAGACATCTCTAGCCCTTTCCCCCAGCCTTCTCCAAGAAGGACTTTCACTCCTGCCAGGAGGAGAAGGAGGTTGGGGCCAAGGGTTACTGAGATGGAATTATATCAATCTTCTCCCTTAAACATTGTTTATCCAGAGGATATGATCAAACTCCACCTAACTTTTAATTACTTTATTATTTTAGGGGAAAGGGAACCCCAAGATCTCTATCTAAGAGATTGACACCTTTCCCACCTAATACCAGTTCTACAATAAACATATGTAAAGCATAGGGAAGAATTCAGTTTATTTAAATCATAGCAAAATAGAAATCAGAGAAAGGTATACATAGGAAAATATATACCAGAAAATACAGAGTGAAGGAGCTCTCCCATTGGGAGGCAGGTAATTCAGCTCAACCAAAAGAGGGCCCTAGATCTCACCCAAGCAGAAAGACCCCACAGTCTCTAGAGTAGCAATCTGGGGATAGGGAAGTGATGGAGACTGCCAGTTCCTCTTATGTGTTCCCAGAGTCTTTTCCTTCAAGCAACTTGAAGCAGAGTTGGCCTAGTCTATCTTCTCTCTCCAAGCTGGAAGACAGGAATGTCTGCAGAGACTAGATTGTAGAGGACTTAAAGCTTGATGAGTTCCACAAGGGGAGGGTACTCCTGATTTTAAAAAAATATGTATTTTTAGTTTTCAACATTCAATTCCACAAGCTTTTGAGTTCCAAATTTTCTCCCCATCTCTCCCCTCCATCTGCCCCAAGAAATCATGTTTTTCCAATTACCCCTTTCCCCAATATGCCTTCCCTTCTATCACACCTCTCCCTTGTCTCATCCCCTTCCCTTCTATTTTCTCATAGGGTAAGATGGATTTTTATATCCCATTGCCTGTATGTCTTATTTACCAGTTGCATGTAAAAGCAGTTTTTTAAATTTGTTTTTAAAATTTTGAGTTTCAACTTCTCTCCCTTCCTCCCTCCCCACCCATCCCAAATAAGAAGGCAAACAATTTGATTTGCATGTGTAATCATGCAGAATACTTCCATAACAGTCATGATGTGAAAGACTAACTCCATCCCTCCATCCTATCCTGCTCCCCATTTATTCTATTCTCTCTTTTGACCCTGTCCCTCCTCAAAAGTGTTTATTTCTGATTACCCTCTCCTCCCATTTGCCCTCCCTTCTATCATCCCCCCATTCCCCTTTCCCCCCTAATTTCCTGTAGTGTAAGATAGACTTTTAAATTGAGGGTGAATGTTATTCCTTCCTTAAGCCAAATCCGATGAGAGTAAGGTTCACTCTTTCCCTCTCATCTCCCCCTTTTCCCCTCCATTGAAAAAGCTTTTTATTTCCTCTTTTATGTGAGAGATAATTTATCCTACTCTATTCTTCCCTTTCTCCTCCCGATATATTCTTCTCTCACCCCTTAGTTTTATTTTTTGAGATATCATCCCTTCATAGTCAACTCACCCTGTGTCCTCTGTCTATATGTTTATAATCCCTCCAACTACCCAAATACTGAGAAAAGTCTCAAGAGTTACAAATACTATCTTTTCATGTAGGAATGTGAACAGTTCAACTTTATTTATTTATTTTTTTTGTTTTGGGACATTTCAAAAGTGCATTTTATTTTTTTAATTGAATTATTTTATTCATTTTCAGTGTTCGACAATCACTTCCATATATCTCAGATTTTTTTCCACTCCCTCCCCATAACTCCCCACCCCTACTCCCTCCCTGAGACAGTATGCAATCTTATATAGGTTCTACATGTACATTCCTATTAAATGCATGTTGCATAGATGGATTAAAATAAATGGGAGAAATCATATGATTTCTCTTTCCTGTTTACCTTCTCTTGATTCTTGTATTTGAAAATCAAATTTTCTATTCAGCTCTTGTCTCTACATCAAGAATGCTTGAAAGTTCTCTATTTTATTGAATGACCATTTTTTTCCCCTGAAGTATTATACTCAGTTTTGCTGGGTAGGTGATACTTTGTTTTAATAATAGCTCCTTTGATCTCTGTAATATCATATTCCAAGCCCTCCAATCCCTTAATGTAGACACAGCTAGATCTTGTGTTATCCTGGTTGAGTTTCCACAGTACTTGAATTGTTTCTTTCTCACTGTTTGCAATATTTTCCCCTTGACCTGGGAGCTCTGGAATTTGGCTACAATATTCCTAGGAGTTTTCCTTTTGGCATCTCTCAGGAAGTGATCAGTGGATTCTTTCAATATCTCTTTTATGCTCTGGTTCTACAATATCAGGGCAAGAACAAGTTTTCCTTGATAATTTCTTGAAAGACAATGTCCAGGCTCTTTTTTTGATCATGGCTTTCAGGTTGTTCAATAATTTTTAAATTGTCTCTCCTGGATCTATTTTTCATATCAGTTGTTTTCCCAGTAAGATCTTTCACATTGTCTGCTGTTTTTTCATTCCTTTGGTTTTGTTTTGTAATTCCTTGATTTTTCATAAAGCCATTAGTTTCCATTTATTCCATTCTAATCTTTAAGGAATTATTTCCTTCAGTGAGGTTTTGGACCTCCTTTTACATCTGGCCAATTCTGCCTTTTAGGGCATCGTTCTCCTCATTGGCATTTTGGATCTCTTTTGCCATTTGGATTAGTCTATTTTTTACAGTGTTATTTTCTTCAGCATTTTTTGAGGTCTCCTTAAGCAAGCAGTTGACTTGGTTGTCATGATTTTCTTCTGTCACTCTCATTTCTGTTCCCAATTTTTGCTCTAATTCTTTTACTTGATTTTCAAAGTCCTTTCTGAGCTCTTCCATGGCCTGACATCAATTCATATTTTTCTTGAAGGTTTTAGATGGAGGAGCTTTGATTTTGTTGTCTTCTTCTGTTTGTATGTTTTAGCCTTCCTTGTCACCCAAGTAAAATTTCATATATTCTTTTTCCTCTTTTTGCTCATATCCCCAGTCATTTACCTGACTTTTGAGCTCTTTGTCAAGGTAGTTTCTGCTTCCAGTGGGGATGGGGAGTATGCTGTCAATGGCTCCATCCTCCCACAATCTGTGGGCCTAGAGATCCAGGGTACTCCTGATTAAAAGAGTTCCCAAAGGGGAACTCACTGAAAACTGAAGCTTTTGTGTCTTGACAACTCTGCCCTGTCCCTCCAATTATGCATGGCACAGCATATTTTGGGATTTATAAGCCAGATTTCTTTCTTAAGGATCAAGCTTTACTGGTCTCATTGATTGGTCAACAATAGGTCCCAGCCTAAGCCCCACCTGGACATTGTTTGGGCACTGATGGCTCAGAGTGAATATAAATAACAGTTGTTTCCATTTTGGCCAGAAATTCTGAGGGTATTTCCCTTCCAAGTTGATTTTTCTTTAAACTAGGTAAAGGAGGCCATTCTTTGCCTCATTTCTTACCTAGCCTTGGTCCCTAAATGGGCTTTGCCTCAGTCAAACTGAGACCTGGGAAAGAACTTAGCTTATAAAGGCCAAGGTCTCCCACTGTATTTGGGGTCATCTTCATTCGTTCTGTATCTTGCTGATGTGGATAGAAACAGTGCCTTAAGGGTTAAAATTAATATTAAGGGTTGCTTTTCTAGTACTTTGTGAAGCCCCTGGTTTATTTTCTAACCTGAAGGAGCCCTAAAGTCTATCCCCCTTATCTTGAAATACCACAAAACTTCCCCCTTATTCTGGACCATGAAATTCCTTGTCTCCCCCATCCTGGATCATAAAATTTCCCCTGTCTCCCTTATCTTGGGTCATCTATCTTCCTCATCCTGTGCCTAAATCTCCAACCCTCATTTGAAACTCTAAAAATTACATCATCATGCTATAAGTTGTGTATATAAGTCTGGTCCTTTCCCTATATCACTGGCATTGTTTAGCTCTTTGCTAAATCTCAGACCTGCTGCTTTTGCGTCAGTCAAGCTCCCAATGGCCACAGAGAAGGTCTAAGTGAATTCATTCACATCTGAACCAACTCTCTCATCCCTCTCCTCAACATTGCCATTGTGCCCAAATGGCCCCAGAGGATAGAGTGAGGCTGATGACTTATGCACAGTGCTCCCTCACTTAAATCCAATTCACTTGCATGTAATGGCTTCACCTTCCTGATGTCATGGTCTTCCTTGAGAACCAAGGGCAAACAACAACAAGGCAAGACCCCATTGCAATGGCCTTTGGGACAGGGCTTGTTCACACTAGTATAGCAGAAAAGGTTTCTGAGCAGTACCATCAATAAATTCCAAGGAAATGTTAGAAGGGCATGGACCAAGCCCAGAGTGTATGTGGAAAGTGCTGTTCCTTAGACCAGCATGAGAAGCTGTGATGCATAGGTTGGGGGTAACTCCTTTTCCCAGTCCAATCTTAATTCTTAGAACTATTAGGGAAAAAAACACATTACGGCCTTTTAGGCATTTTACTTGTTAGAGGGAACCCTGAAGTGTAGGTTTTTTACTATTCACCTTTCATAAACAATTGTGCAACAAAAGTTCTAAAGCTTTGTTATGAGTCATTCCTCTCAGGTTAGGGTTTAACTTGGCATTTTGACTTCTTCAGCAAATAAACATAGCAAAAAAGGAAATGCTCAGAAGAGATCTGAAGTCATTTCATTTGGATGAATAGTTTATAGAACACTGGGGCTTAAAGTTGTTCATCCTTCCACCCTGAATATTTACTGGATTTGACTGTTTAAAGTTATTGAGTGTTATCTTTATGTATCTGAATGATTTTTTTGAAGACAGTAGGGCTATATTTGCAAAATAGTATACACATCTCATTTTGAAAAATTACACAGAGATTTCTGAAGGGGATTAACATACTCTTGGAGCTAAAATAACTCCAAGAAACTCCTTTTACCAAAGAAGTTAAGTGATGTATTCAGGGTTGCAGAGTCAGCATGTTTCAGACACAGGATCTGAACCTGATAGAGTCTTCTATAGTTAATATTTGGTATACTATGGCATAGTTCTTGTATTATTGCTATCTAGATGATCATTTTATTGGCATGGGGAATTTCCAAAATCTTCTCACTAATACAGATTATCAATTCCTGTTTTAACAGTCTTAAAAGTAGCCTGAGACTTTGAGAGGTCAAGGGACTTGCCTAGCTGGGATGTGTCATTTGGGATTTGGATTTGAACCCAGATCTTCCTGCTTCCAAAGCCAGTACTCCATTCATTCTGCCAAGGTGTATCCCATTACATTTTATTATATCACAAAATAAGACTTCACATATGATTTCTGTGGGCCTTTGATGTCTAGGTGCTAATTTTTAAAAATCTTCCTAGGTTTGTTTTTAGCTTTATTTTCAAGAAAAAACATTAGACAAAGAATGGGTAAAGCATTTGGGTTAAGATCAACAGTGATATTTAATGAAGAGGTTATTTTATGTTCTAGATCTTTTTCCCCCTGAGAATCATATACCTGAAAACTTGGAAACCAGCATCTTCTAGGGATTGTGAGATCATTTCCCCCAAAATGCATTATTATTTCCTTTTGCTCACATTTTTATGGCCACCTGAACTTCTGGAAATCTTGCATTTCCTTTTCTGGCCTGGCCCTTGTGCTACCTAGAAAAGCTCAAAGTAACTGCAACCTTTGAGATTTCAGGAGCCTCTTCCCTTCCTTTTATGAAAATGTTGTGAAGACTGGTCCTAAGATCCCATATTCTACTTCTCCAGAATAATTTCCTGTCTGTGAGAAACCATCCGTCCCCTTCTGCTGCCTTGCTGCCAGTGCTAGAGGGTGCCGATTTTAATCCGCCCATCATGGGTTACTTAGTCAGTCATTTTGAAAGTGTCAATAAATAAGACTTCAGTGACATGCCTCTGGTGTGATTTCTGCTCAGAAGAGCTTTCTCCCTGCTTGCCTAAATGATGTTTCTTTTTACTTTAGATACCACTATTCCCTTCAACAAGTGAGTTATTTCCCTCTAGAATATTTCTTTTTTAAAAAATTCAATTTTATTTTCTTTTCAGTTCTGGGGAACATTTCTTATGAACTCAGAATGTCACGAGCACTTTACAGTGGTCATCGATAAAGACAAATTAGACATTTTTGGCCAATGCCCTGGTAGGTGGGATGTGATACATGGGTGTAGGATGTGATCTGCCCAGGTCACATTGGTTGTATGTATATCTTTTGAAGAGAAGTGTGAAAATTGAAGAAGTCCAGATCTTTGCAGTTTGGCTAGCTAAATGGAGGAGCAACGTATAAGAGTGGAAGGAATGTTAGACCAGGAGGAGGAATGGCCTTGTTTTCTCACCACCACAAATCAAACATTTGAACTTGGGATAAATTCCCTTTCCTCATCTGTAAAACAAGAGATTGGACCAGGAGATCTAAAGGGATCTAAAATCCCTTCTGATTCTGATGACAGTGATTGGATGACATTTGTACTGAATTACTATGGGATGCACATAGGCAATTCTTAGGATCAGAGATCTCGAGTTGGGGAGGCTATCCTCATTTCACAGGAAAGGAAGTTGAGACCCAGAGAAGGGAAGGGACTCATTCAAGTCCACTCAACAACTTTCACTGTGGTTCTACTTGTACTAGATAGAGAATGCAAATAATTCAAAATAAAAACATTTAATGACATAGAATAGTAGCCATAGAACATTTCCTCCATAGACATGGATGACACCTACACATGTCATCAGTAGGAAGTATGGATGTGTCTAGGGGATATTCATGGAGGGGAATGTTTAGGGAACAAATGGGTGACCAAAACATGCATGTAAGGAACATGTCTGACTGGGATCATGGATGAAGGCACACATGTAGAGAATGAGTGACTTGGGAATTGTGTGGATAGCACACAAAATGAATCCACATGGCCAGTGGTCATGTATGTGGATGGACACATGGAGGGAGTCACATATTTAATTGTCAGATTGTGTTGATAGCTGCTGTCCTGATCCTGTCCAGTAGAAGGAAGTAGGAGGACCTAGTGTATTCCACCTCACCATGACAGTTATAAGCACCCACCCTACTTGGTGGAAGGAGGGGAGAAATGCTGAGATATTTACAGCTCTCAGAATACAGTTCACTCAAGTCTGCCTCTCCTTTCCCCCAAGCCCACCTTTCTCTGCAGGGCAATGCTGACTTGTGATCTGGGAGAGTGGAATATTGTGGCTTCCCCTAATCAAAATCAGCTCTCTGGAAAACCTCATTTCTTCTTGAGCTTGCTCTACTTCAGTGAGTCCTAGCCATGGGACATGATGCTTCTTGCCTACAGTGATGGACAGACATACTTTACTCCTAGCAATAAAAAGAATGTATTCTAGTAAAGACAAAAGTCCAATAAACCATCTCCTGTTCATTTGTACTTTAGCCATCTCTTTCAGACTCAGAGAGGACAAATCCCACTTTAGAAATGCGCAATTCAGTTTGCTTCATTCCCAGAGCTGCCCCTCCTTGAGTGACAAAGGAGTTTGGGCAGTACGTACAGTGTGAAACTGAAGCTGGACTCACACTCATCAGGGATGGCCCGCAGGTGAAGACTCAGTAATGCCACAGGAATTCTGCAACAAGGCCCTTTCCCAGAAAGGATGTGCACTCAGGATCTGGTAGAACATTGGTGCTTTGAGGGTCCTGTTGCTGGAAAGGACTTCTGACTTCAGCTAACTTCTTTTCTGGGCACCTAGGGAAGTGTAGAAAAGGACAGAACAGCCAGAGAAACTGTTCTTTTTGCTGTCTGGCTGCTTTTGTCCCTCCTTCCTCACTTGTGTATCTCCCTTGAGTCCTTCGATTTCCATTTCTGGTGATGAAAAGATAAGCCAATCCCCTCTGTCTCTTCCAGTTTTAGGATTGATGAGCCTAGCTGACCTTGGGTTATCAGAAGGAGGGCAGTATTTAAACTTCTGTTATACACACACAGGAAATGCACGTGGTCAGAGCACACACAACTGCAGGACCAGGGATACCTTCTAGTGATGTCATCTCATCGCCCTCCCTGGTCCAGTCCCTCCACTAAACATCCTTTCTGCTTCTGTTAAACCTCTGCTTGGCTATTCTTGCTGCTGCCATCTACTGGACCTCAGCTGAGATGCTATTTCCCTAAAAGAGAACAAGTGGGCTCTGGAATCTGGAAAGAAAGGGTCAGCGCCTTTAGTGAGAAAGGGAAACCCTTTATTCAACCAGTCATCAGACTAGTAAAAAATCCCCAGCTTCTTTCTTGTGTAAGGAGATACTTCTGTTAATGACAAACAACTAGTTTATAAGTAAAGTCATCAGACATGAAATTTGTCCTTGAATCTACTTTCTCCTGCCAGAAGCGATCATGTGTTTGTTCCAAGCCTCCATCTGACCTAGGGTTAGAAAGTTCCCTTTAACTCCTGACAGTTTGCCAACCTGTATTTCAGGGACATTTCAGGAACAGCCTTCCCAAAAACCTTCAAAAGTTTGCACTGTGGTTTTCCTCAATCCTTCACCCACTTCCCCAAATCCTTTAAGTGGACCATGAAAATGAAGGAGAAGGAAAAATAAACCAGAGGAGCAGGACATAGTCACCTTCTACTTTAATCCTTTGTTCCAAACTCCTGCTTTTCTCATATTTGTGTCACTGGCAAAACAAGAATAAAACAATTACAGGCTTTGAGTCACCCTGCTTGTAAAGTGAGGGGAGCAATATTGGTAGTACCTTAATCCATAGGATGGCTATGAGAGGGAATGATGCATATAAAATCTCTATGTGAATGTCAGTTATTAATACTACTAATAATATCACTATTACTACATGGCTGGAGAAGTGGCAGGATGTAATAGATAGAGGGCTGGTCTTAGATTTAGGACAGCCTAGATTGAGGTGATACCTCTGACAAGAACCATCGGCGTGACAGTGGGCAAAGTCATTGAGAACCATAGACTGAGAACTAGAAGGATGTTAGAAATCCTCAGGTACAACCTTCTCACATAAGAGAAATGGAAGTAAAATGACCCACCCAAAGTCACACCAATAGAAAGCCAGAAACACAGAATTTCAGCGCCTCCATCTTCTGACTCCAAACTCAGGGCTTCTTCTATGGCTACCACACTGCCTCAGTGCCTTTAGGTGACTTACTAAGACTGAAAGTTCCAGACAGGTGCCAATCTACATCAGTGAAAGGAGTTTCCATGCTGGGAGCTCCTTATGCTGATGAACTCATAGCTCTGAACCAAGAAAGAAAAAAGAAAGAAAGAAATGATCCCTATCTCTCAGGATTTGGGGAATGATTAAGGGAGATAAAATAATCAAAGCACCTTTTAATGATAAAACATGATATAACTACAAGAGTAAGACACGTGCCCAACTACAATTCAAGACAGAGTATGAAAAATACCACAGGTATGATACAGTGATAGCAACAGAATGGAAAAGGAGGGCATGGTGGGAGAGAACTTGGATGCTGGAGAAGGTTGTGTTGAAACTTCGAACTGCACTAAAACTTTTGGGACATATAATACAAAGACATATAAGGGATGGCAGGAAAGCGTTAAAAATTTGGGATCAGGAGAGGTTGGGACACCCAATTTGAGGGTTGGGTAACAGAATTTAAGATTTCACAAACTGTCTTGGAATGGTTTATCTTAGCCATGAAAACAGAGACCTTGAAGATAAGACCTTAGGAATCTGGGATCATTTTCCCTCCAAATAACTTTTCCTTGGATTGATCAATTGTCTTGAAGACTAGGGTTACAAAGCATAAGTATAATAGCAGCAATGACACTAAAAAAAGCCCATACAGTGTTAATAGAATCATCATCTCCAAATATTTGGTAAATGTTTCCTCATCGAAAAGGAGGAAAAGGATGGAAAGATGTCTTCAGAGTACTGGATAAGCAGGTTAGAAACTTACAGAAAGAGTTTTGGAATGAAGTGACACCACTTCACACTTGCTAAGGCTGACATTACTAGATTTGTTGAATGTCACTGAGACCGGTCTACCTTCCAATGGAGTCTTTAAAATGACTAAGATTTAAAAAGGCCCCCATAGGGGATATCCATATGAATTCAGCCAACAGCATGTTAACAAAAAAAAAAGTATTGAACAAATGAATCATATAATAACAGAATTCATAATATGTTGGAAGAGAACTGGTGGTTGTTTAGCCTAACTCACACAAAAAAGAACTCTCCACAAAAACTTCTCTAACAAGTAATTGTCCAGACTTGAAGACCTCCAAGATGGTCATCCATCATTGAAGGAAGCCCATTCTGCTTTTGGAGAGTTTCAGTGGATGTGTCATCAAGCCTAAATCTGCCTCTTTGTAACTTCCTGGTTTTGACCTCCGGAACCAAACAAAATAAATCTAAACCATCCTGCATAGGACAGCCCTTCCAAAACTTGAGAGCAGCTATCATGTTTGCCTGGAAGTTCCCCCTCAGTTCTCCAGGATAAACACACCATTCTTTCAAAAGTTCCTCATGTTATTTGGACTCAAGTCTCCTGTGCGTTTCTGGATAGATATTTGGGGCATCAATTTTAATGCTCATTCTGTTCTTGGATTTTGACTCTCATTACATTTCTGGGAGTTTCAACTGCTCTTCCATCTTCTTTGTGGTATTCCCTATGATACCCAGCTTGAAGGATACACATAGGCTGTCTTTCCATTCTTTGGGGGGTTTTTAATTAGATTTTTGAGACACCTGGAAAATAAGTTTCTGCCAGCCTTTGTGAAGTGTACTTTGTCTCTGGTTGGGAATCTGCCATTTCCATATTGTAGGCCATTAACTAGAAATCCAGACTCCCTTCTAGATGCCACTTTTCTAGCCCAAATTAATTTTGATTTGAATCAGGTAGATTTACTTATAGAAATGGAAGGCTTATGACAATAATTTCTTTTTTTCCCTTTAAAAATATTTTTTATTTATTTTAAATATTTCCCAATTCCATGTAAAAGAATTTAAAATAATGATTTAATATTTTTTTTTTGACTTTCAAATTGTCTTCTTCTCCCCACTCCCTCCTCCTAGGGAAGGCAAGCACTTTGACTTTGAATATACATGAGAGGTCATGTGTTTGTATTTATATAAATATGTATTTACACGTATAAATATATTTATGTATTTACCTATTACCCATGTGGCTAAACAATAAAAATAAAGTAAAAAAGCATGCTTCCGGTGGCGTTCAGAGTTCATCAATTCTCTCTCAGGAGCTGGATAGCATTTTTCATTGTGGGTCTTATGGAATTATCTTGGATCATTGTCTTGATCAGAGAAGTTAAATCTCTCACTTATATAAAGTTGTCTTTCATGTATACACACGCACACGTGTGTGTGCGTATGTGCGTGTGCATATGTGTGTGTGTGTTTGACTGGTTTCCAAATGTGTCTAATGGGAAATACAGGCTTAAGTATATTTTGGTAATAAGTTTCCAAAACTGAATTAAGGTTTTTACCTATACATTGCATTGATAATTATAAGGAATTTTAAATGTGAAATCATGCAAAATATATTTCCATATTAGCCATATATCAAAAAAGGGCAAGAAAAATAGAGTGAGAAAATAATACTTTAATTTGCGCTCAGAGTTCACCAGTTCTTTCTCTGGAGATGGATAGCATTTTTTCACCATGAGTCTTTCGGAATTGTACTGAGTATTTGTATCGATCAAAGTTGCAAGTGCTTCACAGTTGATCGTCATCACAACGTAACTGTTACTGTACATATTGATCTCCTGGTTCTTCCCACTTTACTTTATATCAGTTCGATAGGCTTTGCCACTTTACTTTATATCCCACTTTACTTTATATCAGTTCGATAGGCTTTGCCATATTTTTTTCTGAATCCACCCCACTCATCATTTCTTATAGCACAATAGTACTCCATCTCAATCATATGCCACAACTTGTTTAACCATTTCCCAGTTGGTGAGTATCCCCTTGATTTCCGATTCTTTGCCACTACAGAAAAAGCTCCTATAAATATTTTTGTACATACAGGTCCTTTTCCCTTTTCTTTGATCTCTTTGGGATACAGGTGTCATAGTGGCATTGATGAGTAAAAACGTATGCACAGCTTCATAGCCCTTTGGAAATAATTCCAAATTATTCTCCAGAATGGTTGAATCAATTTGCAGGTCCAGTAACAATTCATTAGTGCACCATTTCCCCCTCATTCCTGCCAGCATTTGTCATTTCTAAATAAGTGTGAAGTAGTATCTCAGAGTTATTTTAATTTGCTTTCTTTCCTAATCAATAGTAACAGAGCATTTTTCACATGACTATAGGTAGGTTTTATTTTCTTTCTTCCGAAATCTGCCTGTTTATATTTTTTGACCATTTATCAATTAGATCATGGCTCTTTTTTAAAATAAATTTGACAGTTCTATACTCAGAATATATTTGAGAAATGAGATCTTTATCAGAAAAACTTGCTGTAGACATTTTGATATTACTTCATTGTCTGTAGAGCGCCTTTTAGCAAAATGTAGTTTCCCTGATTATCTTTTTCAATTAGGCCTATGTTCGCTTTTGATTTGTCTGAAATCATTCTTTTTTCTGCCTTTTTTTTTTAGTTCAGTGAAAGCAGATTAGATTCTGCTACAGTTCTGTATGTGTCTTTCTAAGTGTGTCTCTTATGAACCCCATATTGTTGGATTCTGGTTTCTAATTCAGTCTGCTATCTGCTTCTCCTTTATGATGGACTTCATCCCATTCTATTCCCAACGGGGATTATGGTGTACTTCCCTCCATCCCACTTTCTTCTGTTTCTTCCTCTCTCCCTTATTATCCTGTCCCTCCCCCAAATTCCTTCTCACCACTGCCTCCTTTAATGCACCATCCACTTTATTATCTTCCCTACCCCCCTTCTCTTATCTCCTTCCCCTCCTATCTCCTTATTGGGTAAGATGTATTTCTATACCCAACTGAGTGTGTGTGTGTGTGTGTGTGTGTGTGTGTGTGTGTGTGTGTATATATATATATATATATTCTTCCCTCTTTGAACCAATTCCAATGAGAGTGAGTTCAAGCATTGCCTCCCTGCACATTTTCCCCTCCATTGTAAAAGCTCTTCCTTGTATACCTCTTTTATGTGACAACATTTTCCCTGTTCTACCTCTCCCTTCTCCTAGTACATCCCTCTTTCTCACTCCTACAGTTTTGTTTTTTTTGGATATCATTCCAACATAATTGACTCACATTCATGTGCTCTCTCTATGTAAACTCCTTTTAACTGCTCTAATAATGATAAAATTTTGAGGAGTTACATATATCTTCTTCCCATATAGGAATGTAAACAGTTTAACTTTACTGAGTCCCTTATGATTCCTTTCATATTTACCTTTTTATGCTTTTTTTGAGTCTTCTGTTTGAATGTCAAAGTTTTTACTCAGCTCTGGTCTTGTGATCAGAAATGCTTGGAGGTCCTCTGTTTAATAAAATATTCTGAAGGATTTTACTCCATTTTTCTGAGTAGGTGATTCTTGGTTGTTATCCTAGCTCCTTTTGCTTTCAGGAATATCATATTCCAAGCCCTCGTCTCCTTTAACATGGAAGCCACTAAATCTTGTGTGATTCTAAATGTGGCTCCTTAATATTTGAATTGTTTCTTTCTGACTACTTGCAATATTTTCTCCTTGAATCGGGAGCTCTGGAGTTTGGCTATAATATTCCTGGGAGTTTTCATTTAGGGATCTCTTTCAAGAAGGGATTCTTGCAATTTCTATTTTACCTTTTAGATCTAAAATATCAGGGTAGCTTTCCCTTATGATTTTTTGACATATGATGCCTAGACTTTCAGGTAGTCTAATAATTCTCAAATTATTTCTCCTTGTTCTATTTTCCAGGTCTGTTTTTTTTTCTGATGAGATATTTCACATTTTCTTCTATTCCCTCTCATTCTTTTGACTTTGTTTTATTGTTTCTTGATGTCTTGTGGAATCATTAGCTTCCAGTTGCCAAATTCTAATTTTTAATGAATTACTTTCTTTGTTGAGATTTTGTATCTCTTTTTCCATTTGGCCAATTCTACTTAAGGAATTCTTTTCTTCAGTGGATTGTTATGCCATTTTAAAAAACTATTTGGCCAATTCTATTGTTTAAGGTGTTCTTTTCTCTAATTTCTTTTTTGCCTCTTTTACCCAGGTGTTAATTATCTTTTATAATTTCTCACATCATTCTCATTTCTTTTCCAAATTTTTTGTCTACCATTCTTATCTTGTTAACTCTTCCAGAAATTCTTGTTGGGTTTGGGGCTAATTAACATTTTGCTTTGAGGCTTTTTTCATTATTATTTTCCCATTATGTTCTTCTGAGTTTACGTCTTCATCTTTCCTGCCACCATAGTAGCTTTTTATAATCAACTTCATTTTTTATTTTTTGCTCTTTTTTTCCTAGCCTTTGAACTTTTTGTTAACGTTGGGATGGGGGTGGGAAGACACTGTCCTAAGCATCAGACTTTTTTGTGCTACTGTTTTTAGAGCTAGTTCTGAAAGTCCACAAGTCTTGGGTGCTTTCAAGGTGGTGTGATCCTGAGAGAGTTGTGGTCAGTGCTCTCCTGGTCAGTGGGTTCTGTGTTCCTCTGCAGCCACAAAGGCTAGCACTCCTATTAGCTTTGGAACTGTGACTAGGGTCCTTGCTCCCTGTAAACAACCACCAGTTCTCTTCTCCACTCAGGACAGCATATAGGCTAGAAATGCCAATCAGCACCAGCTGTATCCAGTGCCAGCAAATGGTTCCCTGCAATCTCTTTCTGACCAATTGTCCGCTCCCCTTGTTGTCTCTGGGTTGAGAGCTTTTGATGTTCTGGCTACTGCTGCAGCTACTTTTGCTGCTTTCATATGTGTGGGCTCCAGACAAGCATTCACCTCAGTGATACAGACTTCTCCTGCTGACCTCATAAGTTTCCTTAGGTCAGAAAAATGCTTCATCTTAACCTTTCTTGGCTCTGCTACCAAAATGTGATTTGAGGTATAATTTTAAAGTTGTTTGGAGGGTCATGTTGGAGAGTTCTGCCATTGGGACAAAGTCATTCTGAGTGACCCCTGTGTTGTTTTAACCTTGTTCAACCTTTAAGTAAGTTGCTCAACCAGCTTGTAGGAGAAGGCTTCTCCATTTAGGAATACTATCATCTCCTGCCATTTAATCCCATCACCTAAGGGCTAGTTTCATCTCCAAAGAATGTTGTAATGGGAAGTAGCTGAGGAGACACTAATCCCATTTCCTTATTGAGAGATCTACCAGTTAGAACTGTTTTACCCTCACATGTAAGTTGTTTTACTCTTGTAATAAAGACATCTTCAAGTTGGAATTTGGCAGCTGCTAGATGCCTTGGGGTGCCAATAAACTCCCTTCATCTTTCTTCAGCTCATTTTACAGATGAGGAAACTGAAGCAAACAGGGTTAAGTGACTTGCCCAGGGTCACACAGCTAGTAAGAGTTTGAATCCAAATTTGAACTCAGGAAGATGAATCTTCTTGACTCCGGGAGCTGCACTCTGTGTACTATGGCACCACCTAGCTACCTAGTATTCTGTGGGCGTGCCACTATATACACATACGCACATATATGTATGCATGCGTATGTATATATACCCAAATTGTGTATATATATATATATATACACACACATATATAACATTATCTATGTGTATATGTATGTATATATGCTATATGCATGTATGTACATATATACACACATATATAAATGCTTCCTTTCTTCAGGAAAGGAATCAGAAGGCACAGTGAGTACCAGAAAATATCACCAAAAATGAAATTGATTATATTTTAAGATAGCAAATGACTCATCAATGTAAGACTCATTTCTGATTCAGTTGTTTGTATAAAGTCAATTGCTGACTTATTTGAGCAAAGGTCAAAGTTAATAAAAAGAAAGAAAACGGGAAAAACATGGTATACAATTAAAATAGTTCCAAACTGACTATTTAAATAAGTTCTTAGAGCTTTAGGAGTTACATATATCTTCTTTCCATATAGGAATATAAACAGTTTAACTTTATTGAGTCCCTTATGATTACTTTCATGTTTACCTTTCTATGCTTTTTTTTTTCGACATCAGCATGGATTACAACAATTTTATACAAAAGTTTAAAATCAGTTGTCAAAATGAGATGAGAGGAATATAAAAGTCACCTCAGCAAACATCGGATCTTCTTGCCAAAGGAGAGAGCATAGACAAGGGCAATAATGGTTTAGAATTTAAATGCATTTGCAAGATCTTGCAAGATGAGGAGCATTGCTACCTCCTAAAGCACTCAGAGACAGTAGGAAGAAAAATACATTTGAAGAAAACCTGGCGAGAAACCCAACAAAGCAGCAAAGTCATCCTGATGACATTGAAGGATGCAAATAGGAAAATGACCAATGGGAAAAAATGAAAAAAGTCTCTAAAGATTTTTCAACCAACTCCTTCCTAATCAGCAACAGAGGAGTTAGTGCATCTGGATGGGAGTGCCCCACTCTTGGTCATGCTTCTTGATGCAATGGAAACAACACTTAGGAAGATAAAGACAAGAGACTAGCTGCACCAGACCTAGAGGAGAACCATGCCAACAGCAGAAGAATATCGATGGGATTGAGGGATTGGTTCTCAAGGTGTCTGAAGGAAGGGAAGTTACCAAAAGTGTGGGTCAAATTTCAGACATTATAACAAAAAAGGCAACAGAGAGAACATCAATAAACTATTGATCCGTTTGTCCACTTTCATATATATTGAGATATTCATATATGTGAAATAAATGTACATTCACATATATGTATACATAATCACATGCATGCATATACACACATGGATATTTATATATTCATATGTAAAAATAATTTTATGGGAAAATATATACATATTGAGGTCATTCTGGATAAAGTTATTAAAAGGAAACAGGAAGGTTTTCACAAGTTCCATTTCATATTAAATTAAATCTTTACCTTTACACATTTGAGTGAAAGACTTAGAGTATACAAGACCTTACTATGCTTATTGTTTGTGAACAGAAAAAAAAATCATTTGATTAGGTAGACCAAAGCTACCTAATCAAACTATTTGGCTGTATAAGTGCTAGAAGTTATTAATGTTATTTTTATAATAATATCTAGGATTTATATAGTGCTTTAAAGGTTGCTAAATGCTTTACAAATATAATCTCATTTTATTTGTTTGTTATTTATCTTTATTATTAAAATAACATCTTAAACACTTTCCTCCAACAAGGTGTCTACCATGGGTGTGTCAAAATTATACGAGAAACCTTAAAAGATATGTAATGCAGAGATAACCTTATTCAGTCATCTTCTGATTGTCAATAGCAAGCAAGGCATAAAGTAGGGAGTTTCATGCTTGTCAAAGGAGTTCAGCACCATCCTGGAGAAGAGCTATTGCAGACATCAAGTAGAAGCAGAATTCCTTATAGTTTGTGATATCTTCTTGAATCTCCTGTTTTCAGATGCCATTGTGCTCCTCCTCAAGTCCTGAAACATGGTAGAAACCCCAGAAAGAATGAATTAAAAAGCATTTATTGAGATTCATAATCATTCAGAATGACATAATCATCCACCTAGAAAAAACTAAGTAAATGAAGAATGCCTATTGTCCAGACTATAGTATATAGTGGAAAGGACATTTATAGATCTTTTCCATCAGTATACACACACACACACACACACACACACACACACACACACACACACACACACATTTATGCACTCAATCCTATTTGCCTCATTTTCTTTATCTACAAAAAATGAGTTGGAGAAGGAAATGGTAAACCATTCCAATATCTTTGCCAAGAAAACCTCAACTGGGGCAGAAAGAGTCAGGCCCAACTGAAATGACTAAACAACAACTACATACACCCCAAAATATTCAGATGGTAATGCCACACAGGATACAAGGTTTCTCAAAAATCTAACTCCAGTTTTAAGGTATTAAAGTTTTTAAAGCTGCCCTACAACTTTTTGGGACTCTCTGTACTTTAGATATTTTTTCAAAAGATCCATAATTTCATCAGTGTGAGTATTGCTTCCACAAATTCCAATCACATTCCCTTTATACTTTAGTAGACAGTAGCTTAACAGATATGGGGTATAACAGTCTTGTTAGTTTCTGGTGAAAAGATATGGGCAGGTAGTTCACTAAATATCTTCCCCTCCAAGAAGCAGAAAGCTAGGAAAAACATTTTTGCAAATAGTGTCTGTGATAAAGGCCTCATTTCTGAAATATATAGAGAATTGAGTCAAATGTACAAGAATACAAGTCATTTCCCAAATGATAAATGGTTAAAGGATATGAACGGGCAGTTTTCAAAGGAAGAAATTAAAGCTATCTATAGTCACATGGAAAAATGCTCTAAATCACTATTGATTAGAGAGATGTAAATCAAAACAACTCTGAGATACCATATCATACCTATCAGATTGGCTAACATGACAAAACAGGAAGATGATAAATGTTGGAGAAGATATGGGACAGTTGGAACACTAATTCATTATTGGTAGAGCTGTGAGCTGATCCAGCCATTCTGGAGAGCAATTTGGAACTATGCCCAAAAAGGCTACAAAAATGTACATACCCTTTGACCCCGCAATACATCTTCTAGGACTGTATCCCCAAGTGATCATAAAAATGTTTGGAAAGGGTCCCACATGTACAAAAATATTTATAGCAAGTCCCTTGTGGTGGCCAAGAACTAGAAATTGAGGGGATACCCATCAATTGAGGAATGGCTAAATAAGGTGTGATATAGAAATGTAATAGAATGTATTGTGCTATAAGAAATGATGAACAGGAAGACTTCAGAGAGGCCTGGAAAGATATGTATGAACTGATGCTGAGTGAAAGGAGTAGAACCAGAAAAACTTTATATACAGCAACAACCATAGTGTGTGAGGAATTTTTCTGGTAGACTTAGTCCTTCATAGCAATGCAAGGACCTAAAAAATTCCTAATGAACTTTTGAGGCAAAATGCCTTCCGCACTCAGGGAATGAACTATGGAATTGGATTGCCGAATGAAGCAGACCATTTTCTCTTGTGTTATGTTTTGTTTTGTTTTCATGGTTTCTTCCATTCATTTTAATTTTTCCATGCAACATGACTAAGATGAAAATGTGTTCGATAAGAATGTATGTGTAGAACCTATATAAGATTGCACGCTGTCTTGGGGAGGGAGGGGGAAAGAAGGGAAAGGAGGGGGAAGAAATCCAAGATATATGGAAGTGATTGTAGGAAACTGAAAACAAATAAATTAATGAATTAAAAATAAATAAATAAAAATCTTCCCCTCCAGTCTCTATAGCACATCCTTTCTAGAAGAAATACTAACTCCCCTAAAGTCCGTGTGGTTTAGTACTCATAACAGATAACTAGTGGAGTAAATTGGGCAATCTTGTTGATAAAACAACTCATAATAATTTATTATTAAAAGTTTTCAAAATGCTTTATACATCTTCTTATTACTATTTAACCCCACAATCATTCTCACAGGTAGGTGCTATCATGATCCCTATTTTACAGATGAAGAAACTGAGGCAGACAGTGGTTAAGTGACTTGCTCAAGTTCACACAGCTAGTAAGTGCCTGAGGCAGGATCTGAAGACAGGTGTTCCTGAATCCAAGTCTAGTCCTTTCTCCACTGCACACCCCCTTCTCTATCTTCCACCCCCACACCCCTCCTTAACACTGTTCCTCCTGCCTGGGTTTGATTTCTAAATTTTAGAAACTTTCTAGGACCTGATGGAGTTCTCTTGCACAGGTGGAGAGAGCCTCCAAGTCCTAAGGAGAATCTCCATTCTACTATGAGGAACTTGACATGGGACACCCTGTTTAAAGGATTCTTCCTGTATTTACTTCTCATTTTACAGAAATCAGCCCACAGCATTGACCTCTGAACTGCATACAACACAAAATTAAAATGGCCTCTTCCAGCCCAGCAGGACTTTCTTTACCGGCATGCTGAAGTGCTAAATGGACTGCTTTACACTTCCTTTTTGGATTAACCAGTTCAGACTTTCCTGACTAGATGGGAAAGGGAACTTTCAAACTCAGTGCTCTGGGTATGGGTAAAGGACTTCAGCTCCCTTAGAACCTGTCTAACAATGAAAAGTAGGACTCTCAATGATCGTGTCTTTCCAAAGCCAAAGTAAAAGAGAGGGGAGTCTCTAAAAGAGTCACTGTCCGGGCTGCGGTGGAAAAGACCAGTTTTGTTCAAGTTTCAATTTCAAGATGCCTCTGGAAATGAACAAAGAGGGAAAGGCTGGGGAGTGAAGAAGACTCCTGCTTATCTGTGGTTACAGCCTGGAGGGTCTAAGCAGCAGCAGGGGAGGAAGGAAGATGCCATTGGAGATAGGCAAAGAGATTGCAGAGGGAAATGAGAAAGGGACAAGGAAGAAAAACTAAACAAGACAAACAGTTTGAGGGCTCAGCAATTGGAGGACATTTAGAGGAGGGACGGCCTATTGTCTCTGAGAGCATCACTGTCTGAAAGCACAGAGCAGCCATGTAAATACAGGGTGGCTTTGGGGGGCACCCTGCATTTATCTGGGTATATATTGTATCCTCTCAGTAGAAGGTAAGCTCCTCCAGGGCAGGAGCCATACTTTTTGTCTGTGTGTCTCTAGGAGCTGGTACAGAGTAGGTGCTTAATATTTGAATGGAATGAAATTTTAGAATTATAGAACTTGTGCAATTGAGAAGGAAGGAAAGAAGGAAGGAAGGAAAGAAAAGGTATTTGTTAAGTACTTATGTGTGCCAAGTACTGTTCCACATAGAATACTATGTGCAAACTGCTGGGGCTTCAAACAGAAAGGCAGAACAGTCCCTACTTTCAAGGGGTCTCATATTTTAATGGAGGAGATAATATATGAAGTGTGCCCCAAAAGTTATAATGCAGTTTTGAATTTTAACAAGCTTAAAACATTTGAGCAACGACCACAGTGTGCAAGAGTTTTTTCTGGTAGACTTGGAACTTTGTAATAACACAAGAACTTACTGAAAAAAAAAAAATCCCAATGTCAATTTTCTAAGGCAAAATGCCTTCCACACTCAGAGAAA
>CM053771.1:534866646-534954402 GCA_028658325.1 Potorous gilbertii | reverse complement strand
GAAATAAGAAATACAGGTAATGGGGAATAGAAAGTTATCTGGCCCTACAGGACAAAAGAGAAGATGGGGTAAGGGAAGGGAGGGATGATAGAAGAGAGGGCAGATTGGTGATATGGGTAATTAGAATTTCCAGTGTATTGAGTAGGGGGGAGGGGACAAATGGGGAGAAAATTTTGGATCCCAAAATCTTGTGAAAATGAACATAAAAAGTTAAATAAATTTATTAAAAAAAAAATTAAATTATGAAAAAGCTAAGTTATGGAATAGTCAGAACCATGTAATAAAGTTATTTACAGCCTTTCTCTTATCTTTAAAAAAATAAAAAATAAAATAAAAATTCAGATCTGACTACCGACCCTACATTCAATAAACTCCAGTGGGCCACTATGACCCCAGGCTCAAATGTAAGATCTTCTGTTCGGCTTTCAAAGCTCTTCAAAGCCTTTCTGGTCTTCTGACACCTCCAACCCCTGTGCATGCTCTGCAATCCAGTGACATTGGCCAGCTGGCTCTTCCTCCACAAGACCCTCCATCTCCTGAGCCCATGGGCTTCTTCTGGCTATCCTTCCTCATCTCTGCTTCTCAGCTCCCCAGGCTTCCTTCTCAGCTTCAGTCTTTTCCATTCCACCTTCACCTTCATTCCTTCCCTCTGAGACTACCCCCAACTTATCCTGCATTGCTCTGGCTTGGACACAGTTATTTTTATGTTGTCTCCCTCATTAGACTGGGAACCCCTTGAGGGCAGGGACAGGTTTTTACCTTTCTTTGTATCCTCTGCCTGACACATGGGAGGGGCTTCATAAATGCTGTCTAACTGAAAACTACTACTTGTCCCAAGTCATTCAGACACCACTCAGTCCATATGAGAACAAAAGAAAATGCTGCAGGTCCTCGAGGATGTTGGCAAGGCAAGTTCTGGGCCCTCCCACTGGCAATGCTAATTAATGAGAAAGATCTAATTAATGAGAAAGAAAATACTAGGAGAAAAGGACCATGGCGGAATCCAAGATTATCCTTGGCAAGGGCTGCCACATCCTCCATGGGTTTCCCTATGATGGTGTCTCTCTTCAAACAACTCTCATGACTCAATTGGCTCAAATTCAGCTTCTGCCATTTTCTACGGGTGACCACAGACAAGCCAGCACACTGCCTAGAGTGTCAATCTCTTCATTTGTAAAATGGGAAAATTACCATGAAATGGTGACTGTGAGGACCCAGTGAGATTACGTTCATGAAGAGCTCTGAAAACTTGGCAACACCAGATACATGCCAGCTTCTGTCATTATCACTGCTATGAATTCAGTCAGCTAGCATGTCTTAAGTACCCACCACATTCTAGGAACTGTTCTAGGCACTAAAGACACAGAAATAACATGTCCTCTGGCTCAAAGGCACAGGCACACCAAGGAGCCAAGAGGAAATACAGTGAGGAAAGCGGCACCGAGGCCTTGGGGACATGTTAGACAAACAGACTGGGCGCAGAGGGATTTCACAGGGAAACATTCTAACCCAAGTGGGAAAATCCAGACAAGACAAAATGGTGCATGCCTGTGTATATGGTGGGCTCATGGAAAATGCACTGGCCCTGGAGTCAGGAGGGGCATAAGTCTGAATCCCACAGGGGCCCCTTCCTGGCTATGAGGCATGGGCAAGTCACTTCTCTCCATGGGAGGAGCAAATGAGATGGAGGAATTAAGGCCAAGAGAAGCATGTGGAACTAGGACAATCACTGACAATAGCTACAAGGCAAACAGAAGGGAACAAAAAATGAAGTGACTGTTAATTAGCAAGACCAAGTTTGTGTTCATACGATGAATGGACGTGGAGATGCACCGCTCTCTCCTTGAGAGGGCCAGGAGCATGGATTTCTGCACACAGCTCACATAACACTCAGTGATGTGTTGGTTAGGAGTCTGAACTGCTTCTTCTCTCTTGCTTTTTTATTATTTGTAAGAAGAGAATAGATGGAGAGAGATGTAAAAGATATACAGAATGCAGGGGGATATAAAAACAAAAGACATATATAAGGTTTTAATTAAAGTTCTCCAACTATTATAAAATCACACCATTAGCAGACCAAGAAGTCCAATCTCAGTCCCCTCCAAGTCACAGTCTTCATGACAATTACTCAAAGGGCTGTCTCATTTTCTCTCTGATTAAAAACAGTAAAAAGTATATAAAAACCCTAGTCTTCCTTACAAGTCCCATCAGCTATCATGAGATAAGAGTCAAAAGTAACATTCAAAATGCTCCAAGAAGTTCAATTTTAACATTCTTAGCTCTCCAAAGCCAGACCCAGGCTCCTGGGACTGGATTCTGTCCCTGCCTGATTAAAAACCTCACCTTAAGGGAGACACGGAAAGGCTAGATTAAGAATGAAGGGCATCCCCAGCATCAGACTGGATGCAGAAATCCAGGGGCAGCCCTCCCAATGGGCCAAGGCCTTGGGAAACTTGTGAGATTCTCCTGGAGGCTCTTGGGTCTGAGTGGTTTCTCAAGGGTTTTCATTCATCCCTGACCCCTTTTATTGACCCCTGACTTCTCACTCCTCTAGGTCAATCTGCACCCCTTTTGTTCAATATTGCTCTGATTCTTTGGATCAAGTTAATCTTTCAAAATTAAGAGGGAAGGGAAGGCCCAGTCTTACAACTATTCTTAGAGGCTCACATGTCCACAGAACCCACCCTGGAGGCCACTTTTCCACGCATGATGAAAGAAGTTGGTCAAGCTGTGTGAATCCCCCCTCCCCTCAGTGCCTGAGACAGCTCGAAGGTGATAGCCAGCATTCACAAGAGTATCCTCTTGGGGGACTCACTTAATAAGAGAAATCACCAGTTTGGTCCTTCTCTACAGTCCTGAGGGCAGAGAAATAGAGAAATCTATCTTAAACAGGGAGGTTTTCAGTGTTCAGGTTAGGGCTTCTGCAACTTTACAGCTCGAGACCCAACAAGTAACCTTCACCTTCTTCCTGAAGCAGGAGGCCCCTGGCCCTCTCAGACTGGATAACCTGACCTCTGATGACCACCTGGGGGATATATTTTAGAGTCCTGGGGTTTTTTGGAAGACACTTTGACTTAGCTATTCACACCGCCCTGGAAAGCTGACAGCCTTCCACCTTGTTTTACACTATTATTTGCATTCTGACATACACTTGGTAATATGTTGGTGCCAAAGTGTTTTCTCCCTTCTTGGATAGAAACCATATGAAACATTCACAATAAAAGCAGGCAGCCATCAAAAGGCACAGGAGTCCTTGTGATGGCTAATAATATTGTGAGTTCATGTTTACAATGCACTTTGAGGTCTGGAAAGAGTCACACCCATCTCTGGTGAGCAACAACCCACCAAGGTAACTATAGCAGGTATTCTCTATCTCTCAGAGTAGTGCAGAGGGTAAGTTCCCTGACGGTAGGGAACTGCTTTCATTCGGTCTTTGTATCCCCAGTGTCTCACAATCAGGAGGGCCTCAAGTATGTCTGTCAAAATTAAATGAAATTAAATAAATGGGAACTCAAAGGTGATGTGACCTGCCCACGTCCTTCTAGCTATCAGGGTAGGTGTCCAATGCAGTATCAGAAGCCAAATCTGCCCCAAAGTGCCCAGTCTTGTGCTGGGAATATAATACTTTGGAAAAATTGACTGATTTCGAGCAGTAAAGGGCTAGCTAGATCCTGAAAATTATAAGATGACTTGCTGATACCCAAAGGGAATGAAAAGACTCACTGCATTAGCAGTGACTAAACCTGTGTCTTGAGGTGGTCTAAAAGAGAAGCCCCCATGTTTTTCTTTCTAGGTCCCATTGATTCTGGAATACACTGGTATGTTAAAAGCTTCCAATCCTTGATGGCCCCCAAAAGTAGATTCCAGGTTCCTTTCATTTCAGGACATGTGCACTCAATTTGGATGCAGAAGACCTCAATTCTAATCCTATCTTTGTTACTAACCACTTAAATGACCTAGGGCATCTGGGTGGTGCAGTGTTTAGAGCACTGGACCTGGAGTCAGGAAGACTGGCATGAGTGAACAACAATACTCATGTGATCAAGGGATTGCCATTTTATCTTCTGGGTCTGGGTCCATCATTTCTAAGATAAAGGGCCTGAATCAAATGGTCTCCTAGGTCCCTGCTAGCTCTAAATCCTCTCTCGGTAAAATCTACTGCTGCCTCCAGGCACAAATCCAACATTATCTACCACCACCACCATCATCATCATCATCATCTTGCAGCCTTCAGGTTTGTGCTGACATTCCTTAGAACTCCGAGAGAAAGAAGGGTCATTTCTCATAGGCCAGAACATTAAAAAATGAGGCTTCTAAAATCTGTTATGGTGGAGCTGGGACCACTCATTAACGCCCTTTTTCTCCCTGGTCCTGAATGCTGCTTCTCCCCCTGATCCTCTCATTGAGTCATTTTGACAGTGGACCCTGCAGATGCCTGAAGACACTTTGTACTTCATACAGGGAAGCTAATAGTTCACTCTGCTGGCTGGAGAGGCTCAAGTATGGGACTGAAAGAAATATCCTCAAATGAAAAGAACCCAGAATTCACTTTGGGGGCCATAGAGGACTGGAAGCTTTTCAGACATACCAGCGTATTCCAGAATCAATGGGACCCAGAAAGGAGAACATGGGCCTGTGAGTTCAATCATCTAACCCAACACTTTGCTTTTACAAATGAGGAAACTGAGATCAGGGAGATTCAAGGACGTTTCCCCACCTCACCCACTGAACTTGCATAGTACTCTATCTCTGGATACAAAAGCCAGTCATTCCATCAGTCTCCAAACTTTAATTATTAATTAACCTACAAACTTTTATTTATTATTTTTACTTCATTATTATCAGATGCAGCGGCAGCATCATGGCCAGTAAGAGCAGGAGCAGCCTCTGCCCTCAAGGGGTTATGTTCTGTCAGAAACGTGACCTGCATAAACAAATGGTTGCGATTCACTTGAATGCAACAAGCATTTGTTGAGCCTCTTGTGTGTGCAAAACGCTGTACTTGCTGCCAGGAATATACCTCTGCATGTAGGAGCTTAATCCCACAAAGGAAGGAAACCAGGGTAAGAACCAAGGAGAAACACAGACAAAGGTCCCAAAGAGCGGGGCTAATCAGAGAAGGCTTCCCAGAAGAGGTGGCAGCTGGGCTCAGTAGAAAGGAGGAAAGAGCACATTCAGGGCAGGGGCCTGGAGGACCGACCTGCACAAGGGAAGGAAGAGGAATCCAGTCAGCCTGGAACACTGAGTAAATGAAAAGGAGTCTTGTGAAATGCGACTGGAAAACTAGGCCAGAGTGCCATGGTGGAGGGCCCTGAGAATCAGGAGAACAAGTCTGTCTCCAGGCCTGTCTCCAAGTCTTGGCAAATGGCCTCCTCACCTAGCAGCCTTTGGTCGAGACATCCGCGTTAGTCTTGAAACTTCTTTTATCCAGAAGTTGCTTTACAATTCTTTAAAGCAAGCTTCCCAGAACGTTTAACCACAGTGCTCAGCCAGCTCCCATCCCCCCAGTTGAATGGCTATCAGCAAAGTCCTCTGACATTCTAAACAAAGCTGTAGTTTGGCTTCCTAGCTTCATCATTGATAAACAAGGAGTCTCATAACTTTTTAAAAGGTCAGCTTGATCTTGATTTGTCAACAGAATCAATCCAAGCCCTTCAAAAAAAAAAATCAATCCACGCAAGTACTATTCAGCAGTTCTACCTTGTCTTAAAGCTGGTTGGCTTTCAGTAGGAAAGAAATTCCAAACCATTGGCCAGAGACTGAGGAAGGAGCTAGCCTCCAAAGGCAATTCACTTTTAAGGAGAACAAAGTAAGTTTTAACTTGGGAAAAGGAGTGCTAAACAGAAACAGTGGGGGCATTCACCCAGCAAGGCTAAAAACCAGGTGTTACAGAGTTAAGCGGTAGAGGGTGCTTCAAAGGAGGAATGTTAACAGAGTCCAGCCTCCACATTTCAATGCTTCCCTATAAGGCCCTTGAGCCAGAGAACTCATTGTAACTTCCTAAGAAAAGTCCTATTTCGGGCCTCTGGACAAAGGCAGGGCAGGAATCCGTCTGTCCACCACCAGCAGCTTCATCCTATTTCTTCTGGGCCCGGTGACAAGGGCTGCAGGGCACTGAGACAGTGCCCCCGTCCCCCAGAGCAAGTGTGCTTGGATGTGGCTCAGACCTTTGGAGTGTGAAGTGAATTCTAGAAGCAATGTCTAAAAATTGTCCATGGACAATTTACCTTCTCTTTCCTCAAATCTTAGCTCCCATAGAATTGTGTAGGATGGACAAACAAACAAACCACCCCTCTGGACAGCTGAGATCACCAAGCCTCCACTTAGACCCTGTTTCACCAACATCCTAACAGAATGAGGGGCAGTGCCTAGATTCTCATCCAAGAGCCAAAAACTCCAAGGACAGAAGCCTACCTTCAAACTGCTAAGGGTTTAGTGAAAAAGCTAGGGTTTTCTGAAATGGAAAATTACAGGGGCCTCTATGGAGGTCCCACTTTTAAGTCTGGTGTTCTGTGGGGCAGAATCAAGAGTGAAGGCTAACGGGGACAACTGGATATTCTCTGGAAACCCCACAGCCAGTGCCCATTGGGCCATACAAGACAAGTACATCTGCCTAGGATCCAACCATCAACCCACTGGGCCCCTATCCTCCTCCCACAGGCCTCTCTCTGCCCGGACCTCCTCACCCACATCTCTATGCACTCTCTTCCCCTAGTAGAACAGAAGCTCTCTGAGGACTAAGCTGGCTTTCTTTTGGCCGATTAGCAGGATGACTGGAGGGCATTTAGGCACCTGAGGTATATGTGTGGACTTAGAAGGAAGGAAGGAGAAAGCTAAAACAAGACAGAGGCTGCATAGGATGCTGAATCGGATTGGGTTCCATCTTATCTGGGCTTTGTCGTTACTTACAAGACTAGAAGAAAGATGCAAGCAAAGTCCCATCTTTTCTCAGCGTCTTTCAGCATACAATGAGAAGCTTCAACTAGGTGACTTCTGAGGTTTCTTCCAACTCAAAATCCATAATCCTATGGTGGGAGCCTCAGCATCCATGGCCTCTGGGAATCTCAAATTCAGAGACCCCAAAGACCAGGGAACCCTCATGGTTGCTGGCCCGTATGCTAACTCCACAACAGTCTTTACCAACGAGAGGCTGCCTCAAGCAAACTCTGATCTTGACAAAACAGGACACTGGAGTATAAGGATTTCTGAGCCCTGTGAAAAAATACATGGAAGAAAGCTGTGGGGCAGCAGAGATCATGCGCAGGGTAGTCAGTGACCTAGGGTCACTACAGCACCGTAAGGTTCGCTTTATGAAAGTCCATCCATGGGCCTCCCAAAATGACTAGCTTCTTCCCTGCACACAAAAACTACTCACGGTTAAATCTCAATTCCATTCTACTTGGTGGCCCCACCACCATCATTGGGAGAACAGAACTGCATTCTAGTCAATATGCTGTGGCAACTGATCAGAGCAAAAAGGGACTCCGAGGACAGAAAGGAATCCTCCTTCTGCACACATCCACAGCTCAATACCAGACTCACTGAGGTTGCTTCTCCTGGTCTCCAGGACAGGCAGCAGAAGGGCCATGCCCCTAATGCCAGGACGAATGAGCTCAGCTCTTCTCACCCACCAGCACTGCAGGGACAAGCGACCATGACAGATCAAAACCAGAGGAATCATCTGCTCTACAGAATCATTAGTGGTAGAAAACTGACCATGCCCTTCTATTTATGGCTCAACCCCAATGAGGGGCAACAAGGGCCCTTTTTAGGACAGCAGGGAGCACCACATGGCACAGAGTGTCAGGCTTGGACTGTTAGGACTCAAGTTCAAATCTAGCCTCAGACACTTACTGACTACGTGACTCTGGTCAAGTTTCTAACCTCAGTTTCCTCATCTGTAAAATGGAGAAAATGACAGCACTTATTTCCATTGCTGTTGTGAAGATCCAGAGATAAAATCTGTAAGCGTTTGGCACAATGCTCTGGCACACAGTAGGTGCTATATAAATGCTCACTATCATCATTATTGTGTCATTGACTGTAATGGTTTTGACCTTAATTATCTCATTCAATGAACAATTATTAATATCCTTCTGTGTACAGAGAGAACACCATGTGAGACACTGGGGGGAGATTAAGTTTATATGAGACAGAAATCAAAGATAAGACATGGGCTGAGTGGTATCAAAGTGAGAAAACTTGGCATCATCTTTGGATTCTGACTGGGTTTCTGGTCAGCATCAACTAGAACCTTAATTAAGGCTCTAGCTTCCCTGACACTCAGAACTAGGCTGAAATAATGCAAAAGTTTTCTCTCAACTCCCACAAATGAATCAAGTTTTCTCAGCGGCAAAAGTTGACCCAAACCGATAACTTAACAAAAAGGGAACTGAGTTATTAGCTCCAGAACTGAGTCACAAGATAGAGTCAGTGTGGTCACCCAATTCCCACAATTAACTACTTGCCATCCTAATCTCAATCCCCTCATTATATTGAAGTACAATTATCAAAATATTCTAAAATGAAAAAAAGTTCAAGGACTCCAGGTGAAGAAGCCTTGATGTAGATAATGACTCCCCTGATAGGATAAAAGCTTTCTGAGGACAGGGCCTATTCATTTTCATCCTTGCTTTCTCAACACCTAGCCCAGATCCTGGTACACAGTAGGCATTTAATAAATGCCTGTTCACATAAGACTGGTTGCTGTCGTGGGCAGAGAGGGGGAGAAAATTTTAGACTTATGGAAGTGATTGTTGAAAACTGAAAACTAATTATTAAAAAATAACTATAATAAAAAAAATTTTTAAGGAAACATAAGAAAGAGTTCTAGTTTCAGGCAACTTCATTCCTTTAAATATCCATTAATTTATTATGTCAATTCCTTTTTTTAATCATTCTGAAATTTTTATGATGTTATATCATATCTGAGGAGTCTACCAGTTTTGTTTTCTTCAAATATTCACACATTTAGAATCAGAAATAAGGTATTTGGAATTAATTTTTTTTAATCCTTTAACAAAAGTTAATCCTTTTACAAATAAGGAAAGTGACACCAAGACACAGATACTGACTGACTCGCCCCAAGTCACTTAAGTAGCAAAAACTAAGTCCTATGAATTCTTATCCAATGTACTTTATAAAGACTACGAAAAAAATTATGAATCTAATAAAAGAGTAACTTCATGTATTCCCTTCAGAACTACGTGAAATGATGAAAAAGAATAAAGATATTAAAGAAAAATTTTTTTAAATGCCTATTGATTTAGTGACTGATGTAGTCAGTTTATATTGGTTTACATAAAACTGCATTCATTTCTGTTTTGGGGGTGTTTAAAAAAAACTGGCCAGTTCTATAAATTAACTAATTCATTTCCTCTCTTCTGTTCATTAAAAACACATTCTACTTGAGAATTTCAAAGGGCAGTTCCCATGCTCATGCGGCTCACCAGTTTAGCATCATCCAATATTTTGATGGGAAGAATTTAAAAGGATGAAGCTCTTTGTTAGAAAAATGTTTCTGTGTTTTCAACAAAATGAATTCAAGTCAAAAAGCATTTATTACATGCCTACTATGTGCTACGTGCCATGCTAGGGATACACAGACAAAAACAAAGCAGCCCCTGTCATCAAGAATCCTACATTCAAAGGCAGGGAGGGGTACATAACCCCACAATACAACACAGCAGGATCATGGAAACTGCTTGATATCTATTCATTTGTACATTTATACAAATGTATTCATTTGTATCTATTCATTTGAAATGTGAAATAATCTATCCATTTGTTCAGTATTTGAAACAATATTTGTAAAGTACTTGGCCTTGCACATGGCAGGCACTTAGTGCTTTCCCTTCCCTTCCCCCTTGAACATATCCCTGGCCTTTTCCAGAAGAGCGGTCAGTTTGCTATTAAGAATTTACGGAATGCCAGGTACTGGGTTAAATGCTGTTCACAACCTCCAGGGCAGAGACCAGATCTAAATGTTTTTCTGCATTTCTTACCACTGCAAGGCCCAACAAATGTTGGCTGACTATGGGAGGTGACCCTAAGTCTACTTTCCAATCCTTCAGGAATAGTTGAGACAGCATTCTTTGAGTGAGAGATAAGGATGGAGAACAGTGAGAGATCACCTAAAGTGCTGAGTTTCTCTGATCTCATGGAGATACTGGATTTAACCATTTGGAGGAATGAGGCATCAGTGTAAACAGAGTGGTAAGCAAAAGGCCTCCAGACCCCAGTTCAAGCTTCTGACTCTTATTGGCTGTAGAGCCATGGACTAAGTCACTCAGTCTCTCTGAACACACTTTCCTCATTTGGGAAATGAAGATATTTCATTTCCATGTACTATCCTGGCAGTACCAGTGCAGGAGTCTGGAGGACCTGAGTTCAAATCTCACCTCTGACACTTGACACTCACTAGCTGTGTGACCTTACCTAAGTCACTTAACCCCAGCTGTCTCATCCTGGGTCATCTCCAGTTATCCTGATGAATATCTCTGGTCACTGGATTCAGATGGCTCTGGAGGAGAAGTGAGGTTGGTGACCTGCACAGCCCTTCCTCACTCAAAACAAAATCAAGTGCAAGTCATGTCATTATTTCTCTGATGGCATGGTCTTCTTCGGCAACAAAGGACTAACGCACACATTATCCTGGCAAGAAAAGCACAGGCCTTGAGTCAGAAGAGACCTGGGTTAAAATACTGCTGCTGACACTAGCTGGGCAAACACAGGCAAATTACTTAGCCTCTCTGGGCCTCAGCTGCCCATTATTTGTCATCCTTACCTAACTGGGCGACTGGAAGGACCAAACCCCAATGCAGTTATAAAAAAGTCTGCTATTGTTATTCTTAAGATTCAAAAGAGAAGGAACAAAAGCAAAACTAAAAGAAAAGCACAGTGATCAGGATGATAAGAGGAAAAGTAGAGGAGATCGAGTGACCAAAAATTCTGAGATGAACTTAACAGGAGGGACAGAAAAGATGTTTCTAATACTTGGTGCAGGGAAATTAACTTAAATGTGAAAATAAAATACTAAATAAAAGCTTAAAAAATAAAAGAAGGGTTAAAAAATTAAGTGTAAATAATTACTAAGATATTTAGTTGTATTCATTTTTAACCTAAAGTTCCTAATAACATATTTAATTTGAAAAGTCCAACCAAAAAAGCCACCTTTCAGCAGATACATAAACATAAGCTACTGCTCACTGTCCTCTATTTTTATACTTACTGAAAGTTCATAAAGCATGTGGCAAGCCAAGCCAAAAAAGAAGCCCTGGGAGCAGAGTGAGGAAGAGGCAGGGAGGGCAACAAATCGACTCTCTCCCCCAAGATGCCCATCTCTCCCAGTATGTGAGAGTGGTGGTGGCCACAGCCCTGCCATAGCCACAACGCCACTCAGGTTTCGTCCTGCTCAGGGGGCTCACACAAGGCAGACACTGGTGCCACTGTATAAGAATTACTCTCACCCTCTTTGGGATCCAAGCAGATCTCCAAAGAGTCAAAAGTGGAGTTTATGCAAAAATCCTTCCTGGGGCAGGAGACCCGCTAGGCCAAGGCGCCCCAGGCTCTAAAGTGCTGCTGCTCATGAAGCCTTTCCCCTGATAGAAACAAGAGGAACAGTCTGGAATCAAAGAGCTGCCCTACTAGGACCCACAGAACCTTTGAAAGTTCTTGATTATACCTCGCTTCAAGGTTCCCCTGCAGTTACAAAAGGAGGCTCATGAGCTGCCTGCTCGCTGGCGGGGTTCAAATCAAGATTTCCCAAGTCCCACCTCTGAATCCCAAGGGTGGCCTAAGGGAGGCAAGACTCGCTCTCAAAGCCAATCAGGTGACTTTCAGTTTTTCCACTCCTTGATACTCAATAATTACTACTTATCTTTTCATTCTGAAAGATGTCTCCCCCTCCTCCCTAATAAAACCTCCATTATGAGAGAATTATAAAAGAAGTTACAGAGATGATTTTTTTTTTTAAATCCTTTCCCTTTGGCTTCCGGGCATGTTCCTGTACTGTCCGGCATTCAGTTACAGCGTTTCTGAGGGTCTGTTGATTCATAATCCTTCCAACAAATAAAGAAAACACCCTAGTAAAGCCAATTCCAAAACATGAAGGAAATTGGCCAACAGCCCTAAACCGTCCAGTTTTTAATAGTTGCCCGCTCACCACTCCCTCCTGGAAAGACATGGTAGTCTTCTGCCTGACTAAGGACATCCCTTTTTCCTCCAAACCATTCTTATTCACAGTGTACATGTTTCTATGGTTGTGGAAGATGACCACTGCTGTTTTAAGAATAGTGGTCTTGATATGATACAAAACTAAACTGCAAACAGCTGAATAGTGTATCTCATAGCCTGTTGGACTCAGAGTCTAGAAGAGTTCAAATACTGCCCCAGGCGATTCACAAGCTGGGTGACCCTGGGCAAGTCACTTGTTGCCCCAGTTTTTAACTATAAAAGGAAGAAAAAAATAGCATCCACCCCCCCACACCCCGGGGTTGTTTGCAGACCGAAAGTGGCTGCCATATAGTAGGCATTTAATAAAAGCTGATCTCCTTCCTGCCATATATATGTACTTCTAGTCTCCCCGACTAGAACACAGTCTTTGGGAGCAGAGATTGTTTCCAGCACCTGCAGGCACATAGTAGATACTTAATAAAAATCTGACCCACAGAGGCGGCATAGGAAGCAAGAGGTGGGGCTGGATGGGAAGGCATCATCCAAGTCAGTCCTTACAATGATAAATCACATGAGGGAAAATCTGGAGGAACTGAGGTCAGGGGACTAAAGATAAGGTATGGGAAAGGCAGCAGGGCACCATGGACAGACAGCTGGCCTCAAAGTCAAGGAGATCTAAGTTCAAATCCAGCCTCAGACTTCTAAAAGCTGTGACCCTAGGAGTCACCGAACTTGTCACTGTTCTAGGAAGCTCTTGAGGAGTTTCACTCCACAGTGAAATGACAAAGTGACATCCGTTTCCCATCCCCAAGTCTAAAGGAACATCTGATGTGCTGAGCTGGAGGGGATGGATCAGCCTCAAGGTGGGGAGGTTCAGCAGGCATCATCTGTCTGGTTCCAGCTCTGAGCTCTGAATTGTAAGGAGTGCTGTCGCTGGCCCCTGCCCTTGGACAGAGCAATCTCCCATCTGATCCACTGGGCCTTCTCTTTGTCTCTCTCACTCAGCCCAGGATAACTCACAAAGGTAATGGTCATGAGGCACACATAAGAAGTGCTGACCTACAGCCAACAATACCTTGAAGCAAACAAAAACGGTAAAACAAAACCAACCACTGCAGAGGCCACCCTGTAACAGTGAGAACAATACTCTGCTTCCATAGCCCCCCACCTCTCTGCTGCAAAAAGGAAGGCACTTTGCTGCCACATGGTTCCTGCAGTCACCCTGCCTGCTGTCGGGTCACTGAGGAGGCCTTCACAGCCCCAGTGATGAACCTGTGCCACCTTGGCAAGGCTGGCCCCATCCTAAAGCCATGCTCGGAGAACCCGGCCCACCCAGGGCCACAGTCTAGGCCAGGACTCTGACTCTTGAATAACGTGGTTTAAAGCATTACCCTAACAGCCACTCTCATTGCTACGGTACTTGATTCCCTCACCACAGACAAGCCTCTACAAGGGGAAATGCCTACAGAGTTCCAGCAGCAGTAAACACAAGCTTAAACAGCTTGACCAGGAGCCGGAAAAGAAAGGGGCCAGGCCTGACTCACACACTAGGAAGGCCAGTGGGCAGGATGAGACCAAACCCTGCATGGCCAAAGAGCAGGGCCCATCTCCCCTGACAGTCCATGGTTCGGTGTCTTTGAATGCCACTTAATAAATGTTTCCTGATTAATGAAAACATAGCCTGACTGATATTTATCTCTCCAAAGCCTCCTGGGAGGTGGTGGGAGCTTACCCCAGAGAAAGAATCTGGTCTCTGGCATCCAATTAGTGCTACCTGGTTCTCAACATCATGCTCCTGCCACAGAGAAGTCACTCCTTCAGGTGTTTGCTGCTAGAAGCCCTTCTCCACATGCCATTCCTGTCCCTGTGTTTTCATCCTTATTTGGCCACTGCCCCCGTCAGAGGGACCTTTATCCCCGTGAGCCTCTCCCCAGGCTCATGTGGTCTAGACATAGGTTTTTAAATGGGGAGGTGGGGTTTGGGAAGGCCATAGCAATCTTATGAAGCCTATGGATACTTTCTTAAAATAATGCTTTTAAATGCATAAAGTAAAAGGAAATCAATTATGCAGACATAGTTACCAAAATATTTTTTAAAACAAGTTTAGTGATCCCAGATTAAGAACTCCTGGTCTAACAGGGAAAGTCTCACTGCTAAGCATTTGCAAACTAGAGAGCCATGGGCAAGCTCCCTTAAGCCCATAAAGACTTAATTTCCTTATCTGTAAAATGGAGATAATATTTATACTACCCACTCCAACACTGTATAAAACAAAAGCATATGTAACCATGCTCTTCTTCTTTTTCTCATCTTTCCCTTTCTTTTTTTTAGTGGGGTGAGGTAGGAGGCAGCACTTGCATCCTGCCTGGGGCATGATCCGAAATTCTCACCCACAGCTCAGCACCCATAAGATCCTCTGGCTGGAGCTGAAAGGAATATTGAAGACCATCAATTTCAAACCAGAAATAAAGGAAAATAACTGACCTGTCCGGTCCACCCAACTTGTATGGCAGAGCTGGGATCAGAAGCCAGAAGATCATGGGTCTTGGACCCCTGCTGTGGAGAAAAGCTGTGGAACCCAGAAATCCCTTCATTTATGAAATGAAGCTCTCTTCACCCTTCCCCTCCTCCCATTCTACATTAAATTTCAAGTCTCCCTGCCCTTCGTACAGGCTCATTTCAAGCTCAGTGACTTCCCCTTTACCCACTATCAAAATGTGGCTTTGTGGCCTCAGTGGCAGATGGGGAATCTGGGCAGTGCAACCCAATGGCCATGTCTGCTGCATTCCCCGGAGTGGCAGCTGAAGGCTTAGTAGTGTCTAGACAGAAGCCCACTCACCTTACTTCAGCAACAGAATCATCAATCTGTCACGAGTTGATTCAGCAAGCACTGGCTCAGCACCTACTCTGTGCCAAGCACTGAAACATTCATTCTAATGTCTTCCCTCTGTGATAATCTCCAATTTCTCCTGTGTCCATCATCAGTATACATCATTGTGTTCCTCTGTCTCCCCCATTTGACTCTAAGTGCCTTGAGGTCAGGACTTATCTTTTGCCTTTCTTTGTATCCACAACTCTCAGCACAGTGCCTGGCACAGAGGAGGTGCTTAACAATGCCTGTTCTCTCCCTCCCCTCCTTTTATGGGAGGGAAATAAATTCACCCCATTGCTAATTCCTAGCACTGTACTCATCCAGTTGTGCAGTAAAAAAAATGAGGGGACTAGGAGGGTAGTCCAGTCATAGCAACCAAAGGATCACTGCTTCAGCCTTGGAAGTCACCAATGAGGCCAACTCATTTGTTTTACAGATGGCAGAGCTCAGACCTGCTCCCAGGTCTCCTGACTCCAATGCAGAGGGCCAGCACTGCCTCTTCCAGAACTCCAACCAGCTGGAGTCTAAACCCCTCAGGATTTTCTGATAAAGAGGGCCTGAGTCATCTGCCCCAGAGGAGTGACCCAGCTTGCAGATCGGCAGAGGGTATGTTTCCATGCTGTACTTGAATTAAGAACCACCTTCAAATAACAAAAATGGTAAATGCTAAGAATGTGCCAGCTGAGCTCATCGAGAAGTCATTAAAAAAGATGCTTCCATGGTCAATGGGGGAATTAGTTTTGCTTGATTATGTGTATTTGTTAGAAGGGTTTTACAGCAGTGGTGGAAGAGGCAAGAAAGAATTAATTTAAAAGATAAATTTAAAAAATGAAATTTAATTTAAGATCAATAGGACTATCAACTGGCAAAAAAAATTATTAGACAATGAAAACTAGTAAGTGGCCTGGCCTAGAAATGTCCAATGTCTTACGGAAAATTAAAATGTCTTAAACTTTAAAAGGGTACAGACCATAAAGGCAAAGGCCTGGGCACTTATCAGAACAAACATGCATTGCCCCTAGGCCATTTCATATCCAGTACAACAGAAAATGTTCAGTGAGTTTTTACATTAAAGGGCCAACTCACCAAGAGCAAGGCTGAGGATAAATTCTATTTCTACTAGGAGACCTTATCTATTTCCTATTTCCTGCCATGGGGCATTAAAACTCTACCAACAATTCTGGCAACTGGAAATTTGAGAAAGCTAAATGAGGACAGAAACGTTACCACAGAAAAGCAAATGCAAAAACCCGACTCCTCACGGGAGGGGAGGACCTCGGACAGGAGGCAGGATGGAAGTACCATTGTCCCCTGTCTGGCTAAAGACGTCAGCATCTCCCAGCTGGCGATGTTTCCCCATCATAATCCATTTGTATCGGCAGTGGAGTGACTGGCACTTTACACAGCAGCCTGCATTCAGCCCAACTTCATTCATTTGACCAACACAAACAATAAGACTACAGCTTTCTTCCTATCACACTGCATTCCCATACCACCCTGAGTCCTCGGAGATCAAGAAAAACCTTCTTCTCCTACCGCAGCCCCCCAGCCCCCAACCCAGCCTCTCCTTCTGGCCTGGAGCAATTCTGTGAGAATATTTTTAATCAAATTATACCTTTTGCTATGATAGTCTATGGCCCACGTATTAACCAAGAGATAATAGCCTAATGATTATGACCAGCACCTAACTTACCCAATGCCTGCAAACTAATTTACTAGAAAGAGAAAAGCTGCAAAAAGAGCCTGGATATCAGACAAAAACATCACCAAGCGGCTTCTCAATCCATCAATACGCTAACAATACAATGGCCGCCTTTGGCAGCTCCTCAGAAAAAGGAGCCCCTGGGATTTCTTCAACACTTCATTGCCCGCTCCGCACAAATTTTAAACATTAAGCTTGGAGAAAACTACCAATTTGTGTCCATCCTGGCTCTGGCCCTTACTGGCTGACCCTTAGTCTGTCTGAGCTAGGAACCCTAGACAGGACAATGGAAATATACAGGGGACCAAAGGTGCTAGACTGGACTGAGGAAAGCGCTCTGAAACCAGGAGTCACTGATGAACGTGAATTTAAAAAAAAACACAAAACATGCCAATACCACGGAAAAGGGCAGTGGACACTATAGTGCATAGCAGTAGGTATAAGCAGGCTTGCCACACGTTGGTGGTAGTGGTGTAGGGTGGGAGTAGCAGTGGCAGTTAACATTTCTATGAAGCCTACACTGTGCCAGGCACTGTGCTAAGTGCTCGTTTGAGCTTCACAACCACCCTGGGAGGTCAGGACTATGATTATCCCCATTTTACAGTTGAGGAAACTGAGGCAGACAGAAGGTAAGTGACTTGCCCAGAGTCCCACGGCCAGTCGGTGTCTAAGGCCAGATTTGAGGTCTTCCTGACTCCGCTTTGGCCCCACCTGGCAGGTTCCCATCCAAAAAGAGCCCTAAGTAGCATGACCCACATGAGGAGGAGTAGCAGGGGAAAAGGGAGATGAAGGATCAATAACCCCAGAGTTGCCATGGCACCGTGGGCAAAGAGGTTGCTCCTCAGTGGAAGATCTGGGGAAGATTATGGAGAAGAAATACCTGGGCTCAAAGGCCACAGAGAGATGGCAATCTGTGCTGCAGGAAGGAGACCACAGAGCCACAGAAGTATTACATAAGGATGGTCATTAAGCTGTCTTTGGTAAAATGTAGCTCATATCAATTAAATACAAGCGTTTATGAAGCCCCCGCTGTGTATGTGCAAATACAATTCCCAAGAAGGAAATGATCCTTGCCATACAAGAAGCCAACTTCCCATGGGGGAGCCCAGTACATAGAGACGCACATACAGTATCAACAGAAAGCAAAAAAAACACAAACACATACAGGGCAGCAGGGGATGGTGGGCACCTGTAGCTGGTGGGAATCAGGAAAAGATTCCCACAAAAGATGGCGTTTAGTGAGAAGCAGACAAGCAGAGGCCTGAGGGATGAGCAGGGCAAAGGGAAGGAAGTGGTAGATGGCAGTATCTCATGTGAAGAGCAAAAAGAAGGCCAGTTTGGGTATACCAAGGAGTATGGGAATGGGGAGTCAGGTCCAAAGAGGCTGGGAAGACCGCAAGGCACCAAGCTGTGAAGGGATTAGAGTGGGGGGGAGCAGGGGGCTGGATCTAGAGAAGTGCAGAGAGACCAGTGACAGCCCTGGGGGCTAATGAGATCATAGGTCCAGACCAGCCTTGGGGAACTCTCTTGGGAAGTATGATCCACTTTCACACAAAACCTTCACTCCAAAACTCTGTGGGCTTATTCTGTCTTTGAGGAGCCCCAGGAGGTGTCACAAAGACCCAGGTGGGCTGCAAGAGGTGGGCGAGGTATGGCCACAGTAGGGATGGGTCCTCCCTTCCCCCAGCCCAGCTCAGATGGCCCCAAACCTTTTCTGATGCCTGTGGCTGCCTCATTTGTTAAAGTTCCTCTGTCTGGGAGGGAATCGGTCCCCCTTCCTCCCTCACAAGAGAATGTAAGCCCTCTAGGGCAGAGTTCTTTTCATTTCTGCCTCATCTCCCTGGTGCCTAGCAATAGTGATGTCCACATTTTTACTAAACCTGAGCTTTCATGGGGTCAGGAGGTCCAAGTGAAAACATCTTCTCCCAATGGAGATGGGCACCTTCTACTGATGGAGGTCCACAGCACCAGCTCATTTCAGGGTCACAAAGACACGGGGCTTAAACCCGGATCTCCTGGCAACAGGGCCAGCTCACCATGATATCATGCTGCCTCTGCACACAGTAGGTATTGTGTTAAATGGAATGTGGCTGGTTAAATGGAAGAGAACCATCATATTACCAATGACCAAAAGTTGTGCCTCTCAACTGAAGCCAGGAACTGGATAAAAGGGCCCTTGTTGACCAGATGAATTGTTGGTCTTGGATTGATTGAAAATTACCCAAGGGAACAATGCTAAAATGTTATTCTGGAACTACAAAAAAGAGTACAGCAGGTGCAGAACCATAATACAATCACACCCAATCTCTGCCACTTGCAACCTATGTGAGCAAGCTATGGGACTACCACTCTGGGCCTCAGTTTCCTCATCTGTAAAAGGAGGGAGGCATATCAGATAAACTCCTAGGTCTATCAAGGAACAAAGAAAATCATATTTGCAAAGGGCCCAACCCTCATGGCTCATTCACTATATATAAAACACCAATAAAAATACTTCATTCACACTTTGTAACATTCAAAGTCTTCCCAGAGATTTGCCAGTAGTAGATCTATGTGAAATAAGAATGAGAGCGAGAATGGCCTGGAGTCAGGAAGACAGGAGTTCAAATCCAGCTCATGACCCTGGACAAGTCACTTCACCTGTTTTTGCCTCAGTCTCAACTGTGATATAATGGGGTCAAACGCGTTTACAAGCACTCAGCATGTTGCCTGAGACACAGCAGATGCTCAGCAAATGCTTGCTCCTCTAACACTGTTCTGAGAACATGACAAGAGGCAGCATGGCGCAGGACAGAGACTTGGCTCCAAATCCCAGGGCTGGGGGTCGAAGGCCCGCCTGGGTGACCCTCGGGCTCCCCAAGGAACAACTGCTCCCCTTCTTCCGTGGGGCTAGCTTACCCTGGAAAGTCCGACCTCGGAGGCGTCAAGGCTCTTTTCTCTACCCAACCACACCCCACTCCTATAAAGAGACACCAGGGCACTGGGGCTCGCAACTGGGATGTCTATGACCAAAGACTTGAACCTAGGACTTCCCAACTCCAAAGTCATCTCTCTAGCCACAACAGCAAGCTCTCCCTCTTAGGAAAACTCCGTTGAGAGAAAAGCCTGGAAAAGGGGGTTCTCTTTCCATGCCTCAATCTTGGGGTGATGGTAAGACAAAGTTTCCTTGTTTTCTGCCTGCAAGACCATGGACCCTTCTCCAACAGAACAGCACCTATGAAAAGGATGGCCCTGAAGACAGCTGTGATCATCTGTCTCTTAACGGAAGCTTTTTCTAGCAGGGAGTTGGAACACTTGGCCTCAGATTCCAGCTCTGGCAGCACAAGTTGTGTAAATGAAGCTAATTCACAAGCTCTCAGGGGAGCTCTGTGGCAAGGTGGGCAGTCAGGAAGACCTGAGTTCCTGTAAGACCTCAGACACTCACCACCTGTGCAACCCTGGGCAACACATGGAACCTCCCCCTGCCTCAATTTCCCCAACTGAAAAATAGGGACATTAATAGCATGTACATATCTAACATCTGTGCTGTGAGGATCACTATGCAAACTGTGAGGTTCTAGAGATATGTTATTAATGAGGGTAAGACCTGTTATTAGCAGCTATCAGTTCAGTTTCCCGGCCGGTAAATAAGGCTAACAATTCTGCTGCAATAGGACACAATGTCCATGAAACTCACTGCAGACCACAAACCCCTCCATACAGGTTTAATTATCACAATGTATTATTATTCTATTAAAGCTAGGATGATTCTCTACTCCTGGGCTGTGAGGAGGCTGCAGTGAACCAAATGAGCGACCACCCCCACAGGACACTCTCAGCATCAAGCCAGGAGTCCCGAGTCTGCAGTGATCACAAGTAATGGGGGCCTCCCTCCTACAAGAGCCAGAACTTCTTTGGCTGGGGTGGGGGTGGGGTCCCCAGTGGTGCATCTTTGACATATGGGGATTTGGTTTTCTGGGTGCTTGGCTTCCAAGGCTGTGTGAGCTCATGCCCAGGCATATCCAGCCAAGATGCTCTGGACCTTCCCAGAACTTCCTGAACAAAACAGAAAAAGTGCAGAAAAGGAGAAAGTGTGGTTTCCTAGGCTTACTCTCATTCTGGCTCTTTTTGAAAACAGAAAATCAGCCCAAACCCAGTCATAGACCTAGAAATCTTCCTGTGATTCCCTACTGCCCCTCAGCTAACATACAGACTAGTCAGCATGGAATTCAAAGCCTACCACCAGCAGCATCTAATCTAATGCCTCCTGGTAGTGCCTTTAACCTGGCACACAATTCCCCAGCTTTGTGTATTTGCTGTCCTGGTCGGTCTGCTGGAAGGCCCAGCTTCCTCACCACTACCCAGTTCAAGGGCTGCCTCTCTTGACCTCCCCAGGCTTTTCCACGCTCCTGTGGCTTGTCTACTCTTCCTTTACTCATCTGTAAGTGGACCAAAGGCCAGACCACAGAGGGCTAACCCATCACCTCTGCAATCTCCACTCCAGGATGCCTGCTATCCTGACTGGTGCTAGCCAGCCTCCCGGCAGGGGGGAGGAAAAGAAAAGGGAGGGGGCGGGGGGGGGGGGCAGGATTTCAGGCACGCCCTACTCCTGACCACTCTACACCACTCCCCACAACGGCACACACCCTCTCCTCTCCATATCCTCTGGAGTCATGACTAATCCCCTCAGACACTGCTCCTTTGCTCTGACCCAAAGTTCGGTGAACAAGGCTCTCCTCATGAGACCCTGAGAGCCCAGCCTATCTCCGCTTTTGTATCTGCATCTCGGCCCTCAGCATTGTTTGAGCGCCACGGAGTGTTCCATAAACGCTTTTTCTTCCCTTAATTCACACTGGTTCCTCCAGCTTCCAGGGAGAAAAGGAACAGGCCTAGCACAGCATAAGCAACTAGCCACTGGAGCTGCTGCTGTAAATTTGGTGACAGCTAAGAGACTAAACTCAGTAAAGAGTCAGCTGAGGAAAGACTTCTGGCCGTCCAATACACAAACCAAGCATGTTCATGTCAACGCTTTTAAACAAGTAAGCAAAATGAAAACTTGAAGAACAAAAAAGACAGTCCCTTAAGCACAGAGCAAGTGAGGCCAGTGCCCCCAGGGGCAGGTGGCAAGCCACACTCTTCAAGCAAGTGAAACCCTCCACCCTTTCATTAAAAGCACAATCAATCCTGTTAATGACCGGAGCTGCCGATTTCCTTTGAGAAAGGGAGAAAGATCTTGTTATCCTGAACCTTTCGTAGACCCAACAGACACTACTACCAAGTGTGGGCAGAGGGAATGTCTCAGTGTGGACAGATAAGTGAAAGGGACAAATTATCTGTCCACTTATAATAGACCACAGAAAGTTCTCCTTCCTGGCAAACTGTCTAATCTGCGGTACCAGTTTGGGCAAGATGGCAGGTAAGATTGTCACACCAAAGAGCGCTTGCCACAGGGGTCAGTCCACCCCAGGCCTATCAAAGAGGTTCCCAGCACAAAGGACATCTATCAAAGCCAACATCCAAAGGTTGTCAGAGCATTTTCCAGCTCCCAGATAGAATCTCAGATTCTGCCCCAGGAGCCAGCCTGGCTGAGATGGTGAGCTCCTTGAACCCCACTCAGTAGTGGTTGGTGGCTGGTCCCTCTCGCTTCCTCACCATCCTGAGCTTTCCTCCTCCAGCTTCTTTTCAGGGGTTATCTTCACACAGGAGAATGAGTTCCTCAGGGCAGGGACTATCTTGCTTTGCTTCTCCCCAATACTCAGTCCAGTGTCTGACCCACAGTAAGTACTTAATAAATGTGTCATCCATCCATGGGTCTACTCACCATCACCTCACCCTGGAGTACTGCACTAACCTTCCAGGCGGTCTCCCTGCCTCAAGTCTCTCCCCATTCCAATCCACCCTCCCACTTAGCTACCAGAGGGCTCTTCTGAGGGCACGTCTGACCACACTGCTGTGCTGGTCAATACTTCAGGGGCAGCAGCCTTCTTGATGCACCCCCCACATGACACTCTTGCCATGGCAGCTTTCCCATCTGGAAATCCCACCCCCCCACCTCTGACTCTCAGCTTCCCTGGCTTCCTGCAAGGCTCTGCACCAATCCCCCTTCCTGAGATCAGTGTCCAGTGGCATTGTACATGTCTTGTCTCCTCGCTTGGACTGTGAACTCCATGAGAACAGGGACTGTTGTGGCCCTTCTTTTCATCCCCAGAATTTGGTGCAGTCCCTGGCACACAGTAAGGGCTTACTAAACACTTGTTGACTCAACACTAACACTTAATACTAGAAACAGATTAACTTTTAAAGATCACGGTTTGAGAAATTTTTTTTAAAGCTAAAGTTAAGAACTTAAAAAAAAAACTTTAAAAAAAGTTTAAAGTTAAGAACTTAGGCTCATAGATTTGAAGGGGAAAGTACCACCAGAGGTCACCTACCACACCCTTTAAGAGATACGGTTTACCTGGAAGGCTCAGACCAGTTTTCAAGTCTGTCTTCACAGCCCAGCCAAAGCACCACATGCACCCAGCACAAGAAAGCTAGTTGAACCGAATTGAAAATTAAGGCTCAAAGAGGCTGACCCCAAGTCAGACCCTGGTACAGATGAGACCAGAAATCCAGGTCCTCTGTCTGCTGAAGGACTGGTCCCATGGTAATCAAATTTTAACTGAACACACCACCACAGGTACTTAACTCTGTGTTGGACACTTTCTGTCTTGTTTTTCTTTCCCAGAATTACTAGGGCACCTGCACAGCTGATTTCTGTAAGAATATTATGTGAAGCCATGAGTTCCCTCCAAAGACAAAGATTGGGATCGTTGAACATCATTCAAAATGAAATGCTCTTGATGTGTTTTCACAGAAACAGCAAGAAACAAGATCCATGCATACAAGGGGCCCATAACAACTGATTCCGGATACTTTCAGTCCATGTGAGCCAGCAAGAGGGACACCAAGACCCAGGAAGGAACGTTTCTCCAAGGAAAGATTACAAATGGATAAAGCCAGATGGGGACCTGACAGAGAAAGGAGCCTCCAGAGCACTGTAAAACATTAGAAATGGCGGTGCTTCCCATCAATTGATGCAACACTGACATTTTTTCTGGTTTTAACCCTGAAGAATGCAGCAAAATAACCCACAGGGCTGTTCCACAAAGTACCTGACCTTGGGAACAAAAAACAAAACTGAAGCATGAGGATGGGCACATAACCCAAAGAGTGAGTGTCCAGGGGTCAGGAGCCCCGAACTTGAAAGCTGGGGAAGAAACAGAGCTGGGGCTAGAACTGGGCTGTGTCCTGTACTTGTCCATCATTCATAAGCCATAAGCAAAGAAGAGACACCCTCAGCCCCTCATTTCCAGGACATGCCACCCTTCCTTCATCTCCAAACAATGCAATGTGCTAGTGGGATGAAGGTAGGAAGGATTCACAGGCCAAGCAGTCAGTCCTCCGTCCAAGGCTGACAGACCGCACTATTTGAACAAAAAGAAAGCTATGCTAATGATATTAAGTGTTCTGAAAGCACCAGGTTCTTTTTTTTTTATGGAAGACATCTAAAGTAGGTGCTTCATGGTCTGCTAACAACAACCTTGTTTTCTCTGGTGGGAAAAAATTAAAATGCGAAACCAGGTATCTGTAAAATGCTTTTGTTAGAACAGAAGCATTTATCATAAACCTACCTGGTGCTTTCATGGAGACACATGAACCACTGGATAGAAACAGAAAAGGATTCAACCTGAAATCGTGAGCACCCAACTGATTTTCCTGTGAGGTATCAACTGTGCCAAGTTTTAGAGACTTAAAAACATGCTCTCATGCACACACACACGCATACACACCTATCCAGGCCCCAAACATACAGATAAACCTGACCCAAATGACCACATTCAAAAACTTCAAGTCTTAAAAGGAACATCTAAAAATAAAATGCACTCTCATTGATACATTTACAAGTACACACACTGTGTAAGGTAGCAAGGTATAATGGAGGAATTATTGGCCTCTGAAGATCTGGGCTCAAGTCCTTCCTTTGAGACATACTGATTATGACCCTGGGCAAGTCACTTAACCTCTTGGTACCCCAAAGTAGCTTCAACTAAACATGACAGGACAGTTGCCTATCTGCACCAATGAAGTCTCCAGTCCAACCCCAAATACATACATACATACACACACATACACACACACACACACACACACACACACACACACACACACGATCATCTGATTTTATACAGGGAAAAGATCTTGGGTAAACAAAGCAAGACTTTTCTTTTTAAAATCAAGCTGAGGTTTCCCAAGACTGGTTGTGATCTCTAGAGAGTCAGGGACAGCTAATGACTGTAACATAAACTTGCCCTGGGAAACTTGCTTGTAAACATAAGATCCTGACGTTATTCTGATATCACCAAAGACATCTGTAGTCTTATCGAACAAGCATGTTAGGATGGCCTCCCAGTGGGGTAAACACACCTGCCACAACTTAATCCGTAGTCTCCCTCCCTTTTCTTCTCTGTCCCAGGAAGAAATGCTTCACCCCCAAAACAGGACAGAATCACAAACAATGAAATCATTCCCATGGATTGTTTGTAAACTGCTGGAGACAATGTAACTGGAAAGGAAATAGGTACTATCCTTCCTAGGAGACCAAGATTGGTCCTCAAGATCCGACATAAAACAAACAGTAAAAACATGGACAGTAAAGGAGAAACTGAGGAAGGGGTTGGGGGGGAGGGTACCTGAGGTGGAGAGAGAAGAAAGAAGGAGGAAGAGCAAACAATTAACAAGCATCGGACATCATAAATACAAAGTTGGAATCTGGCATAGGCGCATCAAAGCAAAGGTCAAACAAAAAAATAGACACAAAGTAGCAAGCTCCTTGGGCGTCCTCACTGTCTAGGATGTCTAGAAAAAAAGAGGCAGCTGGACACAAATGGGAGGGGAGGAAGGAGGGGGACAAGAGATGCAGTAGAGAGAGAGGACTTCAAAGGCAGGGGGCAGAGGGCAGAGGGGCTGCAGCAGGGCAGCTGAGGGGCAGCTGAAGGGCAGCTGAGGGGCAGCTGAGGGCCAGCAGAGGCAGGGGGCAGAGGGGTGGCAGAGGGGCTGCAGAGGCAGGGAACAGAGGGGTGGCAGAGGGGCTGTAGAGGCAGGGGGCAAAGGGGTGGCAGAGGCAGGAGGCAAAGACAGAAAGAAAAGACAGAAGAGAAGGGAGTTAAGGAGGTAGCAGAAGACCGAGGCAGAAGCAGGAAGAGAGCGGTTGAAATAAATGAGAGTTGAGGGGTAAACGATGACTGACATTAGCCTATTGAGGCCATCAAGTTCAGTGCTACGGAATAGGGGGAGAGGGGTCAGGGGGATCTTGGGGGTTTTCCCGGAAGTCCGGCACATTTCCGGACGGCTCGGAGGGTCAGCCATCCCCAAGGAGCGCTGCTCTCCACCTTGCTCACCCAGCTCTCCATTCTGTCCCTCCAGCTAACCCGGATTCTGCAGCAGGGGAGCCAGGCTGCCCCTGCTCTGTCCGATGCCTCGCCCCCTGGAGGAGCCTTCCCGGGTATCCTCGGGGAGCCCCCGACTGCCTTAGCACCTCTCGAAAGAGTTGAAAGTTTCAGAGGAAGCTCGGGCTCGAGGGCTCGCTCTCCTCCCTAAGGGTCCGTCCAGGAGGCAGGGGATGGGGAAACGGTTGGGCTAGTCCGATCCTCAGCCATGCCCTGGACTCGGAAGTACCTCGGGCCAAGCCGGAGGTCCGCGCTTCCCTTGACACCCGAGTCGCCCTGGATCAAGGACTAGAGAACAGGGGGCAGGTCTGGAGCGCGCTTTAATCATTTCCGCAAACCCAGGCGCAGCTGGCCCGCTCCAGCCCGGGGTCCGACCCTCCAGCCCTGGCTAAAAGAAACTGAACAAAACCCAAGGCTCATCAGCAGCTTTCCCCTCCCAGGCTCCCCCTTACATTTTCCCGGTTCTGGCCATCGCCGTGTGCCTCCCCAGACCCCTAGGGCCGCCCCGTCCCAAGCACGCACGCACCCCCTGCCCGGGCCTACCTCGCCGCCGTGCCCGTCGAAGATGCCGAAGATGGATGGGTGACTCTTGTTGGCCAGGTCGGTCAGCACCTGGAAGCGGTCCTCCATGTGGTCCCGGCGGCCCTGGATGGAGTAGACCGCCACGTTGTGGCTCTTGAAGTCCCAGGTCTTGGAGAACTCAGCATCGAGCACGTCGAGGCCCCCGAGCCGCTCGTTCTGCATGATCTCGGCCACCTTGCCCTGCACCATGCGCACGGCGTCGCGGCTGGACTTGACGATGGTCTTGACCTCGTCGGTGTGGAAGAAGTAGCTCCACAGGGCCAGGCTGACGCAGAGCAGGAAGAGGGTCTCGGGCCTCAGCAAGAAGTAGCGCATGATGCGGCCCAGCAGCGACAGCAGAGTCATCGTGTCCTCTATCATCTATCCGCGCCGAAGCCCCAGCCTCGGGCCAGCGCTCCCCGAAGGCTGCGCGGGTCCTAGAGCGCGGCGGGGCTAGGGTCCTGGGGTCCTAGAGCGCGGCGGGAGCGGAGTCCTCGGGTCCTAGAGCGCGGGGGACTGAGGAGTCCTCGGGTCCTAGAGCGCGGCGGAGCTAGGGTCCTGGGGTCCTAGAGAGCGGGGGAGCAAGGGGTCCTAGGGTCCTAGAGCGCGAGGGAGCGGAGTCCTGGGGTCCTAGAGCGCGGCGGAGCTAGGGTCCTAGTGTCCTAGAGCGCGGGGGAACAAGGGGTCCTCGGGTCCTAGAGCGCAGGGGAGCTAGGGGTCCTGGGGTTCTAGACCGCGGCAGAGTGAGAAGTCCTCGGGTCCTAGAGCGCGGCGGAGCGAGGAGTCCTCGGGTCCTAGAGCGTGGCGGGAGCGAGGAGTCCTCGGGTCCTAGAGCGCGGCGGAGCTAGGGTCCTGGGGTCCTAGAGCGCGGCGGAGCTAGGGTCCTGGGGTCCTAGAGCGCGGAGTCCTCGGGTCCTAGAGCGCGGCGGGAGCGAGGAGTCCTCGGGTCCTAGAGCGCGGGGGAACAAGGGGTCCTCGGGTCCTAGAGCGCAGGGGAGCGAGGGGTCCTGGGGTTCTAGACCGCGGCAGAGTGAGAAGTCCTCGGGTCCTAGAGCGCGGCGGAGCGAGGAGTCCTCGGGTCCTAGAGCGTGGCGGGAGCGAGGAGTCCTGGGGTCCTGGAGCGCGGCGGGAGTGAGGAGTCCTCGGGTCCTAGAGCGCAGGGGAGCGAGGGGTCCTGGGGTTCTAGACCGCGGCAGAGCGAGAAGTCCTCGGGTCCTAGAGCGCGGCGGAGCGAGGAGTCCTCGGGTCCTAGAGCGCGGCGGGAGAGAGGAGTCCTGGGGTCCTGGAGCGCGGCGGGAGTGAGGAGTCCTCGGGTCCTAGAGCCCGGGGGAGCGAGAAGTGGAGGGCAAGTGCAAGGGGGCCGCCGCGCTCCCTTTGTTCCCGCCGCCCCGTCCCGGGCTCCCACCTGCCTCCTCCTCCCCAGGGCCCCTCGGCAGCGGAGCCCGCGGTGCCCGGTGGCGGCAGCACAGGAACCGGCGCCGCTGCCCGGGGAGGGCACTGGGGACCCCGCGCCGCCGCCGCTCAAGTTCAAGTTGTCGCGGCGGCCGGGCAGGGAGCGGGTGTCGCCTCGGGGAGCCCCGGAGGGCGCGGGCGGCGGTGGCAGGTGAGGTGGAGGAGGAGGAGGAGGAGGAGGAGGAAAGGCTGCGGGAGGGCGCGATGCCCGCGGCAGCCCTGCGGGTCCCCGCGTCGGGCCGCCTCCCAGCAGCAGCAGCCGCCACCGCCGCCGCTCAGGGCCCGGAGAAAGTTTGGCAAGAGCCTGGGCGGAGGCGCGGGGAGCCCGGAGCTCGGAGCTCGGCGACGCCGCACTGTCCCTCGGAGCCGCCGGCAGCCTGGCCCTGCCTCCGCCTCCGCCTCCGCCTCCCTCCCTCCCTCCCTCCCTCTCTGTCTCACGCGGCCCGCGCGCGCTCCCTCGCGCTCGCTCCCGGCCCCGCCCATGCCCCGCCCCCTGCTCCAAGCCCCGCCCCTCCAGGGCACGCTCTCAGGCCCGGCCCCCTCCCTCCGGGAGCCGTCCAGGAGCGAGGCTCCGCGGCGGGCACGCGCCGCCACCCCGGGGCCTCCCCTCCCCCGCGGACCACCCCATCTCCGCTCGGCCCGAGAAAACTGAGAGGGGAGGAGAAAGGGCACGGGGGACGTTACCTCGGCCGCCTGCCCCCCGCGGATCCCTGTCCTGCGCCCGCTCCCGATCTGGAGGAAGCCCCGTGCGACCCGGGTCCGGTTCGTGGGCCGAGGGCTTCCCGGAGCCGCCGCCGCCCGCTGGGATCGGAAGCTGCACGTGAGCCTCCCCCCTCCGTCCGGCGCGCAGTGGTGCGGTCTGCGGTGTGCCCGGCATAAGGCAAGCGAGGAGGGACGCACTTCCTCGGACGCGAGCGCCTTCCGCGCCTTCCGGCGAGGCCCCGCGCCTCGGCCCCGGGCCAGGACCGCGCTGCGGCGGGAGGGGCCGTCTGGGGAGCCGCGGGCCGGAGCCCGGGGAGCGCGGAGGGGGTGGGGAGCTGCCCCGGGGAGGGGGCTGCCCCGGGAGCGTCAGGCGGGGCCTGGAGCCGAGCCCAGCCCCACGCTCCCCCTCGCGATGCCCCCGCGGGGGGCGAGTTCTTTGTTCTCCGCAGCCTCGGCCCCCGGCTGCCCGCGGGCGGAGGGAGGTGCCCTGGGCGTGCGGACCCCGAGGCTCACCCCTGGCCGGTGTCCCGCTAGCCCGCATTTAGGCGGCGCAGCGGTCTCCCTGCCTGGGCCGGTGAGGCCACGCCTTTATTAAGTGCTTGCTGTGTGCCCCTGGTCCCCAGCGCATCCACGGTGCGCCCAGGTGGGTCCGAAGGGGTGGCTCGCCCCCGGAGCCGGACCCCGAGGGCATCGGCCCCCCACCTTGGCAGACCCCCGGTCCTGGCCGGAGCCTCCTGCGAGGAGACCCTCGTGGTGCCCGTGCCCCCGGGCCAGCCTCAGCCCGGAGAGCCGGTGCCCGGGACCAGGCTGGCAGCGGCCGAAGCGAGCCCTGGCCGGGCTTGGGAGCGAGCGCTAAGCTGACAGGCTCTCGGGATGGCCCAGCCTTTCTGGTTTATTTTCACCACACTTGGAGAGCCGAGTGATTTTTACACGGCCGGACCTAACTAGGAGATGTTTCTATTGGATGAGGACTGAGAGTTTAAATCTAAGGATCTCAGAGGACGACAGGCTGGGGCAAATGCCCGAGGAGACAGCCGGCCAAAATGGACCTACGTGGCTCCCCGGACATTGGGACGCACACGCACCAAAATACAACGAACGACCACAACACGTTTGGTCTGACACCTAAACACAGCAAAAAAGAGATACGCTTTAAGAAAAAGTTGAAGATTTACAAGAAAATCTTATTAACTAAATTAAATAATTTAATATAAATATAAAATAAATATAATTAATTCATTAAAATTTGATTATTTTACCCAAGGGACAATCCCAGTCCCTAAAACAAATTTAACTAAAAATTTGTTTCACAGGGTTGGGTCGTTTCTAGCTTTTTCAGAGCTTTGCCAATCTCTTTGCCTATAAACTTAAGCTCAGTATAAGGAAGTACCATCATGCCAAGAGAAAGAAAATTCTAATCTCTTTTAGAAAAAATACCAGTTTAAGTTCATATAAATTCTCCAGAACTTCAGCTACTTTTAAAAAACTTCCTTTGTGGGATCTGGAATCCTACAAAAGATAGTATCTATGATATCTTTAGGGCAGCTATGTGCCACAATGGGTAGAGTGCAGGGCCAGGAATCAAGAAAGCTCATCTTCCTGAGATCCAATCTGGCTTCAGAAACTTACTACCTGTGTGACCCTGGGCAAGTCACTTAACCCTGTTTGCCTCTGCCTCCTCATCTGGAAAATGAAATGGCAGAGTCTCAGATATCTTTGCCAGGAAACCCAAAAAGGGGCCACAAAGAGTCTGACAACTGAAAATGACTGAAGAACAACAGTATGTTACAAATCATTCTTTTCATACCTTCTCCTAAGTTTGCCCTAATATACCTATTCCTTTCATTTTAAATTACACCCAACCTTAAGTCTTAATCCATATATTTAATTTTCTCTAGAGACACGTTCCAGTTTTTGATTCACCTTAGATACCCAGCAGAAGAGTAGTAGGTGCCTCCTAAAAATTCCCGCAGTTGAGCCACACAGAATCCTGAGGTTATTATTATATTGCAAATGTCCCCAATATCTGACAGTATTTGCAGGATATAAGGAAAAGCAGGCACAATACAACCCACTTGTAGATGCCACTGTAAACCAGATAAGCTATTCAAATAGCACAGGAAACCTTACAAGGGTCCTACCCAGTGTGCAGTATCCTAGGTAGCCGGCTACAGCCTTCTGGCCACACTAGTTTTTAATTCAGATATCCAACTTGAGCAACTACTTTGTATGAGAATAGATGCTAACAGGCAAAAACAGAAACAAGGTTTTTAAAAATAGGTTCTACTTAACAAAAATGAGTAATTTTTTGTCAGTTTAAAAAAAAAATTAAACTGAGTTCCCTTAGGAGTGAAGGGGGCCAGTATAGGGAAGGTAAATTCTGGTATAGCATTTTTTTAACCAACTAAATTTTAACTAAATTAAAATTTAGTCTATTGTCCAAAGAGTATGAATAAGCATTTCTGAAAAGAATTGGAAGTTGTTAATAACCACATAAAAAAATGCTCCAAATCACTAATAATAAGGGGAAGGGGGAAGATTGGGAAGGGTAATGATGAAATACTCTGAAGTCTTATCTCACACCCAGAAAATTATCAAAGATAACCAAAAAGGGGAATAATCAGTGTTGGAAGGGCTGGGGAAAGATGAGCACGTATTATATAATGCCCTGTTGGTGACAATGTGAGTTGGCCTAACCTTTCCAGATAGTAATTTGGAATTATGCAAAGAAAATGACTGAAATATCACATCCTTTAACCCAGGGATTCCAGCCATAGGCATCCCTATAGTTAGAGCAGCACTGTCCATGGTAGCAAAGAACTGAAATGAGGTTGATGACTGTTGAATGAGAAACAGTCAAATAAATGGTGATCTGTGAATGTAATGGAATATTCCTTCATTGAAAAAACAAGTATAATAAAGAAAAAAAGCAGAGGAAAATGTAGATAACTTACCTAAAGTGAAGCAAACTAGAAATAAAATACACATAATGATGAAAGAGTCTGAGATTATGGAAAAACCAACAAAACTATGGAAAACAGAATGCTACAAGATGATATTGGCCATGCTGTTGTTTGTCATGTTCAGTCACATCCAACTTTTTGTGACCCCATTTGGGGTTTTCTTGGCATGTCCTTCTCCAGCTCATAAACAGGGTGAAGTAACTTTCCCAGGGTCACACAACTAGGTGTGTCACACAACCAGGGCACACAATTGAAGCCAGATTTGAGCTCAGGAAGTCTTCCTGATTCCCGGACCAGTGCTTTGTGCCCTATGGCACCACAGCCCTTATAATGATGATGCTTAGCCCTAGAAAGAAAAGACAGGAGACACACTTTTACCTCCTCTTCTTTGCGGAGGTGGAAGACTAGAGATATGGAACATTTCATTTAACATCAGACATTTCCAGTGTTTTGGTTAATTCTACTAAATTGGTTTCTTTTCCCTCTATTTTTTTTTGTTGTTGTTATAAGAAATAACTCCCTGTAAGGAAGGGAAACAGGGAATACTTTGAAAAAAGCAGGTAATGTAAAAGATGAAATTTACTTTTTTAAAACATTGAATCCATGGGAACATAGAACAGGCTTCCTGGAGTATTTCTTATCCTCTCATTCTACAGATGAAGAAACTGAGTCCAAGAGAGGTTAACTTGCTCGCCTCAGCTCACACTGGTGGCACAGGAGAAGAGCGGAGATTTAACCCCATGTCTTTGGAGTCTGGACTTGGTTCATTTTCCCTGCACCACATGGCCTGGAATTTCTTCAAATCTCTTCATCTTCGAAGCCTTAGGATACTAGCTGTGGCCCGCCTGGTGGCTGTAGTGATGACATCTTCCTTTATATGATTATATTGTCAGTGTGAGGGTCATCTGACCCTGAAGGGAAAATGACTGTGAGGAAATAACACCAAAATTGGTAGCACAGAGAACAAAGATTGTTGGCCCTTTTTGATAGCCCTGCCCACCTCATTTTTGGGTCATAAAATTGTCAGTCTCTGTCTTATGACCTGTGGTCACCCTGAATTCTTCTCTGTTGTGTCAGTAATCTCTTCCACTGAATTTTAGCTTCCTAAGCACTAATCTCAGACTCTTTCTGCACCATTGCCATAAATTCTTAATTCCCCACTACATGGTCTGTAAAATAACTGTTTTTTACTTCTCACTCTTTCCTTTTCCTTTAAAGTAGTAGCCTTGTCTAGCTTCCCACTTAGAGCCTTATCAAAGTTGGGAAGGGGCTCTAAGAGGACCCCATCATTTCTCTTCCATTCAAAAACAAATATCTCTCCCATATAAAATCATATTACCCTTTCACCCAGAAATCTCTCTCATATTATATTCTGATCCTATTTCCCCTAATAAACAGGGTACCTCTAATTACTTTTAACCTTTTCTGTTATAAGTAGTAGTTAAAAAAAAAACTGAGGTTTCCATTATTCTTACTACAGTTTTAATTAATTTACATTTATCTTAAATATCGTATTCTTGAAGATACTGTCTGATTACTTTATGTCTTATTCTCATCCTGCTGCTGCTGCTGTAGCATGAACCATTAAGACCAAAAGAATCCATTACTCTTTGCTGGGGATGGAGTGAGGGGAGGAAGAGTTGTTTTTTTAACTTGTCTCCCCCATTAGATTGTGAGCACCTTGAGAACAGGGACTGTTTTCTGCCTTTCTTTGTGTCCTTTGTGCCTAGTGCAGTGCTAGGCACATAACAGGTGCTTCATAAATGCTGGGTGACTGGGTCTATAGAAAAAATCTAGGAAATGTAACTTCAGAAAAATATGAGAAGAGAATTCAGAACATATTTTAGTAACATCACAGCTATGATGGGGCTGGCTGCTTAGTCATATCTAGCTTTGAGAAAGATGAAGAAATGGATGGATAAATAGAGAGTTAAAGAAAGATCTATATGTAACTAGGTAGATAAATATAGAAATATAAATCTATCTATATCTCTACATATATAAAAATACTTATGAATAATTATACCATAATATATAATCAAGTATTTCTACAGATATATTCAGATACATACCAAGGACTTTTTGGTCTAATGATGCATAGAAACATCCCAGAAAAGGAAGAACTTATAAAGAATCCCTTAGAAAGTAGTTCCAAAATCTTCCTCATTAACCCATTAACATGTCTAACAACCTTCTCTGTCAATAAATTGCTCCTAATTTCATACACCACCCGTACAACTTGGATCACTTCCATACTATGGGCCTCAGTTTCCCCATTTGGAAGAGGGGTTAGACCACTAAGATGACTAAATCACAATTCTCATTGTCCATTTCTTTAGCCATTGGGGAAGATGCTGGAATCCTGATTCTGCACACTTGATGTTTGGATGTTTCTGGTCCTCAAAGACATTGCCATTTTTTCCCAGCTTCCCTCCCAGGCAGGTATATTCCCCTCTCCTTAGCTTGGACCATAAAGGCTGAAAACCATCTAATCTCTGATATCTCCCAAGGGTTGATCAAACCAATAATAGCCTATTCATTCAGCCGAAGTATTACCATACCCTTTCCCTAACAGGACTCAATATGGAGCAATGATGATCAATTATTATATCAACTAATAAGAAGCATCTGTCTCACTGGACCATTGGAATACAGGGTTTGATACTTCCCAAGTTCTCTCATTGTTCAAATACCACAGTGGCGCTTTCTGAGTCTTGAATATAATTTTTTAAAATATATTTTGTTAACCCAAATCCTTCCACTATAAAATGTAACCCCCCAAAAAATCTGTGTCTCCTAGTTCTGACCATTGTCCATCCTCTCCAGCTCTAGGTTTGCTCCCTTTAAAAAGACCAAGTCCCAGGAGGCAGTTCAGATCTCCACTAGCCATGATAGTAATCAGTCATATTCGTGTGGTGTCAATGAACCAACAGAATTCTAGGATGGGAGCTCTTTCCATAACTCATGGGTAAAATATCATCAAAGTCCCAAATGGGGGAATGTGGTGTCAGTAAGAAAAAGGAGAAATCTTCCATCAAATTTTCATCCTTGAATCTTATCAATCTTGATCAGAATGACTTAGTTATAGGATTTACATCATTGGAGGGATTGTCCCCATCAGTGAGATCTCACATATATCAACAGATGGAATTAATATGGTGGCTTCATATACTTTTCTAAATGTGTACCTTTGTCAGAAAAAATAGCCTAACAAACTTGGTTCCAAAAACATTTATTAAGTGCCTGCTATGAAAAATAGCCCCTGTATTCAAGGATCTCATATACTGGGGAACATAACACAAAGGTGGATAAGGGATATAAAATAATTTGAGACAGAATTGGAGGGATGAGGAAAGGCTTCCCATAAGGGGCAGCCTTAAAGAAAGCCAAGTATTCTAAGAGGTGGCAATGACCAGGATGCACATTGTCTAGAGTCCAGGGAAAGGAATAAGGACAGGAAATGGAATATTAAGTACAGAGAACAGCAGGCCATTTTAACTAGATGATGGAACACATGAAGGGGAGCAAAGGGAAATGCCCAGCAAGTGCCACAAGCTGGTGAGTGCCACAAATGCCAAGTTGAGTTCTTTGCATTGGATTTTAAAGACACTAGGTGGTTAGATTTTTGAGCAGGCAGGTGACATGGTCAGAGGAAAATGATCTTGATATGTATGTTAGAGAGAGGAGAGACCGGAACTGGCACACCAATTAGGAGTCCATTGCAATAATCCAGTGAGAGTTGATGAGTAAGTACACTGGAGGAGCACCCATGGAAATGGAAGGAAGGGGACGAATTCAGAAAATGTTGTCTAGGAGACAAGTTGACAAGTCTTGGCCACTGATGGAATCTAGGGTGGTGAGAAAGAGGGAAACATCAAAGATGATGCTAAAATTTGAGACTTGGAGATTGAAAGAATGATGGCACCCTCAATAAAGGCAGAAAGACTGAGGAAGATAGTGACCTCTGCCTTGAACATGCTGAGTCTGAAATCCCCACATGACCTCCAGGTGAATGGTAGGCAGTTAGTGGTCCATTGGGTCAGATTTCACTAAAAAAAAAAACAAAACAGGACTGGATATCTAGATCTGGTAGAGAAGAGAACCCAAGGAAAACTACTTAGGGGCTACCCATTGTTGGGTGTCAGAGACAGATGATTAACCAGCAAAAATTCTTTGAGTGGTGAGAGAGTTGAGGAAAAGCAGGGGGAGCAATATCATGGAAGATGATGGAGGAGGGGAGAGTTAGCAGTATCCAAAGCTAAAGAAAGATTTTTAAAAGCATGCAAACAGAGAGGCAGTCATCAAACTGAACAATCCTGAGACGATGGGAGCAGATCCAGTCAAGGGGAGGGGGTCAGAAGCCAGAATACAGGGGATTCAGGAGTGAGTGGCCAATGAGCATTCAGAGCATAGTCTGAGAAGGAGTTCAGCTGTGAGAGGGAGAAGAAGTAGGATGATAATTGGAGTAGATGGCAGGGTCAATTACAGGGTTTTTAAGGATGGAGGAAACCTGGGCATATCTGTAGACAGGAGGAAAGGAACAAGTCAATAAAGAGAAGGTGAAAGTGAAAAAGAGACAGTAGGAATGATGGAAGAGACAGCCTTCCAGATGAGATAAGAGGGGATGGCTTCATGAACAAAAGCAGAGGGATTGACTTTGGCAAAGAGAAAGGTCACCTCTTCCTTGGAAACTGGTGCAAGGAGGAGAAGATGGAGGCAGGAAGGGTGAGGAAGAGGCTCTTGAGATATGGTGTATGGGAGAAGAAAGTTGGACTGGACTACTTCTATTTTCTTGGTAAATCTCTGCTGAAAAGGAAGTGGAAGGAAGTTCTGTGAAGGGCATAAGGAGAAACGAGAAAATAAGACTTGAAACAGCTGCTCTGGGGAGTGCGTGAGAGTTAGGGAAGAATGGAAGGATTTTCATGTAGTCATGAGGACCCATTTGAGATCAGACCACAGACTTGCATTGACCAAACAAATCAGGAAGGTCATACAGCTTCCTGCAACAGCATTTAGCCACACTTAAGTAGTGCTGGAGAAGGAGACTGGTAGTGTGATCTGGTAAGGTATGAACCTTCAAATAGAAAACAGGGTCAAGGGACTCCAGGGTGAAGGATGGTGTATAACTGAGCTTGTTAACTGGAGTTCCAGGAGAGGGAAATTTCAAGAGATGAATGACAGAGGTAAACCTCTTAGGGGTAACAATGTGATTTTAAAACTATGACCATTGCTGTCAGAATGAAGATGGAGTTTGTAGGCTTGGGAAAAGATGACAGTGGGAGGGCAGAGTGTTCGAGAGAACAGTAGCACAAATATTGAAATTCCCTAGTATGATGACAAGGGATTGGGCTGCCAGGAAAGAAAGGGGCAGATGCTAAAGTCCTTCAGAGTGTGGAGAGAATGTCTGCAACTAGGATATAAATTGGTGGACATAAATAGATGGAGTGATCCTCAAAGGATGAGATTGGTGCTTGATGTTGCTGGAGGAAGGGTGTGGAAGTGGCAGTGAGGAGGACACCTACTCCTCCTGATCCTGATATCCTGGGGGAAATGAAAATTAATTAATGCACCCAGTACTAACCAAAGTGGGCATGGCCAAAGTATATTCTTGGAAGAGTCCAGTTTCTGTAAGACATGGAAGGGAATTTTAATAATAATTCAACAGAACCTCCAGAGGGAACACTAGAAGGGGAAGGCAGAGGTTCATGGGGATGAAGGAAAGGGGAATGTGGCTAGGGAAAGGGTTTTGTGCCTGGCATATGATAATGATAAATGATGGGAATTAGGGCAAGAGAACATGGTGGTCAGCTAGTCATAAAATGGAAATGTGCCAGTTGACTGAGGTTCCTGCCCTGAAGGGTCCTATATCAGGGGATTCTTTCTCAGACACCAACAAGGAAAGGAAATCTGGTGAGATAGCTGGGTCAGTAAAAGCAGATGTTCAGTTCCTGAACCCACATTCAGGGCTAATTCCTTTGCTTCACCTCAAAATGGCTAGGGATGATATATGAGCAGACAACCCCCTTCATGAGTTCACTTGGGTACTGGTAAGGTTTGGTGTCTGCGATCCTAATTAACTGAGGTCCTGGATGCAAGAGACCTAGTTTTTGAGACTCTGGATCTGAGAAGAATTCAGAGGGCTGGTGCCTGGGTGCCCAGTGGTTAAGAGGGGCCCAAGGTATCATTGCTCTTCTCACTTGGCCCTGTGAAGCAGGAGAGAACAGACAGTACCTCCACAACTGGCTTCCAAAGGAGCTTCCAAATCTAGCGTCCCAGGACCCTTGATGATAAGGGGTGGAGATGCAGACTGCTGGGTTGTTGTAGCAACACAAAATATGCTTATATTCAGTACAGGCTCACCAAAGGGCAAGTGGGGTCAATTGTTCTGATGTTAGACACTTTCCATAAGTGACAGAGGAGTGCTTATCTATAGGGGGGCAATGACCTACAATCTTGAATCACTTGTATTTTCTATTTAGAGCATTTTGGAAGTACCGCTGTGATTATCAAAGATGTACCAATCAGTATTTTTCCTATTTGAGAAAAAAAAGTGAGAAGCGAGTTTACTAAACTGTGGAAGAACTCTTAACAATAGAAGCTAATCGCACTGGCTGCCTCTTCTTTCTCTTTCTCGCTGTGTACTTATATATGTTCTGACTCACATGGAATGTTCAGCCTCACCAATATGGCTCAGTTCCTAAGTACATTTCCATAATACAGGCAATTAAACTGTGGAATGGTTTTCCAAGAGATGAAGCAAAAACATGATTGCTTTGGCCTACCTAGATGAAATGTTTCTGTAGGGAAGAAATAGAGAGCTCACAAAGAAATAGTAACCACAGAGTTCCCTCCCCACACTAACTTCAGTGACTGTCTGGAAATTATAAAGACTTTCCCCTTTTGATGAAGAAATTGCATTTTGAGATTCACAAATTACACCTCTCCAGTGGAGAAGAGCAAATTTTAGAAGTGAATGTGCTGGATTTTACAATTTTGGGCAAATACATTGGGATTTTTTCAGTTGTGTGCTCAATCCATCTGGGAGGGTGAAGTTAGCAGTATTTGCTGTTTCCAAAAACAGGTGTGAAATAAATTTAAGGTTTATAAGGTGATGAAGCCCCTACTGAAATCAGCCTAGCTCCCAGGTGGCCATGGTTGGCAACTGAGCGGAGGATGCCAGAAATCTGTGACACTCTAGGCTGTTGATTGCAAATCACTACTTATATACCCCGCCAATTTTGTCTCTTCCCCAGGTGCAAATGGCAGCCATTCCAGTAAGTGTCTGTGGACCCAAGTGGCACTTACATTTTTATACTAGGAATTCCAGATTTTAAAGAGGAGAGGGTGACATACAGAGTTCGCAGATTTTGAAGCTTATTATTAACATTTTTAAAAAGCAAAATGTTTAGCATTTCTCCTCAGTAGCAGATGCTTTAAATCACTAATTATTGCCACAACGTCTGCTCCTGCAAATAAAAAATTGGGGTATCCACACAAACCTGATTTTATAAATGTGTATGCCTGATCAGTCCTCAGCAGTGACTTCTCACCCAAGCCAGTTTACTTTTCTCATGAGGATCCCCAAAGAAAAGAGGGTTGCATGGTCTGGGATCTGAAGTCATCAACATCTCGAATCCTTAGGGAAGTTAGTTGGGTATAAATCCTAAATCAACCAAAAGTCACTAGACATCATCATTCACAGCCCAGAGAGGCGTGATGGGAAACTGACATTGCCGCAAAGAACCAAACAATATAAGCATTTTCTTAATAACCAACCCACATCTTTCCCATCAAATACTTCAACAAACATTCATATCCAACTAATATGTTCCATCATAAGGGCTTACTTAGTTCCAGCCTAAGTTTTTTCAAATTAAATAATATGATGAAAAATAAAAATCAAAATGCCAAATCAAATCTATCATAATAATAGCTAGCATTTAAACAGTGCCATAAGGTTTGCAAATACTTTGTCCTCAAAACAACTCTGAAAAATACTACCCATGTCCAGAGAAAGAACCATGGAGTCCGAATGAAGATCAAAGCGTACCATTTTCATCTGTTTTTGTTTTGTTTTCTTCTTTCTTGTGGTTTTCCCCTTGTGTTCTGATTCTTCTTTCACAATATGACTAATGTGGAAATATGTTTAATTTCATTATCTTCTATCAGGTTGCTTGCTGTCTTGGGGAGGGGAAGGAAGGAAGGAGAAAAAAGTTTAGAGCTCAAAATCTTATAAAAGTGAATGTTGAAAACTTTCTTTACATATAATTGGAAAAAATAAAATGTTATTTTTTAAAAAAAGCCCCATTTTACAGTAGAGGAAACTGAGGAACAGAGAGATTAGGTGCATTGTCCAGGATCTCCCAGCTCGTAAGTATCTGAGGCTGGATTTGAGCTCAGGACATCTTTATTCCAAGGCTAACATTCTGATAACCGTGGTATCCACGTGGCTGCCTTATTTCATTGTCACAATTATTGCTAGTGTGATTCTCTGATAATATAATGCTAAAAGGATAAGGTATAGATCTGGGAGAGATTTGAGTTCAAATCCCACCCGTGAAACTTACCAATTGTGTGGTCAAGGGCAAGCCCCTTTCCCTCCTGAGCCTGTAAAATGAGGCTAATAACATTGCACTTGTCTTGAAAGAGTTGGGAGGAGCAAATGAGATCCTATCAGGAAATTACTTGGCAAATCTTAGAGACCTCTATCGCCAGCTCTTCTCATCAGCATTCAACATGGACGCATCAAAAAGGCCTTGACCACCTGGTCAAAGTCTCCTTTAAAGTGGGACATTGTTCAAGCGTTGTCTTTGCCACAGTCAGTCTGCCCCACCTGGGAACATCCCTCCACAGAGTTCTTCCTATTGCCCTGGATTGTCTATGAGGTCTCTGCCAGGTCCAGAAGGCTCCAGTGCCCACTAAGGATGAAAGGTGGCTGGGTTCACCTGTATCTAAAACAGGCATGGAGGTGAGCAACTTCTTTAAGGGAAACAAAAGTGGGAGTCACAAAAAAGGCACTACACGGACCTCCAGGTTTAGTCGGTGATTTTTTTTCAAGGAGAGCAGGGTGACCTCTATCTGTGGTCTCCTGAGTCTAAAGAATTTCCAGGATCTCACAGAACTGTCTGAGGCTGAGAGATTAAATCACTGGCCCAGGGTCATCCAGTCAGGATCTGTCAGGGTTGGGACTTCAACCCACCTTTCCAGGGTTCCAATGTCATCTCTCATTAAGTGACTCTGTGTACTAAACTTGGGGATGGTCTCAGAATAGGATTAAAGGACTGGGGAAAGGCCCTCTGGTGCCTTGAATCCGGCCTCTTTATCTGACAGCCCAAAGAAGGGACAAGTAGAGGAGCCCGGTTAGAGGTCTTCCGGCTCCCAGTTCTTGGTTTTTCCATGACATGATGTTTGGGGGCATCTCTCAACAAGCACATCTCTAGAGGAATGTCAAAGTCCATCGACACATTCTGCTCATTGCTCGATGACCGTGTGTAGGCAAAATCAGGGCAAGATGAACAACCTCAAAGGGAAAAAGGTGCAGTGTCTTGACAAAGGTATTTAAAGAGAGTATGAGAAATTTGAATGGTTTATATTAAACTTGGGGGAGGGAAGGATGGGGAAGGACAGACACTTATACCTGTTTCACCTTGGCAACAAGAGGGAAGACATTATTGGCAGGTTGTACATGTATGAGATTCAAGTCTTTTTTTAGAGCGAAGTCCCCTCCTTCTCCACCACTCCCACCTCCCTGAGTCATTGCCCAGTGTCTCAGGTTCTTTCAGCAGCTCAGGGTCCCTGAAGTCATGAAACCCACACTCATTCCTTAGGTTCTCTGTTCCCTAGGGGAAGCTCTCTTGAAAGCACTCCTGACTGATTTCACAGCGATGACTGTGAGATGCTATAAGATCTTAAAATTCCTTCCACTGCAAAGATAGTTTGATCTGGCCCACAAGGTAATATCCTTCACCCTACATTGTGGCTCTCTCTTCCTGATCTCCCCAGCTATACATAGGACCTTCCCCACTGAGATTCCTTCCCTTCTAGTCTGCTTATATCCAGTGGTTTTCATGTCTTCCCCATCAGAGTGTGAGATCCTTGACAGCAGGAACCATGGTTTTTTCTGTGTCTATAACCCCAGCACCCAGCATGTAGTAAGCAGTTAATAAATAGTTTTTAACTGGCTCCTTGACTTTCTTCTTGCAGTGTGTGGCAGTTGGCATCTTGGGCTAAGGATCAAGAGAAAGGGCAGTCATTGAAATTGATGCCAAGAAGATGAGATAAAAGAGCCCCACACTCAAGGTTGGAGGTACATGATTCCAGGGCACCATGGCACAGCTGGAGTATAGGTTATAGCAGTTTTATACAGGTGAGATGTTAAAATAAACAGTAAGGGCAGCTTGTGTATCAATATGACCAAGTCCCTTCTAATTCTCAAGTTACGCCATGTGATTCTGAGTCAGCCAATAAGTCACTCACCCTGCTCAGGGATAGATTAGCTTTGGCTAGAAGATGTCACAGGTTTCTGCCAGAAACAAGACAGACAAGACCAAGGTCCATGCCCTAAACTGAGCTGAAATCTGCCTGGGCCCAGCATCCTCCCATTGGGCACTGGCCACCTGACACCCAGTCCTACTAAAAGTATGACCTGTCAAAACTAGTTTACACTTGTTTGCTTAAGTGAAGCAACAGAGGAAATCCAACACTTGAGTTCAGATAGTGTTGAGGAGGAGAGTTGGGAGAAGTTGGGGGAAAAGAGGAAGGAGAAATGTGGATCCTGGGTTTGAAAGAGTGTTAGGGTTACGGCCACTTCAGAGAGGTCTAGTATGCATTGTGTTCTCTTGTGTTGTTCAGTCATACACAACTCTTCATGACCCCATTTGGGGTTTTCTTGGCAAAGATACTGGAGCAGTTGGCCCTTTCCTTTTCCAGTTAATTTTATAGATGAGGAAACAGAGGCAAATGGGATGAAATAACTTGGCCAGGGTCAGACAGTTAGTAAGTCTCTGAAGCCAGATTTGAATTCAGGTCCTCCTGACCTCCAGTCCAGTGCCACCCAGCTGCCCCTGTTCTTCTTACAGTGTTCTATTCATTTACTAAAAAATTCTGAGCTGAATATACACAGCTACATGCAGTGTCTGAGCATATTGGTGAAGCTGACTCCAGTAATCCAAAGTCATGACACTAGAGTTCACTGAAATATAGCAAGTTAAGGAAGAAGCCAGGTTTTGCCAGCACAAAAGGGCTCAGAGTTAAGCTCTAATTGGGAAAATAAACAAATTCACGCAGCTGAGTGATAGGTTGCTAGCTCTCTGGGAACCCCACATAGCTTATCACTTATTACTGCAATTCAAGAGGGCATTCACAAGGTGCCCGGGTGAGCCTGGGGCTTCTCCAGAGACAGATCTATGTTTAGATCAAGTTCTATTAGTAGATGAAATATGTAATCAAATAAATACAACAATTTGAAAGAGAGAGTTTGGGGCATCAGGAAAGGCTTCTCACAGGAGTCAGCACTTGGGCTAAATCTTGCAGGAAGGGATGGTTTCTAAAAAGGGAGAATGTGCGTTCTGTGCCAGTCGTGCTGATGGGAGCTGTGTTTGAAACTCACAAACGCCAGAGATGAATATGAACCTGAGGAGTCTGACAAGACTGCCTTGGGAGGGGAGTATCCAGAGAAAAGAGCAGACCCAGGATAGATTTTGGGGGGATACTCTCGTTAAGGAGGCAGGGGAAGGGTGAGGATCCAGGAAAGAACATTGAGAAGGAGAGGTAGGAAAACCAGCAGTGCCCGAGAAGATAGGGGAAGAAAGAGTATTCAAGGCAGAGGATACCATCAATAGCTGCAGAGAGATCAAGCATTCAAACTATAAACAGATCAAGGCTGGTGAGAACAGAGGAAAACACGTCTGATTTAGGAGAGAACATCCCTCAGTAACAATAACAACAAAATCAGGAGAAAGTTCTTACATGGAAAATTAGGGCTATAGGGCAATGCTTCAAAAATAAGGCATGCAAATTAGTTTCCTCCTTCACGATCAGGTCACCCTGATCAGAGACTTCACAAACCCACTTTTTTTTTTCTTCCCCAAGCACTATGCTTAGACAGAAAGCAGCCTGTGAGTATAACTCCTCAGCTTCCCAGGTGCTGCCTACAGAATGTTACCATAAGAGATCTCAGACTCAGAAAATGACCCAAGAGACTGTCCCAGAGTTCACCAATGCAGTGGCATCGTTTTGAACTTGTTCTAGAGACCTGTGGAAAGGGATTTTCCCATCTTGCAGAGCACATGAGAGGAAGGGGAGTGGGCAAGGCTGAGGACTGCCTCTGTTCTCTGGGGGGCTGCTTCTTTTCCTCCAGGACTCTGGCAGTTTGTGGCTGCAGGATGGCAGTGTTTGGAACTGAGGGGAGGGATACGTGTTAGCAGCCCCACCTTGATCCCTGCCCTGTCAGGGAGACAGGAACAGAAGGCTGGGCACGAAGCCCCTCCTGGCTGCCAGCCCCAATCAGCCTGTGGAGAATTCATTCCTTTGTTTGTCTCCTGATTGGTCCTGCTAACATTACCTGTATGTCCACAGGTCTGATAGTAAATGAAAACCTGGCCAGCTGCCTGCTTCTTGGTTTGTGTGATGAATGGCAGCACAGGGAGAGATTGGAGAAGAGGTTTTAACCCCCTAAAATGGTCAGGAGACATTGCTTTTCTTTCAGTATAAACTAGGGCCAAGGGGAGAATATGCATCCCCTTTGGATTTCCTCTAAGTAAGAGAGATGTATGCTTCCCATAAGCATGAAAGTGTACAAATATATACCATAATTTATATACCCCTATAGCAGCCTTTGGTGACCCTCGCATATGGCACTCAATACCTGACTCCATGTATTGGCACTGTCTGTCTCCCTTGCCCAGAATGTTCTCCCGGAGTGCTCCTCCACCTTCTCTGGCTTCTTTCAAAACTCAATTCAAATATCACTTTCTGCAGACCTTCCCTGTCCCTGCTGGTTCCTCTTCCTTTCCCTTTTTTTCCCTTACCTTCTCTTTCCTTCCCTCCACTCCCCTCTCCCTCTCTTCTCTCCTCTTTCTCTTCCTTCCCACCTTTTCCCTCCCCTCCCCTCTCCTCCTTTTCCATTCCTTTCCTTTCCCTCCTCCCTCCCTTTCTTTCCTCCACTCTTCTCCTCTTCCCTTCCTTTCCCTCCCTTTCTTCTTTGTATCCTCTGTGTCTTGCACTGGATAGATGCTTATTAAATGTTGAACTACGTTAAGTTGAGTATATTCTTAAGGACCCAAGATTTCATCCATGTAGGTACTTCTTGGACCAACACAGACATGTGTCAACCCTACCAGGCCTGCTGGTCATACTTCCTTAGAATTGACTTCCCTAAAGACAGACTGTGTTTGTACATTCCCTTTCGTCCCTGGAGCTTAGCAATATATCTGTCACATGGTAAATGCTTAATAAATGCTTAATGATTGGCTGATCTTGTGATCGAACTTGTGAACCTCTCCTTTTTTCCTAGACTGACACTCAGACTACAACCTGCCACCAGACCTGTACTTGATGAAACCTTTCCAATCTCACAAAACCTGGCAAAGCTGATGTTTCCCTGGCTTAGGCTTGGAGAACACAATGTCCCTTCCACAACCCTGAAAGGCCTCAGAGAGTACTGTCAAGTCATCCATTCACCGGTGGCAAGTGTTGTTTGGAAGGTCATCATAAAGAAACGTATGGGCAAGGTCGAAACCACATCATTTTATCTCTGATGCTTCGACTATATAAGATCAGTTTTAGAAGCAATCTATCAAACTTGGCTATGAATTGGACCTCTCCACCTCTTTGTCCAACCTGTATGTCAAACAAAGAGAGGGAGAGATACTGAGGGTCTGAATTGGGAGTTTGGAGCCAGCATGGCATTTCTAGTTCACCTTTGAGGAGCAAAGGGAGAACTGAGCTGTAGTGGAGAGGCATTGGCTCTCAGTCATCTCAGAGTGGGGGACCCAAAGCTGAGGGAAGTCCCTAAAGGCAGCACTTTCCCTAACTTCTCTCCCAGTATGTGGATACACAGATGCTATCACATAATCCACAACATTGTTACCCAACATTCCCAGTAAACTAAATTTTGTCTCCACCCTAAAAGACAGGGAGTTAACTAGAGATTATCATCATTGCAGGTTTCTGTAGAGAACCTGACTGCTCTTTAGGGGGGGAAGAATTTTCCTTACTTGGGGCTCAGAGCAATCATGACTAAAATCATAACTTTTCATCTAAAACAAAACCCTTAAAGCTGAAGAAAAGGGAACCCAGAGGAGCTTCCAGATCATTCTATTACCCCCCAAAGCTTACAATGAACTAATTATTATAACAAGGCAATATAAATAAAGAATGGCACCAGCAAAGACCTCGATGAGGAGCACGAAAATAAGTCCCCATAAGCCCAAGGTCAAGGCATTCTTTGTTTCGAAGCCAATACAACCCACAGATCCAGACTGGTTCCAAGTTGTCATAGTATCAGTAGCTCTCCACAGACAACAGCACTGGGTTTTCTGTTATTTATTCAGCCAGAAATGACAACAATGCGTAGCCTGATTCTTTAGGTTTCTGTGAGTGCTCCAGTGTGCGCTTTTTCTTCAGGACTGTTATTGAATGTGATTAGCCTCCTTTGCTAGAATGGATGTTCATAATGGGTAATTTGGATTCAGCTTAATAATTAATACATCCACTCTTCTAATAACATGCTTTGCAAGACAGCCCCTTGTTCCTGCTCAAATTTCCTGCATTTCCATTTCTGCGTTCCCTTCTGTTGTTCATAATGTGAATGGCCTACCCTTCCAGAAAAGACCAGGCCTACTCCAGGGAAAACCCTTCTCTGGTCATTGTGATGGATGGTAACAACCGCTGTGTTCTGCTTTCAGTGGGCATGATGGAATTCTGTTGTTTTCTATCAAAAGTTTAATAAGAGTAAACGTGAAAACAGGGGGTTTTGTACATCCTGTTGATCTACAACACATCCTCGGAATTTCTCCCATCAGCAGACCTACATTCAGCACTGAGAAGTAATGAAAAATGGTGCTCACCAAGTGTTCAAAGGAAAGGCAGATCGAAGACTTTGTAAGGTCTGGCTAAAAGTCACTGTTGATTGGTACATCTGGGGAGGGCTCCTGGAGGAGCATGAGAGTGGGGAGAAGACAATCTCCAAGGTCAGTCAATCAGCCAATAAGCATATACCAGGCAGTCTGCTAAGCACTGGAGAGGCAAAGAAAGCTCACCAAAAAGCAGTCCCTGACTTCAAAGAGATAATACTCTTATGGGGAAGAAAGCACACAAATAACTTTACACACAACAAACACACTATACGCAGTGAAAATGGGAAGTAAGGCACCAGCATCAGGGAAAACCAGGAAAGGCTTCCTGCAAAAAGAAAGTGGGATTTGTGCTGAATCTTGAGGGTGGCCAAGAAAACCTGGGGACTGTTGAAAACTCAGGCGACTGGTGAGGACCAGAGCTGAAATGAGGGGGAAATAAAGAAGAGAGAACCCAGGAAATAGACCTTTTTTTTTCTTTTCTGGTGGGTTTTTTTCCCAAATTTATTAATTTATTTGTTTTCAGTTTTCAACACTCACTTTCATATGTTTTAAGTTTTCTCCCCCTCTTCCAGATGACATGCAATCTACACATATACTCACACATATGTCTCCACACACACATTCCTATTGAATACATTTATATACCAGTCACATTGCTTAGAAGCATTATAATGAATGGGAGAAACCATGAGAAAAAAACAGAGTAAGACACAATGAAACCTAACAAAAAAGAAAATAGTCTGCTTATTATAACAGTGCCTGACACACAGTAGGCACTTAATAAATGCTCATTGACTTGGCTTTTTATTGGATTTGGGAGTAACTTGGACTGGAGAACTCCTAGGGAAGAATTTTCTCTCTCAAGGCTTCTCTGCAACTAAGAGGGGATGTGCCTTGCCCAGGATCACAGCAGCAGAACTTGAACCCTTCGTTCAAGGCCAACTGGCAATCCACTTGGCCTCTCTGCCTCTCAGGTTATACCTTATCCATATAGACAGGTCTGACAACCTGAGATGAGAGGTGAAGGCAATGAGAAGTCTTACAGAATAATAGCAAAGTCTTTTACCTGAGGGTTCACCATTGTCTTAAGGAAGATGGGGCTATGTGAAGGATAAGCCTGGCAGAAAAATTCCAAAGGGATCCAGTTCCACTTGCAGAAGGTCCCCAGCCACCGTAACACTGGACTGATGGAATAGAGGCTGCCAGGAGATCCCCCCTAGAAGGGGAGTATCAAGGGACATGCCCACTCCAGCCATCATGTTCCCTTCCATTGAGGAGCAGCCCAGCACTCCCCAGACCACCCTTCCACGTTGAGCCTTCATGTGTTGTCTTAAAGACAGGGCTGTGTTTTTGGCTTTTGGTTTGTATTTATATCCCCAATACTTAGCAAGGGACCTGGTACACAGCGAGTGCTTGATAATTGCTCTATCATCTGTCTAATCACCCATTATCTCTTAATGTATCTCTAATGTCTATTTATAGTCAATAATAGTCTAAACACATTTATTCTCTGTCTCAGTCTGTCTTTCTGTCGAGTAAGTTGGGCAGTATCATAAGTGCCTGGTCAGAGATTCTGAAGTTCACCTACATAGAATATGAGAAGGAATCTCAGCCTGGGTTCTAGAGTCTACATCTTAGGTTTATCATCCATGTGACCTTAGACAAAGCCCTTACTCTCTCAAGATCAGTTCTCTCATAGCAGAAGCGAGTTGGAATTCCACAGGTCCACCATCTCCTCAGTGGTGGCTCCTCTCACCCATGGTTCCAAGAAGCTGCAGCCTGTGCAGCAATCACACCCCAATAAAACCATCTCAGCAGATGGACTGAGACAGTTTGAGGAAAACCAACAGGACTGAAACCCAACAGTGAGGTAGGGTAACAAATGTCCCAGGCATGTGAAGACTCTCCTTGGTGGAATGAGTAGATGAGAACAATTTGTTCTAATGGCCATGAAGATGGCTGAAGCAGGCACCATGGTCACACCCCAGTAAAACCATCTTGGTAGAGGGACTAAACCAGGTGGAGGGCAGCTGACGGACCACAAACCTGTTTGTGGTGTCTAGAATGTGAAGACTCCCTGTCTCTCCCCACCACCCCATCCTCCTATTCCCTATGGACTGGGCAGAAGAAAACAATTTGTTCCAACGGCCCTGAAGATATTGGAAGCAGGTGCTACGGAGAGCTTAAAGCCTGGTCAGACACCAAAGATGCCAAGGTCATCCACTGCCTCCCGGGTCATCACCAGGCATCTTGGCTTTTGTCTTACCACTGGACTATAATGGCTCATTTGCTCCTCACTGGACCCTGAGAGGTAGTGCTATTCCATTTTAAAGATAATAAGCTGAGGTTGCGAGAGGTCACACAGCTAGTTTGAATCTAAGGAAGGATTGAAGCTGAAGTCTTCCTGAGTCCAGGCCCAGCACTTTCCAATGTCAATGTCAAGCTTCCATCTCAAACTCAACATGTCCAAAATGTAGTCAGAGACAGAATCTGATCCCAAGTCCTCCTGCCTCTGAGGCCCTCTCCTAATCCTCTATGATGCCTCCTACTTACATTACTGCCTCATCTTCTCATCACTTGCATTACTGCCTTACCTCAGGGGGAGATAACTTATATATGAACAGGTACCAACAGAGTTGGATGGGATGATTCTCTGAGAGAGGGAAGAGAGGGAGAGTGGAAGAAATTTTGGTAATGTAAAAACAAAATCTGTCAACAAAAATTGATTTTAAAAAAGAAGGCTACTGTGATCATCTGGCTGTGATTTTTTTGAGGATGGGAGAGATATGTATGTCTGTGTGTAGGCTGCAGGGAACGAGCCAGAACATTAGTGACAGAGAGTGGGGATAGTAGAGAAGACAGAAGAAGGTAGGATCCAGGGTGAACATGGAAGGGTTTGGCTTGGCAAGGAACCCTGTCTCCACTCAGGAGAAAGAGTGGAGGAGTGCCATGTCCCGTGCAGCAGAGTTTGAACAGCGGACATGAGGACATAAGGGGACAGGAGCATATGCGGGAACAGAAGAGAGCACACAGACACCATACTGTTCAAGGTATAGCCTGGGCAGACTCAGGAGCAAGCGACTGTCCCAAGTCGCTTCAGGAGTCAACTTTTCCTTAGAAATTGATGTCATGGTTACATCCCAAGATAAGGAGATGCAAACATACATTTCCTGGGAGAGCACACAGATATACAATGTATTACCTTTACAATCCATTGTCCTGTCTTAGTGATACAGAATTCTATACAATTTACTTAGGGGATAATCTGCCCAGCTGGGTTCCCAAGGAGGCATGCTTGACCTCACAGTCATGTCCCTGCTGTTGCAGCAGACATATTCCTCATATACAACTTCTACTGCTTATGAGGCTTGTGAAATCAAGCTGCAATAGGATGGAGTCCCACAGGGGAGGAGCTGGTTTGGGGAAGGTTGTGAGCACTTAGAGAGGAGAAGGACAGAGGGGAAGGGGGAAGAGCTTCTTGGAGAAGGATGAGGAGAGGGCTTCAGCTGAAAAGTTTTGAGGGAATGCTACAGGACATTTGAGGGGAATGATAAGCTCTGGGGTAGCTTCTGTGGTATGGAGGACAGCTCCATTAGGGAGATATAGAAAGACCGCTTTGCTGCAAAGAGTGTACACTTGAGATTGTGTAACATCAATTTTTAAAAGATCCAGTCACTGGAGTCTCATCATCTATGATTTTATCAAACTGGCCTGTTCTCCGTTCCTCTAACTACCCTCCCATCTCCCATCTCCGTGCCTTTGCACTAGTGGTCGCTCATGCCTGAAATGCCCTCCCTCCTCCCTTCTCCCTGACAAAGTCCCTCCCATCCCTCTAGAATCTGCTCAAGCATCACTTTCTCACCAAATATTTTCATTCTGCCCCCTCCCCCCAAGCAGGGCCCTCCCTCCCCAGTTACTTCGAATTTAATGACCTTGTGTTTATCTCACATTCATTCTGTATAAAGTGTTGGTACATATAAATGTATCTGTCCAGTCCCCCAAGAGACTGTAAACTCCTTGAGAGAAGGGATTATAGTCTCACACAAAACAGGTGCTTTAGAGAGGCTTGGGGGGTGGATTAATTCAGGTATCTCTTTCTTTGTATCCCCAGAGCCTGAGACATAGCAGAGACTTAATAAATGTTTATTGACTATTGAGGTAGTAGCAAGACATCCCGGTGGAGAGGCTCCGGTTCAGGGAAAAGGTCAGAGTTGGAAACACAGATTGAAAAATCATCCCCGTGGACATGATGCTTGAAACCATGGTGGGGAATAAGGTCACCCAGAGAGAAGAGGGAGAAACAGACAGAGAGACAGAGGAAGACAGGGGTGGAGGGTAGTGAGGAAGAGGGAGGAGAGAGAACCCTTAGGGAACTCCAACATAAAACCTTACTGAGGAAGTAGAGAAGGTCATGGAGACCAAAAAAGAGCCCTTGGGAAGGGTCACAGCATTTAAAGTTGGAAGGAACCTCCGAGGAGATCTAGTCCAACACCATCAGTTTACAGAAGAGGAAACTGAGTCCCTGGAAGTTGATTAAATAAAAAGTACCAAGTGGTGCTAGGGGAGGCAGGGGAAGAGGGAAACAGTGGGGGAGAAGCCGTCAGTCATGCCCCAAATCACTGAGAGTTCAGAGAGAAAGAATTTTCTTTGAGGCGACCACGGGACAGATGGTAGGTAGGGCAGTTAGTGAGGGGTAAAAATACAGAGACCAGGGAGCCAAGGCCCCATTTCAGAGAACTTTGACAGCTAAAAGAAAAGACAACGGCCCCGAGGAGCGGGGAGCTGGAGAGAAGGGCTACTTCAGGCTCAGGAGAGCCGAGAATGTTTGCAGCAGGGAACCCGAGCAAGGCTGACACCAGGTGGTCAGGGCAGCGAAACTGGGAGGGGCCAGAAGTTCACGGGCGCCTTTCTCCTTCAGCAAGTAGAACGCTGTAGTAACTCATTTCCCCTCCTGCTCAGTTCAATGTATCTTCATGAGGAAGGGCCCTGTGATCTGGCCATCCTCCCCCGGTTCGGGTCATTGAGATTCTTTTCACCTCAGATTTCCCGCTCCTCAGGAATTCACCAATGGACCAACCCCTTCCCCTCCTCTTGGGGCTTCCTGCGGGGTTTAGTCATTCCTCTGGACACTCTATGGGCCTTTCTTTTTCTTCATCTGGCCGGAATAGCTTGGCCTGAAGTGGAAAGGTCTTAGGATCACAAAGTCTAGCATCCGGGTACAGCTTGAAGAAGCTTCAGGAGTGAGAGATCCAGCCAGTATCCCAGAGAGCCAGACATCTCCTGCTGCCACTTCAAAGGGACCTCTATTTATAAAGCAGATACACAGCTAAGGCATTGTTGATCTTACTGCAATGCACCCATTCCCAAGTCAGTCAAAGACATTGAATCAGCAGCCGTCCGCCCATGGTGGTCTTTCAGAAATGAATGCAGAAATTCCTGGCATGCCATCATGGAGTGGACTCTTGGTTTCTTCTGTAGAATGAAACAAGGTTTAGCGAAAGGTGAGAGGTGAGAAAATTTTCAACCTCTAGAGAGAGTTGACTGGATCAGCAGCTGTTGCTAAGGAAGCAAGATTGAACTAGAGTAAGCATTTCTTGTCGTGAGGTCTGTTTTCCAATCCAGCATCCCTGGAGGGCACAGGTAATCCATCTGTTTTCCAAAAGTCTGAACAGATGGCTAGCGTTTCTCTTTTACTAAAAATGGCCAGACTCATGGGCCTAACCCCTCTACTGCTTGGCAAAGGAGTTTTTACCTATGTCCTTTCTGGCCTGGACGAGACCCTGACACTTGAAAGGATCTCAAAGATTATCTAACACAACCTTACAAGTGAGGAAACTGAGAATGAGAGATGCTAAGTATCATGTCCAAGATCAGACAGCTGGGAAGTGTAGGAGGCCAGATTTTAACCCAGCTCTTCTTGGAATTTAGAATCCAGTCTTTCAACCACCATTCAACCCATATGGAGCTCAGTTTCCTCATCCGTAAAATTTGGGGGTTGGACTCTATGAGTTCAAAGGTCTCTTCCAACTTTAATCTATGGTTCTCTGAGCCTATGCAGATCCCATGAGATAACATCAAAGTCCTATACAAATGCTTGATTTCATGGCCCCATTTTAATGATTCCCTTTGAGAAGCCTTCCCGAGTCCCTCCCCAACCAGGTGTGAGTGACCTCTCTAACGTCTGGATCCTCACAGCATCATATTTGTGCCTTTCCTATGGGTCACCTGTATTCCATCTGGTAATATAGTGACCAGCCCATCCACTAAAATAGATCATAGACTTCTCCAGGGAAAGAACTATTTCATTCTTGTCTTTATATCAACAGGGTATAGTACACATACCCCAGTCAGTTTAATAAATAAATAAAAGCTTAAAGAACTGAATTGGCCACATCATATTGATCTGTATGTCTTTCCTAGGGTATTAGAAGAGGCATTCAATAAATATTTATCTAAGGAATTAATGTTTTCCTTTGCTCCCATTTCCCTTCCTCTTTCAACAGGGATTCCTTCTTTCCCGGAAAAAAATGACTTCAAAATAATGTATTTATTCTGCTCAAAGAAATATACATTTATAAAAAAAAGAAATTTGCATTTATGTTTAATGTCCTTTCAGAAATCAAAAGACATGGGAAAAGTGGGCTAGAGGAAATAGGTATTGGTGTCATGGTGGATGCTGCCACCATGTGGACATTTTGAGAAGTTCCTCCTTCCATGAAATGATTAACCTCAAGCTTTGGGGAAGGCTGAGTGTCTTTCCCCTCAGTTAACGGAGTCTTGCTGCACCCCTTGTTTATTCATCGGTTTCTACTCCCCCAGCTCTCTTATGCATCCTTTACATCTCTGGGTCGGCATGATGAGAGTGTGCTCTCAGGGTTTCCAGTGGACACCCTCCTTCCCTCCACAATTTCTCTTTCGTAGAAGTCCCTTCACCAGCAGACTTTTCCCCTGACTCCCAGTGGGTTAGCAGATGCTGGATTCAGGGGAAGATTTACCAAATAGAAACCACAATGCCACCAGCAGGAACCCATTAGATCATGAGTTCCTTAGGGGCAGGGATTGTCTTTTGCCCTTTTTGTATCCCCTGTGCTTAGCACAGTGCCTGGAGCCTGGTAGGAGGTTACTAAATGTTACCTGATGGATAAGGAAAACAATAATGGTGCCAGGTGTTGGTAGTCTTGTCATCATTACTCTCCACTGGGGTTCTCAAGGGCTATGTCAATGGACCCCAAGCTCTAGAAGATTCTTTCTAGGCTAGAAGCCCTGTGATAAGCTTGCATGTGCCATCTGAGGACCAGCCTTGCTGAGCACAGAGGCTTGGCATAAGAACATCGACCAATAACTAAGAGATACGGGGCCTTGGAGAAAGTGGAATAAAATAAATCTAGTTGACATTTCTATAGCATGTTGTAGGTTCCACAGGATCATATCTATAGTCTCTCACTGATTCTCATGACAACCCTGGAAGGTAAGTTGTGCAGGTATTCACCCATTTTACAGTTTAAAAAAATTGGATCTCAAGAAGGTGAAATGACTTCAGTTCAAGGGATCTTGAACAGCAACCAGGATTTTTTTCTCTTTTCTTGTGAGAAAAGTATTCATCTGTTTAGATTCAAAATAAAATTAAACTAGAATGTCTTAATAGAATTCCTCCCTATCATTCAATTCTTCTTCTCTCCCCCCACTTCCACCATCTCAGCCTGGTTTGGAGGTGACTCTAAATTCTCAAAGACCATATTAATGAAGAACAATTCCCGCAGGTCTTACAACTCTGAGAAGCCTTCCAGGGCAGGAAGGCCCAGTAATAAACTGCCCGGCCCTGGCCAAGTGTGGTAGGGCTCTTCCTCAGAAGGTCGGTCACCAGTGGGGTCACACTTTTTCAGCCACCGCATCTCAAATGATTGAGGTAGCTAAGTGTTGAAGGGAATAGAGTGCTGGAAATCCAGCCAGGAAGGCCTGAGTTCAAATTAGACCTTAGACATTCCCTAGCTGTGTGACCCTGGGTAAGTTACTTAACCTCTGCCTCAGTTTCCTTATCTGTAAAATGGAGGATAATAGCAGCACCCACCTCCTCGGGTTGTTGTAAAGATCAAAGGAGCTAATATTTGTAAAACATACTTAGCACAGTAGTAGTAGGGGCTACATAAATGCTGATTCCCCCCCCCCATCTTTCCCCTCACATCTACTAAGGAGCACAGTGTCTGTGAATGGAATTCCCACACTGATGAAATCAAGAGTGCCTGAAGTATTAAAGGACATAGCCTTGGGGTTAAGTAATTCCCCAGTAATTTGGAGCTGTCCTTTCTAAGAGCTGGTCAATGATTTGCTGTCTGAGATGAATCTTCCCATGGGGCTCGGTCATGCACTGCTTAGAGCAGGAGAAGCCCGTTGGCCTCCGTGCCTGTAAGCCTTTGCTGCCTTTTTCTTCCTCCCCTGGATGCTGAACTAGCTTCTTTGGAGAAGCAGAACCAGCCACTCCTGTCGCTGAGGGAGACCCTGTTACTTGGGCCCAATCATGAAAAGCAATGCAAAGAACTGATTAGGAAGCAGACCAAAATCTGCTGATATCACTATTTTTAATGTATGTCATACAAACATGCGCTCTGCGGGATATATCCCTAATGAGGAGAGAGTATGGCACAGCCAGTGACCTGTGACTCTGAGAACTCTCTCTGGCTCTAGAAAAAGCTGTCCAGCTAGGGCAGTGTGGGGAGCTGGGGCAGATCCAGCTGGGCAGCACATATTCAGGACAAGTTAGCAAGTGCCCTGGGATATGCGTACAATGATATGTTACTATGTGCACGTAAAAGAATCGCATTGCATGGACTGAAATGAGGAATCCTAAGAAATGTGGGGAGACTCTTTTGAGCCAACTTGTGCAAGGAAAAGTGGACCAGAACACTGTAGGCACTGACTAGGCCCCAGTAAAGACATGAGAAAGCCCTACCCTCTTTTTGATAAAGAATTAGGTGAGAACAGGATGCTGTCCAAGGTAGTCATTACACTGTCTTTGTTGCAGGGAGGGCTCAGCTGGTGAGGGATACATCTGGAAATGAATGTAATTCGAAAATAAAAATCCCTTGGTTTTTTTTAAAAAATAAGCTTCTAGAGGCCAAGAATTCCATCTGCTTTTTATATAGCACCTATTAGCTTACTCTGCACAATTAAGTATTTAATAGATGATGATATGCATTTTACATCTGCAGGATCACAAAACAGTCTAGTAAAAAATAAATGAATGAATGAATAAAGGAAGGGGAGGGAAGGCTGGGAGGGAAGAAGTCTAGCCCTCTCATTATGAGAGCCTGGACCAGGAAATGCCATGAGGCTTCATCAAAACCACAAAGAACCGAGAAACTTTGATTCAGAGAAGTAACTAAGAAAAACCAGCCCAAAGACAGCAGAGCTCGATCTTCAGCAAACGGACCAGAGACCAGCCAGGAACAAACATTCCCGAGACCTGGCTCTGTGTCTGTCACATCCTCCCAGGATTCTAAGCACTCCATGTTGATGGGAAAGATGTCCCATGACTCATGTTCACAAGGCAGCTGGATAGAGACAAAGTGGAGAAAGTCTGGGAGGGGGTGGGATTTGTTTTGAACAGATTGGGGGGCAGGAAGTGAGGAGGGGAATCCTGGGTCAATATTGCATAAGACACCTCACAGAGAGGGTTTCAAATTGTCCTTTGCCTTTTAAAAAAAGTAGCCAGAGTCCTATGCCAGGCTTGGGTCCCATCCCACCCAACACCATTGATACCTAGCAAGTCAAATTCTCCTCTTTGCCTTAGGATTTCCAGCCAGTCTTGTTGTCCAGATTCTGTGCATTTGTGTAGAGACATCCTAGGACATGGTTTTTCTCGCCCATTCCTTTCTTAGAACATTGTCTCCTATGCCTTTCTGGGTGTTGTATGGCCATTGCTATTCCGACATTATAGCCACCCTCTGTGGTGTCTCCTTGGTGAATACACAGGGTGTCCCCAAAGTTTTGGGGTGGTTTTGAGCTTTTCAGGATACCCTCTATAGAGGCAGCTTTCTTCCTTTTCAACTTAGTCTTTTTAATTAAACTTGCAAGACTCTAAACTGATGGGAAGCTAGGTGGTGCAATGGATATAGCCTTGGGCCTGGAGTCTGGAAAATTCATCTTTCTGAGTTTCAGTGTGGTCTGACACTTCACCCCCTGGCTTCCCTGGCTTCCTTCAAGTCTTGGCTAAAACCCCACATTCAACAAGAGCCCCAGCCTGGTTCCCTTCAGTGCAAGTTCCTTCTCTCTGCCAATTACCTCCCAATGCTCCTCTGTAGGTAGAGCTTTGTTACGGTTGTTGAATCATTTCTCAGTTGCGCCCAACTCTTCATGACCCCATTTCTTGGCAGAGATACTGGAGTAGTTTGCCATTTCCTTCTCCAGCTTATTTTACAGATGAGGAAACTGAGGCAGACAGGGTTCAGTGACTAACCCAGGGTCACGAAGCTAGTAAGTGTCTGAAGCCAGATCTGAACTTGGGAAGATGAGTCTTCCTAACTTTAAGTCTATCACTCACTCCACTGGGCCTCCTCACTGCCCCATCTATCTCGTTTGTTCAGTTATTTACATGTTGTCTCTTCTATTAGAACATAAGCTCCAGGAGGGCAGCACTTCCTTTTGTCTCTCTTTGCTTCCCCAGCAGTGTCTGACATACGATGAGTGCTTAATCAATATTTATTGACCTGACCACAGTTATGTGAAGTTTTATGATTACAATGATGGTTTTCTCATCCATTTCTCTATCTTAAGGGAAGACTACTCTTCAACTATCCCATAGGAAAAGCTGGATTTTACATGGACAAAAAAGGGTATGAGAATGTAAATGAAGAAATAAGTGAAGAAATGGATGAAACACTTTTCACAAACTCACTGTGTGACAAGCCCTGCAATAAATGCAAGATTGAGATACTCTGAGCTCAAGGAGGTCCCACTCTAATAGGGACAGGAAGTGTATTTAGGAGGGCGCCAAGGCAGGGAAAGGTCCAGAGGATGACCCTCATGAATAAACCATCACAGCGTGTGCTTCTGTGACCTTCAAAGACTCAGGGCTAGAAGTCACTCAAAAGGTCACTAGCCCAAGTCATTCACTTTACGGAGGAGAAAACTGAGACCCAGGCAGGTCAGTATCTTGCTACACAATAAATCCTGCTTCCCCAAAGTTCCTTGAGGAAATACAGTAAACTACTACTCTGCAGTATGGTGAAATGATATATATCTATCAAGAATTACATGCAAATTTATTGTGAGAGAGCCGAAGGCCATGAGTGTCTTGGACCAGGGCTGGGTCCCCAGGGCAGCACGCCTTCTTCCCCTCACAAAAAAGTGCTACCAGCTCTTTCCCTCCTATGAGGAAATACTGTCATTTGTCTCAGAACTCTCTGGAAATCCTCAGTCACATGTGGGGCTCTCCCTTGGTTGTCTCTGTTAGTGCCTATTAGAAACACATGCAATGTGCGAAAATCTTCAAACGTCCCAGATAGATGAATCCATTCAAGCATTAATGCAAAAAATATTGAGCTATTACCATGTTGGAAACTCCTGGAAATGATGAATAAGTCATAGACCCCTGCCCCAAGTAAGTGATATATGGTTTCATAGGAGGAATTTGACATGTTCACAAATGACTATTATATAAGGAGAATGTGACAAGAAGTAGAGAAAGGAGAGGTAATTTCTGGCTAGGAGAATCAAGGAAGACTTCCCAGAGTAGGAGATATTTTATTCAGTTCAGCCCAATGTTCTAACTTGTCTTTTGGGTTCTAACTGTTTTTTAGTCTGTTGGCTCTCCCTCTCAGTTCTGTATCCTTTGAAACTTTGATAAACATGCCTTTACTGAAGGCACTGATGGTAATGTTTAACAGCAGTTAGCCAGAATATCCCTGGGATATCCCAGTAGAGACACCATTCCAAGGTGACATCAAATCATTAACAACTACTCTTTGACTTCTGCCAGGAATCTGCCTAAATAAATTAGGATCTAGCCCAGATATTTCCAGATTTCCAAAGGGGAGCAGAAGGGATGTTATCAAATGTTTAGATAAAATTTGGGTTCACCATGTCCATAATGCTCTCTGATCTACCAGTCTAGGATTTCTATGGGAAAAAAAAATAAGTGCCTTTGGTCTGGCATCATCTGTTCTTGAGGATACCATGCTGGTTTTGGGAGATTACTGCTCCCCTCTCTAGCTGGCCACCATCCATCCCTTGTAGAATAAATACGTTCTAGAATTTTTTTCCAGGAATTAAAGTCATCCCTCTGTTCTATAATTCATACACATCCCAAACTTCATTTTTTTTAACTGGGATCATATTCACATGTCTCCAGTCCTGTGATATTGCTCCAAGTCTCAGAGATTTTTTCCAAGATTCCTGGCCATGACTCAGCAATCCTATCTACTGGGTCCCCAATCACTTCCTACCTCATTTATCTGGGTCTGATAGCCTGATGTCCCAAAAAGCACCCACATGCTCCCTTTCTCTATCTCCTCCTTGTCTTGGGTATCAGTCAATCCTGACTGGCCATCTTTGCCCTGTCCTTTCCAATCTAAAAATTATTCACTTTGACAACGGAAGCAAAGCAAGAGTTGGGGCATTTATTTTCCTCTGTTGTCCATTATTGTCCCATCAACCCCAAGCAGTGGCACCATCTTTACTTTTCCTTCTTGACCCAACATAGCTGTTAAGATGACTCGTATCAGATATTGTGCTCCCGTGAGCTTGTTCTGAGATGTAATGCTGCTAGTTCTATCTTTGTAAGGTCAGGGTAGGTGCTTGAATTCATCATTTATTAACTGAACTTGTTGCTAGCCCACTCTTTCTGTTAGAGATGTTGGTGGATGCAAGCCCAGAAACCTTAGGTGAGTGCATTTTAAACCACATTTGCACATACTTTCTAACTACACAGAACTACATTAATAGGTTTTATTATTATTTTAACTCAAGCATTTGGCTTCCAGGACAGTTGATTAGAAGAGAGGACTTGACAGGGGAATATTACAGGTTTGGTTTTTTTAAGTATCTGTTGAGGATAGGTGGTGGAGTGGATAGAGTGCTGGACCTGAAGTCAAGAAGATTCATCTTCCTGAATTCAAATCTGGCCTCAGACTCTCGTGACCCTGAGCAAGTCATTTTACCCTATATGCCTCAGTTTCTTTATCTTTAAAAGCAGCTGGGGAAGGAAATGGCAAACCCCTCCAGTATCTTTGCCAAGAAAATCTCAGATGAGGTCATGAAGAATCGGACCCAACTGAAACAACAATAACAAAAGGTAAGACTCCAAGAGCAGGTCATTCTCATTTAGTCTGTGAAGAATAGAAGGGAAAATGGGAAAATGTGCATGAATTGTGAAGCTGCTCCTAGCACCACCATCCTTCTGGGTCCCCAACATCACCTTCTATGCCTAGTTCTCCTCACTCAGCTCACAAACCCAACGAGCGGACTCTACCTTCCCAATATTTCTTATATATGTCGCCTTCTTTCCATGTCCAGGGCTTGCATGTTGGTTCAGGCCTGGATCACTTCTAACCTGCACCTTTCCAAAAGTCTCCAAATTGGTCTCTCTGATTAAAGTTTCTTCCCACTCTAGTCCATCCTCCACACGTCTGCCAAAAAGATTTTCCTAAAGCATAAGCGTGTCCATGTCACACTATGCCCATTCTCAATAAAATTCAAGAGCTCCCTATTACCTCTGGGATCAAACATAAATCCCTCTATTTGTCACTCAAAGCACTTTCCAGCTTGTCTCCATCCTCCATTTCCAGACTTATTATACATTATTCCCCTTCACACACATGTGCACACACACATATGCGCGCGCACACACACACACACACACACACACATAGAATGGTCCAGCCCCACTGGCCTTCTAACTCTTCCTAACACATCTCACTTTTAACACAGCTGCCTCTGCAATGACTTCCCCCACCCCCATGCCTGGATGGCCCTCCTTCCTCACATTCAAGGTTCAACTCCCAGCTGCTCTCTCTCTCTCAAGTCTTTCCTAATCCCCTGGCTGCTGGTACCTTCACCTCCAAATTATCATCTTTTCATTTTGTGCACATGCACACACACACACACACACACACACACACACACACACACACACATATACACACACGCACACCTCACATATTTGCCTTCATTACACTGGAATCTCCTTGGAGGCATTTCATTTTTCTCCTCCTATTCCCAGTGCTGGACTCATGACATGTGAAAACGCTCACTGATGAACTGACTGATCCAAAGGAAAACTGCCTGCACATCGATGACCACTATGTCTTCTTAAAAGGACACAGAACCAGAAGCAGATACATTGGGAGGGAGAGAAGAGCAAAAGCATTTTTGTTGTCTGTTTCTAAGTCTAAGAGCACCCCAAGACTGATCTAATGCTGGGGGCGAGTCCGCAAAAGGGTCAATTCCTCTTTGGCTCCGCTGAGCCCACTTTGAATTAATCCAGGAAAATCTCCAAAATATTGCTCCTGACTAGGTTTTCCTTGGTGTTGGCACTGTGTTCCACAGTGCTTCCACCATGGCATTCACTGTACAACATCAGGTAACAATGTTGTAGCTAGCATTTATAAAACACTTTGAGATTTGCTAAATACGTTAAAAATATTTTCTCCTTTGATCTTGAGGTAGGTGTTGTTATCCCACCTTACATATGAGGAAGCTAAGGCAACCCTGGATCACACACCCTCTGACAGTAATAACAAATAAGTAAATAATGGTAAATCCTCAGGACATGTTTGGGGCAGGATTTGAACTCAGCTCTTTCTGAGTCCAGGTGATTGCTCTATCCAGTGTACCACCTAGCTGCCTTACTTGGTATGGATAATCTTTATTTCACTCCATCTCGTGCATAAGATACTAAAAATTCATAGGAACCCATGAAAACAGAAAGGATTCAAATAGTTCGAGAGAAGGGGATTGAACCTGGTATTGTTGGAACAAACTTCTCTCATTCTGGTGAATTCATTCTCCATTCCACCACTAAAGCTATTTTCCTAAATCATGGGATCCACCATGTCAGCAACCCTCCCGACCCAGTCAATAAACTTCAGTGACTCCCTGTTGCGTCTAGAAGGAAATACGAAAGGCTCTGGTTGGTTGGTGCCCTTCATAACCCAGCCCCCTCCTACCTTTCCAGCTTCTTACACCTTACTCTCCAACATGCACAGTTTGATCTAGTGACGCTGGCCTCCTGGACATTCCATGACCAAGATGTTCTGTCTCTTGGTTCTTGACATTCTCCCTCATCATCCCTGGAATGCTCTCCCTCTGCCATTGCAACTACTGACATCCTTGGCTTCCTTTAAGTCCCAACTAAAATTCCACTTTTAACTATAGGAAGCCTCCCCAATGGAATTCCAGTGCCTTCCCTCTATTTATCCTGTATGTAAACTTGTTTTGTATAAATTTGTTGGCATGGTGCCTCCTCCATTAGACTGTGAGCCCTTTGAGGGCAGGAAATGTTTTTTGCCTCTTTTTGTATCCCTATCACTTGGTACAGTGCCTGGCATAGAGTAGGAACTTAATATTTGTTTTTTGTCCATTCTCAAAAAGGACCATGACATCAGGAAGGTGATGCCATGACACACAAGTGAATTGGATTTAATTGAAAGAAGGTTGTGCAAAATCCCCAGCCTTACTCTCTGTCCTCTGGAGTCATCTGGGTCCAGTGGCAACATAGAGATCAGGATGACTGAAGATGGCCCCTAATAAATGTTTATTGAATAAATAAATCAATCCTTCTTCCCCACAGTCCTTCCTAGTATTCTGTAAGACATGTAGCACTGCCCTGTGGCTTTGACCTCTCCCCTCCAACATAATTTGGAGGTTGCTGAACAAACAAGCTCTTTCTCTTTGGACCTGTGCTTTCTGTTGAACTGAGTGGCTGAAGTCTCCAAGTGGATACAGAGCCAGAAATATGGGGACTGTCCTCGTCCTCTAAGGAGCACACTCTTTAAGAAAGCTTTCCACTAGAAAGTCTGGGGTTCAAAATCTCAGACTCAGAAAGTCTTGAAGTTGGAGTCATGAATACCAATTTTCAAAGCTGGCACAACCCAGGAAATCCCCCTTCTCTATCTCGAAAGTTCAGTTCTGGGATCATATTGCATCCTGTACAGAGGAGGCTGGAAGTCTGAAACAGTGTCCTGGAACTCCCTTCCCACTCTGACTCCCCATCTTCCACTACCATGTGCTTCCCTCATCTAGGAAATACATACACACACATACACACATGTATACACACTAAATCCTGGTAACAGATATAGATGCATGCATTCTTATACAACACTCACGTCTTCATTCTCGCACTTCTCCATTTTATACAAATGTCCATCTGTTCTTGCGTTCATACATGTTTACAATCCATATGGAACAACAGTGAACTCACAGCGGGGAGACCAAAGGCTGATGGCCTCATGGAGAAATGAGGAATTGTAGGAGTCTGAAGAAAGCTGTCTCCCAAGAGTGTTACAACTGGATCTTTAATGTGAACAAATTTAATCCAGTGCACATAACTGGCATTTAATAATGCTTGTTGATTGATTGTTCCAGGGTTAAGCCAGGGTTTTCTCTCCTCAGGGTCCTGCTCAGTGAGAGCCAATGGTCCCCTTGGGAATTTTGGCTACTTCTTTCACAGGAAGCCATCAGCCCTTTTGTCTTCTTGTATGGTCACCTGTTCAATACAATTGGGAGAGTCTATCCAGCTTGACCTTGAGGGGATGAACCTTAGGCTCACAGCTCTGAAGATACAAGGAACCTCGGTTTCCTCCTCTATAAAATGGAGCTAATAATTGTGGTTCCCTATCATGAAGCTCAAATGCTATCGAGTGCAGAGACATAATTCATAAGGTTCCATGTAAACATATGCTATTTATATTATCATACTTTCAAATTCCATGACCTTCCATGAACTTTTTCCTGAGCTAACAGTAATTACCCTCTCCTTTCTTTTCTTATACGTTTATTGTTGGGTTGTTTTTCAGTCATGTCCAACTCTTCATGACCCTATTTGGGGTTTTATTGGCCAAGACACTGGCATGGTTGGCCATTTCCTTCTCCATTCCTTACATTTATCTCTCCTGTGCATGTCCTAACACTCCTCACCCATCACCCTTTCTGTAGGGATGAGGGCTCTAGCTCAGTCACAGTGGACCATATAAGATGCCTACTCTGACCACAGACCACATCCATGGGACCTTAGGAAAACTAACAGATCAAATGAGCTCTGAGGGCCTCTCCCAGAAGGTCAGCCATCAGAGTTACAGAGGGAAAAAAGAGGGAAAGTTGGGAAGCCTCAGCTAGATTCATATGAGTGGATACCAGCATCCTCAAGCTCTGCCTAGTTGGTTGAGTCTGCCTTCTCCCTAGTGTGACGTTGTGAATCAAATAAAGGACAGACAGCTTTACAGTCATACACCAGCCCCAGTGCTAACACTGACCTTGAACTCATGCAGACAGCTTCGGGAGCTCATCTTGGGTGAGCTGCACCCTTTATAATTCTTGCTAACCGTCCAATGCCTTGCAGATAAGCTTAATCAAAGTTTGTGGATTTACTGAAATTCTGCTCACTCCCCTCAATTCTAGGGACTGAAGACTCAGGAGACAAAAAAATGCCTCTTGACTTGGTTATGTAACAGTCATTATTGTCAAAGCCCAGATTTCAGACAGGGTGATTTGGTGCATGCTGGCTCAGCCTGAAGAAGAAATCTTATGCTATAAATGGGAGACTTTTCTTTGCCAAATGCAAGGATCGTTATAGAATTGTGTTTTCCCAAGTTTGCCTCATTTAGTTGTTGAGATCATTAACTCTTGGCAAAACTTGGCTTTCTCTTTCCAAATAAGTTGGGTCTGCTAAAAATGCTAATAAAGGTATAAAGAATATATTTGAGACTAATTTACATAATTGCTACAAATCTCAGAACGTTACATGTTCACAACTGTGAATGTTTCATTAACATGGTATAGTTAAGTACTAACATTTTTTCTCTCCTCTAACCTGAAGGCAATGACAGGGAACACAGGCTTTCGCAGACCCTCCCAAACTGGAAAGGTTTAGTATTTGTGCCCAGAAATGGACTCTACTCCAAGGAATGGCACTATTTAATTTAGAAGGGCTCATCACCAGGTTGACCATAAGATAATGAATGTTCTACCCATAGTCAGTCTTCAATATTGTTACTAGGTCATAGAGAAGTGGCTGTCTCATGGTGGGTTGAATACTCACACTTGTAGGCAGCTAGGAGGCCGTGGATTTAAAAAAAAGCACTGAGATGAGTCAGGAAGATCTGAATTCAAATCCAGTCTCATACTTCCTGTGGAACTGTAATCTTGGGCAAGTCAGTTAGCCTCTATTAGCCTCTATTAGCCTCAGTTTCCTCATCCATAAAATGGGGATAATAGTAGCCTCCCAGGATTGTTGTGAGAAACAAATAATAATTGCAAAGTGTCTGGCATGTAGTAAACATTATGTAGATATTAGCTATTATTACAAAAATCATAGATCCTTCATATAGTGAAGTCAAGAGTTTTACCTTCAGAAATTTGTCTGGATTATGCATTGATTAATTATTGGAGATGTGGTCTGCTATCAGGGGATGAAGTACCTTTTATATACAGTGATCACTTAATATGTTAAATTGCTTGCTGGAAAAACTGTGCACAAAGCAAATATTTGTGTATCAAATCATATTTTTCAATGGATGTCTATTTTTCAGAGGTGTGTGCAAAAAAAAATTGTCCAGACACAGAGTAGTTTTGAATTAAAACAATTTGTAATAAACTGAAATTCTTACAATGACAAGTAACCCAAGTAGCGTTGGAAAGTTGGATGATGGGAGCAGGTTCTTGTCCCAAATAGTTTTCAAGAAATGATGTACAAATTCACAACATTAAAAGCATTTCTCAAGAGATCAATGGTCAAATAATATGTGTAAGCAATTTTAAAAGAGTAAATACAATCAACAAACATCTGAAAAAATGTTCAAACTTGCAAATGACTCCAGAAATGTACATTTAAACAACTTGGAGATAACATTTCACACTCATCAAATTTTCCAAAGATATAAAACTTGATGTGTAAAGAAACCAGGCGTGTTAGTTCACCACTGGTGGGGCTGGGAATTCATCCAAAAATTCTGAAAAACAGTGTGGAATGGTGTAAGAAAAGTTACATAATTGTTCATCCCCTTTGATTCAGTCATCCTATGATTGAGTTTATACTCCAAAAGAGATCATTTTTAGCAGGAAAAGACCACTCCGGACAAAAATATTCAGGCAGCTCTATCTGTAGCACTGTTGACAGTGAAAATGCCTCAAACCAACTGTGGACCAGTGATAGGGGAATGGCCAAGTCAACTGAATGTTCTTTGAACATAAGAAACAAAACATGTGAAACGCTAAAAGATAGATAAAAAAACTTGTTTGAGGAGATACAGAATGAAGAAAGAAGAGACAAAGGAACATACAAGAGACTATAACATGGTCAATGAAGATGTTTTCAGATGGCAACAAAATCTGATCAAAACCAAAAATGAGCGTCGAAAATGAGTAAATAGCATTTATTAAGCATTGTGCCAAGTTCTGGAGATACAACTGTGAAATCATGAAAGACTCTACCTTCCAGACTTAGCACAGTGCTGGCACATAGTAGACTCTTAATAAATGTGTATTTACTGACTGATATTCAAATGGAGGAGACCACAGGGATGGAGGAGAGGTAGAGAAGGGAGTTAAGGTCTGGGAAGTCACTAAGATTAATTCATTTATATTAACATGTGGACCTTTCCCTTCTTTTGCCAAATAGTAAACTACAGAAACACACAGCCACCATTTGCTATATAGGTCCTCATCACTTTTTATACTACTTTGCTTACCTGTTATAGGGGAACTCTACATTGTGATGGATTTAATTAAATTCGTAATTTAACTGCATTCAATTACATTTAATTCATATGATGTACCAATTTATTAATAAAAGAGAGAGAAGAGGTGTGCAAAAAACATCACAGAGGGCAAGTTGGAGGGAATCGGAAGTGAGCTAGTCATGTAGTTAGAATGAAGGATAATAGACGGTCAGCCTGATGTTACAAGAGTAACTTCAAGTTATAAAAATTGCAAAGGAAGGTCTCAACATGATGAATATCCCCTCTGGAGAATTTATGGAAAGACACCAATAACATTTGCACAAGATGAGTCACTATCTATATCTACAGAAAGAGTAACCACCCAGACGAAGTCATGGGTCTAATATTAAAAGTAATAACTAATGAAAATCATTGCTTAAAAGCATGTTGTAGTAGAAAGAATAATGAGTAAAGAGCCAAGGAGAACAGAGTTTGAGTCTTGACTAACGTGCTATGTGATTTGGGGCAAGTCACTTAACTTTCTGGGCCACATTCGTAATATGAAGATGCTGGACCCTCTAAGACAGGAATTCTTATTGAGTACGCAGACCCTCCCTCTTCCTGGCCCTTTGATAGATTTCAGGGGATCTGTGAATTTGACACTTTTAATACTTTGATAACTATGTTTTAGGGTCACTGGATAGTACAATGGATAGAGTGCTGGCTCTGGAGTCAGGAGGACCTGAGTTCAAATCCGTCTGCATGACCCTGCACAAATCACTTAACCCCATTTGCCTCATCTGTAAAATGAGCTGGAGAAGGAAATGGCAAACCAAGAAAACCCCAAATGGGCTCATGAAGAGTCAGACAGGACCGGACTGATTGATTACACAAGAAGCATCCTTCAATATCATTGATTCCTTTTGTTATCCTGTGTTCTATTTTATGCATTTAAAAGCAGGTGTCTAAGAAGTTCATAGCTTTCACCAGAATGCCCAATGGGTCCAGGACACGATAAAGGTCAAGATCCCCTGCTCTAGGTAGCCCCGGTTCCTCTGATCCTAACCTTAGCTACAGGGAGTGTTCCCTCCTGGTCAATGAGCAATGGACACTTAATTCCCCCAAACTTCTAGGGAAGGCACTGAACCAAACCCACACTATCCACCCTTAGCAAATTCCTTAACAACATTCTCTTTCACTAATCACCAAAATTCACTCATTCACTTTTCAGCTCACCCCTTCCAAGCCAAAGGAGGAATTCCTTGTTTTTGTTTTTCAAAAAGACCTAAGGTGATGCCTATTTTCTACTCCAAAGACATCTCTCCAAGAAGGTGGTAATCAACCTTTTGGGTCAGTAACGGTAGACTCTCCAATCCAGACACGGATATCTCGGTGCTCAGGCCCTGAAAAAGAAAGCCTTGGAGGATCTGACGGAGCTGTTTACTTTTTAATGATTTTTAATTAATTGCTTTATTATTTATTTAGCCACATTATTCTATACCCCTTATGAGAGCTAATTGCCCTCTCTTATCTAATCCATCGGCCATATAGATGCCAAAGCAACATTACTAAATCACAGATCTGACCAGGTCACCACCCTGCTCACTAAACTCCAGATCCTCTAGGATCTAATACAAACTCCAGTTTGGCTTGGAAAGCCCTTCTGGACCCATCTCCAACCCACTTTCCCAGGCTTATGGCACAGTTCCTCTGACCATCCTGGCCTTACCATCTTCACACACAACATTTCATCACCCAGCTTTGCTCAGGCTGTGCCCTATACCTGTAAAGCCCTTCTATCTTACCTTTACCTCCAAGAATTCTTGTTTCCTTCAGTGCTCAGTCTCAACCTGAATGAACGAGAAGGCAGCCACCAAAGCAAAAACAAACCTCTTTAGTCGGGACAAGGTGTTACAGCTGGGGTCTCACGCAGCAGTGAGTGATGAGCCCAAAGAGAGGGGTGGACACTGAGTTCTTTGGGCAGAGGGTTGCAGGTGCAAGAGGGTAGGGATACTCAGTGCTTTCACTAGGTAAGTTGTTTTGCATAACTACTGAAAGTCCAAAAAGAAAGCTTGGGAATTTCAGAGGGGAGAGTTTAGGACATTTACAAAACAGTAAAACAATCTGAAGCTGGGGGATGATAAGGCCTGATCTGCCTCAGGCAATTCATGGGTCTGGAGGTGCCTCAGATCTCCTCAGCCTACCATGTCACCTCACAAAAATCGCCTTTCATTCATTTTGCATATACCTATATGGATACAAGATGTTTCCTCCTATAGAAAAGGAGCTCCTTCAGGGCAGGAATTCTTTCATTTGTATCCCCAGTGGATAGCCCAGTGCCTGGCACATAGTAGGCATTAATAAAGGCTTGTTTCTTGATTAATTAGAAGAATGAGGGAAGGGAGCAAAGAAGCAGGTAAATGATAGAGATTTAGAGAGTTGGTAGGTGGAATTAGGTAGGCAGTCATTAAAATAAATATAAAACATTTTAAGGATGTAAGAAAAAAATAGCTAATAATGAGACCTGTGCAAAGTGGGGTTTTTTCCTTCCGTAGACATCTTTGAGAAAGGCTGATCACAAGAAGGACTGATCATTGTTCATTTACCGAGATGGATTATGTGCCCTCAGGGCCCTTCCAACTGAGATTCTGGGACAAGTAGGTACTACTTGAATTGGATGGAATGTGGTGTGTTTCTCCGGCAAATTCAATAGCCTTTTTCCAGATCGCCTGCTCCTGGACCTCCCTGGGGATTACCACAGCCCCCTTTTTATAGATGAAGGCTGAAACTGAGAGGGGATCTTGCTCCTGACCTCCCTGGGAAGGTCACACAGCTAGTGACTGAGGCAGGATTCTCATTCAGGCCCTCCTGACCGCATCTTTCATCCTGGGTTTTCCCTTTCCTAATCAGACCGATTTTCTTTTCTTCTTTGCCGAATTCACAGATTGGTTCCTATTAGTGAGACAGGGCTGCCACACCGTTGCCCTTTGGAGCCAAAATTTGCTATCTACAAAAGAACTCCTTCACAGATTCAAGAAATTTATTGGATTGGGAGACACTGTATTGATCCTTTTATGAATGAGTATTAGCAACCAAATGCCCCCTGAAGTGTCTACCTGCCAAGTGACTCAGAGGGTACAGAAAATTGGGCACCATTGACCTTAGGCTTAGTGAGAAGTAACAAAGTCCCTAATGGACTCTGACTCCACTGGGCATTTTACAAATCCATCAATCCTATCTATCTAGAGCTAGTCTGTATATATGTGTTTGCATGTCCTCTCCCCCATTAGACTGTAAGTTTCTTAAGGGCAGGAACTATCTTTTACCTCTTTTGATATCCCCAGAGCTTAGCACAGTGCCTGGCACAGTTTTTTATTGACCCATTCATTCATTCATACATACATTCATCCATTTATTTAGCAGGTATCTGTGGCCATGCTGCAAAGTGGTCTAATCGTCAGGAGATATTAGTTCAAATTCCCATTCTGACACTTATTTATCTCTATGACCCTGGGCCAGTCACTGAACTTCTCTTAAGACTCAGTTTCCTCATCTGTAAAATGAGGAATAACATATACATACATACATATTCTCTTCTGTAAAATGGGGAAGAATATATATGTATATATTATATAGCATATAAATACATCATATCTCACAGGGTTATTACAGAGAAAAGATTGTGCAGTAGAAAAAGCACAACTAATTATGCTTAGATTCTATTTTCATTTGATAGTTTCCTGGAGTTTTGATTTTTCCTTTTTCCACTATTTTCTGGTTTTTAGAAATCTCTGTATTGGTCTCCTCCTTTTCGTCTTCTTCCTTTTTCATTCATCTGTAAAATGAACTGGAGAAGGAAATGAGAAGCCACTCCCATATTTTTTACCAAGAAAACCCCAAGTGGGGTCGCTAAGAACCAGCACAACTAATATCTCCCATCTTCTGCCTCAAGGGACCTAATATTAAAACAGAAGTTCAGAGAGAGTCAAAGAATGGAGACCCCTGTCAATCCTAGGCTAAAGGTCATGTCCCAGCAGAAACAATATTTTTTTCCTTGTATTTCTAGTTCATACTCACTCCCCTTTCCCCTACCCACTTCACCCCACTTCTGTATACATTTGTGAGAGAGTTTACCCCAAGTGTTGGAAGAAGTGTTTTGTAACTATTGTTTTTGCTCTAACCGCTTAAGTTAATGTCTTTGCTAAATAACTGTCTATTGAGTGATTGTAAAGGGAATTCGCACTCATGACCTGTGGGTTAGGAGAAGAACCACCTCCATAGTTACCCTTAGAATCCTGAGAGTAATAGCGACCATCTCTCTGGAAACCCAATCTGCAAAAGCTAGCAGCCATAGAGAGAGTCAGTTCAGAGGCAGGCGTTACTTTTTTTTTTATATTAGATGACTTATAAATTTCTCATTTCCTTCCAGTCCCACGCATGAACCACCAGACTGGCCTGAGTCAGACCTGGCCTACAATATACAGGGGAAAACTGGTTGGTAACACGAATTCAACAGGAGCCTTGGTAGAAACTGATCCCATAATCATAGAGTTCAGCGGCCACGAAAGGAAACCCAGAGTTCATATTCATATATGGCTAAGATTTCAGAAAAGCAAATTCTGAAAAGCCCGATGAGATCCTAAAAAGCAATGACTTGAGAAGGATGAGAGGCTCTCTACCAGGAAATTCTGGCAGAAGGTCATAGAAGACCTGAATGAAGAAAAACAGGAAGTTTCAGAAAACAAAGTGGGGAATCCTCCAATGGGCTCTGATTTTAAAAGGCTATGTAGGAAAAATGAAAGGAGATTTGCATAAATAAAGCTAATAAAGAATGTGGCAATCATGATATGCAGATAAAGAGAGAACATTTGGACAATAAAACCCAGAATGAGTTAAGGCAGATACAGATGCTAAGGTAAAGAAAAAGAACAAGGAAGGAGCTGGCCCTTGTTAGGGCAGATGCAGTAATTAAAAGATAACCGTGAGAAAATGGAACTATTCACCTCCGATCCAGCTTTAATCTTTATCAGAAACTAATCTCCCAAAAGGTCATATCATAAAACAATTAGAGGGAGAGTGGGAGGAAATATCTTTTATGACTCTGGCTAGAGCACTCTTTAAAAAGTACTGGAACAGATTATCAAATTAAAAAGAGACAACCGCAGTTACATAAAATTCAAAAGATTCTGCATGAACAAAAACAATGCAGCTAGGAGAAGGAGGAAAACTGCCAGTTGGAAAGAATTGCTGTGTCAAATATCTGAAAAAAAGGCTGGTATCCAAGACTCATAGGGAATTAATAAAATTATGTACAAACAAGATCTTCAGTAGATAGTCAATGGATGTGAACAATTTTCAGAAGAATTATGCATAAACTATTGGCAATATTATGAAAAACTACTCAGAATCACTATTAGTAAAAGAAATACAAAATGAAATATCTCTGAAGTTTAATACTTTATATTTCATTTGGACAAGCTGACAACGACAAAAAAAACAGGAATAGTGAATGTTGGGAAGGGAAAGGTGTGGGATGGAAAGCAGGTATACTAATAACATACTATTGGATGATAGATTTAGAACCTACAAGGACTTGAGCAATGATTAAATTCAACTTACTCATTTTAAAGATGAGTACTGAATTCCAAAGAGTTCCAGTTTTTAATCACTCCCATCATTCATGGCTTTCATTCCTACTCATTCATTGTCAAACAAAGCTGGAGAAAATCATGAAGGCATTGGGTCCACATTGATTGGACTTACAAGTTTATGTGACATAATGTGCACTGGGCCCTCCTTGCAGCAAGGCAATTCTTTCATACCTCCCTAATCAAGTTGCTGTTCTACTCTCCATCATGGCTCTTCCAAACCTTTTCATTTCTCTTTAAACCTACTACGACTCCCTCTCTCCCTGCACTCTCAGCTGAGAACTTTGCCTCACCTTTTACTGAAAATAAACAGACCATTTGCAAAGAGCTCCCTTTTCTCACTCCCTCCTCATCTCACATCATTCAAGTATCTTCAGCTACTCTCTCCTCCTTCAACCCTTTCTCACATGAAGCGTGACCCTTCTTCCTAAGGCAAATCCTTTCATATGCACAAGCGGTCTCATTCCAACATATCTTTTCCCACAGTTTGCCCCCTTTATCATTTCTACAATTTCAGCAATCTTCAGTGTCTCCTCATCTACTGAATGCTCCCCTGCTACGTACAAACACAACCATGTCTCTTCCCAGCTCCACCCCTCTCCGACCTTGATCTCCCTTGACTATGGTCCTATATATCACCTCCCTTTCATGGTTAAACTTTTTGAGGAGGCTGCCTACAATAATTGTCTCCATTTCCTTTCTCAATTCTAACCTCATCATCATTCAACCAAAACTGCTCTCTCCAAAGTTATTAGTGAGTTCTTTCTTTCTTCTTTTCTTTTGTTCATTTAATTTTTATTTTATTTTTTCTCAATTACATGTAAACAAAAAATTTTAACATTAATTTTTTTTTATTTTGAGTTTCAAATTCTCTCTCCCACCCTCCTTGAGAAGACAAGCAATTTGATATAGATTATACATGTGCAATCATACAAAGCATTTCCATATTAGTCATGTGGCAAAAAAAAAATCCTGAAAAAAACAGACCAAAAAAATAAAAAATAATAAAGCCAAAAAAAAAAGCGTGCTTTAATCTGCATTCAGACATCATCCGTTTTTCTCAGGAGGTGGAGAGCATTTTTCACAAGTCCTTTGGAATTGCTTTAGATCATTAATTCCTAAGAATAGCAAAATATTCACAGTTGATCATCCTTACAGTATTGCTGCTACTGTGTACAATGTTCTCCTGGTTCTGTTCATTTCATTTTGCATCAGTTCATGTAAGTCTTTAAAGGTTTTTCTGAGAGCATCCTGCTCATCATTTCTTATAGCACAATATTATTCCATTACAATCATATACCACAACTTGTTCAGCCATTCCCCAATTGATGGGCATCCCCTCAATTTCCAGTTCTTAGCTACCACAAAGAGCTGCCATAAATATTTTTGTACATATAGGTCCTTTTCCTTTTTCTTTATCTCTTTGAGGTACAGACCTAGTAGTGGTATTGCTGGGTCAAGGGTATGCAACCCACCATTTGATATCCTTTTGGACATATTTCAAAATTGCTCTCCAGAATAGTTGGATCAGTTCACAACTCCACCAACATTGCATGTGTACCAATTTTCCCACATCTCCTCCAACATTTGTAATTTTCCTTTTTTATCTTACTAGCCAATCTGATAGGTGTGCAATGATTTCTTAATTGTCAAATCTAATGGTTTTGGCCCAATTCCCATCACCCCCCCCAAAAAGTCATGCTAAACCAACTTAATTTCATTTTTTGTTAGGATTATTGGTCTAATAGATTAGGAAAAATTTATAGGGCTCTTGGTATACCTGAATTCTTGAAGGAAATTTGACAAAGTCTCTTCTTATATTCTCGTGGACAAAGATAGAGAATGAGAGCCGTTAGGTGTATTCATAGATAATTGCATGACCAATCCTCAAAGAGTGGTGACTAATGAATCAATATTAACCTGGAAACAGGCATCCAGTGGTATGCCATGAACTTTATACTTGGATTTGTTCCATTTAATATTTTAACCACTGATTTGGACATTGACACAAAAAGCATGATTGTTAAATTTTCATATAACAAAAGTTGGAAGGCATAGGTAATATGCTGGATGACAGAATGGTTATTTTAAAAGATCATGACAGACTGAAACAATGAGTTAAACATATTAACCGAAAGAGTTCAATACATCAAAAGTCCCCAGTTTCACCAGAGCGGATACTTCTCACACTAACAAACCTTCTAAATGAGAAGGGTTGCCCTGCCCAACAGATTAAGCAGCTGTGGCTGAACACTGAAGTCAACTTGGCACTGAGTGTCTCTAAACTTAGCTTGGATAATGGGCACAGAGCCTATGCCGAGCTTGTTCTCAGGGGACAGAGACTTTAAGAATCCAAGGTCATCTATCTCCATGCCACTCTGAGACATCAAAATAGGAAGGAGAAATACAAAGTCTTTAGGCATGTAGTATTAAAAAAAAACTTACAGAAGTCTAAGTCTAAAGAGCATTTTATCTGGGAAAAGAAAAGGGTGTGTGTGTGTGTGTGTAGGGGTGTATGGATGTTTTTTGTTATCTCAGAGTGACTCCACAGCATAAGATGGCAGCCAAGAAAACCTAACCCAATCTTATATTTCATTAATGGTAGCATAGGGTACCAAACACCAGAGGTTATAATTCTGTTGTATTCTGAACTGGCCAAACTACATCTAGAATATTTTGTTTATTTGATTATACGAATAATAGTAATAGCTAGCATTGACAGAACACGTTAACATTTTTGAGGAGGTAGTTGTTTATATTATCTCCATTTAGAGAGGAAGAAACTGGGGCAGGCAGAAGTGAAGTGACTCACCCAGGGTCACACAGCTAAGTCAGTGCTTGAGGCGGAGTTTAAATTCAGTTCTTGGTTCTAGGTTCAGCAGTCCATTCAATAACGTGATCACTTAGGTTGATAGGCCCTTAGAGATCATCTGGTCCAACCCTAGATGAAGAAACAGAGACCTAGACATGTTAAGTGACTTGTCCAAGACCACTCAGTATCTACCCAATTCTGGATGCAGTCAAGTTGTAATAGAGGATCTTGTTCTTCTTGCTTTCTTTATGTGGTGGGAAAGGGGAAGTGACTGGAGAGAGAAGGTGAATGAGTCTGCATTTGAAAATAAATTCAATTTTAATTTTAAAAAAATCAAGTTGTCTTACCCCTCCCCCCAAAGCCATTGCAAAATGACAGTGGGAATTATATATAGAACAAGCAGTTGTATTTTCTCTAAAATAAGAGTGTATAGAAGTCAACAAAAAACACCCCAAATAAGAAAAGTGTTACTTTTCTTCAACATAATAACTTGTGTTTATATAGTTTTTTAAGATTCACAAAGCATCTTCCTCACAACAGTCCTGTGAATTTGATATGGCAATAATTGGTATCCCCATTTTCCAGATGCTCACATCAAGAGCAAGGGATAGTTAATGGGTTGACAGCCCATGTTCTCCACAGGTATTCTAACAGTGTCTAGCAAAGTAGGGAAAGGTCCCCTCGTCTATGAGAATACCTTTCCCCCACCCCCAAACTCAGAAAAGGATAAGGGTGAACACAGAGTAGCAGCAATCTGCATATGAGAAGGCAAATTCAGCAAGAGCAGTTAGAGAGGGGGTCCCCCTTTCCACTTGTGAACTCAGTGACTGGCAGCCAATAGCAGCTGGGCAAGGAAAAGGTGTGGAAGGACCCTTGTGCTCCCTTCCTTGTCTTACACTTGACCTTGGTTGGGGTTTTTTAATTCATTTTAAGCAATTTCAGGACCTACTGTATGCATGGCACTGGGGCAAGGAGAGATGTAGAAATGACTTTCACTTTGTTCCCCAGGAAGAGAGGAAAGAAGCAAATGTTTATGGAGCAGTGTACCTGGTGTGGTGATTTTATCTTATCTCATTTGATCAACACAACAACCCTGGAAGATAGGTGCCTTATGATCCCCATTTCACAGATGAGGAAAGTGAAGCAAGCAGAGTTGGTGACTTTCCCAGGGTCACACAGTTGTGAGTGTCTGAGTTTGGATTACCCAGCTGCCTCTGTACCACTGATAATATCATGGAAATCATGTGGAGATGTAAAGCATCAAAAACTGGAGCCTGTTACATGCAAAGCAGGGCACACATAACCTTATCTCTGATTTAACAGTTTTATGCATATAAATTTCAGAATTCAAAGTTAACTAAATTTAGAGTTTTAATTTTCCTTCTAATCTACTAAAGCAGGAGGAATGATGACCCTGATGATAAAATACATGCCTTTCCTCCCCATAGAGAGGTGGAGAACCATTCAGGCAAATTTGCGTTGTTGGCTGGTCTGGATTAACTTTTTGTCTGGTTCGAGGGAGGGTTGTATGGAGGAGGCAGAGGTACATCTGAAAATGACTACACACTTAAAACTTTAATAAAGAAAATAATCAAAGAAAATAAAAATAATTACTAAAATAAACCATCAGCAGTAGTCTAATAATCAGGCTAGTCAATGCTTGATGACCCCCAGTAAGGCAGTAAAGCAGCAGGACAGACCATTTGAAAATTACAGACTCTTGTTTTTCCCCACTGACCCATGAAAAAGTAAAAAGACTCTCTGTGCTTACAAGTGATACATGAGGAAAGCAAAACTGGCTTTTTTGTAAGGTCAGACCCATCTGGAACGAGTCAAATTTGAAGAAGAATAATGAGAAATTAGGGGACCCTCAAGATGATCCATTGAAAGAACTAGAGATGCAGAGCCTGCAAAAGATAAGAAAAATGGGGAACAGGGTGGGCTTTCATATAGAAGAGGCATTAGACTTTTCTCCTGGGCACTGCAATGGACGGGAAGCAGTATGTGGCAATTGAAAGGTCTCTCCATCAGAAGTCACTGACTGTCATCTTCAGTTTCCTCATCTGTAAAAAGGGATAGCCTTTAAGGTCCCTTCCAACTCTAAATCTATTTCCCTCTCACTCTAAATTGCAGAGACAAAGATATCACCTTGATATAAAGCAGGGGTTCTTACTTTGAAGTCCATAAACTTGGTTTTTGAAAAATAGATATTTCAATTTAACTTATTTTCTTTGAAATCTTGTGTCTTTTATGGTAGACATTTAAAAATATTAAGTTTCACCACATGGCATCTTGAAATGCTTAGTTTGCTTTCTAATCTTATGTATTTTATTTTATGCTTCTACAAACATTATTCTGAGATAGGGTCCACAGTACAAAAAAATGTTAAGCATTCCTGGTTTAAAGGAAAACCTCCTAACAAATAGAGTGACCCCAAAGCAGAATGGGATCTATCTGGAAGGCAGAGGAGGGATGCCTAAAGTGCTGTGGAAGGATTCATGATCTAGACTGAGCTAGATTAGATATCCCTTCAGAGGTCACTCCCAGGTCTGAGGTCCCATGATTTTACAAGCCTTGAAAACTCAGTTTTCCATGGTGAGATGAGGGCACTGCTCTTCAAAGATCGTTCTCTGAAGTGCTTGGCACTTAATGTTGATCGATTAATTGGTTAACTGCCTTTCCTGACTCAAATCCTGGCACCTTGGAAAGAACAAAGCTGCTGTTTTTCTGGAGCATGGCACTACCATGATCCTATTCCCTTGTAAAATATTTCAACCTTTGGGCTACAAGATTGATTGGGTGGTTGGTTATTCAGGTCTCATGCCTCATGGCACCTCCAGCCCTAGGATTGGCTGACTGGATCAACCACTCACAAAACACTGTTTGCCTATAATTGGGTCAACAAAGGCAAAGTATAAATGTACAAAGGTCCCTATTCTTAGCCCATAGCAGCTTCTGCTCCTTCCTTCTCTGCCTCTTTCTACAGGACCTGAAGGAGGAGCAGGCAGAGTTTCTGGACAGGAGGCTTGGAATGGGTATCTGTAAACCTTCCAAGGTCAAACACGCCCGAGTTTTGCTCCTGGGACTGGATTTCTCAGGGAAGTCAACAATCCTTTACAAACTAAAGCAAGCCAAGGACTTCATGACCGTCCCAACCATTGGCTTCAACGTGGAGATGATAGAGATGGAGAAAAACATTCATCTCACAGTCTGGGATGTTGGAGGGCAACTCCATATGAGGGGCTTTTGGAACCATTACTGTGAGAACACAGATGTGTTGGTGTATGTGGTGGACAGCACTGACCACAGACACCTGGAGGACTCCAGAAGAGAATTCGAGCTCCTCCTGAAGAATGAGCACATCAGGCATGTTCCAGTCCTGTTGTTAGCCAACAAACAAGATCTTCCTGGAGCTTACACAGCTGAGGATATCACCAGGAAATTCAAAATGAAGAAAAACTGTGGTGACCGGGACTGGTACGTTCAGCCTTGCTGTGCCACCTCAGGGGACGGTCTGACTGAAGGCTTCCATAAAGTGACAGAGTTCATCACAAGCTACAGAAAATCCGCAGAAGCCACTTTGGCCTTCTTCAAACAGAATCCAAACTTCACAGGGAACTCCAGGTATGGACCACTACCTTAACTGCCAAATTAATTGGTGTTTTCATTACTTCTCTTGTATTACTTGTAAAATATATATATATATTCTCTGTTACAAGGGATGACTTGTTAGGAGGGAAGGGGAAAGGAGATATTTATAAATAAGTTTTAAAAACTAATTTTTTTAAAGCATTGTGTAAGCGTGGGATGTCAAAGCTGGTTGAAAAATTGTACTTTGTGACCCAGGAATTTAAACCAGAGAGCACTAAAATCACTTCCAAAAGTTATTCATTCTATAAGCATTTATTAAGCACCTGGTGCATACCAAGCACTTTTCTGGGCAGTAGGGATACAAAAGCAAAACAGACTTCCCCCAAGGAGTTTCTGTTGTAATGGAGTATGGCACAGATAAGTCATTGCAATATATAAATATATATACAAATTAATGGGTGTTTGGAGAGTACAGTAACTGTTGGCTGGGAATGGGATGGAGGAAACCTCTTTCAGAAAAGAAGCTTTAGCTGAGCCTTGAAGGAAGGTAGTGACTCTCACAAGTAAGGATGAGGGAAGGGCACTCCAGGCTTTGTGGGGTGGGGTGGGAGATACTGTCTGTACCAAGGACAGGGAATGATATCTGTTGGGAAGAGAGTAAGTTAGCTATTTAGCTTTTCCCAGTCAGAGCGTAGGAATGCCAGTGAGACAATCAAGTTGCCTTGTACGTATTGGGGGCTGGTTGACTGTTGTTGCTGGCAAACATTTCCCGAGGAGCTGTTTCATTAATTTTTTATTTAACTGCTCAGCACGTTATAGTTGGAGAGTTTCTATTTTTAGCCCCCTTGTTTAGCGCTCAGTTGGACAGTTTGAAAAGAGAAATGAATGGAGGATTGAATTCAGCCAACGTTCGCTTACGATCAAGTCATTTACTGCTTTGTAGCTTATCTGCGGCCACTGTACATTGTTTCAGCAAGCTCTCTGGGATGCTCTTTCAGAATAAACTCAGCTCTAAGCCTTGGGGCTCAGTTTCCAGTTCACTCTCATGAACTAGTTGGCTAGTAGGGGCGGGGGTAAAGGGGAAATGTGATTTTAATTTTAGAAGGGGGAAATTGTGGCAAGGCACACGCACAGAAAGCCCTTGCTTTTGGGTCCACCTTTCACCTGGATCGCAGCCAGACCGGTTGGAAGGACGGCTGCCCAGAATTTTCTTGCTTAGTCTCAAGCCAATTTAACACAGGTTATTTATTGCACAGGGGCTACTCTGGGCCAGTTGGGTATGCTGACTCATACCCTAAAGCTTAGGGGGTGATTTCACAGGCTCCTGGCACCAGCCTACGGTTTGAGCCTGGACCAGGGCCAGGTAGGCTGTTTGAGAATACAGCCACCCTGCAGGGCAAACTGCAGGCTCAGCTTTATCTCGAAAATCCTAAAAACCTCAGGAGGGTTAGGTGAGTTCCAAGATAATCTGGGAGTTCTAAATCAACTACAAAGAGACTCTCTGGAGTAGGGGGCATCAGAGGAAGAGGGGTGGGGTAGGGTGGGGAAGGAAATTTGGCCTGACCTGGAATTCCCCCAAGCGTGACTCAGAACGTTCCCTGGGGCCCTGGAACTAATCTCCTTCCCCAAGGCTCCTTCTGACTAGGAGCAAAAGTGATCCCAGATAGGAGGATTTGAGTCTGGTCAGGTAGGTAAGTAATGCAAGTGTTATTATGCCCATTTCACAGATGTGGAAACTGAGGCTTGGAGAGATCAAGAAACTCCCCACAGATATATGACTAGAAAATGGAAGAGCCAGGACCCAAACCCAGGTCTTTATATACACTTTACTGCCTAAGTTAGATCCTCCTACGTGTGATCGGATATGACCCCTCAAGGTCTTTTTAGTTGGTGCCCAATTACCATTTTTTCCTCAACTGGTGTTTTTCATTACATTACCCAATTGCACAACTTAACCTTCCTCCATATAGAGAATCATTGGATGTTAGAGCTGAAAGAGACCTTCGAGATTGTCTAGTCCAAATTTCTCTTTGTACAAATAAGGAAACTGAGGCAGAGGCCAGTAAAGTCATGTCCTGACATCATTTACACCTAGTAAGAAGTAGAACTGGAATTTGGACCCAGGGCTTCTGACTCTACATCTATATTATGCTGGAACAAAGTCTAACCTTAAGCTTCCAGAAATGGAAAGTCACACTGGGACCCAGCAATGGAAGGAGCATGCTAATGAGACCTGGATTTGACTTTCAGGGACCCTGGATAGGAACTGGACTCTTCCTTGATGTGTGGCCTTGAGCCAGTCATGTAACCTGTGTAAGTCACAGTTCCCTCCTCACCAGGCTTCTAGTGAGAACAGGGGACAACGTATCTAAGGTCCTTTACAGACTTTCCCAGGCTTTCTAAACGGGATTTTGGTTTTCGTTGCTGCCTCTGCCGTTATCACAGCAGCTCAGCCAAACTTAGAAAACTCTTGGCTGCTGTGGGAACTGTGACTACGTACCTGACTACAGGTATCCTGCCTGTTTGCCAACATTTCACAGTTCTCTTACCCCACTTAACAAGGTAACAAGGTAAGCAGCTAAAGCAAGGCAGTTCTTAAACGTTGTCATATAATTATTGTTTCTAAATTTTATAATAAATATTTACAATCTCAAACAAGTAGCACTTCTCTTTCTCTCTTTCACACACACACACACACACACACACACACACACACACACACATCCCTTCCCCTGTTCCCATTAAAAGTCTTTACCTGTTTGTAATTTTTTTAATTTCTAAAAACATTATCATTTATTTTAAACATATTTTCCTTTTTAAAATTTCAGTTCCAAATTCTCTCCCTCCATTCCACTCAAAAATAAAGAATGAATTTTACCTCTTTCCTTTAAACTTCCCTGCCCTCATTAGAAAGTCAAGGAGATGGGCTGGTAAGAGAGGGCTTGGAGTCTGAGAACCTGAGGTGGAACTCCAACTCTGACACTACTTGTGTGACCTTGGCAAAGCTCCTGTCTATGAAATGACAGGGATAGCACTAGAGACCCCTAAAGTCCCTTCGCAATCTAAATGTATGAATCAGTAATTCTGTGACACGCTCATCGACATCTGTTTGTTTGGTAGAAGTCATCTCCAACTTCAGGAGGCCCACCTGCTTCCCCCAGCCCTAAGCCAGACTGGACCCCTTTCACTTCTTTCACTCCCGTGTATGGCACCCTTCCCCTCTGCTGCCTGCTTCCTGGGACTCCCCCTCCTAGACTACTGCCATATCCCCAAGTTTCAATCCATACTTGTCACCTTCTTACAGTCAATTCAGTCTGGAGATGAAGCTGAAGGCTTAGGGTTCAGGGAAGGGAAGCCTCCTGGCCCAGGTTCCAGCACTCTGACCACTTGTGTCCCCAAATGCACCTTCCAGCTCCTGAATCAGAATGCATGCTAGATTGAGAGCCTGAAAATTTAACTTTTAAAAAAATGGAATTTTAACTGAGACAGGCAGCCAAAGGGACAGGTGAGGAAAGAGAGTGTTCTAGGCTTAGGGACAACCTGTTCAAATTTGCAGTTGGGAAAGGGAGGTGGAGCTGGGAGAGCGAAGCAGCTGAACCCTAGAGTGCCATGGAGAGGAATGAAGTATAAGAAGTATGAGACCAGGTTGTGAATGCCTTTAAAAGTCAAACAGGAGGTTTTATATTTGACACTGAGGGTAAGAGGGAGCCACTGGAGTTCACAGGGATTGTGGTAGGGTGAGGAAATTCTTCAAATGGTCAGAATTTTGATTTTGGAAATTTCACTTTAGTGGTTGAATGGAGGAAGAATTGAAGTGGGAAGAGACATGAGGTAGGCAGAGACACCAGCAGCTACTGCAAGGGGGCAGCGTGGGTGGCGGGGAGCGTACAGGTGACAGGTTCTGAAGTAGAGACTTGGAAACAGATGGGATATGTGGGCTGAGAGAGTGAGGGGTTGAGGATGACACCCAGGTTGTGAGCCTCCATAATAAGGAAGCTCTAAGAAGGAAGGATTTTGGGGGGAAGATAAGAAGTTGTTATGGCCATGTCAAATTTAAGATATTTGAAGAGCATCCAATAAGATAGTGATCTAGATGGATGTAGCCAATAGAATCGTGAGATCACCAATCCGCAAAAGAGGATACAGGGGGAAAGGCCCAAGGCAGAACCCGGAGGACTACCACAGTTAGCAAACATGACCTGGAGGGACACAGCAAAAGAGACTGAGAATGGATCAGACAAGGACAAGGAGGTCTGAAAGAGCCGACTTGTGAAAACCTAGGGAGAAGGGGGTAAGGGGCATTGTTAAAAGCAGCAGAGAGCCCAGGAAGAATGGGGACTGAAAAAGGCCTTTGGGCTTAGCCATTGGTAATTTTGGAGAGAGAAAGTTTCCGGGGAATGAAGAGGTCAGAAGCCAGAAACCAGAAGAAGTCAGAAGTCAAGGGTTCAGATGATAGTGAGAGGAGAGAAAGTGGGGACATCGATTAGAGACAGACAGTGATAGTGGGGGCAGGGTTGGGGAAGACCAGGGTGTATCTGAAGGCAGCAAGGAAGCAGCCTGTGCAAAGGTCAAGACGATGGTTCCTCTCAGGATCTCCTGGGAGGAGTCAATCTGCGGCAGTTCTATAATCTGTGTCTAGGGAGTGAGTCTGCATACACCTATCTAATGCGGTTGGCCTACCTATTTATCAAGCTTCATTCCTTTAAAGCAGGGGTGGGGTTCCCCATCCTGCTTTATACTCTATCTCATTAAATCATCTTTACCAAAGTCATTAGAAAGTGTCATATGGCTGCAGTAATAGACAGCATAGTATAAAAACACCTAGGGGATAGAGGACTCCACCTGGAGGCAGCAAGACCCAAGTTCAAAACCTACTTGGGACACCCAGAAGCTGTGTGACCCTGGGCAAGCCACTTAACCTCAGTCTTCCTCAGTTTCCTCTTCTGTAAAATTAGGAATAATAGCACCTACTTCCCAGGTTTTATTGTGAGGGTAAAGAGAGTCAACATTTGTCAAGTACTTTGCAAACCTTCAAGTGTTATATAAATGCCAGCTAGTGTTATTTCTTGGGGTATTGGAGAAGGAAGTGTAGAATTCCAAAATAAAATACAAAAGAACAAGAAACTCAAGTTAAGGGCAATTCACTCACAACTAGGAGTAGAGGGTAATAAATTTGTAGGTAGAAGGAACCTCAGAGGTCAGTTCATCCACTCTCTTCATTTTACAGATAAGGAAACTGAGGCCCAGAGAGGAGAAGTGATTTGCTAGTCATAGAAGTCAATAGTGTCAGAGATAGGATTTCAACTGAGGTCTTCTGACTCCCTCCTGCCCCCTGGGCCAATAAATGGAGGAACATGGGATGACCTTGATGAAGTACACCTAAACTGTTGCAGGCAGTCATCATCTTTTTTACCTGCCTCGGTCCTACTCTGCTGCAATCATCTTTCTCTCTCTTCTCTTTCCCTCTCTCTTCCCTCCCTCTCTCTCTCCCTTCCCAGCCCCTACCCTTCAGGTGACTCCATTGATTTCTACTTCAATAACAAGACATGGACACTGGTCTGGGTGTGATGGGAGCAACTTCTCCACTAAAGCAGCCTAGCTCTGGACTCGAGCAGTCCAGGTTCAGTCCTTGGAGAGCCTGGTCTCTGAAGAAAAGGTTTAGGCTCTTTCTTGTGATCTCTGACCCTCTATGTTTGCACCTCAGAAAAAAAAAATCACTTAAAGCTTGGGTTTAGTTTATGTGTAGGGCCCCTCAAGATGGAGGGGTAGAAAAGTACTCACTGTACAATTTAGATCAGATATAGGACAACTTTTTATTTCCTAGACACAAGAGACATTCTTAGAACGCAAAGATTTATATGAATACATTTCCAAAGACTTAAAATACTATATAGTAACAGCTCATAATTTCTATTATATATACTCTCAGGAAGTTGATTTTTTTACATGAAACATTTTGTAGATTTTCACGTTCATCTTAGCTCCATACTATCTGAGCTACTCCCTTAAGATTCCTATCTCCTAGAAAGCTAGATAATGACTTGGGTTCTTTCTCCAGCAATGGTCATTTTTCTCCTTTGAGAAGCATTTGTTGTAAGTTCAGGACAAAAATCATACATTGCAGCTGGTACCAACCGAATGTCTATAGGGCCTAAGATTTCTCAAACTCATGAGGTTGTATCCAAGGCATCAACATTTGGAAACCTATGCTCATTGAAATAAATCCAAGCAGAAATAAGCCAAGATTGAGACTCAGCCTCTCCTAGGAAGCACAGGTGCTCACCATCCCATTCATCCCTAGAGTGCAGACGGGTAAGAGGGGCTCCCAGTGTTCTCCCACACTTGAAGAATGCCATAGGGCAGTCACTTCTTTTAAGTTCTACTGGATGACCTGGTTCTACTGCTTCAGTGGCCAATCTTCTGATTCACTGCACCTCCATCCCCATGCTGTCACAGGGAACAAAGAAAGGCTTGTTGCGTCATTTCAAAGTCCTTCAGTGCTGAGCACTCCTCCCCCCAAAGTGTCCAGGCGAACTTAGTTCTACCCATGATCTTAGGGGTATCCCTTCCACACCAGAGCAAAGTCAATGGGACTTCCCCAGAGGGCAATAGCCCCAAAGTCTACTTATCAAAGTCCCTCTGAAGGCAAATAAAAGACCTGAGAAAAGCTGGTTAGCTCCTCCCCCCGCCATTTCTCATTCTTCTCTCTCTTTCCCTGTGCTTTTCAGATGTCCTGCCCCTGACCCTTTTTGCTTGAGCTGCTAAATATTAACACACTCACTGCTACAGTATCTACTTCTCAAGGTTGCTGCAAGGAAAGTATTTTGTAAGCCCTAAAAAAGAAATCAAAATGTAAATAATTCTCCTTCATATTACTTCCTTGTCCACCACCCTGAGGCTCCTTTTCCAACTCCAGTTCCTGGTACAGAATGCCCACAATAACTGAATGTTTTTCATCCAAAATCTAAATCTTATTTCAGCCTTCTGTGTACAAAGACTAATATCAGCACCAATGTGTGATTTTTGTCCTTTAAATTAAAAAAAAGAAGAAGAAAGGGAGGAGGGGGAAAGGAGAAAAAAGAAAATAAGGAAAAGGAGAAAGAGGGAGGGATGGAGAGAGCGAGAAAAGAGGAGGGTAAGGGTTGGGTAGGTTTTGTTTTTATTCCCTATTTCTTTTTTTTTTACTAGACTTAAAAACCCCTTTAAAATCTCCAGAAGGAAGTTTTCTAAGATGGGAATACATGTTCTCTTCTACAAGGAGTCAAGAAAAGACTCCCCATAGTTGCCTTTTTTGATTCAACAAGTGACTGTGGAGAGCACATGGCTCAACCCCTAGACAACAGTTTCCAAACTTTTTTTTTTTTTTTTGGCAATCTGGTGAAGTCTTATAAACTTCTCAAAATAGGGTTCTTTAAAAAATAATTAAAGGAAGCACTACATTTTAGTTAGAGGTTAGTGAAAATAAAGATGTAATTTTTTTCTCATCCACATTCTCAGACACCCCCAAATCAATCCAAGGACCACTTGTTAACATCCTTTGCTCTAGACCCCTCAGAAAGCAAGAAAGAGAATGACTGGGAAGCCAGCCAGAATTAAGAAATATCTCCTGGCGAGAGGCCCAAGCTCCCCACACCTCCTGACAGTTAACTCCCAGAGTTTCCTAGTCATTTTCTCCTCACCCCTCACTAATTTCCCTTGCTTCCAAACAGGCACACTACTATGTCTCTAGGTCTCTGTCTACCTCTGCTGCCATTCAAGTCTAAGAGTAGTTTTGCAGAGGGGACAGCCTTTTGTTCCATGCTACAAAAGGAGATGTGACTCTTGATTGGCTGAGAGAATGCTGAGTATGACCTTGTGTGCCTGCCTAAGAGACTTAGAAGTAGAAAATTCTGAGAAAGACTTTAAAGATATTCATCTAAAGAGAAGCCCCCAGAGGTGCAGGGGTGGGCCTAAAAGGTGTGTGGAGTGGATGGAGAGCAAATTTTCTCCTCACACTCTGCCTGGTACCCCACCCTGAAAATTTTCCACTGGTGGCCCGAAACTGAGACAATCCTTATTCTGACCACTTAGCAAGTTGCATAGGTGGGGAGCAGGACAAATATCCGAGCCCACTACTTAGGTGTGGGAAGGTATATTCCTAGTGTCCCAAGGTAAAACTATAAATGTATTTCCCACAGAAACTTTATCACACTACATAAAGGAAAGAACATCAAAAACTGAACTCTGTCTAAAGTCAGTGATCATCTTCCCTGTGCCTCCCTTCCTTATTTGCATAGGTAGGAGATTATTATGAGTGTAGAATGGTACACCACCACACAAAGGCAAAGTATTGATTGGTTTTTTTCAAACTGCTTTTTTTTTAAAATATAAATTTATTTATTTAACTTTTTACATTCATTTTCACAAAATTTTGGGTTCCAAAATTTTCTCCCCATTTGTCTCCTCCCCCCACCCCAGTACACTGAGCACTCTAATTTCCCCTATCACCAATCTGCCCTCTCTTCTAACATCCCTCCCTTCTCTTATCCCCATCATCTCTTTTGTCCCGTAGGGCCAGATAACTTTCTATCCCCCATTACCTGTATTTCTTATTTCCTAGTAGCAAGAACAATACTCAACAGTTGTTCCTAAAACTTTGAGTTCCAACTTCTCCCCATCCCTCCCTCCCCACCCATTCCCTTTGGGAAGGCAGGCAATTCAATATAGGCCATATCTGTGTAGTTTTGCAAATGACTTCCATAATAGTCATGTTGTGTAAGACTAATTATATTTCCCTCCATCCTATCCTGCCCCCCATTGTTGCTCTTCTCTCTTTTGATCCTGTCCCTCCCCAAGAGTGTTGACTTCAAATTGTTCCCTCCTCC
>CM053771.1:534809783-534865822 GCA_028658325.1 Potorous gilbertii | reverse complement strand
GCATTCTTCTCCTCATTGGCTTTTTGAACCTCTTTTTCCAATTGAGTTAGCCTATTTTTCAAGGTGTTATTTTCTTCAGCATTTTTTTGGGCCTCCTTTATTAAGGTATTGACCCGTTTTTCATGCTTTCCTTGGATCTCTCTCATTTTTCTTCCCAGTTTTTCCTCCACCTGTCTAACTTGATTTTCAAAATCCTTTTTGAGCTCCTCCATGGCCTGAGCCCATGGGGTATCTATTTCAGATATTTGAGATACAGAGGCCTTGACTGCTATGTCTTTACCTGATGGTAAGCAGATCTCTTCGTTGTCAGAGAGGAATGGAAGAATCATCTTCTCAAGAAAATAACCTTCTATGGTCTTAGTTTTTTTCCCTTTTCTGGGCATTTTCCCAGCCAGTTATTTGACTTCTGAGAGTCCTGTCCACTCCCTGGCCTAGATGCGCCCAGCTAGTGCTTGGGGGTCTGAGATTCAAATGCTTCCAGACAGTTACTTAACTTCTGAGAGTCCTCTCCCCCCCAGGCCTAGGTCCACCCAGCTAGTGCTTGGGGTCTGAGATTCAAATGCTGCTCCCCAGCCTCAGGGCTTTTGGTGGCAGGCCTGACTGCTCTTCAATGGGAGCTTGTCTGCTGGTGCTCAGGTGGGGGCAGGGCCGCTTCTCAGGCTCAGTTCCCTCAGGGGGTTTATGCAGAGACCTTTTGTAATGGAGCTGGTGTCGAGCTCCTGCCTGCTCTGGGAGCCTCTGGCTGAGCTGCCTCTGCCTCTGCTGCAGGGGCTGCCTCCCGAGGGGGTCTGAGTCCCGGAGATACCCCGCTTCCCTCTCAGCCTGTCTGTCTCACTGACCTGTGAGTCTGTGGGTGGAGGGACCTTCGCGGCTGCCAGAGGTTATGGTCCCTGAAGCCTGCTTGGATCTGCTCGCTCCTCTCAGTGCGGTGTGGCCAGGGCAGGGGGAGGGGAGGGCTCCACTCCTGTCAGGGGCGCGATGGACCCCTGGGGTCCGTTTTCAGGGCTCTCTGCAATGGAAATCTCCTTCACTGTGTTTCTGCGCGGCTTCCACTGTTCCAGAATTTGTCAGGAGTTCTTTTTACAGGAAATCCATGGGCTGTGGGTTCGGAGCTAGCAAATGTGAGTCTTTCTACTCCGCCATCTTGGCTCTGCCCCCAGATCTGAATTTTTATAACAGCTTGAGGGCTGAGTGGAGGAGGAGCTGGAGAGGGGAGAGCCTTGGGACTGGTAGACCCTTACCGCCTTCTTCCCCTACACAGCTAGTGCAGTCATCCAGGTGTGAGGTGATGCAGGGGCAGTATCAGAGGAGAGATGTTGAGAAAGTAGACACAATAAGACTTAGCACAGATTGGATATGACTGGGATGAGAGAGTGAGGAGTTGGGATGACTAGGAGGAGGATGGTGCAACCTCTGACAGCAACAGGGGAGGGGTGGGGGTGGGGGTCTTGAGTTTGTTTTGGGTGAATTTTTAAGATGTCTGTGGAACATTCAGTTTGAAACGTCTGATGAGCAGTTGTAGGTGGGAGATGGGTGTTAGGACAGAGGTCAGGCTGGACAAGTGTCTACAGAGATGATAACTGAGCAGACGAGATCACCTAGTGACAGTGCCTGGGGAGCCTGCGGGGTTTGGATGGATCAGGAAGATGCAGCAAAAGCTTCTGGGAGCTGGAAGGGTCAGCGTGGAAAGGAGACCGGAATAAATGGGCCGTTAATTATTGCAGGAGAAAATGGTGCTTGAAATGGACAAGAGAGGAGAACGCTGGTGAAAGACAACTGTTGCTCAAGAAGCTCGCCTTTCCTTTCACGGCTGCACTGAAGCCCTTGGCAGGAGTCCCGGTGCGTCCCCGAGGGGGGTGGGGAGGGCTTTTACTTCCGGGGCTTCCAGAAGCCTTGTCTCCTCTCAATACAGATACTGGCGGACTAAGGAGCAAAATTGTTCCGGAATTAAATCCACGTGGAGATGGGATCTGGCACAGGCCTAGATCCTGGCCAAGTTAGCCAGAAAATGGAGATGACTGCCTGTGGCCTGGGACCATGAGAAACGTCACCTCGCTTCAGGTTTTCACATCATCGTACAACCCTCACAACAGCCTGGGGAGATGCGCTGTTCTTGTTTTTCAGATGATGACATGGGCTAAGTGCTTTGTCCAGGGTCCCACAGCTTGGAAGTACGTGAGGCAGGCTTTAAACTCAGGGCTTCCTGCTCTCCTTCCAACCCTTGCCAAGCTGCCCCCTGGAGGGGCCTTCTGGGCTCTGACTGAGACTCAGCTTGGAAAAGCGAGTCCTTGTCAGTTATCCCAAATGATACAAGTGGAGTTTCATGATGCAGAATTAAAGTATGTATGTCAAAGTTGGGTCAACTCGTGACCAAACCATGTCCAACAAGAAGGCCAGGCTGGGTATTAGAAGTTTTTAAGGATGTTAAAATCATGTGAAGTTTGTTGTGGGTTAATGATTCCTTTTACTACCCCCAGGTAATTTGCACTCCATGGTAGAAGTGGGTTTTGTTCTCCTCAGGTGCCCCTTCACAGTCATGGAGGAGTGGGTCAAGGAGGGAGGCCTCTCCTTTGTGTTTTTCCCCACTGTGCCTGACACGTAGTAGGTACCTCTGCAGTATTTGTCAGCCCCCGCTTTCCAGGTTGTCTTAGAGAGTAGCCCAGGGGCACCAAGAAGAAGGGAGTGACTTGAGCAGGGTCAGCCAGTACAGGACTCAGAGGCCCCCCACTGCCCCTCAAAAACTGAGACTTTGTCAGGGAGATAATGTATTGTTACAGTGCTAGATAAAGCGCTCGCTCCATAGATGTTGGGCGTTGTTATTTGTGCATTGCTTCTCTTAGGGTCTCAGTGCCCAAGACCACCCCGAAGCAGGGCTGGATTCTCACCCAGGTCTCTTGACTCCCTAGTCAGGGGCTCTTCATCTTACATGAAGCTACCTGGTTAGCCAGATGCCTGAGTCCTAATATAGACCCATCACTGACTCTCTGGCCACCCTGGGGCAGATTCCTCTATTTCCTGCCCTCCATAGCAAGCTGTTAGGATCTGGAATCTTTTAATTTGTCTAAGAGGAGTCTGATCCTCTCAACCTTCTCTGTATGAGTGAAATTCTTTGGGGGAATAATTTGATTTCTGTTCTTTTCATCTAATAAAGAGACCTGTTTTGCTGGAATGCCAGGAGGCAGGGTGATATAGGGGAAAGATCATTGAGTCTGGAAAGTCAGTCAGAAGGCTTGGGTTCCAGTCTCCCTGCTGACAGTATCTGTGTGACCCTGAGCAACTCCCTCCCTCCCTAGGCCTCTGATTACTTCACTACAAAAATTGAATGGGTGTGGGGAGGGTGGACCTGATGGAATTAGGGATTCTAGCCCTCTCAGAGTGAAAGTGCCTGGGTGGTTTGGGAAGAGGCACAGGGGGGCTTTCCAGGGTGGCACCCCTTTTCTGTCCTAGGTTTAGGTTCTAACAAAGGAAGTGAATGCTTTCCTGTGGCCTTGTGGACATTCGAGTCTGTTGCTCTCCATGATTTGGAGAGATTGCTTTAAAACTTCGTAGAGAAAAGTTGCAAAATTCATCATATCTGATGGGTGGGAAACATTTCTAGTCTGAATTGGTGACATGATTTGAGATCCTGCCAGGATAAGGAGGTTGGTTTGCGCTTGTAAGCTTTCCTTAGGCTAGAACTTAGGATGAAACTCAGCACTGCCCTGGTGAGGAAAGTGGAAACCAGAGTTAAAGGATACTGTGTGTGTGCTGGGCTCTACATCTTAGTCAGCACTTTCCTCCTTGGTGCAGGTGTGGCTACATCCAGGCATCCTCTAGTGGAGTTGGGCACAGAGAAAACCTCTTGGCTTTTTTGTCCTCAGTACAGACTAGGAAATGCAAACATGCCTCTGGGTGCCTCCTGCCTCCCCCTGCCAGGGCCTGGCATCCCCACTCCCTGGAGGAGGGTGGAGGAAGGAATGAGTAAGTCAGTGATAGGGCTGAGAGAGCAGGCTTGCTTGGCAGGACAGGTCTTTGTGTTCACAGGAGGCAGAAGCCCTGGGGGGATGAGACTGGATATGGGAGTCAAGAAGGCCAGGGTGCGAATCCTGACTCTGCCCCTTAACAGATATATGACCTGGGATGGAGCTACTGACTTCTCTGAGACTCAGTTTTCTCTTTTGTAAAATAAGGAGACCGAATGGTGCTTGGGAGGAGTACTGAATGTGGTCAGGGCACTGCCTCACCACCTGAATGACCTTGAGTGAGTCTTTTAACCCTGTTAGACCTCGTTGGACAAAACCAGGGGTTCTGAATCTTTTTGTGGGGGGAACCCCTGGAGGGAAGTCTGGAGAATCCTATGAATCTGTCATCAGCCTGATATTTCTAAATACCTAAAATAAGATGGTAGAATTATTAAGATCAGCATATTGAAATACAGTTATCAAAATATTAAGAGTTCCAAGTTTATAGACTGCAGAAATATACCATAGACCATGGAGGTCCATGGACTCTAGAACTGGACCAGGCGAACTTCAAGGTCCTTCCAGCACTTCATCCGTGACTCCATTTTGTCTGCACGTCCAGTCTCTCAGTGTGACTGTGAGGAAGGTGCTTGGCCAGGTCAAACCAAAGCCTTTTACAAATGGTGAACAGGGTGACGGCTTTTATCATTCCCTTTCAAGAAAAGAGAAGTCTTCCCCATCCTCTCAAAGCTGAACTAAAGACCACAGCACATGCTGCAGTAGCTGTAGGTGAGCAGACTTACAAAAGAGAGATGTTTTTGCAAATCAGGAGAAAGAAGGATTCATCTGGGCTATCATGTTCCCTGAGACCCAGGACTTTGTTTTCACTATGTCCCTTGTCCTTTCCCCTACAAATAAAGATTTCATCTTCAAATGTTCTTCACTCAGCTCTCATGTTTATACCAGAAAGCCATGTGGTTTCTAATTAGTTTACCCCAGATAACTTGGAGTTGGATAGTGTTGACATCAGGTGGTAGTTTTGGCTGTGTCATATATAATGAGAGACTGTCTAGCTTGAATGTGCCTTATCTTTTTCATCTGTATAATGGGGAAAATGACTGCCTTTCTATCTGCTTGTATATATTTTTACCATGTGTGAGCCTGCTTTAGCCATGAAAAATGATCAAATGAGATCATGTATGTAAAGTGCTTTGTAAACCTATAGATGTCAGCTTGTATCAAGATAATCCAGACCCCTTTGGGGGAGATTTGCATTTGACATTTGATCAAATTAGGTGATACAGTTACACATCTACTACTTTAAAAAGTGTTGCTTATTTTAAAATATTTTGAAATGTCTTCATTCAACATTTTGACCATCCCGTGTAACAGGTGCAAACAACAAAGCTGCACAAGTACCCTTGCTCATGGAGGTTCTGCTCACTTGGGACGCAGGAGGTGATTGATCCATGCCAATGGATCTGTGGATTTATCTGTGGATTTCAAAGCAACGAATGAGATGCTTGCTGTGACCAAGTGGGAGTTTTCAAGGCAGGTCGTAGAGAGGTCATTAATGACTCCCGGGTGCCACCTGCTTACAGCTTTGGTCATGGACACCATTCATGCCACTTGGGCTGTCCTTGGTCATGTCAGAACAGGGAGGACAGCAATGGAGACCTTTCTCAGGCATGGTTGTGGTTGGATGTACCATGATGGGCAAATTCTATGCTAGGGTTGGGGCTGGGTCAGAGCAGAGGAGGGGGATACTGGAGAGAGGGGTGAAAACAATAGACCTTGGTAAGAGATTTGATATGGTGGGGGGTGTTGAGGGATAGTGAGGAATCCAGGGAGACTCTTGGATGGCAAGCCTGAGGGATGGAGAGGATGGTGTTGTTCTCTACTGTCATAGGGAAGTTGGGGGTTGGAAGAATAAGGAGGAAAGATGATGAAGTCCATTTTAGACATGTTGAGTTTGAGACATTTCATTAGAGATGTCTGAAAAGCAGTGGGAGATGAGAGACTGGAAGTTACATGAGAGTTTGGGGTGGGATAGAATCATCGACATGGAGATGGCCATTAAATCCATGGAAGTTGATGAGACGATAACCAAGTATAGTGATAGGAGGGGAGAGGAGAAGAGGGCCCAGGACAGAACCCTGAGGGATGTCTGTGGTTAGAGGGTCTGGTCTGCAGGAGGACCCAGCGAAGGAGATGGTGTTGTGTAAGTGCTTGTTGTATGTTGTAATTGTTGTTTCTTAAGATTAGTGTCCAAGAACTTTAGTCTCTGGGCATATGCTTCTCCACAAACTGCTGGCATCTCTTCTGGGCATGCTCTGGCAGAGGTTCTGGCCTGTGCAGGGCACTCACCTTGTCTGCCCCAGCTTAGCTTGCTCCAGCTGCTCTAGCCAGCTGTTCTCTCTCCTGGTTCCTACGCCTTCCTGCTCTCCAGGTATTCTTTTAACAGTTCCCTCTTCTGTCTGCTAGTCCTTCACCTTTTCCTCTTCTCAGAAAAGATGGAAAAAAGGGTCATTCTCCCTTCTCATCAGGAGAGGTTTTGCTTAGCAACTAGCTCATCTTCTCTCCTGCCTCCTTGACTTCACAGGTTAAAGTGATTTTGCAGAAAAGTAGTAAAGATGACCACTTCACCAATCCAGAGCTGGTGTATCAGCAGCTCTTTTTTCTGTCTTACAATTTTTATGGTTATCTTTTCCACGACCTTTCCCAGCACTACAGAGCCACCCCTTATAAAAAAAGAGTCCGTATAGGATGGGCTTGCAGAACCACTCTCGGCTGAGTTGAGTTGTGTAGACTGCTCTGCAGCCTAGGCCCTCCACCCTACGGAAGCTTCGTGAAGTGTGCTCCTCATGCTGCTTGGGGGCCTGAGCCTGGTCATTCTTATTACATAGCATTCACTTTCTATTCTCTAGTTGCCCTAGCTTTTTGCATCCTCATTGTGGGTGTGGTCTTTGGGGTTCCTAGCAGCCTTCCCTCTTTGCTCTCGCTTTGGATAGATAGTGGAAGCATTTGTGAATGCTTGTTTTCTTGCATGCCAGATACAGTGCTAAGCTCTGAGGTACAAATAGAAGAAAACAAGGGAATGCCTCCCCTCAAAGAGCCTTACACTCTAAGGGGGAAGACAGAATATAAAGGGGAGCTATCAGTGGTGTGGATGAGCACCCCTGAGAGGCAAGGAGGCTGAAGAACAGAGAGCTGAGCAAGTAATGAAATGTGATCTAGCCAGTGACTCCCAGGAGGATTCCTGAGGGAGCGTTGTGGTCTGGGGAGCAAAGGAGATGAGCTGTCAACTTCAAAATCTCCACGTTTTAAACTCGTTGGATCAGAGGTGGGTGGTTGAAGGCTGTGCCAGTGGAGCCATCTCTGACAGGTCTCATCTTCCTGACATCCCAGGGCTATCATCACACTCAGAAAACTTCCTGGTGGGTGGAGTGTTTGACTGTAGCAGTGCTTAGGGAAGCCAGCCTAGCTCCACGTGGGTCATCACCAGAGTTGTTGAGAGGAGAACGTTTGAGAGGCGCAGGGCCTGGCAGAGATTCAGGGAGAGTCCATAAACTTCATGAAGTGCCTAGGATGCGCCAAGCACCCGTGCTAAGAGGTTAGGATACAAAGAAAGGTCAGTACAAGTCCCTGCTCTCAGACACATCTAATGGACAGGAGAGATGATTGTTTTGGTCTTGTAAGCATTTATTAAACATCTACTGTGCATCAACCACCGACCGTATTCAGACAACTGTGTACAAACCAGATCTGTACAGGGCAAATCTGGAGTTCAGCTCACACTATAAGCAGCAATATTTAGGGAGGATAAAAAAGGTTTCCTGTAGAAGGTGGAACTTGAAGGAAACCAGGAAGCAGAGATAAGAGGAAAAGTATTCCAGGCATGGAGACTCCATGATTACTCAGCTGGAGATCTGCCTGAATTCTGTGGACTATGGATGTGGCTGTTTCCTACTTGGAGCTATGTCCCAGACCTGTGGAGAGGGTGGAAATAGCCTAAACCTGAGGGCTGCCTTTCCCTGACCTTGACCTTGAGAAGTGGGAGGCTTTAGAAGCTGGAAGGAATGATTTTTTCTTCCAGTGGGACCATAGTCAGCCTGGACATTCCTAGGAATTTAATTTTGGCCTTTCTTTCAGGAGGTTTTAGATTCTCTTTTCCTCTTTTGGTTCTAATAGATCTGGGCAGTTTTCATTTATGACTTCTTAGACTGTGGTATGAAGAAATTCTAGTTTTCCAGAGTCTAGGGGTTTTTAAGTTATCCCTTGTTCTGTTTTCTAAGTTAATGGATCTTGAAAGTTTATCTTTTACATTTTTTCCCCCTACCCCCCAGTCTTTTGATTTTGTGCTAATATTTATTGTTGTCTCGTGGAGTCATTGATCTTTGTTGGGTCCATTCTGTTTTTCAAGGAGTCAGTTACTGGGGGTAAATTTTCTCTCCATTTGTTCTAAATGATTGATTCTTCTAGTTTTTTCTCCAGAGCTCTTATTTCATTTACAATTTCGTTATGTATTTCTCACCTCATTTCTCTGAGGTGCCCTTGTAGTCCTTGGGGCTATACCATTTGCTTTTTTGGTAGATTTGCTTGTTTTTGTTACAGAGCTACTTCCTTTTTCTGGTTTACTCCTCTGGCATCTTGACCCATAATATTTCTGCATCATGATAGGTTGTCTTCTTCTGTTTACTCCTATCTCTAGCTACATTTTCTAATTTAGGAGTTTGTGCAAGGTCCACACTCTGCCCCATCTGGTACCATTGGATGTGATGCTCAGTCCATGTTTTGTCTTGACCGTAATTACCTAGGTTCCTATTTCTGTCTTTGACCTCCCCAGGTATGTCTGATATGAATCCAGCCATTCTGGAGAGTAATTTGGTACTATGCTTAAAGGGCTATAAAAATGTGCATATCCTTTGATCCAGCAATACCCCTTTGAGGGCTGTATCCCAAAGAGACCAAAAAATGGGAAAAGGACTCACATGTACAAAAACATTTATGGCAACTTTTTGTGGTGGCCAAAAATTGGAAATTGAGGGAATGTCCATCAAATGGGGAATGGCTGAGCAAGTTGTGGTATATGAAAGTAATGGAATACATTGTGCTATAAGAAATGATGAACAGGCAGACTTCAGGGAGGCCTGGAAGGGCTTATATGAGCTAAAGCTGAATGAAATGAGCAGAACCAGGACAACGTTATACACAGTAACAGCCACAGGGTACGAGGACTGTTTTTGATAGACTTAATCCTCCACAGCAAGGCAAGGACCTAAAACATTTCCAAAGGACTCATGATGCAAAATGCTATCTACACTCAGAGAAAGAACTATCGAGTCAGACTACAGGATGATGCAGACCATTTTCTCTTGTGTTGTGTTTGGTTTTGTTTAATTTTACCTCATGGTTTCTCCCATTCGTTTTAATTCTTCTTTGCAGCATGACTAATGTGAAAATGTGTTTAATAAGAATGTATGTGTAGGGCCCATATAAGATTGCATGCTGCCTTGGGGAGGGAGGGGGAGAAAATTTAAAACTTATGGAAGTGATTGTTGAAAATTGAAAACAAATAAATTTAAAAAAATAAAATTATCTATTGGTCATCTTTTAAAAGTATCAGTATGGATATGATCCTTTGTAGCAGATAGCTTTTAGTTTATATAAGATACAATCTATGAATTTTCCTTTTATCCAAATTTAATTTTAGCATGCATATAATTATATCGTTAACATTCATTACTGTAGGTCACTGTTGTCTGGTGGATTGGGAAAGTGGGAAGAACCTCCTGTCCTGCTTAGAAATCTTATCTTCATTTTTGTGTGCACTTCAGCTATTTTCTCTCTCAAAAAGAGAGATAAAAGTGTTTTGTTATTTCTCTTTAGGCAAAGATTAAAGTCATCCATGATGGGCTGATTCACGGGTGGAGAACTTGTGGCCTTGAAGTCACATGCCCACTGCACTTGAAGACCTAGAGGGTCACATGTGACCTTAAGGCCACAGGCTCCCCACTTCTGGTCTAGATAATATCCTCAGAATGCAACCTGGTTTTGTATTAGGCTCATTTGGGAACCAAGTCACCAAAGACATGCCTCTCTTAGCCAAGGATCTGTGGAGCACTCTACAAGTCTCTGTTTTATACATTTCTGAGATCCTTTCTGGAAGAAGTAGCACTTTTCAAGATGTTCCAGTCACGTTTTTAAATTACTATATTTGATTTTAGTTGAGCAAAACACCCCTTCTCCCTGCCTGTCTTTAAAAAAGCGGGAGCTGTGATTGCATGGATGTAGGGAGCTTCTAACAGTTAAAAGTCACGAATGCGACTAAATCAGATATTCAGAATGCACCACAAGGAGCCCAGGAGTTTGTGTAGCTGCACAGGAAGGGCTCAGGCAGCATCCTTTTCCCTAGCCCGATGGAGGACAAGGTGCAGGTGTTTGTGTATACACTGTTAAGCCCATGTTCACTCAAAAGAAAGTTGCCTTAACTACCTGCCCAGGAAGAGCCAAGTGAATATGAATGCCTGCTGGGCTGTGATATGCAGTGGGATGGACACTCTCCTCCCCACCCCGCCCCTCCAAGAGTTGGGGCAGACAGTGAGGCAACAGCCAAGAATGAGGAGGGGAGAGGAGCTTTTGGGAAATTGTCCAGTATGTTTAATAATTTCTGATTTCTTCCTGAAATGTGGACCTATCCCTTTCATATCAGTAATCATCTAGGTTTCTCATAGATAAAGCACTGGGCTGAGAATCAGGAAAACTCACCTTCTTGAACTTCAGACACTTACTAGCTATATGACCCTGGTCAAGTCACTTAACCTTGTTTTCCTCAGTTCCTCTTCTGTACAATGACCTGGAGAAGGAACTGGCAAACAGTGAAGTATCTTTGCCATGAAAACCCCAAATGGGGTCACAGAGAGTTGAACATGACTGAGGAGCAGCAATGATATGTCTTCCGATGATGCTACATGACTGTAGCTGATGAGTTAGGGGATAGCACAGTCTCTGAAGAATTGATGTTTCAGGTCACACGGTGGGCCTGACTTGGCTCCAACATATTAGCAATGATGTGTTTTCTAGGGGAAGGGGTGAGAAAGTGGTCGGTAACTGAAATGAGGGGTGAACACTGGATAGTCTTTCTGCTTGATAGGTGGCCTTGAGGAAGGTCCTTAGCATGTTGCCTGCATGCCTTGTGGTCAATAGACTGGAGGGCCTGGACCAGAGTCCCACAGAGGTGAGAAGGTGTGGACGGCTTTCAGCCTACACTAGTGGAGGGAGAACACAATGTCAATGAGATCATGACCCATTCAAGTAATTTTCATGATACAGTCTAGGAATGATATTTGCTAATCGAGACATTTATTATGGGTGTCATTCGTAAATATGACCGAACATGCTGCCATGTGTGACTCTTCGTTGTAAGCAGGGATTGTGTCTTCTACTACATTTTTCTACCTAGAGGTCATGGTGCTAGGCCCAAAGTAGATGTCTACGAAGTAATGAAAGGACTTGTGAGAATGAGAAGCCATTTAATTTGTTATGAACATCATTGAGTTCATTTATGTGTCATTTAGTATGGGACAAATTGTTTTATGGTAAATATGTGCTCATTCTTTTCCTCATGGATAAATCTAACAAATCGCATAACAAAACTTGTTAAAATGATTTTTTAAGGAACGAACTGAACAGCAGCATAAAGATTGTGGTGGCTAGGATGACCATTGGATGGTCATATGGGATGGCCTCTGGACAGCTTGGTCACATGGGATGACCACTGAACGGCCTGGTCCCATGGGATGGCCATTGGACGGCCTGGTCCCGTGGGATGGCTGTTGGACGGCCTGGCCTGTGAGTGTGCTCAGTGTCAGGAGGACACAAGGAGGGGCTGCAGGACACCACAGGGACCTTCCGTGGGACCTTGATGGGGCTGCCCGGGATAAGGAAGCATGGAGGAGTACACTCTGCATCACTGCAGGCAAGAACCCTCTGATGGTGTCACAGACCTGTCGGAGCTTTGGAATCAGGCTTCATATGGAAAGAACACATCAAGTTTGCACAATTTGGTTTTCCCAGTTATTGCAGCAAGTAAAATCCCTAAGGTGAGTGTCACATTTTATTTCAGTAGAAAATGGCTCTATAATTTATTTGAAGAAATGCAGACCTGTCAATACCTTTTTTTTTTTAAAGCACAGGAATAGTAAGATTTATAAGGTGTTTGCTGCTGTTCACAAAGATATATCTTTGTCCTTTTAGGTATATTTAGAAATGTGAATATTTGCCAAGTTAATTATTACGCAGAACTGAACCTTCACAATTCCCTTTTCTCAGATACCCTTTCCACTTTGGGGCTAATCTTAGCCTTTTCTGATTAAGACAACAAAACTTTTATTTCCAAGGATATGTTGTATTTGGAGCAAAGTATTATTTGTTAAGAGACTAGATTTTATATCTTGTAAGGATAAAAAAAACCAGGATGATTCTGTTTCTGTCAATCTGTCACAAAAATCTCTATGGAATTTTAAGACTAAAGCTATGTCTCTGTGAGCTGTTTGCTGTTTACATGGTGCCTGCTCTGTGTAATTCAGGAATGACTTATGTTTCCAGGGGTATGTGTACTATAGTCTTTCTCTGATGTTTCATCCTGCCATGGGGGTGACTCAAAGTTTCCAAGGGCAAACTGAGCAGAGTCCAAACTCTGGTTGGTTTAATGAAGCTAGAAAGGTTGCTAGAAGGACTGAGTGATAGAGGGTGTGTCTCTTGTCTTAGTCTTTGCCATGCTGAGTTGACTGACCACCTAGGCCATGGCCTGTCATGAAGAACAGATGCCAAGCCTCAGAGGAGTTGGTACCTGTGTTGGTGGAGGGAGCCGCTTCTCTGAAGTGCAGGTTGTCCTCTTTTGTCACTTGTCTGACAAGACTTGGACCAGTGCACTCTGTAACGCTGGCTGTTTCCATTGGGGTTGTTGTCTGCTCTGCTACCCAGAGGAATCGGGTTTTTCCTCTGAAGACAATTGTGTCCTTACCCTTTCTCATACTTTATCAGAAATCAACATGGAAGGGTCCTAAGAGGCCCCCCACCCACCCCCTCACCCTCCCTTCCCACCATTTTACAGGCAAGGATGTGGAGATGGTCACGTGGAATGATGGATGTCAGGGTGCAGGGTGCCCGCCCTTATTACTCTTTGATTGGCTTCCCTTTCACAAAAAGCCCCATCTTCAGACTGTGTGGCATCTTCATTCCTGTACTTTTCCTCTGGGGACGCTGCTTACACCTCAGGGAGTCATGGCGGATAATCTTACACTCAACAACCCCTCAGTAAGATCTTGCTGTACCAAGGCCTGGGAATACAGATGCAAGTAGTGAGTCACTGCCCTCATGGAGGTTACATTCTAATGAAGGAAGACAGCCCAGAAAAGGGAACTGTGAAGGGAGATGTTGGCAGAGGACCAAATCCTGGGTTACAGTCAGGAACCAAACTCATCTCCGGCAGTAGCCTGGACAGCTAATGGAGTGAAGTTTAGTTATGATGAAGAGGAAGAATGGATTTGGGAGGAGTGAGGCCAAGGGAGCAGCTGAAGGGCCAGAGACTGGCATCAGGAAGGTTCTGAATTTTAGAGGACAGAGGTGGACACCTTGAAAATAATAGATATTGCTTAGATCTGCTCCATCCTGTCTGCTGGTGACCTAAGGCAGAATTGAGGAGGTCTGGGCAGGCCTCTGTGTCTTAGCTGCTTTTGGGGCTGCCATTTTGGGACTCTCCCATCTGTCTCTTTAGAATATCCTGAAAATGAGCTGGCACCCTGACTCAGCAAGGAATTCCAGGATGAACGGCATCTTTATTGTAGAGACATCACTTAGACTTCCCATTTTGGTGACCCACCATCTTTTTTTGGGGTGGGGGTTGGTGGTTGGTGGTGGGGATTTGTTTCATGGATGGGCTGGACTCGATGACTTCAAGGTATTCCTTCCTAGTTAGCCATAGGACTTTGGCTCCTTTCACCGTTATGCCCTAGAAATACTCCTGCAGTCACTTAGAAAAGATAGTAATGTCAAGGAAGTGTAGGCTTGGGCCTGATGGTGGGGCCTTCAGTGGCAGACTAAGCAGTGTGGACTCTTGGGTGGGGAATGATGGTGAGCCGCAGGGGGCGTTCAGGCACGAGACTGGCCGGCCCAGGCGGGTGATTGTGACTGAGTCGAGAAACCAGTGATGTGACCCCGGCCCACCGTCTCATGCCCAGTCCTCTTTTATTGTGTTTCCTTGTGTATTGAACGGATCATGTTTGTTGATGTTTAAATTCATAATTAAAAAAATTAATAATTCAGGAAGAGGAGCTAAAAGGGCCTGAACTTGGTTGATGACAGAGGCTGCAAGTGGAAAGATAGGAAGGAGAAGTCAGCCACGCCCACCAGGCCTTTAATGAGCAGTTTTCCTGTTGTTGACATATTCTGTTTATGCCTTCGTATCCTCTGATAGGACTGTCTTGTCTTGCCGTTTCCTCTATTACTATGATGAGCTCTCTAGTTAGTTACTTAATTATACATGACCATTAATAGATGGAGAGCTAATTTTTCAAATTAGGCCTTGATGCTCCTTGTTAAAAACTTTTTTCTCCCTTTTCCTACAGCTATAGTGGAATTTAGAGTTTTGCGTAATATTTGTACTTAATTAACTCCAGGGCTTCTAGTTTTCCTTTGTATAAATATCTGTGAATAAAACAGAACTTTTTAATTCTATCCTTTTCTATGTTGTGCTTTTTTGTTTTACTGTAGGAAAAATGCCTCCTGGAAATTTGAATCCTGTAGAGATTCCGTTCTCTCCTTCCTGAAAGTCAGAATGCCTAGGAGAATCCTGTGTCTGTATCTAAAATTGGGATGGACACTCAGAGAGTGCACAGGGAGTCTTATCAAATATCCTGATCACATGTTTTAGAGAAACTGGGCTGTGTGCTCTGCCAATAAGTAGCTGTGTTTTTCCTGAAGAGATCTAGGCTTTTTATGTGTGAGAAATAGACCACAAATCAGTGGAACTTTTCCTCATCAGATCTCCACTGCACCTTTCTTTCGGAACAAAGGTTAGGATTTTTTGTGTTGTTGCTGAATTTGTGACTGTATTTATATAAAACTTCTCTTTAAATTTTTTTTATTTCATTAAGTAGTTTCCAGTTACATGTAAAAATTTTTTAACAATCATTTAAAAACATTTTGAGTTCCTAATTTTCTCCTTCCCTCTTTCTCCCTCCCCCTTCCTTAAGAAGGTAAGCACTTTGATTTTGATTACATATATGAGATCGTACCAGACATTTTCATATTAGCCATGTTGAAAACAAAACAAAATAATGAACAAAAGAAAACAATAAAACATACAAAATAAAATATATGGAACAATAAAAATGAAGTAAAAAATATGCTTTCAGTTCTCTCTCAGGAGGTAGGCAGCTTTTTTTATCCTAAGTCCTTGGGAATGGTCTTGGATCACTGTCTTAATCAGAGTAGTGAAGTCACAGCTGATCAGCCTTGTGATATTACTGCTGCTGTGTACAGGGCTCTTGTCCTGCTCACTTCACTTTGGATGAGTTCACAGAAGTCTTTTGAGGTTTTTCTGAAATCCTCTTCATCATTTCTTAGAGGGCAGTCGTATTTACCATAATCATATAACAGAATTTGTTCAGCCATTTCCCAGTCACCATAAATATTTTTGTACATTTGTCTTTTTCCCCTTTTTTTTGATCTCTTTGGGATATGGACCTAATGGTACTTTTGGGTCAGTTTTATAGCCCCTTGGGTATAATTCCAGAATGGTTGGGCTAGTTCACAACTCTACCAACAGTGCATTAGTACCCTAATTTTTTCACATCTTCTCTAGCATTTGTAATTTTCTTTTTCTGTCATGTTAGCCAGTCTGATAGGTATGATGTGATATCTCAGAGTTGTTTTAATTTGCATTTCTCTAATCATTAGTGATTTAGAGTATATTTTTCTTGTGACTATTGATAGCTTTAATATATTTTTTTTAAAAAAACTATCAATTCATATCCTTTGATCATGTATCAGCTGAGGAATAGCTCTTATTTTTATAAATTTGGCTCAGTTCCCACTGTATTTGAGAAATGAGGCCTTAATTAATGAAACTTGTTAGAAAATCCACCCTCTCTCCCACCCCTACCCTGATTTGCTCTTTTATGTGGATTTATTTTATATTCTACAACTTTGCTGAAGTTGTTAACTATTTCAACTAGTTTTTTAGCTGATTCTCCAGGGTTCTTGAAGTATACTGTCATATCATTTGCAAAGAGTAGTAGTTTGTTTTCTCACTGCCCATTTTTATTCCTTCCATTTCTTTTTCTTGTCTTACTGCTATGGCATTTCTAGTACAGTATTGAATAATGGGGGTGCTGATGGACATCCTTGCTTCACTTCAGATCTTATTGGGAAGGCTTCAGTTTATCCCCATTATAGATAATGCTTGCTCTGGCTGCTGTTTATCTGATTTTGGAGCTTCCAAGAACCTGCTCTGGATGGGGCCTCCAAAGTTGTTGCTGAGATTTAGGTGGCCCCTTGGTGTGGAATGTGTGTGGAGTCTTTCTGGGCTATTTCAGTGGGAAGAAAACAGTTTGGCACCATTGAGATGTTGGGGGAGAGTTTTCCTGGATTTTTGAGACTGTTAGGTTTTAGGTCAGTTCAGTTCATTTTGGTGAGTATTTATTTATTCATATGCCTACTCTGTGCAAGGTACTGTGCCAGTATAGCAGGGGCACACAAAAACAAAATGAAGAACATTGCATTGAATAAAATGCTTAAGATTTTTATGTTGAAATATAGTTACTAAAACTTTAACAATGCCAAGTTCACAGATCCCTGAAATTCATCCGTAGACCACGATGGTCTGTGGATTCCAAGTTAGGAACCCTGGACTTGGCAGTCCCCAAGTCTTTCCAGGGCTTCATCCATGACTCCATTTTGTCTGCATGTCCAGCCTCCCAGCATGGCTGTAAGTAGAGTGTATGGCCAGGCCTTATCAAATCACTTTACAAATGGGATGAGTATTCCCCCTCAAAAACCACAGCACATGCTGTAGGAGTGATTGAGGGGCAAGCAATTAAAGCAGATCCTCCCTCTCTCAGGACAAAGGCACCTCCACCAGTGCTAATACTTTGTGAAGTTATGAGGTCTCCCTGTTGCCTCCCTCAGCCATTGCTGTTCTTTTATTAAAAATCAAACCAACCACAGACTCCTAACTGGTTCTTACAGGCTGTCTTTTCCCTCTTTCCTTTTCTGAAAATATTTATTAGGGTGAGAGAAAGAAAAATGAATGGGTCATTATCTTATACCAGGCTTTGACTACATGGCAGCTGTCCGATAAACATCTTTACTTGCTTCCTTGGTTAGCTGGAGGTCAGAGACCTGAGACATCATCACACCAACACCTCCTCCTCCCTGCTCCCCCAAGGTGCTAGGACTGTGTAATGTTAATAGGAGCTGAAGAGTTTCCCCACCATCAATAAACCTCATATGGAGCCCATTAAGGGAAGCTTGCTTAGGGGAAGTTTGCTTGCTTGAAGGCTTTTGGTACACCTTTAGGTAATTAGGCACTGATGCACATTGGGAGGCCTTCTGGCTCCCTCTGTATTCTGAGGTTGGCATTTTGCTTCTGGGCTCCCTCATTGGAAGAGTGTTCATGTGATTTGGCCTGAGGAGACTATGGGTAACCATTAACCCTGTTCCCACCCTTTTGAAAACCCAGAAGTTGGTGCTTCTGTCTCTGGTGACTTTGTATGTGTATAATGGTCAGACAGCTGGATCTGCCTGTAGATCTGTGATGTATGTATTGCTTATGGTCAGATAGTTAGAAGCCCCGTCTGTTGGTCTTTAATGCTGTTTTTCTCTCCTTGTAATTTCTGTTTGTATTTTCTCTCAAGTTCAGGGTGCTGAATTTTTCCCTGACCTAAGTGAATGATATATGTGTCTGATTAAAGTAACATGATTGACCCCCTTAAAAGTTGCTTTCCTTTAAGAAAATCAGATCCAAGACCCTTTGCCAGCAGGTCCTCCTGTGTATGTCAGGGTGCTTGTTGCTCCAGGCTGTCACACTCCCCCTTCCCCAGTGTGTCCAGGGGAGCTTTACCATTCCTATGGGATGTGGTGATGCACTGGTTCTCTGCCTTGTTGCCTTTTGGTTGTAAAGAGTCCAAGTGCAACTTAGTTCCCAAGCTGAAAACAAGTTAGATCTTTGAACAATTTTTATGTTGTTTTTGGATATCACCCCCTCCCCCAACTGCTTTTCTCTTTTGCATACTTGTCCCTCCTGGGTTTGGGAAATGTGACTTGAACATGTGCCTCATTAACTGGTTTTCAGATTTGGACTCTTCATTGTAAACATGGGATCCAAGCCAGCCTAACAAGCACTTATTAGTCACCTACTATGTTAAAGGCATTGAGTGAGATGCTGGAGGGTACAGAGACAAAAGTGAGAGAAATAGTCTCTGTCCTCAGAGGCCTGACATTTTGCTAGGGAGAGATAATCCATGTAAGGGAAAGGGAGTTCTAGTCTTAGGAGCCACAGGGATGATGGGTAGAGTGCCAAGGTAGGGCAGTTGACTGCCTTTCTCTTTGCAGCATTGTTGGTGGGGCAGATGTCCAGATGTTCTGTGTACTGGGTCATTGAGTGAATGGGCTCCTAAGGGGCAGAAGGGAGGATGGCATGCATTTCAGGCATGGGGATACGGTCTTTACTAAGGCATTCAAGGGGAAGATGGGATCTCTGGGGAGCAGCAAGGAAGCCAGTTTAGAGTTTAGTACAGCGAATGGGCTGTGGAATTTGTGAGCATGAGTCAGCTACAATAAAACCAGGCAGGCAGCTGGGAGTCACTCTTGGAAGGGCTGAAAATCAACTATTTTCACTTAGTTTGACCAAGATTGTATTTAGTTAATAGCAAAAATATCAGTCCTGAGCTTATTATAATAAGTTTAGAGAGAAGCAAGAAATGGGGAAATGAAAGTTTTTAAGGGTTGGAAGAGAGAACCTAGGGGAAAGTGCAGGATGTCCTAAAACTTTGGAACAGTTTTTGAGGTGAGACTGTCATGGAGAAGAGAAGGGTAATAAGAGTTTGGGGATGGGTATTTCATTGAGGATGGTCAGAATTCTGGCTGCCTCCAATGGGAAGGGAAAAGGAAATAGAATTCAGTAAGGAGAGCTTTGTTTATAAAGATTGTTAGACAGTAGAATGTTCTGGGATGTCTGTTAAACCATCACTTAGTAAGTGCTTGCTATATAGTAGGCACTTTGTTATGTAAAGGAAATACAAAGACAAAAACAAACTAATCTCTGCCATTAAGGAACTTCTAGTCTGGGTACTGACATTAGTGGGTGCATGTGTGGGCATATATGTGTATATACCACATATATGTATATTATATGTATATATGGTACACAAACATACAGTGACACATACACAAATACATATCTATACATATATACAAATATATAATCTACATATACATATATGTATTTATACACACATGTATACACATATATCTCTCTCTACACACACACACACACACACACACACACACACACAGAAAATAGTCAAAGAGAGTGCAGAGTAATTTGGGGAGCTGGGGAGAGCCCTGATGATTGGGTTAGAAAGTACCTGGTACGACTGGTGGTGCTTGTTGTTCTTTGTCCTCGAACAGGACCAAAATGACATCACCATGATAAAGTGAATTGTGTCCGACTGTGACTGATCAGACCAATATGAGCTCGGAATGCTCCACAGATAGTCCGTGTGAATTTTTGGGGTAGATATCTGAAATTTGTGCATCCTGTGTTTACTTTGTGCTGTCTCAATTCTGCTTTGCTCAAAGAACACAGCACCTTTTCCGATGTGGGCATGCCATGCTGAGCGGTCCTGTGTCAGTGTCTCCCGTGTTGCACAGTCAAATTCAAAGTTCTTGTGAGAGACCTTGAGAGTGTCCTTGTATCGCTTCTTCTGACCACTTTGTGATCACTTGCCCCATGCAAGTTCTCCATAAAATAGTCTTTTTGGCAAGCATACATTTTGCATTCAAACAATGTAGCCAGCCCATTGGAGTTGCGCTCTCTGAAGCATAGTTTGAATACTTGGCAGTTCAGCTTGAGCAAGGACTTCAGTGTCTGGTACCTTACCTCAGAATCTTCCTAAGACAGTTCAAATGGAAGCAATTCAGTTTGCTGGCATGGCGCTGGTAGACTGTTCATGTTTCACAAGCATATAACAATGAGGTCAGCACAAAGGCTCTGTAGACCTTCAGTTTGGTAGTCAGTCTAATACCTCCTCTCTCTCAAACTTTTCTTCGGAGCCTCCTAAACATTGAACTAGCTCTGGCAATGTGTGCATCAACCTCATTGTCAGTGTATATCCTTGGAATGTACACTACCAAGGTAAGTGAACTTATCCACTGCATTCAAAACTTCTCCATTTGTTGTAACCTATGGTTCCACGTATGGACGGTGTGGTGGCGGCTGATGGAGCACCTGTGTTTTCTTGGTGTTAATTATTAGGCCAAAATTAGCACAGGCAGCAGAGAATTGATCCATATTTTGTTGCATCTCAGCTTCAGCGGCTGCACTGAGTGCACAATCATCTGCAAACAGAAAATCATGCACCAACACTCCCTCCACTTTGGTCTTGTCTTTTAACCTTTTCAAATTGAAGAACTTACCCTCGGTATAGTAGTTGACCTGGATGCTGTGTTCATCCTCATTGAAAGCATTTGTCAACATGTCTGAAAACATCATGCTAATAAGCATGGGAGCCAGTTCACAGCCCTATTTCACTCCATTGGTGGCTGGGAAGGCACAAGAGCATTGTCCACTATCCAGAACCCAGGCAAACATGCCGTCATGAAATCGACATACAATGTTGATGAACTTCTCCAGGCAACCAAATTTTGACATAATTTTCCATAAGCCCTCACGACTGACAGTGTCAAAGGCCGAGGTCAGATCTACAAATGTTTATAGACCTCTGTTCTGCTCCTGGCATTTCTCTTGGAGTTGTTGGGCAGAAAACACCATGTTGACTGTTCCTCAACCCTTTCTGAAGCCACACTGGTTCTCAGGTATATGACCATCTTCCAAGTGAAGGATCAGCTATTAAGGAGGACTCTAGGTATGACTGGTGGAGCTTGACTGAAGGGACCTCTGGAGCTGTCACTATTGAGGGTGCCATTGATACTGGGGTGCCAGGGCCTGAGTGGCATCTCCTCCTGACTTTGATATTTGCTGTCACCTATGTGACCCTGTACAAGTCACCACTCCTGTGTGGGCCCTTGTTTCCTCACCTAGATCTATGGTCCCATGAAACTTGGGGTCTCTCTCTGCCTTTAGGATTTGGAATGTAGCTCTTGGCTATTTTTGTTTTCCATTAGAAGTCAGTGACTTCTTGCACACTAAGCAGTTGGCTCCTGGAGAGAATCCTTCCTCATCTGCATTGTTGGATTCAACCCAGCAGCAATGCCTCAGGTTTGCCCTAGAGTTTCTCTGTCTGGGTTGGATGGGCTATCAGCTCTCTCATCCTTCTTCCTCCCTCTGCTGGTGCCCTCAGGATCCCAGGCTCCTCCACAAGGAGCTGTGATGAGGCTTCTTAGAGGGTTCCCTCCTCCTGGCTGCATTGAGGGGCTTGGTGCTTTCCTGGGAAGTAAGTGGGGTATAGTTTGACCCTTAAAATAAAAAAGGATTCATTCCATTGTTTGAAGGGCCCTGCTCCTCCACCCCTGCACCTAACCCTTCTGATTCCTGATTTCTGTCTGGTCCAACTTCTCATCCCTTGACCTGCTTGTGAGTTTCTGCCCAGGGCACCACCACAGGCCCTGCTTTCTCTGCTCCCTACTTTAAGGCACCTGAGGACAAACACTCAGAATCTAATTACATGTCCTCATGACCATGCACAGTTTAGGGAGAATAGGAATGATTAATCATGTAGGCAGCCTAGCCTACTCAGCTTGCTTTCCCAGCCCTAACGAAGTAGATCAAGGCTGCATTTAGTGTTCTCTGTTCAGAGCACTCACTCTGCCTCTCTGGGAGGGGGGAGGAGTCACCAGGTGGGGGCTGGACCTGCTCCCTTCCCCCATTCCTGCTCTGAACCCCTTTCACAGCTTGTCACGTGATCAGGGAGCTGGCTTCCAATTCTTGGTCTTGTGGTGGCATCACCATGGCATTGGGATTTTCTGGGGTGCAGGAGTGCCCTGGTGGGCTTCTCCTATAAGTTAGCTGGCAGTGCTTAGCGGTCAAGCTCAGGCTATTGACCTGGTCTAAGTAACTTCAGCAGAAATCCTCACCTTTCGCCTGAACTAAGGAGGTCTCTTTCAAGTCACCCTTTTGATTTGAGAGTGGACCAGAGCAGAGGCCCATCTTTCCAACAGTGACATTTGGACAGCATTGCTCTGTCAGTGAAATGTGAGAAGGCAGGAGACTGGGATCTGGTGGGCATGGGTTGGTCACAGTACATCATCAGTGAAAAACCTGAAGAAGGAGCAGAGACTGAGAATATCCTTGTATGCCAGGAAAAGGAGACAGGTTGGTCAAAAACAAGAGCAGGGGAAGAGGCAGATGGTCAGAGGCCCTCAGGGAGGAATATTGGCAGAGGACTTGGGCAAGAGTTGTGATCTGCATAGGGGGAGGGACCTCCTGAGAATGAGCTCCTGTGAGCACTTAGAGCAGTAGGTGGTAAGGTCCTTGAAGGCAGGACTTGGGTTTTGTCTTGTCTTGCATGATGCCAAGTGCAGAGTAGGTGCTAAATGAATGGTCCTTAGATTGAATTCATCTGATTCATCTGCTCTTGCTCCAAACTCTCCGATTTTCTCTTAGCTGAGTCTGCCTTCTGCATCTTAGGCCTCCGCCTTTTCTGGGCAGTGCAGGTTCTTGGGGGGCAGGTTCTGCGCTAGACCTCCCTTGGATGCACCCATCGAAGGGGCTTAATTATTGTTTGCTGACACCTGAATTAAATAAGAAGACAGCCCTGGCAGCTGAACTCAGGGAGAGAGGGAGAGCACCAGGCCTGTGTCGTCCTTGGGAGTGGTCTCCTGCCCATAGACTTGGTAGAGGTGCCTTTTTTGGGGCCTGCTGCACCTGCTGCATTACTTCTGACTTCAGGGGCTCTTCTTCCCCTCACCATCTCTGTAGCTTCCATGACCCTCCTCCTCCTCCTTGCTTGTACATCCACAGAGCCTCAGCCTCTGACTAAGCACCAGCATGGATGGTAAACTGTTGCCAACTCCTACTATACTTGTCCTCCCCAAAGGCCTGCCATACATGGGCTGGGTCCGAAGGAGGGACTGCCTTGATTCCTCTTTGGCATGGCCTGTTTTTCTGCTGCCTCTTGCTGTCTGTAAAATCTGGGTCTGGCTGTCTCTACTGCTGCCCTGGGGATCCAAGGAGGATGAATGAGAAGCTTCTTTAGGTGGCCTGGGCAGTTTTGAAGGGGAGAGAAGCCCTGGCAATGCTGAGTGAAGCAATGTGAGTTTTCTCTTGGTTTTATTCTGCTTGTTATAATACTTATTCTCATCTTATGGATAAAGAAACAGAGGTCAGTTTGTGAAAGGTTTTCAAAGTTTAACCAGGGATTTATGTTTGATGCAGGCGGCCACAGAGGTCTACTGGAGTGTATGGAGGAGGGTGGTGGAGTGGTCAGCTTAAGGAAGGTCATTATGGCAGCTGTGGGTGGGATGGAGGGGAGGAAGGAGAGCTGGAGGTGGTAAGACTGTGAGGGTGGCAGGGCCAGGACTCACCAGGGAGCTGTCTGAGGGAACAAAGGCAGGAGCACAAGAACTGAGACTGAGAAGAAAGGATTGTGAAGGCAGAGAAGAACTCCTGATACTAAAGGGCCCTGAGAAGGCCCTGCTTTAGATGAGTCCCAGGGAGAGGAGGGTGGTGGGTGGTTACAGGGTAAGGCCAAACTCGGCCGTGGCCATGAGCACGGGATCTTGGTCAAGGTGGACTAGAGAGGACCTGGCCCCTGGGGAAGGAGAACTCGGCCTAGGCCACTGGTGTTAGCCAGGGTGGGCAGAAGCCCTGGTGCCCTGGGGAAGAGCAGAAGCTCCGTCATGGACATAGTGAGTTTGCTCTCTTGGGGAAACATACAGTGCGTAGGCAGAAATGGGAACCTGGCTGCTTGGTGGGTGGGGAAGGTCAGGAGGAAGGGAAGAGATTGAGAATTCAGAACTAAAAATGAAGTGAAAGTGAAGTGAGGCCTTGGAGCCCTTGAGAGAGGGTATCTGGGCACTGTCCATTTGCTGGGAGAGTAGTTCTGGCTGGATGTGGTCATGGAACCCATTCAGGCAGGGCAGGCTGATCTGAGCCAAAGAGGGAGGCTTAGGAAGCCCTAAGGGAGCCTTCAGGGAGGCAGGAAGAGGAAGAGGAGATAGGGAAGGCCTAGGCTGGGATTTGGGGAGTCATGAGGCTGTGGAGTCATCTAAGCCAGGCCCCTGGGGGAGTGTTTCCAGGATGAGCCATCGAGCTTTGGGGGGGCAGGAGGGCTCCTTCTCCCTCATGGAAGGGGCAGCTTCAGCAGAAGGAATGTAGAAGGACAGGAGTGGAAGGGACAACTCAGTGACCGGAGGTCAAAGGAACAATGCTTGTGTTGGATTTGTAAAGCCATAGAAATGAGGGGACGACCTGACCACTGGAGCCGATATTTTCTTGATTTCTTGCCCTGCCCCATTAATAGAAAATGCTGCATCTTCATTTGTTTTCCTTAGTATTTTTTGATAGCTATAGCAGGACGCTCCCCTCTCCCTGAGTTTTCCCCTCTGCCCACTCCAGTTTAGCCCTCATTCTGACCTTGTGTGTGGGACTGGTCTGAGAATTTGTTTTCCCTGAGCTACATAATATTTTCCTCTCCCAAAATATCTTTCTCTAATAATCCTCATCTCCAGATGTTTTAAGTAACAAAAGTGATGGAGCTAAGTTTCCACTACTTAAAGATCCACAGAAAATCAGGTCTGTTTTAGCTGAGGGAAATCTTAATTTAAAAACAAGCTGTAGAATGTGGCCTTTAAAAGTTTTAAGATGCTGCTCTTCTACACGGTGCCCTCTGCTCCTGTCAGATTGGCCTCTTGAAGATTCTACAAGTTATGGTCAAAAGGGACCATGATGGTCGTCCTACAGATGAGCCAACTGATCCCCTCAGGGGGTCTGCGTTCACAGTAGGAATGGAGCTAGGGTTGACATGCAAGACATCTGCCTCCAAGTCCAGGGCTCTTGGTCTCAGCCTCCTCTGTGGACAGTCCCAGCATGTCCCTTCACCCCATCTCTGGACCCAGAGCATATGGTTTGTCTTCACCATTCAGTGACACTCATTACCCACTGTCTTCTGATCACAGTGATTCCACATGTGCTTTGTGATGCCATTTGAGGATAGGCCCCTTCCAGTGGTGTGTTGGGACCTTAGTAGATGGGGGGATCACTTCTTTTCTGAGCCTTAGTTTCCTTATCTGTTAAAAAAGTCACACTTACCTGACAGGGTTGGTGGGAGGATCCAGTGAGATAATATATGTAAATTGCTTTGCAGACTTTAAAATGCTGTGTAAATGACAGATATTATTCTTTTTGTTTGGATTGTGTTGAAAAACAGTAAGTGGATATTTTACTGACTTATAATTGTACAGTTTACCAACTTTGAGCAGTTTACTTTTATTTTTAAACTTTTATTTATTTTTAGTTTTCATCATTCATTTCCACAAGATTTTGAGTTCCAAATTATCTCCCCTTCCCAACCCCAAGACATCATGCATTCTGATTACCCCTTCTCCAATTTGCCTTCCTTTCTATCACACCCCTCCCCTTATCCCTATTGTAGAGCACAATAGATTTCTATACCCCTTTACCTGTATTTCTTATTTCCCAGTTGTATGTAAAAACAATTTTTAACAATTCATTTTTAAAACTTTGAGTTCCGACTTCTCTCCCTTCCTCCTTCCCCACCCATTCCCACTGAGAAGGCAAGCAGTTCAATATAGATTATAAATGTGTAGTTATGCAAAAGACTTCCATAAAAGTCATGTTGTGAAAGACTATATTTCTCTCCCTCCTATCCTGCTCTCCATTTATTCTGTTTTCTCTTTTGACCTTGTTCCTCCCCAAAAGTGTTTACTTCTAATTACCTCCTCCTCACATTTGCCCTCCCTTCTGTCATCCTCCCATACCCCACTTATCCCCTCCTCCCCTACTTTCCTGTAGTGTAAGATAGATTTTCATACCAAATTTAGTGAGCATGTTATTTCCCCCTTAAGCCATATGTAAGGAGAGTAAGCTTCACTTTTCCCCTCTCACCTCCTGCCCTTTTCTCCTCCATTGAATAAGGTTTTTCTTATTTCTTTTATGAGTTATAGCCTGCCTCATTCCATTTCTCCTTTTCTCCTCCCAGTATTTTCCTCCTTTACCCCTTAATTTTTATTTAATTTTTTTATGGATATCATCTCTTCTGATTCAACTCAACCTGTACTGTGTGTGTGTGTGTGTGTGTGTGTGTGTGCAATCCCTCAACCTACCCAAATACTGAGGAAAGTCTCAAGAGTTACAAATATTATCTTTCCATGTAGGAATGTAAACAGTTCAGCTTTAGAAAGTCCTTTATGATTTCTATTTCCTGTTTACTTTTTCATGCTTCTCTTGATTCTTGTGTTTGAAAGTCAGATTTTCTATTCAGTTCCGGTCTTTTCATCATGAATACTTGAAAGTCCTCTATATTATTGAATGACCATTTATTCCCTTGAAGTATTATACTCAGTTTTTCTGGGTAGGTAATTCTTGCTTTTAATCCCAGTTCCTTTGACTTCTGGAATATCCTGTTCCAAGCCCTTTAATACCTTAATGTTGAAGCTGCTAGATCCTGTGTTATCCTGATTGTATTTCCACAGTACTGGAATTGTTTCTTTCTAGCTGCTTGCAAAATTTTCTCCTTGACCAGGGAACTCAGGAATTTGGCTATAATGTTCCTAGGAGTTTCTCTTTTTGGATCTCTTTCAGGAGGTGATCAGTGGATTGTTTCAATATTTATTTTGCTCTCTGGTTCTAGAATATCAGGGCAGTTTTCCTTGATAATTTCATGAAAGATGATGTCTAGACTCCTGTTTTGATCATGGTTCTCAGGTAGTCCCATAATTTTAAAATTGTCTCTCCTGAATCTGTTTTCCATGTCAGTCATTTTTCCAATGAGATGTTTCACATTATCTTCTATTTTATCAAACTTTGGTTTTGTTTTCTAACTTCTTGGTTTATCTCATAGTCATTAGCTTCCCTAGACTCCACTCTCTCTTTTAAAGAACTGTTTTATTCAGTGAGCTTTTGAACTTCCTTTTCCATTTGGCCAATTCTGCTTTTTAAAGCCTTCTTCTCATTGCCTTTTTGGACCTCTTTTTCCAATTCAGTTAGCCTCTTTTTAAAGGTGTTGTTTTCCTCAGCATTTTTTTTTCAAGCTCTTCTGTGGTCTGGGCTCATTTCATATTCATTTTGGAGGTGCTGGATGCAGAAGCCTTGACTTCCTCTGACAGTATGCCTTGTTCTTCCTCATCTGAAAGGATGGAAGGAGACACCTGTTCACCAAGAAAGTAACTTTCTGGGGTCTTATTTTTTTCCCTTTTTTGGGCATTTTTCCAGCCAGTTACTTGACTTTCGAATCCTTTGTCAAGAGGAGGATCCTAGTGCTCCTTCTCTCCCCACCACTCCCCAGTACCATGCTCAAGGCTGAGATTCAGATCAGCTGCTCAATTCCCCCAGTGGCTTTAAGCTGAGCTTCTTGGACAAGGGACTCAGGCTGCTTCTGTGGCCATCATAGTTGCCTGCTGCCTGCTGCTGCCACCTCCACTGCTGCCTGAGGCCAGTCCTGGGGGGACCCTGTTCTCCTCTCACCCAGCTGGGAAAGATCTCCCACACTGACCTTTGGAGCTTTCTTTGTTGCTTGTGGGTTGAGGGATCTGAGACCCTCCCTTGGAATTCTGCCCTGAAGGTGTCTGTTCAGGTCCTGTTCCTCCCAGTGTCACATGGCCACAGTTGTACTCTGCTCCGCTCAGCGTCCCGTGAGATAAACCTTTCCTGTCGGCCTTCCAGGTTACTTTTGACTGGAAACCTTTTTCACTCTGTTGTTCTGTGGCTTCTGCTACTCTAGAATTTGATGAGAGTCATTTTTTATAGGTATTTTGTGGGCTGTGGGGGAAGTGCTAGAGTATATGCATCTTTCTACTCCACCATCTTGACTGTGCCCCCTTGAGTCTCCTTTAGCAAGCAGTTGACTTGCTTTTCATGATTTTCTTGCATCATTCTCAATTCTCTTCCCAATTTTTGTTCTACTTCTCTTGATTTTCAAAACCCTTTCTGAGGTCTTCCATGGCCTGAGAGCAATTCATATTTTTCTTGGAGGCTTTGGATGGAGGAGCTTTGACTTTGTTTTCTTCTGTTTGCATGCTTTGCTCTTCCTTGTCACCAAAGTAAGATTCTATAATCTGATTGTTTTTCTGTTTTATGGGGTTTTTTTTGCTCATTTCCCCAGCCGTTTACTTGATCTTTGTCAAGGTAGTTCTTTGCTTCCAGTGGGTGTGGTGGGTGTACTGTCAGCTGCTTGATCCCTTTGCTCCAATCTATGGGCCTAGAACTCCAGAAACAGTGGCTGCAGCTGCCCTGGGTTCCTCTCCTTTATCCCTCCTCTGCCTCCTTGGGGCTGGGGCCAGACCATTCCACTCTCCTGCACTGGTCCCACAGGCTTTTTCCAGTGACCTTACAATTTATCCTCACATTTGGGATCATGAAGTCTGGAAACCACCATAGGTGCAAAAGATTCAGTCTCCCCAAGGCCTGCTCAGGTCCTGTCTCTGTCAGTGTCCCACTCTGTACTGTGCTCTGCTCCCAGCCTGGTACAAGAGACACTTCCCAGCGACCTTCCAAGCTGTCTTGGGCTGGAGATTTGCTTCACTCTTTCATTCTGTGGGTTCTGCAGTTCCAGAATTTGTTTAGAACCCTTTTTTACAGGTGTTTGTCTGGGCTTGGGGGCAATGCTCTAGAAAGTGCATACTGTTACTCTGCCATCTTGACTCCACCTGAGCAGTTTTCTTGATAAATATGACTCCCTGGTTAGAGGGCCAGCCTTGAAGCTCAGAAGACCAGAGTTCAGGTCCTCGCTCTGACCCCTTGCCTCAGCCACTCCCACCCTCCATGACTCAGGAGCTAAGGCAGAAGGTGCCACTGACAGTCTTTCAGTAAATTGGAACAAGATGACCCATGGTGAATAAAGGGGGACAGTTAGAGGGGCCCCCGACACTCAGAGAAATCCCACACCTTGTCTTTTTCCCTGTTTGAAAGTAAAACTGCACTAGTGTCAGAGAATGGGGTTGGGAGAAGGGATAGATGCCAGCACAATGTGTCTGGAGATCTACTTGGCCCTGTCATGACTTTCCTTCCCTGTTCTAGGCCTGTGTAGGTGTCGTCCCCTCCTTATTTCTCCTGGGTTCTAAGTAAAGTGAGTCCTGCATGATATGACTAGAGCTCTTCTTGGCCCTCGTCATGATTTTCCTTCCTTGTTCTAGGCCTGTGTAGGTGTCGTCCCCTCCTTATCCCTCCTGGGTTCTAAGTAAAGTGAGTCCTGCATGATATGACTGGAGATCTTCTTGGCCCCCATCATGATTTTCCTTCCTTGTTCTAGGCCTGTGTAGATGTCATCCCCTCCCTTACCCCTCCTGGGTTCTAAGTTAGTGGGTGCTCCTTGACAGCAGGGAGCAGGTCCTGTCTTTGCCTTTGTGTACTCAGAGCCGAGCCCTGTTCTTTCCCTGGGTGAACAGCCATGTTGTTTCCCCAAAAGATCCAAAGACCTCAGACTAAGACTTTAAAAATTTGTGGGTGCAAGCAGAATGATGGGTCTTTTGGGGTTCACTTTTTTCTTATGTGACAAACAGAACCTTTTATTTTCCAAGGGAAATTTCCTCTCTATGTATGATGATAAGATGAGAAGGTAAGGGTGTTGGGTCCAAGACAAGCTTCTAAAAACAATAGCTTAGACAGGGACAGTTTGTATGATATCGTGACGGGTGACAGCACATTCAAAATATCCCCATTTCCATTGTGGTTTGTTTGGGAGAAGTTGGCCAAGAGCAGCACCTCCTCTGTGTGGCATTGGCTGCCACATTGTGTCCTGGCTCCTGTGGAGACTTGGTGTGGAGGATTGGGGCTGGGGCCTTCTGGAATCATTCCCAGCTTCTCCGATGAACCGAGCTGTGCTTGAGGCCAGCAGAACTGTCCAAGGAGCAGCAGCTACTGCAGCGCCATCATCAGCTTTGAAAGCCGTGACCGCCCCATGCTTGGCTTTTCACTTTACTGGGAAGGGTAGAATCTGGGGCCTGTGGAGCTCCCAGCCCTGGAAGGCTCCTTCCTTTGTTCTGGCTTGAATCAGTCTCAACTTCATTCTGGCAAACATTAGAAAAGGAAAGGGAATGAGTATTTATACATCACCTACTGTGTACCAGACACTGTGCAACACACTTTAAAACCAAATCACTTGTGTATTCTTTTTTACATTTAATTTTAAAAATTTTGTTTCTCACTTAATATAAACACAAAATTTTCAACATTTGTTTTTAAGAACTTTGAGTTCCACATTGTTTTTCTCCCTACTCATCCTTTCCTTCTCCTTGAGAAGACAAGCAACTTCACATAGATAACCTATCTCATTTGATTCTCACAACAATCCTGTGAGATAGATGCTGTCGTTATCTCCCTTTTACAGCTGAGGAAACTGAGGCAAATGGAGGGTAAATAAATTGCCTCCAGTTACCCAGCTTTAAATTGAGATTTGAACTCAGGTCTTTCAGATTCCCAGCTGTGCCACCAGCTGCCTTGTTGTGTGGAGAGGGCCTTTGGTGGAAGATGAGATCGTGGGAGCCCACGTTTAGTGCTCGGCCTCTAGATATTGTTTGGTCATTTTACAGCGGAGGAAACTGAGGCTCAAAGAGGGGAAGAAGAAACAGGAATTGACAATGAAGATAGGAGGGAGGAGGAAGTACACTTGTCTCATGTCCTTCCCTGCTCCAGTGTTAGACTCAGCACGTATGGGTCCAGCACACTTGACTCAGTCTGAAGGAGGTAGGAAGTCAGTGCCACCAAGAACTTACTGACCACAACACTGGGGGTGTGTTAGGGAAGTAGAGAGGGCCAGGCCTGCACACTCCCAAACTGACTGCAGTGTTAATGGGATGGTAGCCAGCCACATGGATGACCAGACACAGAGCAGATCCAAGGCAACAGAGGGATTCTTTGAACTTCTTCATGGCCATGTGTTTGCCCCTTGTCTTTATCTGGGGTCTCTTCTTTTTTTCTTTTTTCCTTCCTCGTTCCTTTCTTACCTTTCCAAGATGGCACACGTAGGATGCCACCTGAAGACCCTGCATCTTCCTCCTTTCTAATCCCTGGAATTGAAGCACAATCCTGGAAGGGGGGCTCTCCTCAGACAAGACTGGTTTAAACCTAGATTTAGAGGCTCTGTGGTTTTGTGTTTAGGCAGAAGGAGCTGGAGGCTCAGCCAAAGGGTTTGGTTAAATTTCCTCGGAGCTTGGACATTACTAGTGGATGATCATCATTCACGTTAGCTATCTTTCTCTAAGGGCCTCTCTTTTCTTCCTTCCTTACCTGCCCTCCCCCCCCCCCCCCAGAGTCACCCAAGTGGTCTGTGCCAGGGATACATAGACCCCCGTAAGCAGGTAAATTCCATTGTAAAGCAGTTCAAGATTAGGTGACAAAGGAGAGTGGTTTGACCAGTAAAAGTGGTTCTCAGAGTTGGGGAGGGAACCCCTGAGGCTCCTGGGACTCTTCCAGGAAGTCTGAGATGTCAAAACTGTTTTCACAGTAATACTAAGAGATTTTACTTTCTAATCCGGAAAATATCCATGAGTAGAATCCACATAAGCACAAGTTCTTTGGAGTCCTTGATGACTTTTAAGAGTGTAAGGCTGTTCTTGCCACCATGTCCTGGGGCATTTGAGAGAGCCTCTGTCAGGGAAGTGGAGCTTGTGCCCTGCTCAGGATGGGCAGGGGAGGCTGTGCTGGGGATTGGGAGAATGTGATGGAGGCTGGACTGGAAGCAGACCTACCTAATGGAGCAGCCCCCTCCCTCCCAGAGGGATGTGGACAACTTCTCTCTGAGCCAAGGTCTCTTCACCTGTGAAACAAGGGCATGGCCTGAGGCATGGAGCTTAAAGTACAAGGGAGTTTTCTTGAAAGGAGACATGAGGTGGGTTTTGTGCCACAGAGGGATTGGAGAGGAGGAAGATGCAGGGTCTTCAGGTGGCATCCCATGTGTGCCATCTTGGAAGGGAAAGAAAGGAAGGAGGAAGGTAGAAAAGAGGAAACATTGACCTGAAGGCTCAGGCTGGGAGACCTGGTGCTGGCAGAGAAAGAGGGGACAACAGAAAAGTAGGACATGCGCCATTCCCCAAAGTGTGAAGTCAGCACCCACTCAGATTACCCGATTACTCCTCGCCAAGGCTTTGTCCAGGGCAGTGATAAAGGAGGAGCCGGAGCCTGGACACCTTGGATGCCTCTGCCCCTCTGCGGCTGCCTCAAGTTCACCTACCCCACATTTCTGTACGTTGGTGACTGTGTGTGGAAGCGGGATGATCCAGAAAAGCATCAGAGGTTGTGGGTGGGTTTGTTTCTTTAACCTCTGGGAAATGAGCAAGCAGAAAGAGACTGCAAATGATTCTATTTTCAAAGATCTGATTCTTCTCGTTGGGCCTGGGGAGGCGTTAGGTGCCCACTGGGCAGTCTATTTCCTCTGTCCTCCATTTCTCTTCTGCTACACTTTCCCAGGAGAGTTGTTTCCTGATTGCTCCTTTACAAGCTCTGTGACATCCCTGTGTCATCTTTGAGAGAAGGGAGAACAGGGCCCCTTGTGTTTCAGTGGGGCAAAGCCCACTCTTGTTTTAGACACCTCCCCTGGTTAGCTGCCAGAAGGTTCAGCTTGGTAGTGAGGCTCTGGTCATTCCCACTAAGATAGAGCTTCTTAAGTAGCCATCCTGGGAAGCTACCTGGGAGCCTTCAGCATGGTGGGGCTGTGATGGAATCCTGGGGCTGAGTTCTGCCTCTGACTCTTCTTGGCAGGACTCCTTCCTCATCAACAAATTGTTGAACCCTGCTCCAGTACTCCAATCCTTGTCTTAGATGGCTCTCAATTATAAGGCAAAGTTTTTAGAGGTAAACTTTTTAAAATGCCACAAGACAGGTGGCATGGACAGGGGGCTTCCTCACTCTGGCATCTCAGGACTTCACTTTACTCATTTAAAGTAAGGGAGTTGGACAGGTCCCTGAACTTCCTTCCCACCCATAGTCTATGATCCAATGATCTCTCCTTTTGCACAGATCTCATTTCATACTTACAACAGCCCAATAACTGAAGACCCAAGAATGTTGGTTTGGGAGTTTATGGAGCTAGATTCTAGTTCTGAGTCTGCCTTGGTTGTGGGCAAGTCATGGGACCATCGAACTGTGGAGAGAGGCAGAGAGGGGAAGGTCATGCAAGGTCCTTCAGGGTGTACTTTTCCTCTTCCTCCAAAGCCAGCCTTCCCCTAGACCATGCTGGATATTGGCAAGGTGGGCACCTGGTGTCGTGTGGTTGCTTTCTCTTTGAAAAGGAGGTATTCAAGTCCAATGAACCAAGACTTACTTTAAAATGTGTTTAGGGGAACTCATTGTGTCAAGGCACCTAGAAGTAATTTTTTTTTTTTGTAAATTAAAGAATATTTTATTCTGGGCAGGTAATTTGTTCTGATTTATCATTTTTTATAAGTTTGAATTTTTCTATCATGAGTTTTCTTATTGTTATCTTTTCCTGCCTTCAAGAAAGGTTATATAGCAAAAGGAAATAATCTGCATAGGGGTGCATTGGGCTGTTTAATGGAAAAGTACTCTACACATACACTTATTAGTAAATCTGATAGTGCCAATTTATTACTCAATATTTATGTAAGACAGAAAAACATAAATCAGCAGCTCCTGAACTTGTTTCCCATTATACCTTCATTTTCTGGTTTTGCGAAAGTATATAATCATAGAGTTTTAGACCTGGGAGGGAGTGAAGCCATTTCTTAGTAAGGAAACTGAGGCACCAAGACTTTCCCAAGTCACTCAGTCAATAGACATTTATTCAGTTCCTGCTATGTGCCAGGCACTGTGCTAAGTGTGGGAAGATACAGAAAGAGACAAAAGACAGCCCCTGACCTCAGGGAGCTCAGTCTAATAGGGTGGAGAACATGCAGACAAATGTATACAAAATAAGCTACATACAGGAGAAATAAAAAATAATGAACAGAGGAATGCACTAGAATTGAGGGGTATATTATGCAGTTCTTTAAAAATGTGATACTATGGAAATATGTTTTATGTGATTGCACATATGTAACCTGTATCAAATTGCTTACCGTCTTAGGGAGGGGAAGAAGGGAGGGAGAAAACTTGGAACTCAAAATTTTATAAAAAAAAATGAATCTTAAAAATTACCTTTATATATAATTGGAAAAAAATTTAAAAACCCTAAATAAAAGGAAAAAAAAACAGTAAAAAAGATCTCATTGATGAATGTTTTCCTTTCTAAACACAAGCACTAGGTTTCTCTCATCCTTCCCCACCATAAGCAGTGCGGAGAGGGGGGAAGTCATCATTTATGTCTGAACCTGCAACCTAGTCCTAACCACTTCCCTGTCCAGAGCCTTGGTTGCCTTATCTGTGAAACGGATGGCAGTGCAGAATGTTACATTTATGTGTGAGGAGCTGTTCTAGCTCATCATGTAGAACACTTGTGGTTATATGAGAGTATTTACTCTCTCTATTCAATTTAGGTCAGTCTGTGTCAGTCTGTCTTATGTGTCAGTCTGTCTAGCTAGCTACTAACTGTCTGTTTCTCTCTCACCCTCCCTTTCTCCCTACATCTCTCTGCCTATCTCTCCCCTCCCTTCCTTTCCCTCTTCTCCTCTCCTTATCTCTCCCCCCAATCCATCTGTCTGTTTCTTTCTGTCATTCTCTATCTCTGTCTCTGTCCCTTCTGTTATTTCTTTAATTCTGTGTTACCTAAAAGATAATTTTCAATGGTTTGGAAACAGTAGAAGGTAATTTGGGCCTGACCTTTGAGGTCCCCTGGTCAGCCACAGACTCATTCTATGGCTTGGCATCCCTTCTCTAGTTTGAAACTTTGGATGGTATGTTTCCTGTGTAGCATTGAAAGCTTTTGCTTGGCTGGCTGGCATTTTAAGGGCAAGACTTAATAAAATTAAACCACAGTAAAAAAAATCTTTCTCCTGGACAATTCAATTCAGGATCCATGTAACTCAGAGAATTCTGGAATCAGCTTGGTTTCATGGTGGCGTTTAGCAGATGAGAACCCCAGAGACTCTTTATAGAAGGTATCAGAAGGAAGAGACAGGGCAGGCATCTGCTCCTGAATGTACAAGGTCATTTTTTATAGCCTCTTTGGAGACTACAAAGGAATTGCTTTGAGTACAGCAGAGTCATGTAAGGATGATGTAAGTCCCCTTTAGAGCGTGTATGCATGTGTACATGTGTGTGCACACATGTGTGCACGTATGTGCGTGCGCACGGGGGCGTGCATGTATGTGTGCATGTGCATGTGTGTGGGGTGTGTGTATGTATGTGGTGGTTCTGGACCTGTACTTTCATCAGGGTTTGGACTTCTCAATGTGAAAACTCCTTCCCTTGGTAACAAACAACCTGTTTCTCAAGGTCCTAGAGAGTTGCCTAGAGCAGAGATGAGTGACTGGCTCCAGTAGCACAGTCAGCATGTGCCAGAGCTCAGACTCAAACCCAAGTCTTCCAGACTTATGGGCTTCCTCTTTGTCTCTTACTCCATGCTGACTCTTAATCTGATTACAAGATAGACTTCCCCCTGCCCTCCTGTTGAAACAGACCATGAATGAATACATGACCTTTTGTCAAAACCTCCCCTGTGTACCCCACAATATAGTGATGAATGTCAGACTGCTAAAAAAAATGAGCAGACCTGTGCCTTTTCATAAGCATTCTTAGCTTACATTGCTGTCTCTTGATAGAATTATGGGAATCATTTTATGTAGTGCTCTTGCCTTCAAAACGATTTTTGTAATGACCGGGGTTTATCTTTTGCTTGGGCCATTGGGCAGGGCCAGTCCTGAGATAAGGGGAAGAGGAGAGAGGAGGGAGAGAGAGTAAGAGTCCGATTTTCCCTGGGTCACAGACTGCCCCACCTTGGCTCATGCTCAGATTCCTGGGTATAATTGGATTACTCATGAAAATGCCAAGCACGTTTTCCAAGTTGATTTGCAACTGACATTTTCATTCTGAGCCCTTGACCTTCCTCATCATCCCTCTTGCCTCCTTTGCTTCTGATGAGTCTCCTGGGATGTGGGTGTTTCTGTATTTACACCCGGGCTCTGTACATGTCTGACCTATGACGTAAACATGCGTAGACTGTGTATATGGAACAAACATAGGAGAATGTTTACCTTGTCCGGTCACCATGTGTGAGAATGTGACTTTAAGAAATAAATGAGATGTAGTAGTTTTCAGCTGCTCAGCACTGAAGAAATTCTGACCAGTGGCTTGTGGGCCTTCTTCTTGGTCTTCTCCAAAAATGACCCTTAGCCTTGGCAAAAGCATCATTCTGGAGGATCTCCAAGGGAGCCTCTTTTTAAAAAAGTGAAGCAGTATAATGCTTTCTTTTGAGATGAGATGATGACTAGGACTCTTTCTCCCAAGAGAGAGCTCAGGACTCAAACTTTTGAAGAAAACAAGTCATTTCCTTTCTTGTTTTCCTGTGAGGAATGGACAAGGCTACCGCTGATATAGCACCTTGTGCGGTCCCAGAGGGGCTGTGGAGGGCAGCCAGACTCCATTACATTGCATTAAATTACCTCCCCCTCAGGCTGTTTAGGTAGCTGGCCTCTGGAGCCCTTGTGGTCACCAACAAGAGAATTTCAAGGTCCTCTTTACAGAACTTGTGGGACCTACCCTGCCATGTGGTATTTATTCAGGAAAGTGGGCCAAAATTTTACTTGGGGGCTGGGGAATGAAAAGCTGTAGGCTTTTTAAAGTTAGACCACTGTCTTTGGGTTTTCCAGGTTACTTTTACTCCTCAGTTTCACAACAAGCATTTATTAACCTCTTACTGTATGTTAGGCACTGGATAAGGTGCTGGGAAGACAGAAAAATGAAAAACAGCTTCTTAGCTGTTTATATTCTGCTTACACCAACTAATCCAACACACAGACAGCATAATACATGATGGTTATCATGGGTATGGGTTGAGTCTTAACAACTGTGGGAATCAGGAAAGATTTCTTATAGGCAGGATTTGAACTTGGGTCTTCTGGACTTGGGCTCAAATCCTCGATACCTCCCCAGGTAGGTTATGATTGTTTCCTTTTTCAGGTCACAGAATTGTAGAGTTCTTCACATTTGAAGGACTCTGGGAGGGGGGTCTCCTCCAGGCCTCTCTAGTCCCAAATGAGGAAGGTCTTGTCCAAGCTCAGAGCATTTAATTCCAGAGCTGGAACGAGGACCCGGGGAGTCTGAGGGCTTTCAGGCTGTTCTTTCCTCTTTCTTTTGACCCCTTGCTCGAGCTTTCACACATGAGGCTGTTCATTTGGAGTGTGCCTGGTGCTCCAGCCTCCCCGCCAGGATGCAGGTGCTCAGCCTGGTTTTATTCTGAGGCTGTATTGGTAAAGTGCTTGGCGTGTATAGAAATATTAACTATTGTGATGGATGACGGATTTGGACTGGTTCATCCGCATTCTTTCTCCGCCCCTGTCCCCCGAGGCTGGCCGGAAGAGTACAGTTTCTGGCCCAGTGAAGCCAGCTGACCAGTACAGGGAATCCAGCCCACGCCCTTGGCCTCATTAATGCAGTCCTCTCACTCTGGCCTTTATTAAGTGCCTGCTGTGTGCCAGCACTGGAGATACAAGGGAAGAACAGACAAGAGCCAGTCAGGTGGCCCTGTTCTGGCCAAGACCTCCAGGAAGCCTGAGAAGCTGGAATGAGGAAGAGATGAGGAGAAGGAGCAGTCCAGCCACGGAGGCTGCTCTGAGCCAAGGGAGAGAGCTCAGCTAACTGCCTGCATGGCATACAAGACAGCCAACCTCCATTTTACAGGTGAGGAAACTGAGGTGCAGACAGCTGGGCACACTCCAGCCTGGGCTCCATCTGGATTTTCAAACTCTAGCCCCAGGGCTCTTTGCACAACTCCACTCATATTCATCTTTGAATAGTCCATAGTATACAATATACTTATAGCTCAATGTGTCTTAGTACAACACAGCAAAAACATTTAAATGTGTTGATGCAAAAATTTGGTCTAAAAATCCATATCTGGGTGATGATGATGATGATGATGAGTTTGGGTCGTGATGGGTCCAGCAAGTTCTGGGCTTCCTCCACCACAGGCATCCTCGTGGTCATTGTAAGCAAGGGAGAAATCCTTGTTGGTTTCTATAACTGGTCCTAGTAGGGAGGGATCCCTAGTAGGGAGTGATGCATAGTGGACAGATCTGAAGTATACCATCATTAACCCCCATTGCCATTGCCACATTGGCAGGAAACAGTGATTTTCAAAGGTCTCCTCCCTCCCCATCACCTATAATCAGGAAAATCAAAGGAATTTAAACAAGGTGAAATAGAATCCAAAGCAGCCTTGGTGGGAATCAGGGTTTCACTGGACTTGGGGATGCATGAAAACCTTGGCAGCCTTCCAGGAGCCCCGTGGCTTTACATTATTTTGCATATAAATTTATGTAAATCTAATTCCTCTTTTTTATTTTTTTTACAAAAAGATGAAGATTGTTCTATTTAACAGCACAAGCTCTGTTAAAATGTTTTTGGGGTTTTTTTTTGACTGATTTCTTCTCTTACTTGGTCTTAGTTGGCCTTTATTTTAAAAAAAACCCCAAAACAAACTTGCTGTCCCTTGAGAATCTTTATGACCGTGTTGTCAGTTTTGCCCCTTCATCCTGTTCTGCAGTCCCAGCATAATGCATGACACCCAGTTGACATTCAGTAGATTTTGTTTTAGTGAATGTAGCAAAGAGAAAAAAAAACTTGTGGTTGGTATAAGCTTTTGCAAGATTCTGCGTTCTATGCCATCTTTGCCTTCTGTGGTGCTCTTACCTCCCAGTTTGCCTTTGAACCGTTAGAAACATCACAACTGTCACCTGTTCTGACTGGAATCATTCTTTCTTCTTTCAAATAAAGAAAAAAACAAAAACAGGTTTTGTGACAAATGTGCATAATCAAGCAAAACAATTCCCATGTTAACTGTGGCCGCAAATGCATGCCTCTTTCTGCACCCTGAATCCCCTCCCTGTGTGTTAGGAAGTGGGCACATGCTGCATCATCAGATCTCCTGTGCTGGTCAGACTTCTAAGCATATTGCCTGTTGTTACTGTGGGAACTTCTGGTTCTACTTACATCTCTCAGCATCAGTTCATGTAAGGCTTCCCAGGTTTCTCTGAAGTCATCCTTTTTTGCTATTTCTTATAACACAACAGCATGCCATTACATTCACGTGCCATATTTTCTTCAGCAAGGCTCCATTTCATGGGTACCCCCTTAGTTTCTGGTCCTTTGCCCCCTTAAAAGACAGGCTGTAAATGCTTTTGTAAATCTGGGTCCTTTTCCACTTTCTTTTCATGTCTTTGGGGTGTAAGTCTAGTACAAGGAGCCAGGTGGTGCAGTGGATGGAATACTGGACTGGAATCAGGAGGACCTGGGCCTTAGATTTGTGTGCGATCTTGGGCAAATCACTTTGCTTCAGTTTCCTCAGCAGTAAAAGGAGAAAATAATAGCACCTGCTTCACAGGGTTGTTATTAGGATCGAACGGCACGTAGTAGGTGCTTAATAAACGCTTGTTCTCTCTGTCTCTCCCCCTAGTGGGGAGGCATTGCCAGGTTAAAGGGTGACTTTTTGGGTCATAGTTCCAAATTGCTTTTCAGGATGGCCAGACCAAGAATCTCTAGGAAACTGTTGAAAAAGATAGGCAGGAGATGGGCCTGGCAGCCACAGATTTCAGACTCTGCTACAAAGCCGCAATCATCACTACGATTTGGAACTGATTGAAAAATAGAGAAGTGTGCATCGATTCAGTGACCAAGTGTTCCTTAAAGAAATAAAGAACTTAAGTACCTGGAGGAATGTTCAGTGCTCATGGCTAGGCCATGCCAATGTAATAAAAATGTAATAGTACACAATTAATTTGCATTTTTGATATTATGCTGTTCAAATTACTGAGGTGACACTTAGCTGAACTTGATAAAATAATAACACAATTCACTTGGAAAAACAAAAGATCTGGAATATGAAGGGAAATGATGAAAAGAAGTAAGGATGAAGGGAGAATGGTCTTCCAGACCTCAAACTATACTATATTATAAAGCAGTAATCATCACAACCACCTAGTATTGTTAAGGAAAAGAGACATAGATCAGTACAACAAGGCAGATTTAGAAATAATAGAACTCAATAATCCAGTGTTTGATAAAGCAAAAAACAAATTACCTAAAGAAAAATTACTTTTTAAATGAAAAACTGCTGGAAAACTGGAAAGCAGTCTGGCAGAGAACAGGCTTAGACCAATACCTTGCACCACATTCTATAATACATTCCAAGTGGATATGTGATTTTAATATTAAAGGTCATACTATAAAAAAACATCACAAGAGAAACAGATCATATACCTCTTACGGCTGTGGATAAGAGATATATTCTTAACAAAACGAGATAGAAGGGATTAAAAAAGATAAAACAGATAATACTTTGAATACTTGAAACTAGAAACCTTCAGCACAGACAACATTGATGCACTGAGAATAAGTAGGGAAGTGGTGGAATGGGAAAAAATCTTTATATCAGATTTCTCTGTTAAAGGTTTGGTGTTCAAGATAAATAAACTCCCCCTTCTCTCATTCCCCTCACTCCCCACCTCTCTCCATTCCCCAGTAGATCTGTGGTTAAAAGATCTAAAAGTAGTGTTTTCCGATGTGCATTTGATGACTGAAACTACAGCATTTGGATCCCAAATAAAGGACTTTGATGAATATCAAGAGAAGGAAGAGGAGAAGAGATGTTGGTCCTTGTCCCAAGGACCAGTCAGGGGTCTGTGGGGACCCTAAGATCTCTTTCTCTGCCTGAGGCAGAAGGAGGATTTCCCTGTAGGCCTCTGACCCCCTTTGGCTGCAAGGGAAGGAGGTGAGTGATCAGCTTCTACTGGGCATGGGGTTTTGCCAGCTCTTCTCCCTGGGGTTTCTCTTGTTGTCTCTGAACATCTTTTTGAGCCCTGACCCCACCTGCCATCTTTGCTGCTGTGTGTGGGCATGGCAGGGTTCCCTGAAGACCGAGGCTAGGCTTAGCTGGCCGAGCTGGAGCCATGCAGGGAATAGGGTCCGGGGATGAGGGTGGGAGAGAGCCCTTTTAGCGCCCCTTCTCTCAGGAGGGGGATCCTGGATGGAATCAGGGTCTCAGCCTTTCATTCCCACTTCCTGGTTTTGTCAGACTGAGTGAATAGGACGAGTTCACATTTATTCCTTATTATACTTTTGAATGTGCACAGAGGCTATTAGAACAGTGGGTAAATTGAGGATAATAAATGAAAATGAAATGTTTTGTAAAGATAATGAAGATAGGGTTTTATTAATAGCGACAAAGGAGCCACACTCAAGTATTATGGATGAGTTTTTTTGTCAGTTTTGCATGTTAATTGCCTAGAAATACACCAACACATTTCATATGACTAGGATTATCAGGTGCAGATGAATTCCCTCCCTGATAGAATTATTATTCAAAGTCTAATTAGATTTATTCTGTCTCTTCATCTCTCAGAAGTACAAATGTTTAAAACGTCATCTTGGGGTGAGGAGGAAAGCAGGTAGGATGGTGATATCCTAGAAACTTTGCCTACCCTGGGTAATGTCTGGTCTGTCTCCTCTCATTTAAAGTACACATACACATATGTGTGAAGACATAGGAACATCTCTTTGGTGATGTCAGGCTGATTCCTTGGTGGCTACAATTGCCCACTGAAAACAGCAAAGTAAGATTTGACTGGGTTTTGTCACTTGGTGGGTTTCTCGTTAGATCACCCATACAAGATTGTCAGCTATAAATAGAGATCAGCTAATCTGATGAAGAGGTGTCAGGTCTGCAGGTAATTGGACAAATACATCAGCATGTACGAACAACTCTCTGGAGATGACCGTAGTGATGTGTGTGTGTGTGTGTGTGTGTGTGTGTGTTATGTGTGCATGTATGTGTGTGTGTGTGTGTGTGTTGGGAGAATGGGGGGGAATCAACCAAGGACAGAGGAGGAGGAGGAAAGAAAGGAAAATGGGGAAAACAAAGAGAAACACTGATGGGTCTGTGTGGTCCCAAGCCTGAATCCAGGATCACCCTACTTAGCTCTCCTTCTTAAAAGAGGGCACTTGTTCCTCCCCAATTCCTGCTTTCTGGTTCCCCATGGCTCCCTCGGAAGGAGGGCTATTTAGCTGAGGCCATCATGGGATGATGGAATTTACATGTCAAATGCGACTGGCTATCACAAGCATGGATTTCTGGTGGGAATCAAAGTGTTGTTTGAGCCTTTTATTTCTAATGGTTCTCCTTCCTCCCTATCCCACTCCCTGTGATTGAAGCAAAGCATAATTTCATTCTTTCTCCTATTTTGTAATGAGGTCAGCTAGGTGCCTTGGCATCTTCTTGTCGAAGAGGCTGAGAGCTGTGCTGAAGAGGTCACCATCCAGAGCAAAACCATCCATCTCACTTCAGCTCGTCCCAGGACTCATCACTGTCGTAGGTAGATGAGATGCCAAAAAACAAACAAAAAGAAACCATCCCTGCTTACAAGGTGCTTACATTCTCTTTTGGAGGGAAGCAAATGCACAACTCACATAGTATTTAAAAGTAAATGCCAAGTAATTTTCTTGCAGGGAAAGCAAGAATATCTGGGGAGATCTCTAATTGGAAATCCAGTAGAATGAGGCAGAAAACTGGAGGCCAGAGAAGGGATCATAGCTAGAAACCGAATTGAAAATGACGGCTTAAGAAAAAACATTATATTCAGCTTAGGAATCCCTTCTTTCAGCTTATTACTTAGACATACTTACACTCTATTAAGTGTGTGATAAACAGGATATTTGGCAGGAGGGATACACTGATGGAGATGACATCATCTCTGCCCCCAAGGAAGCTTTCTGTCTCTGATGGGATGGGGGTGGGGTGGGGAGGTCTAATAGAAGACCCCAGTCAAGTGTGATTCGGGTCATAGTGATCATAGCTAAGCTAGAAGAGCTGAAACCCCTTGTAAAGGTGGGGAAGGAGAGGTCTTTAGTGTCACTGTAGTAGGAAGAATGCTGGATTGGGCTTCAGAGGGTCTGGCTTGAGATCCCACCCACCACTGTCACCGTGCTCAGTAATGTGGGGAAAATGGCTCCCCTTCTTGGGGCCTCAGTTTCCTCATCTGTAAAATGATGAGTTGAGGGCATGCCATCTGAAGTGCCTTTCGGCTCCGAATGAATGATATCTGTCAGATGCTTGGTGAACCTTCAGGTGTCAGTTAAAGCCATTCCTGTTGTTGCCAGTGTTTTTAATATTCTCCAGAAAGGTATGACCCCACATCCTCTTGTTTAGTCCAGAAGAACTGAAAGGATGAGTGATGGTGATCTGAGTGAGCAAAATGCTGGAGAGTTACTAAGCCTTGGGATTGTAATTAGGGATAAGGAATCATTCCTTGCATTCCTGGTTGTCTCCCTTGAGTTTTCTAACTTCAATGCTAGGAGATATTCCTTTTCTCTCCCTGTTTGCCAAGTCATGTCAAGTGAACCAACATTTATTAAGTGCATATTGTGCATCACACCTTGTACTAAATGCTGGGCAAAACCAGCCCCTCCCTTGAAGAGCTCACAGTCTAATGGGGGGAGACTGTTCAAACTGTGTGTAGACCAGATGTGTGTGGGGGAATTTGAAGGTAGATCCAGTGGGGAATCCAGATTGAGGGAATTGGGAAGGGTTTCTTTCAGAAAGTGTAGGTTAGGAGGCAGGGACATCTAAGTGTGGAGAATGGCCTGTGAAAGGGCAGGAGATTTGGGGTGATGGATGGCAGGGAGCCCAGTGTCACTGGGTTGTTGAGTACAATGTCAGAAGATTGGAAGGTAGGAAAGAGCCAAGTGATAGAGGGCTTTCTGAGCCAAACTGAAGAGTTCCTGTCTGATCCAAGAGGCTTCAGAGGAGTTGATTGAAAAGGGGAGTCAGACCTGCACCTTAGGATGGAGCACTTTGGTAGTAGAGTGGAAGGTCTAGGTGTGAGCTGAAGAAGGTCCATTCCAGGGGATGGTAATGGCAGAACAGAGAATGGGGTTTGCAGGGATAAGAGATGCTGAGTGAGAATGACCATTAGATATGAGAAGGTCAGACAGAGTGAGGGGCTGAGGGCGATACCCAGATTATAAACTGGGGGACTGAGATCAAAGAATACAGAGAGAAAAAAGGGCCCAGGAGAGTGATCCCGTTGCTTCTCTGATAATAGTATTAACATAACCAGGAATAAATTAATATGTAATATTAATTATATGATATAATTATTATAATATTAATAGAAACTGTAAGGAGGAAACAAGCATTTAATATGCCCCTGCTGTGTGCCAAGCACCTTGTGGATATCTCATTTTGTCCTCTCAGCGAGCCTGAGAGGTGGATGCTTTTCTTATCCCCATTTTATAGATGAGGAAACTGAGGCTGAGAGAGGACAAGTGCCTTGCCCAGGGTGACACAATTAGGAATTGTTTGAGGCCAAATTTGAGGTCTGGCCTTGCTGACTCCAGGCCCATTGTTCTGTCCACTCAGGCCTCTAGCAGCCCCAAGGAATTGAGGACAATTTCTGTTTTTGGTTTTGTTTTTTTTTTGAGTTATTGCGTGTAGAGCACTTTGCAAAAAAAAGGGTGGGGGGGAAGGTGCCTTTTAAGTGGTAGATGTTATTATGATTTGTGCCTGCTGTAGGAGGTGGCCCCGAGGGCCCATGCTTTGGCTTGGATGACTTGGGATGGTTCTCTTTTTCACCCACCTTTTCTGAGGTCTGCTTTGTACCTCCCCTACCCCAAGTCCCTTTTTTGACTCAGTTGTACCTTTCTCCTCCTCCCGGGTCATCAGGCTCAGGCTTCCCCTTCTTGTTGCCTCCCAACATCTCTTAACATTTTTTTTTTTAAGCTAGAAGGGAGATTATTGAACTTGAAGAGGGAGATTGTGGGATACAACCTATTTGCAGAAGGGGCTGATGCCTTTAGGAGGGAAGGGACAGTGAAAACACCTCCTTCCATTTCTCTGGAGAGCTGTCCAACAGCTCCTCCTGACCCTACCCAGAGGTTGGCCCTCCATGCCGCAGCACTTCCCAGGCCTCTCAAAAGGAATTTACTTGTCCACAGCCATCCAAACTGACTGTTGTGACCAACCCAATTCTTTCCGGCTTCTCTGATGCATCTTGAGTCCCTAGAGTAGAAGACAAACTTGAGGGCAGAGGGCGCTTAATCATTGTTTGTCAAATTGAATGGGTGAGCTGTTTTCAGATAGATCACCCGGGCTGGGCACTGGAATGGCGAGGCCAGGCTTTGGCTCCTGGCCTTGACCTCTTTTTCCATGTCTTTAGGACAGGTGTGATGCCAAACTCATCTTCTCTCAAAGAGCCAAGAAAGGCAGCCATGTCAGGTGGGATGTTTCAGGCCCATGTTCTTGAGCTTGTGCCCTCAGCTCACCTGCTCCTCTTAATCCTGGCACAAGGATCAGAAGCACCGTGTCATGGCTTGTACCTGTGACAATGACTCCTGCTGTATACCCGCTGCCAGAGAAAGTTCTCAGAGAACTCTTTCCTTCTGAGTTTTCCTCTGATAATTTTTTCAGCTTGCTGAAACACCTTTTGGTGGGGATCTCTTGGTTAGTTACTGTCTTCAATTAAGAAAGCACACTTCAACATTAATTAAGAAGCAATAGACAGTGAACTGCCTCCTCTTACCTGAGGCAGTGTGGTATGGTGAATTGAGTCCTGGACTTGGAGTCAGGAACACTTGACTTCCCCCCAGAATTCTTACAGAGCCTCCAGATGTTCTGGAGTGCAGGGTTTAGTATCATCAAAAAGTTTCACTAAAACATCCATAATTAAAAAAAAAAAAAAACCCTTTCCTGGTTATCTCCTTCCCAACTAACCTCTTTTTGTCACTGTCTTATTAAGGACTTACCCCTTAACCCTTTCATGCAGTGATTAACCATTCACATCTTTCCTTGAATCTCAGCTTCATTTACTGGGTCACCTACATCCAATATCTGAGCCACTCCAGTGTTTCTGGACGATCCAAGCCTGCAGTAAGCAATAGTTTCAGGCAACACAGTCAGTGTCCATGTTCTTGTTTACTATCATAAGTTGTTAGCCTTTGCAATAGGTTTTCAAAGATTTATTGTCTTTGCTGGGGCTGCCCTCCCCCTCCAAGGCATATTTTGTTTCCTCTGCAGCCACAATTAAAGGGCAAAGAACTTTAGAGTTATACCAGCCAGGGTGGTCTACTGGAAACAAGTCCTGGGTTTGGAGCAGTAAGAGGGCTGGACTAGACAATCTTTGGGGCTTCTTACAGTTCTACATCTGTGATCCCAAAAGTGTCTGAGTTTCCCATTCCACTATCAAGGCACACTTGGCCCCCCTCAAACCATCTTATGTCCAGTGGGACCTGAAATGGTAACATACTGACTCCAAACAGGAACAGAAGATTTGTGGGTGGTGGTATTTATCCTCAAACACGTCAGCAGCAGTGAGAAGGTAGCTGCATTGATGGAGGAGAGGATGAGATGGGGCAAAAGCCACAGAGTTTTGGTTGTACAGTCTCAATGGTATCAAATGTCCAGAACCATCCATGGTAGAATAGGAATCTTGGTGGAGTCAGATGGGGGCTGAAGGAGCCAGCAAAGTCAGAGTTTGTGCAGGAATTTCTGCTGGAAATGTGCTCACTGGGGACTCTGGCAGGGAGATAGGAATGTCAAGTCCAGAGAAGAGATGTAATAGAATTGGACCAAATTGGATGAACTATTGAAAGGAATAGACAGAGCCATAGTTTGGTTTATGAAAACCAGGAGTCATGAAGTTCAGACTTACAATGAGAAGTTTGGGCCTGTTTTTGACAAGATGGGTGGGGAATGATAGCTATACCTGACCTTGTTCCTTTAAGACAATTGAATTTTATTTTATGTCACCTCCATTTCTCATTGTGTCTCTATATCTCTTTCCTCTCTCCATCCCAGAGAACCACCACTGATAACCAAGAATAAAGGAAAGACAATGAAAAAATTTCAGCAAAACTAATATACTGAAAAAAATCTGATAATGGATGCAAGTGTTGTACATTTATGAATCTGTCCCCCAGCTGCACTTTCCTGCCCAAGGAACAAGACCCTGTTTGCCCATTTGACAGCATTCAGGTGGCATGTGAGATGGACTGGCTCCTTCAAAGGGGATGCTGTCTTAGCAAGATGGTGCTCTGGTCATTCTCTTTGTTTCTCACTGAGCTTCGATGCTTTGGATTGGAATGGGCAGGTGGCTTGGCCGCTGGACACAGCGGCTGCTAAGTGGGGCTGGCTGGGTCACTGGGCCTCTGAGATCACTGTTGACCTTAGTCAAGCAGCTTGCTCAGCCACTTTGCTGTTGGCCCACTGTAGCTTGACTCTTGGATCTTTCCCAGGGTACATGATCTCTGTTGGGCTAGCTGAGTTGTTGGATTCTGTGGATTTACCTTTGTATGGACAGCCACTGTCCTGGCTGAGTGGTACTTTATAGCCAGTGTTAGAGTGGCCTTTTTAGCTGCAGTGAGCACTACTTTGCTCTTATAGAAGGGGCAGTGTCCCTCACTGGCAGCAGCCGCTCTGCCCTGACTCACTCCTGAGGTTGTTAGGCAGACTTGGGGAGAAACCTAGGCTCTTCTCCTCAATAAATCATCTGTTGGCTAAGGCCATTTCTTTCAGCCAGGACTGTTCGTTGGCTAATGGTCCTGATTGTACAGCAGTACTCTTCTAATTCCCTTTGGGGTTTTGTACAGGTAATTACTAAGGGAATAAGTTGTGAATGCTGTCCGTGTGTTTTAGAGGCAAGTTTATCATCTCATTGGCTTATTCACATGCAGTTGGTCTTCTTGCTAGGTGTAGAATGTTAATTTTGTAGCCAGGGAAGCTCCCTTTTTCATTTCAATGTCTCTGACTTTCCAGATTTGCTGAAGTCTCAGCAAGGCACACTTTTGCATCAGGTTTATCAGTCGCTGGCACATAATAAGTACTTAATAAAAACATGTTGCTGTGTTGAGTTAATGAACTTCTGAACCTTCCTTGTCTGGTCAGCTCCCCTGGTCTGCTTTTTTTGATTTTTGATGAATAGCACTAGTTTTGATGATGATTAACATAATATAGTTTGAGGTATGGGAGAGCATATCCCTACTTCCTTCTTATTCCTTTCCTTTATTTCCCTTGATATTTTAAATTTCTGTTCCTCCAAATGAATTTTTTTATTATTTTGCCTGGTAGTTTGATTACTCTAACATCAAGTCTAAAAATCAAAGTAAGTAGTACTGTCATTTTTATTACGTTGGCATGGCCCAGCCATGAACACTGACTAGTCCTTCAGTCATCTAAGTGATCCTTTATTTTGCTGAGGAATGTTTTATAATTGTTTTTATGCTGGTACACACTGTGCTTTGGTAGCTCAACCAACAAATGATGTATGTATTTCATAGTTACTTTTAATGATACTGCTCTTTCTGTTACATGCTATCAACAAATTTTGTTATTACTGTGTATAAGGACTATGGTTTTTGTGGTTTATGATGCAGCTTGCCACTTTGCTAAAGTTGTTATTTCTCCCAGTTGCTTTATTTGCTGAGTACTCAGGATTTTGAGTAAACCATCATGTCATCAGGAACTAAATCTGGTCTTTTTTGCCTACCTTTATGCTTTTAATTTCTTTATCTTCTTACTATTACTAGCATTTTTAAAAGTATGTCAAATAATAACATGCTTTCTTTACTCTTATATTTGTTGAGAGAGTTTTTAATGCTTCTCTACAGCATATAATGCTAGTTTTTGGTTTTAGATAGTTTTTTTTTTATCAATTTAAAAATATCCTTTTGTACCTATATTTGGTAGGGTTTTGCGCATGAATGGGTGTTGTACTTTGTCGGAGGCTTTTTTTGTATCTTTTGAGATAACATATGGTTTTGTATATTTTTGTTTTTAATATGATATTAAATCTTTTCCTAATGTTGAAATATTCTGACCTTCCTGGCATAAATACAATTTGATCATAGTGAATAATGGTAAATGAACCTTTGGATAAATTACTATAGTCATTTTATCAGAATTTAAAAAAATACTTGAATCAAAATACATAAATGTCATTAATCTTTAGTTTTCTTTCTTTGTCATATTCTTTCCTGGTTTAAGTATTAGGACTATGTTATTCTCCTATGTTATTCTCCAAAAAGAATTTGGTAAAGTCCTTTCTTTTAAAACTTTTGAGAACAATTTATATATTATAAGGATTAACAGTTCTTTCAAAGTTTACTAGCATTTTCCTTTAGCTCTATCTGGATCAAGAGTACCTTGGAACTTTTAAACTAAAAATAGGGATTATGATTGCCTTTTGTTTCTCCATCACAAATATTTTCTACTCCTTTCCAGATGGAGATCTCTCTCTTTCTTTCTCCCTCCCTCCCTCCCTCCCTCCCTCATATAGTGACCATGTATATAAGGTCTGTCCTACTGGTCCCCTTTTTTCATCATTTGTTCGTCATTTCCATAGTCTGCCTCTGTTCTGTTGATTGGTCCTTGTGCATGTTTTTCTCCTGGTTCTCTGCATTTTTCCCCTCATCACTAACCGAGCCCATCATAAAGAGTGACCTGACCAACGGTGGGACAGGCATCTCTCATCTTTGGCAGGGGCCGCACCTGGCATCCTCGCTGCCCATCTCTTCAGTGCACTGGTGTCTTGTGCTCTTAAGCTCCAGATTTTGGAACTCATACAAAGACACTTAAGTCATTGGATTTGAAGTGCTCTGGCAATCCAAAGTCATTATGTCAATGTGAGTTCTTGTATCACTCTTAGTTTGGATTTACAAGAACCACAACAATCAGGAAATGCTTCCATTTGCTTGTGTTTCACGATTAGAAGAACAACAGTGTTTTGGTTGTGGTCTTGTGCTGTTGAACTAGCCTGTCCATTGCTTGAGAAAGATAGATCAGTGTGTTTTTCTTTTAAATTCTTAACCTTTTACAAAATGTCATTATTTAAATAGTTGAACATAAAATATCAGTCTCTCTAATGACTATTTTTGAAAATGTGAAGTTAGAATAGTATTTAAAGAAATAGTCCCTTAGCTATAGTAGGTCACCTTTCTTTATTTTTTTTCTTTTTTATTGTTAACTTAATAATTGTCAGCAAATGGGGCAGTGAGGCTCTGGAGTCAGGAGGAGCTGAGACAGCCTCAGACACTTATATGTGTGACTAGATATGTGTGACCTTGGCCAAGTCACTTAACCCCAATTGCTTTGCCTTCCTCCTCCAAAAAAAAAAAGAGAAAAGAACAAAATAGAATTGCCAACAAAGATATCAATTGAAATATTTCAGTCTCTCCAAAAACCCAATAGAGACTTGTATAAGAAGATGTATTTATGTAGCTTATTTTTTAAAAGGATATGTATATAATCTTTATCCATATATGTACATCTCTATTTCTGTACACATTATATATTATATGTATGCATATATAGATGTGTGTATACATTACACACATGTGTACTCATACGGAGATGTATGTATCACATGTATTTGTATACAATGTATCTATTACATATTTTTACATAATATATTATATAGATATTATATATACTTGTGTACATATTGTATATATTATATGTATACGTATACATATTCTCATGTGCATATATATTGTGTTCATCCTTCGTTGCTGAAGAAGACCATGCCATCAGAGAAATGATGACATAACTGTATAGGGATGACATCTGTCATGTCATTAATATAGAGAACCCCTAGATGAGAAGACTCCCTCTCCAATGCAGTGCACTACCTTCTCTGCAATTTCTAGTTCTGATGATTATTTCTGTAACCTGGAGCACCACAAGTTACATGAGCTGCTCTGGGTATGGTAGGGCCTGTCCTTGAACCTGCCAGGTCTTGCTGGCTCTGAGTTCACCTTGAAATCCACACTGCCCCACCATTTTGTATGGAGAATAGCCCAAAGTTTCATCTGTGAAATAACTGTGTGTATGTATGTGTATACATTTAACAGGGTAGCAACAAAACTGCATGACTAGTGTGGGCCCCTTTTTATACTTTTTTTTCTCATGTGTGTTTTAAAATGTGTTTTACTGATGTTCTTTTTAAAAAAAAACTGTGATTCACACTGCCTCACGTCCATATGTGTATATATATAATATATATGCACATACATGAACATGCATATGCATACATAGACATATATGTTTGTGTGTCCCAGCAAAGCAAGTCAACACATTGGCCATTATCTAAGAATTCCTATCTCTTTTCGCATCTCAAATACATTATTTACCTTTCTCTCCAATCCTTCACTGTTATCAACTATTACCTAACTAGTTTTCTGGACAAGCTTGCATACCTGAACAAACTTTTCCTTACCTCTCTTAAACTCACACCCAGTACCTTGATGGGGTGAGCTTCATGTCCATGCTTGCTGATTGGCCCAAACACCCCTGAGGTGTGTTCATGACTGCTGCTTCTGGGGAGCTTTGCATGAAAGACGGGTTTGAAGGAGGCTGTTCTTATGTCCAGCTGTTTCCCTCCAGCCTCTGGTTTTCTCTTCACTTAGTATGACCTGACTTCTTCCACACTCAGCAGGAAGAAGGTGGTAAAATTGCCCACTTGCTGCTCCCAACAGTATGATGAGTAATTGCATCTTTCACCAGACACTGAGAAATGAACTCTCTAATGGATTTGTGCAATGTTGAAATTATCTCTTTCCAATCAGAAGGGCCTTTCAGGACCACTTCATCAGGATGCTTGAATCTTTTCCCTTTATTCTTTGTGATAGCATAGCAAGGAATAAATAAATGTAGCACAATGTCATTCATGAAACCATCACCACAAACCACTGTTTTCAAGAAATTGGAATTTTTAAACTGAGCTTCCCAAGACATAAGCAGAAGTGCCCCCTTCCCCCATCATTCAATAGGCTGTAAACTTTGAAGCAGTTGTAGAGAGTGGAATGGGCGTTGGTATTCTGGGGTGAGGTGAGCAGGGTGCCAGAATTACTGAGTGTCAGCAGCTCTGGGGAGGACCTCCAACCCTTTGGTCCAACCTGTACCTGAACATGAATGCATTCTGTAAGGAGCTGGCCTCCTGGTGGTCCTACCTGTCAGCAAGAAGCCAGGAAGGAAAGACCCTCCCTGGCCATAGGCACCGTCTCTGCTTTGGATAGCCCCATTTATTTGGAAGGTGGGAGGATAAAAGCAAAAAGGGAACTTGAGCAGGACAGAATGGACAAAGGGGAGTCAAAGCCGTAGGAAAGAACTGGGGGAAGCAGGAGGGGATTGTGTGGGTGTGTGGGGGGGAGGCAGGGAGGTGCAAAGTATGGCATCCATGCCCCCATGCGGCCCTGCCCCAGTTATTAGAATGCCCATGTAACAGATGAAGAAACAGGGGCTCTGGTGGATGACCTTGACACAGTCCCAAAGATCTAGGCATCTAAAGCACCCCACACTCCCACTCCTCTCATTCTTTCTTTGGCTTTCTTCACCTCTAATCCTCATTTTTCACCTTGGTGAAGCATTCCCATTGATGGAACATTGTAGACATTTAACAAATGTTTGCTGATTGATCAGTAGATTCATTCCTAAAAGCCAAAATAGTCATGCTTATGAGGAAATCTTGGAAGAGAATAAGAATGATGGAAGATGACTTTAAAAATGCCACTCTCTCTCAACATTGACAAGTATTGCATTTCAGGAAGATACTAAATGAAAAGTGCTGTGTGTGGTAGTAGATTCCAATCCTGACCCTGATCCACACCATGCTGGCTGTGACCCCACCAAACTCTTCCAGATACACATTGCAGATGAGGAGCTTCTCTGTAGCAGTGAGGGGGCATCAGCCTTTCCTGGGCTGGCTGACAGCTGTGAAATCTTTGGTCTGGTCAAACAGAATGAATCAAAGCAAGAACCCACCCTTGTGGACCTCCCCTAGGTCCTTATCCTACCTTTGTCCTAGCTTCTTAGGTGGATGCAAACTGCAAAAGTCAACTATTGGAAAAGCTATAAGAGTAAGCTCAGGGCCAGGGAAGTGACCTCTACTACGTGGGGATGACTGATAACCGCAATAACAATAACCATGGTGACATTTGTTGCCTTGAGGTTTGCGAAGTGCTGTATGTAGGTTGCCTCATTTGATCCTCATCCCAATGTGGAGAGGTAGAGGCTGGGATGATTATTCCCATTTTTCAGGTGAGGAACAGGAGACTTGGGAAAGTTCATTGATTTGCCTGTGGGCATAGGCATCATTGCCAGAGCTCACTGCGTGCTGTCTGAGGACCAGCCTCACTAACCTTTGAGAGGACCATTAGCAGAGGGCTGGGGGATGACTCCTGTCATGAAACAGACAAAGGCACACTGACCCTTTTTTCTCTGTAGACCCTCAGGATAATGGGGGCAGAGAATCACCCAGTTCTTAGGTAGTCCACAAATACTAGTGTAACTGTTGCTGCCACATTGACATTTAGACATCCTGTCTGACTGGGAAAGGCATGGGCCAGCCATATTGGAGGACACCTCCAGTAGGTTAAGAGGGAATGGTTCAGTTATTGCTTTGATGCCAGACAAAGCTTCCTCTTAGATGATGGTCCTAGATGACAGAGCAGAGGCAAGTTAGAATTGGGTACCTTGATGCCTTACCCAGAGTCAGAGCTAAGAAGGAAGACTCATCCTCTAGCTTTGCTTAACCAGCCTTGCTTCTTGAAGCCCAGTAGAACTGTCTCCAAGCATTTATGAAGTGCCTCCTGTGTTCTTGGGGCTGGGGAGGCTGCTCTTCAAACGAAGGAGACTTCTGACCTGTGCTACCCAAGGGACTGGCAAAGGAACTGGGCACATTTTTGGGCTGGAGAAGAGAAGACATAAGCAGGACCATATTAACTGCTGCCCTCACATATTTGAAGGATGATCATATTGTGAACAGGCTTGACTTGTATGGGGGAATCTGTAGATAAGCAGATTGGGATAAGGAAGCAATTCTTAGCAGGTAGAGCTATAACAAGCACTCTTTCTCAGCTCTGTTGCTGGTAGAGAGCACTTTTTAAAAAATTCTTTTTTAAAATTTTTAATTTTTTAATATTTTATTTATTTATTTTTTAATGTTCTACAATCACTACCATAAAACTTAGATTTTTACCCCCCCCACACCTACCCCCCACCACCCCCCTCCCTCCCCAAGATGGCATACAATTCCATATAAGATCTACATATATTTTCCTATTGAATATGTTTTCACTATAGTCATGCTATGTAGACAAACTAAAATAAATGGAAGAAATCATATAACAAATCAAAACATAATACACACACACATACACACACACACACACACACACACACACACACACACAAACATGATCTGCTACATTCTGTGAATGAATTCCATAGTTCTTTCTCTGACTATGGAAGGCATTTTGCCTTAGAAAACCACTGGGAATTTTTTTTAAAGTTCTTGCATTATTACAAAGTTCCAAGTCTACCAGAAAAACTCTCGCACACTCTGGTCATTGCTGTGTACAAAGTTCTCCTGGTTCTGCTCCTCTCGCTTAGCATCAGATCATATAAGTCCTTCCAGGCCTCCCTGAAGTCTTCTTGTTCATCATTTCTTATGATGCAATAGTATTCCATTACATTCATATACCATAATTTATTCAGCCATTCCCCAATTGATGGGCATCTTCTTGATTTCCAGTTCTTGGCTACCACAAAGAGAGCTGCTATAAATATTTTTGTACATGTGGGACCCTTTCTCATTTTTATGATCTCTTGGGAATGCAGTCCTAGTAGGGCTATTGCTGGGTCAAAGGGTTTGCACATTTTTGTAGCCCTTTGGGCATAGTTCCAAACCGTTCTCCAGAATGGTTGGATAAGCTCACAGCTCCACCAACAATGAATTAGTGTTCCAACTCTCCCACATCCTCTCCAACATTTATCATTTTCCTGTTCTGTCATGTTAGCCAATCTGATAGGTGTGATGTGGTACCTCAGAGTTGTTTTGATTTGCATCTCTCTAATCAAAAGTGATTTAGAGCATTTTTTCATATTACTATAGATATCTTTATTTTCTTCCTCTGAAAATTGCCTATTCATATCATTTGACCATTTATCAATTGGGGAATGACTTGTATAGTTGTACATTTGAGTCAGTTCTCTATATATTCTAAAAATGAGGCCTTTATCCCCGAGATTAGCTGTAAAAATTCTTTCCCAATTTACTATATCCCTCTGAATTTTGATTGCATTGTGTTTGGTTGTGCAAAAACTTTTCAGTTTAATATAATCAAAATTATCCATCTTGCATTTCATAATGCTTTCTATCTCTTCTTTAGTAAAAAGTTCTTCCCTTCTTCATAAATCTGATAAATACACTATTCCTTGCTCCTCCAGTTTGTTCATGGTATCAATCTTTATACCTAGATTGTATACCCATTTGGACTTTATTCTTGTGTACAGTGTCAGGCATGGGTCTATGCCTAGTTTCCAGCACACTGTTATCCAGTTTTCCCAGCAGTTTTTGTCAAACAGTGAGTGCTTATCCCAGAAGCTGGGGTCCTTGGGTTTATCAAACCAGAGGTTGCTATATTCCTTGCCTACTGTGTCTTGAGTGCCAAGTCTATTTCACTTGTCTACCCTTCTGTTTCTTAGCCAATACCAAGTGGTTTTGATAATTGCTGCTTTATAGTACAATTTGAGGTCTGGTAGCACTAGGCCACCTTCCCTAGCATTTGTTTTCATTAGTCCTTTT
>CM053771.1:534760665-534809683 GCA_028658325.1 Potorous gilbertii | reverse complement strand
AATTAATTTAGGTAGAATTGTCATTTTTATTATATTAGCTCAGCCTACCCATGAGCAACTGATGTTTTTCCACTTACTTAAATCTGACTTTATTTGTGGAAAAAATGTCTTGTAATTGTGTTCATATAGTCCCTGGGTTAGAGAGCACTTTTATGCAGGTGTCTTCTGAGTCTCGGTGATGCTCTGGGTCAGAGCAGGCATGGGAAGGAAACACCTTGGAAGGTTTCCAGACAGAGCCAGGCTAGCAGATCCATAATTGAGGAGGGTGCCTGAGATTGTGTGCCTTGCCAGCTGGGAGAATCTAGTCCTTTTCAGTCAGTAAACAAGCATTTAAGGGCTCAAAATAGGCCAGGCACTGGACTAAGCCTTCTCTGGGAGCTCACATTCTAAGGAGTGAGACAGCAAGCAGATGAGCATCTACTTAAGATCTGTGCACTGTAAATGGAGGGAAATCTCAGTGAGAAGGCAAGGGGGAACTGAAGGGAATAATAAAGGATTCCTACAGATGGAGGGGGGATTTAAGCGGAGTCTTGAAGGAAGCCAGAGAAACCAGGAGGTAGAGATGAGGAAGGAGAGGCTTCCAGGCATGGCGGATGGACGGCCTGTGAAGCTGCCTGGAATTGGAGGGGGAGCAAGGCGTTGGAGGGGGATTGTGGCATTGGAGGAGCAGCAGCCAAGGAAGCAGTGTCACTGGCTTGTAGAGCATATGCAGGGGTTACCCTCCTTTGATGTCACATGCAATTTGCTTTGATCTGAAAAATGAATGCAGAACTGGGTTTCTAAATGTGAAAGCATCGCTTGCTAGGGAAAGCTGAATATTTTCATTCTTCATGCATGATGAAGCCTTGGGAGAAATATTGATTTGTATTTTTAAAATATCAGGAAAATAACTTTCTGTCTAAACATTAATCAGAGCCTCTGAATTAGGTGAGATGTCCCCCGGGTGCAGAGATGCCATAATTTTATGAATAGTGAAGTCTGCTTGTTGGAGTTGATGATGATGAGGATGATGACCGTGGCAGCAGCTAACAGTTCATGCACTTGTGATGGGCCAGGCACTGTGCTAAGGCATTACAGTTCTTACCTCGTTGTTCCAGGATTGTGCTTTCAGCAGGCCTAGCAGGCTTTGACTTGGAAGGAAGGCCCAGTGGTTACCCTTTCCTTGGGGACTTTTCTTCTTGACTTTCCCTAGATTAAAGAACTGGTAGGCTTGTTTAATGCAACGCAGAGGTGGCAGGACATTGACAATCATGGATGGCCCTAATATTCTTTCCTCTGATTCCAGGGTTTTATTGATACTTTCCTTTGGTTCTTCTGTACTGATTTGCTTTGTACCTTTCATGAGCTGGCTGGAAATCAAGCCAGTTAAGCTGTTGGTGACATTAATTTACCTCTAGTTCCTTTGTTGGACTCGATCAGTCAATAGTTATTGAGTGACTGCCATGTGGCTACCCCAGTGCTACTTGCTGTAGTGGTTACAGAGAGATTACGGTCCTGTTAATCAAGTAGGATCTAGTTGATGACCCTCCTGATGCCCTGCGCCTGCTGGATACTAAAACATTGTAACTCCAGTGACCTCTGGCTCCCCTTGACATCAGCTGTCAGGCAGGATGGCCCCTCCTCATGCCACGCTGTCAATGGTCTTCATCAGAACTGTTCTGTTGTCACCATAGCTAACATTTATATAGCTCTTATGTACTGGGCACTGGGCTCAGCCAAGGACATTACAGTCATTCCCGTTTGGTGCTCATAACCACCCTGGCCAGGACATGCTACTATCATCCTCATGCTATAGGTGATGAAACCTAGAAAGACAGTGGAGAAGCAGTTTGTCCAGGGGTCCCACACTAATAAGGTCCAAGGCCAGATCTGAACACAAGCCTTCCTGTCTCCAGGCCCTTTACGCTATGCCATTGGGTCTAATATTTAGAAAGGCATTGATCTATCGGGAATATCCAGAGGAAGCGGGTAGCCAGCATGGAGACAGGTCCCAAGCTCCTACCATGTCCAGGGTCCTTCCAATCTTAGATATGTGATGAAGATTCGTTGGAGTTACTGGAGAGGGTCAGCTTGGAAGAAGGAGAGACCCAAGAGCTGCCTTCCTTTGTTTGAGAGACTCACTGACAGGAGGGTCCAACCTGTTTGGTTTGGCTTCCAGGGGCAGAAGGAGGAGCGGGGTGGAGGCGGTGGCGGGGGGTCGGGGAGGCAAGGAGGTGAATTTTACAGAAACTTCCAAGTGTTAAGGAACACAGAAGTAAGACACACCTGCATTCTCCAGGAGCTTTCCATCACAATGGGACAAGAAGACACATCTCAGCATCATTAGAATTCAAGACAGAATCACAGAATTTCCGCGTTGTAAGAGACCTTAGAGGCTGTATAGTCTGACCTACAATGTGACATCCAAGAACAATGAGATGTTTGAAGAGGGGAGTTGTCGCTGGAAAATCCATTCATTCCAGGAGTGGGGGGAAGTATGTGAAAAAGGGGGCTGAGAGCATCGGGGATGGAAAGTACACTTCTCCCTTCTGTGTTGCAACTTTCCCCATTGCCGTGTTGATATATCATAGGTCAGCATAGGAAGTTAAATGAGAATCTTTTGGGAGTTTTGTGGAAGCCATAGACAACACATGAAGGCCAGCAGCCACAGAAAAAAAATTAGAAATGCATAAAAATATGTATAGCATTATATAACATCAACATATTTTATCATTGAATAACACATAATTCAGACTTCTCTGCTACAGAGAATTAGAATTTTTCCGTGCATTTTCCAGATTTCAGGGGTTCTGTACCCCTAATACCTGGGATGTGGAAGGGAAAACTGTAGTCTTATTTGCCTGCCACAGAGAATACTTGAAGGGAGAATAGGTCATTTAGGAGGTTTTGCTTCAGTTGGATGGCCAACGATGTCCCTTCTGGCTCTCAAATTCTGAGATTCTGTGAAAATAGTTTGGGAAAAGTTTGGGCCATCTGGGGGTCACTGAACACTAGATTAAGAAGTGTATACTTTATTCAGTAGAGACCGAAGGTTATGGGAGCAGTAGCATAAGAGAATGACTTGTAATGATGACTGGCCCTGGGTTGGAGAGGGGAATAGGGAGTGGGTGTAGACCTTGGCAGTTGTTTAGATCTGAATGAAAATAGACCCTTGCAAAGGTAAATTACAGGGGAATGGTATGTGTAGAGTAAGGGACTGTGTACTAGAGCAAATCAAAGAATAATGCCCCTTTGTGGGAAGGAGGTTGGATTGAAGCTGGATCTTGGGAGGAGAGTAGGTTGCAGATTGGAGAAATCTTGGAGCCAGAGAATTTTAGGTTGGGAACAGCGTGAGCCCCTTGAAAGTAGTCATGGGGATGTCATGTCTGGAAGGCTCCAGATGTTGTAAGCAAGGTTGAGAAGATCGACCAGGGCTAAACAGAAAATCATTGACCTTAGAGGTCATCTCACCTTACCCTTCTTCCCCCCTCCTCCCCATTCTACAGATAAGGAAAGAGAGGCCCTCAAAGTGGAGGTACCTGAGGTTAGAGTGACAGTATCATAGTTTTAGAAATTGAAGGGATCTTTCAAGACATGCAGCCCATTTTTATGGAGAAGGAAATGAGCCTTAAGGAGTCTTTTCTCAGCCCTTTCCAGGTGACTCGGTAAATGGAGGAATGAGGTAAAAGGGAGCATTCCTTCTGTGGGGCACGGGAAGCTGATGAATGTTCTTGATGGGCAGGAAAGGCAGGTCAGCACCTGCAGCAGTTTGTGCCCAAGCCTATCGGTCCTCTGCTCTGAGCGCCTTATGGGGGACAGCGAGCGCCGGCAGAGCACCCCTGAGAAGCCCGCCTTGATTTATGACGGTGCCAGCCGATGCTGCTTTGTCCTCCTCCTCCACATCCTCCTCCTTTTTAAGGCTTCAGCCCTTCATGGCATTAGCTTGGATCTGACCTCCCTGATTACTCTGTAGCCTGAATACTCAGGGCTCTTTTGATTGGCTCCACATTGTCCTAAGAGGGCCGGTTGTCCAGGTGCAGTAGCCAACTGCAAGGGCCAAGTATGGCCTGTGGAGGATTGTGCATGAACCTGATTCTAAATCAGGCGTTTTGGGGACAGAAGACGGAGCCGTGTCCTAGTTCTGCTGCCATTTTAATTCCAAGTATAGACGCTCCATTCCTCTGCCCTTCCACATTGAGAAGCTTTCGCAGCTGTGTGTGAAATGTTCTGGGAGACAGCCTGGTGCTGTGCACAGTATACCAGACTGAGGTCGGAGAGATCTGGCTTTACATCTGACCTAAGCTTCCTTTCTGTGTCACCTTATGTCCGTCGCTTGACCATGCCTCAATGTCCTTACCTGGGAAATCAGGGTGGGGGAGTTGGCTTCTAAGCCCCTTTTCAGCTCTGAGCTTCCAGTTGTAGGATCCCTTGCTGTTGTACCTCCTTCCTCACTAAGGTGAGATGGCTTGCCCAGGGTCACTGCCCTTTTCCGGAATTCATTGCCCTCCCCCAAAATGTGAGGCAGCTTTTGTTTATTTGGGATCCTGGGATTGACTGGGATTGGATTTAACCCAAAGTGTGTGAAATGGAAGACAATGTTATCTTCGGGGTCCTTCTTGGTGTTGAGTTGTTTCACTGGCATCTGACTCCTTGTGACCTGTTTGGACACAGGATGCTGCAGTGGTTTGCTGTTTCTTCCTCCAGCCCCCTTCATGGATGAGGAAACTGAGGCTGTGGGGCTAAACAACTTGTCCCTGTACTCAGCTAGTCAGTGTATGAGGCTGGATTTGAACTCAGGACTTCCTCTCTTCACTGCACTCCTCAGGACAGTGCAAGGAGCGTTTATTAAGGATTTACTGTGCTAGTCTCTGGAGAAATGTGGAAAGATTAGGGAAGACACGGGTCCTCCCTTCATTAGGCTTACTTATAGGGGAGTAGTGCTTATGACACACACACAGCTGAGGATAATGGGTAGCTGGGTGGCCCACTGTGTAGAAGCTTGGGCCTGGAGTCAAGATCTGAGTTCAGCTCTGGATTCGGACACATACTAGCTGAGGAACCCAGAGCAAGGCACTGAACTTTCTCAGCCTCACTTACCTCATGTGGAGAAGGGGGATGATAGTAGTACTCACCTCCCATATGGTCTTGAGGAACCATTGAGGTAATATTTATAAAGTGCTTTGCAAAGTTTACAATGCTCTATAAATACTGGTTGTAGTAACAGAAGTGACTAATATGTGATTAGCAGGATAATTCTTAGTGGTAATAGTGTTGTCATTATAGTAGGTGCCAAGGAAAGTGCTAGGCCCGCTTTGGGTTCTACAAAAGGTGGTGTTGTCTGGTGGCAGTCTCAGATAACAGAACTGGAAGGTCAGGGCGCCCTGGGCAGGGAGAGAGAACTGGTGGTTTCTTCTGCTTCCCAAGCAGGCCATTATGCAGCATTTTCAGACCAGATATACCAATACCACAGGGAAGGCCCATGACTAGACCATGGAAAGCAGATCATGTGGGTAGACTTTTCTGGATGAGATTTTGGGATTTCTCTGTGGGATGTTGTCAGTCAGTGATAATCCATGTGGATCGAGTTGGATACTAGAGTGAGGTGACCAGGATCTTAGAAGTAACAGGTACCTGCTGAGCCAGTATGGCAGCACAAAGAGGATAGGATGTCTGGTAGGCAGCTGGGCTTGGGTCCTGTGACTCCATTGTCTCTGCCTGCCTCCCTGGTTCTCGGGCTGAAGCACGGAAAGGAAGTGGCCCTGTCTGTCTGACAGTGTCATGGACAGCCAAGATGTCCTAAAGCGCACCTTGGGGAGGGTGTCTTGGGGGAAGGTGAGAGCCTGCCAGCCTCCACCTGGTCAGGCTACACCTGGAGTCCTTGGGGATGGGCCAAAGGCCTCTTGTTCATGCCTGTGGGATGGACTGAATGTTCTTGGGTTTTCAGCCTGTACAAGAGGGGACTCTGTTGTGGGAGGGGCATTCATGTCTAATCTGGCTAATGTTTCTTCTGGTTGGCCCCAGAGGACACCAGAAAGGTCACTGATTGTATAGGACCGAGGGGTGGGCTTCATTTCCGTGTAAATAAGACTTCCTCAGCAATTAGAGAGTGGACTGAAGGCCTGAGCACTTGTCAGGGATGAGGTTGAGCACATCCAGAATCCTGGCTACAGAGCCAGGAGGAACCTTCCCTAGCAGGTCTCTCACTGACTCTTGGTGACAGGGGCGTAGGTAGAGTGGCCAGAGCTGTGGGTATGGAGTGAAGATGGAGGTTTGACAGCTACCTTCGGTAGAGATCTTGGACAAGTTACCTGACTTCTCTTAGACTCAGTTTCCTCATAGATAAAATGAACATAACTATTACATATGGGGCTGTCACTAGGATCAAATGAGATTATATCTATTTTACATACATGCGCACACACACACACAGCCTCACAACACCAGCTGTACATAGACATCTAGAGCCTGTTGTCATTAATGGTGTTGTTATTGTCATGGCTAGGATTTGAACCCAGTTCTTTTTCCCCCTGGGGCATCATTCTACATCTAACTGAGAGATTTTGTGGAAGCACTTTTCAGATTGAATTTATCAATGGGGATCCGTGGGAATTGAGGGAAGGGTATTTTGTGCTAGTCAAACTGCTAATTCTTAGGTAAAATAGAATTTGTTTCATTCATTCATATTCAGTGAGGTTTCGGTTTGTTTATCATCTTAAGAACAAAATACTTTGAAAAATAAATCTTTAACTTACTTGACCTTTAAATGAGAAAATATACTTAGAAAATAAAACCATCAGGAGACTGAGCATTGGCCCCGCTGTCACTGATTCGTGGTGTGACCTTACATCTCTCTAGGTCCAGTTTCTCCACCTATAAAATGAAGATATTTCTCCTCAGCAGGACCTTGAGGATTAAAGCCAGAAATTCTGAGTTCCTGGAATGGAAACTACTTTATAATATCATTTTAAAAGATTACTAATGGTATGGTTCTTATTAAGTTCACCCCCAACAAAGAAAAATTTTAATGAAATTTCTCCCTGAAGGGGAAAACAACATGAGTTATTAGAAAAGCTCTAACAATTTTGAGCTAAAATAATAAGCTGTAATAAAATGCCTTTTCTCATTTTTCAATTCTTCCCTGATATTTTGCTCATCTGTGGCTTTTATTAGGCTGTTTGTGAGCAGTTGGTGGACATGTGGTGAAGTCACACCTCATTAATTGAATATAAATTTTCCTTGTTGTTACGTTGTCTCCCTCTTTGCAGTGATTTTGTATCCAGAAAAACTATTAACTTCTTAAAAAGTTTAGTCTTCTGTCAGGGTTTACTATCTACCTACAGGTATGGTATGTATAGATATGCATTACAGACAGCCTAAATATCTAGATGTTAAAATGACTTCTTAAAATGTTCTTTGATTTTTTCCCAGCATGCATAAGACATTGCATACCCTGAATTGTATTCCTTTTAAGAATGCAATGATGATTTTTGTTCTTTTATAAAGGCACGTTTACAAAAGGTGACTTCAGTGAAAGAATTCTATATTCAGTGTGAATCCTGACTGTGCCACTTATTACTTGGGTGACCTTGAGCACAACCCTGGAATTCTCTGGAAATCTATTTTCTCATTTGTAAAATGAGGGAGTTGGCTTAGCTAGCCAAGACTTCTTCCACCTTAAAATCTATGGTGCTACAATGACATTTAACATAAGCTGAATTCTGGTTTAAAATATAACAACCTCCCATTATTCTGAGTTGCTGGGGAAAGGAAGTAGATAAATTAAGTGCTCTGGTTAGGGGAGAAGTAAGATTACATGAGTGAGCCACATTTCTTGTTGGTCTCATCAATATGGACACTTTCTCCCTCCCTATGGCTACGGTACAGATAGACCATAACCCCTCTGTGCATTCTAATCCTGTCTGACTGTTGTTTCTATCATCTAGTAAATCTTTCCCACGGGTCTTCCCTACATGTTGGGGACCTCCGTCTAGACATCTTGACCTTGCATGGACATCTGCAAAGTACATAGACAGTTCTGTGTGTCATCTCTTGTTCTCTCTGTTTGACTGGCCCCGAAAAATCCTAAAGGGATTTACCAGGGCAGCTGACCTAGAAGATGGTATTGAGCACCTAGTTTGTGCTGATACAGACCCTTGTGCCTACAGGGCATTTTTGGAATTATAGGCCAGCCCATCCAAGTAAGAGTGGCCCAAGAATCTTGAGGCAGAATCCTGCCTTTGACATACACCAGACACCTTTGTCTTTTTATGGGAAAAAATCCATCACCTGGTGACTAGTCTTTTGTTTGGTTGTTTGGTTTCCTAACTTTGCTGCACTGGTCTTCAAATAAAGACCTACCATCTACCACTGGGCCCAGACTTCAAAGTCTATCCAGCTTGGTAGACCCTTATGTGCTCCCAACCCAACCATTGAGAATACAAGGTGGCTTCCATGCCTCAGTGAGGCATCAGCATAGGACATTGGTGGAATTAAATATATATGTATATAAATAATATATATAATGTATATATAATACATGTATATACATATGTGTATATATGCGTATATACACATATGTATATAAATAATAAATAATGTATATATAATATATAAGCATACTAGATTATGTAATAACAATAGTGACATATATCATACTGAAGCTAATCTAAGCCGACACGTGATGCCACAATCACTTACCATCGTTGAGTTGCCAAACAATTCATACCTTTGAAGCCTGTAGTTTTCTCAGTTCTGGATAAGTGCAAGTTAAATTCTTTTTATATGAGAAGTCATCACAATATATCAGAAAATGTTTTTATTTTATATCATTTGTGCATCTTCATTTCCATGTCCTTGAGGGCAGACTATTTTCTTTCCAGATATTTTGTTTTTATATTCCCAACATCTAGCACAGAGTAGGCACCTAATAAAATGTGTGTTGATTGATTAGTCATCTGCTTGTCAGATTCTTATGAATAGTAAGTATCTTACAGATGTAGGTGTCATTTATAGTGACTGGGAACATCAGACAAACACCTTGTTTCATTAAAAAAAAAAAGAGACCATCTGTGGTAGTTGGTTGAACAGCATAACAGACAAAAAACCCAGTTTCTAAATCAGTTTGTCTTCACTTAGGTGAGTGTGGATCTACTTGTATTTTCCTATTCCATTGTGGGTAGCCTGGGGTAAAGAAAGAAATTAAGGCAGTGATTTCAATTATGCTTCTCTTGGAAAAGTTGAAAGCCATTTCCAAATTGGGGTCTGAATCTGTGGGTGAATGAAGGAGTGAAAATGGCCCCACTTAGAAGCGAATTCCTCTTCTGCCTCTCACATGGGCTTCCTGGTCACTTGGTAGGGACTGTCATGCCCCTTTGGTAATAAAGCTCACCAAATAGAAGGGAATTTGCTTTTCTAGGAAGGCAGGTCTCCTTGGAAGAGTGATTTTTTGCTTGGGAGAATATTTGGTCTTCAAGAAAGGTGGATGATTCATGGAAGAGGCAGTGTCTCTGGAGCAGCTGGTAATGTTCCTTCAGTCTTATGGGTGCTTTATCAAAGAAGCAGTGTTGTTGGGGAGCAGCCGGTAGTGTTCCTTGAGTCTTATGGGTTCGTTATCAGAGTCAGTGTTGCTAGGGAGCAGCCGGTAGTGTTCCTTGAGTCTTGATCATGTGAGTGAGTAGATGCTGAGAGGAAAGAGAAATAAGGTCCTTGTCCTCAAGAAGCTTGTAATCTAAGAGGAAAGCCAGTCTCCTGCTTATGTGGCATGGTATAGGAACTGCCTCCAGTCCAAGGGCCAGTTACAGCCTGGAAGCCTGTGACTCTGAGGGACTGGGGTTTGGTTGTTTGCATCTACAAAACTCACTGTGCTTTCCTAAGATCTTAAGGTTCGAGGAAGGTTGTGTGTTAACTTTACAGAGGCGGAAACTGAGACCCAGAGGATGAGGAGCTTCTCCAGAGTCACCTTTGGAGTAAGAGGTAGAGGCAGAATTTGAGTCCAGGTGCTCTGACTCCTGAGATGATCCTTCTCCCTCTGTATGGGCACAGGATCCTAGCTGGTCAGTTACTTTGTTGAGGCTCTCTCTTTCCCCTAGTGTAGAGCTTTTTTCAGGCTAGCCTGTGTGTGGGAGCTCCCTGTTCACTTTCCCCCTCCCTGCTCTTGGCCCCTGGAGCCAACAGCTTAAGCATGCTGGCAGCAACAGCAGGAGTGGTGGGAGTGAAGAAAGAGCAGAGAAAGAAGAGACTGTGTCCAGGGACAGGGAAGGAAGCTCTGGCTGATTGGCTTTGAAAGCCTTTTAAACATGGTGCTTTGGAGGTGTTGGAGGTCGTGACAGCCTCAGACAGATTATTCTGTGCACTGGTCCATTTCCCAAGATGCCTGCTTGGAAAGAAAGCAATCCTTCTGCACATGGTATCTGTTACATTTGTGAAATTGGGATGTCAGTGTTTTTTAATAGTCACTTTCAGTCCTTAAAAGTGACAAACTGGAAGAAAAGCCAGGAGGCCTACGGGTAGTCCAGTGGTGGGAGTAGAGTAGTACTTGGGTTGAGATGGAAAGACTTTCTGTGTATTCCAAATCAAACTCTGCAGGCCACCTTGGGGCCACCATTTAAGTGGTGGTTTTTGGATGACTTGTCCACTGGCATTGTGGGGAGAGATCTAAAGATAAAAAATTTAAGACAAATAAGGATGTTTCCTGCACTATAAAAAGTTTTGTCTATCTATCCATCCATCCATCTATCCATCCATCCATTTATCCAGCTATCCTTTTCATGCTATGTTTATCTCTTTGTGTGACCAAAGAACCCCACCACCACACTTGGAGTTGGCCCCACTTCTCCTCTCCTGGGAATGTGATAGGTGATGAGTAACTGCTGGTGGATCAGTGGTGCTGTCATGCATTCTCCTGGCCAGGGGTGTTCATTGCTTTGTGTGTTCCTCATCATTCACACTGCTGTTGTCCTTGTGCCTGTCACTCTGCGTTGGATCACCGAAGGCTGGCATGCTTCCTCCGAATGCCTCACAGCCATCTTTTCTAGCTGTTAGACTCACTCCTATTACACTCACATCCTGTGGTTTGTTCATCTGTCCTTTGATAGAGGAGCACCCACATTTTTGCTATTAGAAAAAGTGCTGCTGTGAATATTTTGTTGGACCTTTTGTTGTTGTCCTCCTTGGCTCCTTGAGTTTTAAAGGCAGGACTGTCTTGCATAATGTCAGCACGTGAGATGCTGCTGCTGGTGCTAATGATTAAGCAAGCAGAAAGACTTTTTCTGAAGGCATAAGGATAATCAACAGCCTGAGGTCTGGTACCTGTGTTTGTTACCAGGAAATTTAGAAGCCTGTAAGGGCTGCAGAATAAGCCTCCCTGGGTCAGTGTCTCACAAGGCATCGAATTTCAAATCTGACCAAGTCTCCTCAAAGCGTCACTTAAAAAGCCAGTGGGTCCCCCATGTTCCTTAGCTTGGTGGCTGTTCAAATGAGAACAAGGCAGGGACTGATAGTGGAATACTTTGTATGGTATCCTAGGAGCCTTGATTGGGTGACAGGCTCCCTCTGTGAGGGGTGAGGGGGGTGATCTGGTGTGGCAGATGGCACAATCCTTTGGAGTTGATCAGAAAGGACATAAGGGGCCCTTTCTTTAGGAAGTCAGGAATGATGATAGCTATATTGGACTTTATGTTAATGTTATTTCTATGGGAAAATTGAATTTGACTTGGGTAAGTTAATCTGCTTCAGCACTTTTCCCAGGAAAAACCTCACCCCAAGGTCAAGGTCTGAGTATATGACCCGCAGAATTACTTAAGTGATAGGTTAGTTAGGTGGAGTTTGTCAGGGAAAACTCTGAAGAGAAAGAAATAGCACCTGAATGGTGAGGAGGGGGTGGGCATTCCAGGCCCAAGGAAAGGAACCGTGAAGATGGGGAGAAAGCTTGGGAATTTATGGTATAAATTAGAGAAACGAGGAATGCTGGTTCATTTATAAGGCTTGAGGAAATGCTGTGCGAGAAAGCTGAGCTACACAAAGCAAGGGGGTGAGCAGGCATGGGGGCGGGTTGGGGTGGGAAGGCAAGCAAGCTGACTTGAAAACAATGCGGGGAGAAAGGGCTGCCCAGACAGAGGGCCAGCACAGACTGGCTTGAACTCTGCGGAAATTCATTGTGTCTCCATCAAGAAAGTGCCTGAAATGGTGTTTGGAGAGGAGTATTTGGACAGCTGTGTGCCGGCATGATGGAGGCTGGGAAGCCCCAGACAGCCAGGCAGCTGTTGGACTCATTTGTCTTTGGAAACTCTGCCCTGCCCTTTTCAATCCACCAATCAGCATTTATCAGGAGCCTCCCATCTGCCAATCACTGTACTAGGCAGGCACTGGGGATCTCAAGGGAGTGATGGTAGGACCTGGTATTCAAACATGGGCCTTCAGATCCAGCATCTTTCTGCTTTACAAATAGGAAGGTTATTTGGATGGGGTGGGGGAAAAAGCCAAAGCAAGGACAGAAAATAAAGATGAGCTGTATTGCAGTGCTCATTTTCATGTAATGCTCTCTTGCCTGTTGCAGCCTATTTCATTATAAAGAAGATTGATTACTTTTAAAGAAAAAAAATTCTTCCATCTCTCTTGGCTGAGATGTGGTAGAGCAGACAAGGTGGTGAATTTTGAGGGGAAGGCCTGGGTCTGGGTGGGGAGGGATCCTGGACATGCCTGTTTGCTGGTCAGGTTCCCAATCACTTCCCTGATTCCTCATGCCTGATGGAGTATTTGCATTTTACTGGGGATCTAAACCTCAGGATCAGCCTTCCTTAGATAGTTGCCTGTTCTCTCTCAGGAATACTGGTCCTGGTTGAGGTCATTGAGGACCAGATTGGTCTCGCTTCCTATAGTGCTGACTCTAGGATGGGGCAGGAAGAATCGGCAGGTCTGAAAGTGTGGGGTGAAGGAAGACGATGACCTGGAGACTTTGCCAACTATCCAGTCTTGAGACCCTGGATGCTGTCAGTTATTTTGGGATGAGATCCGGTCCTGTTTGAAAAGAGAAACTGAGTCCATTTGATGACATCTGAATTAAGATGCTGGCAGTCTGCTGGCTTATTTTTGGGATCTAGCTCTGAACAACAAACTCTGCTTTCCAGTAGTTTATCTGCAAACGGAGAAACTGAGGCACATTGAGGTTCAGTGTCACCCTTCCCTTCCCTGCCTTTTTGAGTGTCATCTCTACCCCATCCACTGCCTCTCATCTTTCTCCCCAGAAAAAAAGCCATCTAGCAAAACTACCCCTGGCTGTGTTGGAAAGGGCATCTCCCCCTGGATTCTGTGACCTCCCTGCCAAGAGGTGGTCATGTGCTCGTTATCTGAAATCTCTCACAGTTGTTGTGAGAGCAGCTGTATCTCACATCCAGCCATTCCCCAGTTGGTGGGGACCCCCTTTGAGGAGACCGGATTTCAAAGGGCTTTGGGGACTTGGCCAGAGTCACACAGGGCCTAGCCAGGTAGCCTGTGAAGGCCTCTTTCTCGTATGCTTGGGCCTGAAGAAGAGGAGGGTTCTGAAGCAAACATCGATGCTTCCCTTTCTTCCCCAGAGTCAGCCTGACATTCACCGTCCTCCCTGACTCAGTCACTGGGCATTTTGAGGAAGTCCAGATGTTGATTTTTCAGGGTGAGGAGTTCATCTTTTCTTTGACAATGCTCAGAGTGGAATGATTGTCTTTTCTTGAGGCAAAATGATTTCTTAGACCCTTCTGGATAGAGATGAAGCCTCCTCAGAGAGAGTCCTTCCTTCTGGACGAGCCTGAGCTTTGAGCTCAAACCTGGAGGAAGATTAGTAGGAGCTGCTGGGGACTTAGGAGACAGCACAAGTGGTTTGCAGAGGAAGTTGCCAGCTGCTCTCCCAATTTGGAAAGAAGTTACTGACTGTAAACCATCCTGAGGAGAAAGATTTATAAAAGCCTCCCGAGCCAGGGCAGCCGAGCATCCAGGAGGGCCAAGACTGCGGCCTTTTGTTAGTGTGCTGGGGAGAAAAGAAATCATTGCCTTCAGCAGCCCTTGACAATGGAATAGCTGTTTTGTAGGCCAGGCTCAATAGAACCAGAGTCTGAGCTGCAAGTCGGACTCAGAGAAGGCCAGCCCCCTCAATTTCCAGAGAAGAGACCTGAGGTCAGGGGAGGGGAGGCCTGAGCCAGGGCCATGTGCCAGCTCCTCAGGAGAGGATGTTAAAATATCTTAGATGTGAATGTGTCGCTGTTTAAAAACAATCCTCTGTCTAATGTCACAGCATAATAGTAGGAATGAGGATAATTGGCATTTCTGCAGCACCCATTGTATGCCAGGCATGAGCAAAGTGCTTTACAAATATGACCTCCTTGTGGGGGGGTGTTTTACAGATGGGGAAACGGAGACAAACACAGGGTCCCACAGCTGGTATCCGGGGTTGGATTTGAATTAGGGTCTTCCTGACTCCAGGTATGACGCTGTTTGTGGTGCCACCCCACTGTACTCCTGTCTGCGGGGCCGCCCTGCTGTTCTGATCTGTGGCAGAAGTAGCCTATTTATAAAAAGAACCGAAGCGGGGCTGTCATCTTTTTGTTTGTTGGTTTTTTCCCCAAAAGAATACCCTTAATTTGCACAGTAGAAAGAAGGCAGGATTTGGAGCCAGAGCTTCCTCAGAGGATCCTTGGCTCTGCCACTTGTTAGCTGTGTGACCTTGCAAAGGCACGTCAGAGAATCATGGAATGTGAGAGTTGGAGGGGGGACCTCAGCGGGCACCTGGGCCTCAGTTACCCCATCTGTAAAATGAAAGGGTTGACCTCTGAATTCCAGCTCCAAAGCTGTGATTGTATGAATGAACGTTGACTCAGGCAACACTGGATTGGCAAATTGATCCTCGCACTTTGCAAACCTTGGAGTCATTTAGGATTATTATTCTTGGGTTTTTTTGGAGGTAGTTGGGATAAGTGACTTGCCCACAGCTCCTAGTGTCAAATGCCTCAGGGCCAAGATCATTAGTCATTATTACCCTAATCTATGAAACGCGAGATCCAAAGCAAAGACACACAACTTTTTTGGAGGGGGTAGACATGTCGGAATCAAGTACCTAAGTATCTTCTATCTGGCTCGTTACCTGGAAGACTCCCATGCTGGTGTGGAGACTACATGTAGACACGCAGCGTCCCTGCTGTTTAGCACAACTTAGGTAGCAAGCATTCGAGGGGAACTGAACCAGCCTGATGGGAGTGTTTTCTGTCTTGTCTTCTTTTCATGAGGAAACATTCATGAGGCAGGTCTTTGGTAGGGTTTTCACCCCTTTTCAGAATGGTCCATGGGCTGATCTCTGTTAACGTCAGCACCCTTCCTGTCGTGATTATCACCAGTTTATCTCACAGATGCACACACACATACACAGACACACACACAGACACACAGATATCACAGACACAGATATACCCACACTGTGTACACAGAGACACGCAGACATAGATAGACGTACGCAGACACACAGATGCACAAACAGACACACAGGTATATACACAGACACAGATACACAGATAGACACACACAGACACACGGACACATACACAGATAGACACACACACACAGATAGACAGACACATACAGACACACAGATAGACATACAGACACACAGATAGAGACACAGACACATACACACAGGCACACAGATACACAGATAGACACACACACACAGACACACAGATAGACATGAAGACACAGACACACAGACATATACATGCAGACACACAGATAGACACACACAGAGACACACAGATATACACACAGACAGACACACAGACATGTACATGGAGACACATAGATAGACACACACGGACACACAGATAGACACACAGACACAGACACACAGACATGTACACGCAGACACACAGACACACAGATATTCGCATAGGTACAGACACACACACATCTTGTTTGTCCATAGTCATCTGCTTGTTGTTTTTCCCGTTAGGCTGTGGGTCCTGTGAGATGGAGTATTGCCTTTCTTTGTTTTTCCAGCACTTAGTGCAGTGCCTGGCACACAGCACTTGCTTAATAAATGCCTGGAGGTTGATTAGAAATGTAAGAATGAACCCCAAAGCAAACTGGCCTGCAGAAAGAACCATTGGCTTTAGGCTGGGTGATTCCAGAGACCAGGGAGTAAGCATTTTTAGAGGTGCCTCCTAGTCATTCGTAAAGGTTTAATGATTTGTGCTAATGAAAGTGAGCCATGAGCAGTCCATAAGCACGCATCCTCCCCCCCCCCCCCCACCCCCCGGTTCTCTGACCTGCTGAGGCCAGGTTTCTCTTGCCTCCAGATGAGGCTGCATTCTTCTCCCTGCTCTCCATCCCAGATCTGCCTCATTCACTGAGAGACCCTGGGCAAGTCACTTAACCTGTCTGTAAAAGGAAAAGAGCCCACCTCGCTCTGCCCAGGGCTCCTGCCTAGACTTGTAGTTTTTTGGCATTCTAAGATGGCAGCCCCTGCAGTTAAAGTAGGAAGAACAGAAGGGGACATGAAACAGATGTCAGCTCCTTTTCTGGGCTCTCTGTTAAATCCTCCCTCAGGAATGTGGGAAATAGCTCTCTGCTCCCCTCTTTCAGAGTAGGATCAGGACCACTGTCCTGGATGAAGGGGGAGGGGGAAGAAGGAGGCATCAAGAGACCTTGTCTGTTTGCCAGCTGTGAGAGCTTGCTTTCCCCATCTGTAAAACAGAGACTGGACTTAGTGACATCCAAAGTGCTGTCCAACTGCTGGACAGTGAGTCTAACCCGGATCTGTCCTCTTGTCTGAGAGCACCTTTGGGTCTGTAGAGGTCAAGTGACCACCATGCTATCAAATGATGTGGGGTTATAGTGAGAAGGAGCTGTAGTCTTATCATTATTTGGGGAGGGATGGGTTCCCATCTGTGGGATGGGAGACTCCCTCCGCTAGTGCAAATCGGGTCCCTTCTGTGGCTTACTAGAAACATTTCAGGGAGATGTCCGAGGCAGGCAGAGGTCCAGTGACTTGGTCAGGGTCACATGATGAATAAATGTCTAACGTTGAATTTGAACCCAGGTCCTCTTGCCGGCAGACCCAGCTGCCTCATCCATCAGTCCATCAGTGAACAAGAATTCATTAGCTGCCTGATAGGTGATGAACCCTGTGGACAGAAAGAGGAAAGAGAAGCATACCCTCCCCAGAGGCAGAAGAGACCACGTGTTCACTTCCAGTGTAGGTGGCCAGCAGGTTCTCCAGGTCTCCCATTCTGGGCCATGGCTTTCACTCTCCTTCCTGTCTGCTCAGGTCCTTAAACCTTGGTGACGTCGCCCAGGTTTGTTACCTGCTACCTGGCCTTGCTTCCATCTTCAGCACATTAAAAGGGGGGATCGAAGTTATTTGAAGTGTTTCCTCTGTATCCATATCATTCTCTTGCGGAAAATTCCATTTTTTCCTCCTCATTAAAATTATTTCCCCCTGTGTCATCAGCATGCCATTTTTGAACCTCCCCTGGTCTGACTTCTTCTGAAGCCATTACCTCCATGGAACCCTAGAACTATCTTTGCTCTGAACCTTTAGAAATCTGCTTTCCAAGTATGATTTCCCTAAGCCATCATCCAGTCCAGACTGGGTGTGGTTGCAGGGGATGTTTTCTGAATGGTCAGTGACTGGGATTTGTTAATGGCTTATTGTATGCCAGGTGCTGGGCCCAGCCCTGGGAATGCCAAAAAGCTACAAGTCTAGGCAGGAGCCCTGGGCAGAGCAAGGTGGGCTCCTTTCCTTTTACAGACAGGTTAAGTGACTTGCCCAGGGTCTCTCAGTGAGTGAGCCCTGGGAACTCTCACAGAGTAGGCTCTCAGGGGACTCACTTTGTCATAGGGAAGACATTCTGACACAGCTAAATAGACAGGGCATCCTAAAAGTCTTGGGGCTGTTTGGGTACATTGTACATGAGACATGTTCATGCAGGGGAAATGGCTAGGTGGGCAGAAGTGGCCAGATTGCCCCCACCTTCTGGGATCCTGGGGAGCTTTCAGGTCAACCATGTCTTTTTCATCTACTCTTACTTGGTCCTGGATGGGAAGTGGAGGGAGGGAGGGAGATTGTGAATCCTCAGTAGCAGCATTGTCTGAAGGCTTGTTTGGGGAACATTGATTGATTCTCAGGGGTTTTTAATCAGAGGCTCATAAACTTGTTTGAAAAAAATACTTTAATCATTGCATTTCAGTGTAACTGGTTTCTTTTTTAAATGATACATATTTTATCTTAGACATTTGAAAACATAACTCTGAGAAGGAGTCCATAGTCTTTATCAGACTTAAAAAGGGGCCCGGGACACAAAAATGGTTAAGAGCCTAGATTGAGATGGAGGTGAGATTCTCTGTAGTTGGTAACACTTAGGCTGTAGATGGCCTTGCGTGTCAGGTGAAGGAATTTGGACGGTCCTCCTGTAGGTCTGGCTGCCCCAGACATTTTATCTCTTTAACTTCTTCTCCCATCTGGGAGACAGAGGATTTGTATGGATAGAGGCAGCTGTTAGAGGATATTATTCCTTCACAAGTTATTTAAAAAATAAATTTTCAGAATATTCTTTCCCAGTAGCAGCTGGAGTATGCAGTAACCCATTGCAGGCAAACCTGGAAATTTAGGCAATTCCAAGAGAGGGAAGGAGGGAGGGAGACAGAGACCGACAGATAGAGACAGAGAGAACTTTCATGGAGCCTGACTCTTTTTTCCTATTTTTGTTTCTAGACAAAATATGGAAATTTTGCTTATAAAAGGTCAAGGTTTCGTCTATCTAATTAGGTTTTTTAATAATTCTGACAGCTTGGGCCCAGAAAATGATACCACTGTGGTTCGTTTTCTCCATGGCCCTGGTAAACCTAAGGAACTAAGCCGTTATTCATCAGGTAATTTTCGCCTGGGTATGCCACCAACATTTCATTTTGTTTTTTGGTAGAGAACAGCCTTGGGGCCTTACATGGGTGGCATCTAAGATGAGATGGCTTGGTAGTGATACTGCTAATCATAACATTTAGAGTCTCACAGAGTCCTCTCCTTGTAACCAGCCTGTTATGTGCTAGTGGAGTTATCTTCATTCCACAGAAAAGGAAACGGAAGCTCAGGGTAAGTGACTTGGCCAGGGTCACACTGCTAGTTATGTCAGATTGGGAATTTAAACCCATGTTTCCTTGACTCTAAGTCAAGTGACCTTTCCAGTTCTCTTGATCATCTCTGTTGGCCATTTAAGAAAAAAATCCACTTTTAATGGGAAAACTATTATTTTTTGACTCCTCTTTTTAAGGTATTTCACAGGAGCTTAGACTTACAGTTGGCAGGGTCCTTAGAGGGTATCAATTCTAATGCCTTCATTTTACAAATGAAGAAATTGAGGCTGAGAGGATGAATAACTTGTACGGGCCATACTGCTAGTTTGTGTCTGAAGTGTGATTTGAACTCAGGTCCTCCCAACTCCAAGTTCAAGTGCTCCATCCCAGGTGCCATCTATCTACCTGATATGTCTGATTTCATTTGAGGATTGTTGTGTTCAGATGCTTGCTGGCTCAAAATATGTGGTCATTGTCTCATTGGGATAGAGTCATGACAACTCAACAGATGTTGACTGAGCATTTTCTTTGAGTTCATGATGCTGTGCTCAAATTGGCAGGGTGGGCTAGTTAAGGAAACCCATTTATACAGCACCCACTGTGTGCCAGGTACGGTACGATGGTGACTTGGGGTGAGGAAGATCAGAGGTCAGACCCTGCCTCAAATACCGTCTACTTACTCTCATCATCAGTTTCCTCATCTGTAAAATGGAGATGACAATAGCATCTCCCTCACGGGCTTGTTGTGAGGATCCAATGAGACAAAGTGTGTAAAGCATTTTGTAAACCATAAAGTGAAAATGTGAGCTCTTGTGTTAATATTCTTGAACGTGCCTCCCATGTTGGGTGGTCCATGATGACTGTATGCTTTCCTAGGTCTTCCTAAGAGGAAGGTACTCACGAGTACCCAACCACCCCATCGTTCATCTCTCCCAGGAGCTGCCCTGGTGACCTCACCCCTGACTTTGCTGAGAAGATTCAGGCTACCATCTTTCTATTGTCTCTTTTTCCCTGTGTCCAGGCTCCCAGGATAGGCTAATCCTCTTCCATGCCAAGGCCAACATTGGGACCAACCTGGGCCCCTCCTAGGATTTCCACTTGGCCTGCTCTACTGATGGGGCTCGACCTCCCTCTTACCTGCAACCTCCCCCTTTGTCCCTATGCTGCCACTGCTAAGTGGGCTCCAGGATTTCCCAGTGAGCAGCTCGGTGGTGCATTGGGAGAGGGCTGGGCCCAGAGTCAGGAAAACCTGAGTCCAACTGTGACTTTCTAGGTACTTTCTAGCCTTGTGACCCTGAACAAGCCACATCACCTCTGTTTCCCTCAGTTTCTTCATCTGATAAAATGGGGTTAATAATAGCACTTCTCAGAATTGTTGTGAGGATTAAATGAGACATTAATTGTAAAGCACATTGTCGAGCATGTAGTAGGACTGTATAAACGTTAGACGCTCTCAATGTTACTATTGCCACTTCTTAGGGTTATTATGATGGTCAAAGGAGATAATATTAGCAAAGTGCTTAGTAGAGTGCCTAGGACGGGGCTGGTGGGGTTGTTGTCCTTTGTTTTCAGAGAGGCCCAAAACGACATTACTGTGATGGGTGGTAGCTTTTGATTTGTGCATAGATTGGATTTAAGTGAGGCAGAGCTCACAGCGGCATCAGCCTCACTCTCTCCTCCAGAGTCATCATGGTCCACTTGCAGGACGGAGTCCGAATGACTAGGGATTGCCCAGGACACCGTGGATGACTGTGCTCTGCAGTCTGCTTCAGTAGCCTTTGTGGCTGCTGGAACCAAATGTTGTCCTCCGCCCTTTCTACCAGGAGAAGGGCTCCCATGCCCGGAGGAGACACCTCCTAACGCCCCCTACCTCACCAATGGGTTTGAGGCCCCTCAATGACTCTCAGCCCGGTTTTTGCAGAAACCATTTACAGGGTTGGGATGTGTGGGCACTATGCACTGCGGCTCCTTGGAGCCACTGGGAGAGCTGGGTGCTGAGCAGTCCTCACCCCATAGGTGCCTGCAGGCCTGCTGGGAGTTCAAGAGTAGGTGCCATAGAGATGTTAATGATCGTTCCTATTGTCACCTCCCAGGGCTGCCAGGCGGATCAGATGAAATAATAATTATTCAGCTCTCAGTAAGGGCCCGGCTCGTAGTAGGTGCTAGGGTTATTGTCATCACCTCCTGGGGGTATTGTGAGAATCAGGGCTTGTAAAGGAAGGGCTGTAAGAAGGCACGGAGACTTGTATGTTTCACTGGAAAAATGAGTTGGAATAAACTATGCAAAAGCCCAAGATCGGAAAATGAGTGGAGGGAGATGCTCCGGATGTAAAGTAGTCAAGGCCTCCATTTCAGGACAAATTACTTCCTACTCAGTGCCAAATGTCATGAATCACGCACAGCTTATCTCTTGGTTCTTACAATATGTTATTGTAATAAAGGAGGTGACATTATTCTCAAAAGAGAATTTCTGTTTTATTTATTAGCTGTCTTTTGGGGAAGATGGCAGAAGCTTACAGAGAATATATTAAATAAATCAGGATGTGTGGTCTTGTTACACTAAGTAGTAACTAAACTGGGTGATATCCACCAGGTAGAAAAAAGTCAGACCAACAGATTTGGCCACTGGCTTGTACATAGGGGTGGCTGCAGTGCTTGGGGTGTCCAGATGTTTGCTGTGGCTGTGGTGCCTGCTGCTGGCCTGGGAGTGGGATGGTCAGCTGACCTTCTCTCATCTGAGTCCCTCCCTTCTGACTTATCTCCAGTTTACCTGGCTAGAGCTTGTTTGTACATAGACATGTCTCCCCATTATACTGTGAGCCCTGTGAGAGCAGGTCCCCCCTGCCCCCATTCTCCCAGAATTTAGCATAGTCTTTGGAAAATATGTGGTGCTTAATAAATGCTTTGCTGCCTTGACTTGACATGATCGATAAGACTATTATTTCACCAGGGTAAATGAACTATACCAAATGGGGGAAAACCAAAATGTTCTTTTAGGTAGTTGTCATTGCCGAGGGCTTGGCATTCTACAGCTCCTCTCTGACCTTTGCCATGCCACGGGCCTGTCAGAATTTCCTATTCCCTCATTATTAGGTGGGGAGGACCTTTCGTCTGTTCCTTTGGCACCCCTCTGCCCCTCCCCCCCCAGTAGTAACTACTAAATGAGTCTGTGTTGGATTGAATTTGTCCATGGCTGCTTGAGGTCCAGAGGTTCTTTCAAGCTGCGCCTTCTGTGTGAGGCCTTTCGGATCCTCCAACCGTAACAGTAACCATGTTAAGAATAACAACCATAGCAGTCTTTATAAAGCACTTTTAAAGTTTGCCGAGTATTTTACACATATTGTCCTATTTTATGCTCTGGGAAGTAGGTGCTATCATTATCTCTGTGCTGCAGATAAGGAAACTGAGGCAGGCCAACTTGCCCAGGGTGGCATAGCCAGCGTGTCTGTGCCTGAGGAGGGATCTGAACTCAGGTCCTCCTGACTCTAGTTCCGGCGCTCTATCCACTGTGCCACCAGCTTCCTCTTATGCCCAGGCCCTCAGTGACTTCTCCATTTGTTTGAATGTGTATGTGAATGTTGTTTTCTCTGATAGACTGGAAGCTCCTTGAGGACAGGGAATATTCTACTTCATCTTCTATATCCCCAGAGTACAGTATCTGGCACAGAGGAAGGCACATGATAGGTCCATCATGGTCCACGAGCATTGCTTAAGTGCCAGCTGCATGCCAAGCTTTGTACAAAGGTAGGCCACAAATGAAGGCAGAAGCCCTGTCCTTGCCTCCAACGGCTTGTTCTTTTTAATTGACCGATATTGGAAATATCAGTTGTCTAAAGACTCTTTGATTTATGTCCCCGGCAACCACCATCACCAAAGTTCAGAAACTCTGATTTGGTACCTGAGGTGCAGGTTAAATAAGGAGAAAGAGGAGAAAAAAGGTCAGCTATGGGGAGATGGCAGGCTGCACCAACTTTCCCAAAGTATTCTTCCTTTTTCCTTTTAATTTATCATCTCTTATGGCTCTTAGAAGAAAAGAACAGAGCAGGCTGCCATCTGCTTTTAAATACCAGTCATACAAAGAGTCCCCCGCAGGAGGCCACTCCCGACTCCTTTTGACAGCCCCTCAATGTGTTCATTTACTAGTCTCTCCAAGCCACAATGCCTGTGTCGCTTTTATTTTCCCAGATGCTTCTACGCACACGTTTGCACATATCAGCTGTTCCTGCCAATTTATGACATGTATAAGGCAGAAAAATTGAACTCCAAATAAAGTACCACATACAGAAATAGAATCGCTCTTTTTAACTAATGTCTGCAGAGTTAAAAATACATCCTCAGTGTACTACATTCAGATTACTTACAAGGGTCTTCATGTGACCCAGCTGTCTTCCCAGCCTTCTCTAGGGCGCTGTTGTCCTGTAAAGGGCCCCTCTCTGCCTTGACATCCTTCCCGCTGAGCCCCTTGCCAATTCCCCTGCCCTCTTTGCTGAGAGAGAAGGGAAGGACAGCTCCCCAGAGAAGCCTACGGGCACTAGGTTTTCTGTTTTTTCATTGGATGGAGGTCAGGTGAACAATTTATGGCCACCATCAGTTAAAAAAAGATTATTCCATCAAAGTCCACAGTCCTGGGTTTAGCATTCATCTTTATGTCAGCTTAGTCAAAATTGTCTGTTGAGTGAGGGATGTAACCACATGCATTTGAGGAGAGGGATAGTTGAGTCCTCTTATGCATCCAAACTGCTAAATTGGGAGGAAGGGTTTGAAGTGACTGCTTCAAGATGAATTTGTGAGATGGTTCAGCTGTGTTGGTTCTCTGTCTTGTGCACACTGCAGTTGGGGCTTCTCAGGTAATGGAATGAGCCTGGCACTTTTATGTCTCTGTGACAGGGCTTGGCACCTAGTTTTATCATTTAAAATGATTACACAGTGTTATCTTTATTGTATCTGTGCTTTTAGAATGCATTGTTAGAGCTGTGATTTATTGGATGCCAAGTTCATGGTCAAGGCTGCATTTTCAATTACGTCATCATGCTTGTGGCCTGCTTGATGGAATGGTTTCCAGGAATGCAGCCCATTGCACAGAAAGTGGGGATGTGAGGGTCTTAGGTGGGTCTGTAGAGTGTAGACGATGACCTGGCCCTGTCTCTGCCGTGTCTCACAACAAGTCCTGTGTCTCTTTGGTACAGAGCACAATACAATGAGAAGGGCCAGCATAGCAAAGGGTAGAAAGTCACCTGGGTTCAAAGTCCCACCTTGAGCAAGCCACTGAAGCTCCTTCAGGCTAAGGCCAACAGGTCCCTAAGATTAGATGCCACAGAGGGTTTGTTGATCTATATTCTTTTAGGGACCTTTCCCAGCAAGAGCTCATCTACACTGATGTAATCATATCTCTCATCTAGGTTCCTAGGTCTTTTTGTGGCTTCTGTATCTGAACCTAGAGTTATGGTTCTAGATGTGTCTACAGGGATTCATAGATTTACAGCTGACCTGTAGGCTGTGGTGTGTGTGGAGATTCATAGATTTAGAGCTGATCCGTAGCTGAACCCAGGACTGTGGTTCTAAATGTGTGTATAGAGAGTTGTAGATTTAGAACTGATCTGTAGCTGAACCCAGGGCTGTGGTTCTAGATGTTTAGATGTAGAGATTCATAGATTTAGGACTGGAGGGGACATGGAGATGAGACCCCAATACCCAGAGATGTCTGGGAACCTGCTGGAGTTCACCCAGGCCATAAAAGGCAGTGAAGATGAGGGCCCTGGCACTCTGATGCAATCTTCCTGTCCAGAGCATCAGGGTCCTAGCTCGGCCTCCACCCCTCCTACATATACACATGTATACACATACATATATGCACTCACATGCACACACATACACACACAGAGGCACTGTGGTGTGTTATAGAAGTATCAAACATGGCCAGGGGGGTCTGAACCATATGAAAATGCAGTTTTGAAATATTTAGAGACCACATCGATGTTGTAACCATGTAGTTTTCTCAGGGAGAATGTGGCTTACAGGGATCCTTGTGTCAGGTTTAGCAGCTGCCTTTCCCTTTGAGCTGCATAGCCCTGGTGTAATGGAGAGAGGGTCAGGTTTGGAGTCAGGAAGACCCTGATTTTGCCTCTGATGAATGGGCCCATCGCTTCTCCTGCCTGGACGTCAGTTTTCTCATCTATAAAATGGTCAGACTCTGCGGTTTCTGAAGTCTTTTTCAGCTCTAGAGTTTTTAGCCCATGATTCCCTAGCGCTTTAGGTAGTTTATTAAGATCCCCAGTCAGGTGGGGTTGATGTGTGTCTGGGGAGGAAATTTTCTCTGCTGGGAGTTTCTCACATGGATAAAATCAGACTTGATGTCCCTGTCCCTCCCCCAGTGCATTACAACACAGCATAACAAAATATATTGTATATATTTATGTATCTATATAAAACTTACCACGTTAGAAGTGCTTGTTACAAAGAAGGTAACATTCAATAATGCAGTTAGTGGCACTGAATATCATTTTCAACCCCTACTCTGTGATCTGTGGGACCTGTTGGAGTTTGAAAGATTCCTTTGCCAAATGAGCTGCATATTAATTTCTAGGCAAAGCTGTCTTTATTATGGTAATACCTAGATTCTGACAACTCACATGAAACTGACTTAAATTTTTCTCTTAAAAAAAACAAAACGGTTGAAGAGATTTTTAAAAATACCAGGTGTCTGCGTGTGGGAAAAGAAACCTGTTGTCAGAATTTTATTTCTTTGTTTAGAAAAAATCCTGCTCAGGAGCTTCCTGGAGGTGGCTCAGGTGTGGTAGCAAGTGGAAAATGAAGTGGATTTGAAGCTTGTTTTCCCTTGTAAAAAATCTTGTTGCCTGCTGTGAAGTTCCCTCCTAAATTCAGCCCTGGGTACAGCTGTTTCTATGGAATCGGCCCGTTTCTTTCTCCAAGCAGAGGGGTCAGGCATTGGCTCTGGCTGTGAGGGGCCCTGGGCAGCTCCAGGATGTTGTAGAGATAAATCCTGGAGAATCCCTCTCCACACAACTTTGGGGATCATCAGGGTACAATTGGAAAAGAGTGATGAGTTAGCCTGAGGGGAGAGAGGCAGAGTGGCTCTCTGGGGAGTCTCCCCAATGAAGGAGCCCCTGCAGCATGCACCTCACCAGCACCTTTGTAGTAGCTCCTGAGTAGGCAGCATCAGTAATAAAGGAGAGTAGAATCTTGGAGATGGAGGGGACCTTGGAGATTATCTAGTCTCTAGCCCTCTCATTTGACAGAGGAGGATACTGAGGTGTGGTGACAGAAAGGGGTTGTCCAAGGTTGCGTGGTGTAGGAATTAACACCTGAACTGAGTGAGCATCAAAGAGAAGTAGGGTTTCTAAGACATGAAGAGGAGGAGGGTACGCATTCTGAGCAGGGGGCACAGCATGTGCAAAGGGATGGAAGGGGAAGAAAGAATGGTAAGTGTGAGCAACTGTAGATAGGCCAGTTTGGCAGAAATATAGAATACGGTATGCTTAGAAAGGTAAGTATGTGCCAAGTATGGCACAACTGCTTCATGAATAGTCACTCCTCCCCATGAGCCTGGGTGCAGAAGGGGTCATTCTTTGCTTCTTGAGGCATTGGTGCTGGACTGGCTGTGGGACCTGGTGTGGAACACTGGCTTGAGATGTAGGATGCCAAGAGGCTTCCCTTCCCTTTTCCAGATGCTGCAAACAGAGGAATCATTGAGATCCTCCAAGAGAAACTGAGGCAGAGCCAGTCAACTTCCCCTCCATCACATGATCAGCCAGTTACAGGATGTCTACACATGTGCTACAATCCTGCCAAGTCATTGCCATTTCACACCATCCCCAAAGTAGGGAGAGAGAGAGGTTTTGTCTGCAGAGCAAGTGAATGGGGTCTATGCATGTGGCAGATCCCACTACAGGAGCATGGGAAGAGCTCTCCCCATTCTCCCCCACTTTGGGTGCACTCACAAAGTAGCTTGTTCACCTTTCTCCAGTGCAAGGTGTTCCTCTTAACAGGTCTCTGAGATAGGCCAGGTCAGGATCTTTGTTTTTGCCATTCTGCACATGAGAAAACCAAGGCTCAGAGATGTTTACCAGAAGCTTTTCTTGTGCCTTCAGCTCTTAAGGTCCCCTTTTTATTCCAAAGTACTTTTATATTTAGTGTTTTTTTCTCTTTGTCGTTATCCTTTATATAATCATATGTATGCAGGTACCACATTAGAACGTTTAGGAAGGGATAGGAGTTGTTTTATTTGCTGAATTTGTATCCTCAGTGATGTGTAGGTGCTTGGTGAATGCTTGAGTGAGGGAGGGAAGGAAAGGAAGGTGAAGCCAAGAATTCTGACTCTGACAGGATCCTCCATTCTAATACCACAAGGGCCTGTGCTTGGTGATTTTAAATGGATATGGCTTTTTGCCAGTATCAGTGATTCTCAAAGAAGATGCTGCCCAGAGGGGTGGGGAGCAGTTCTCTCCTTCAAGTTCGAGTGGGTATGATGGCCAAACATTTCCAGGGAGAGAGGAGAAGCGGCACCATTCCTTGTCTGACTCCTCACTGGCATGAAAACCACACATTGCTGTCTCCTCCAGCCTTTCCCTAATAATTCTGGAGTACTGGGAAAGTAAGCAGAGGTTAATGAGTTGTATGGCAGTTAGACTAATTAGCTTGATGGCTCTCCAGTTATCAAGTATTTACTGGTGCCCACTCTGGTCTTAGAGCTGTGTTTAAGTACCATGAGAGGGACAAGAAATGGAGAAAGCTTCCCTTGTGGGGTTTGTAATCCGGCTACAGAACTGACTCATCCACAAGCAAAAAGAGCCCGGACTCTGTGAGGCAGAGCTGTTGAAATCCTCTTCTCAGGTTTCTCAGAGGAGCTCATGGTATCGTGCATCTTGGTTTAGCCCCACGATTCCCTCCTCACTTCTGTGGAGTCACCGTAGGACTCACTCAGAGCTGTAACTAGGGCAGGATGAGAAGAGTTCCACCCAGGGTGCCAGAATTTAGAGGACACTGAAAGGATTTGTTTTCCTTTCTGAGGTAGACACAGCTGACCTGAGCACCCTGTGAGCAGAATTATTGAAAAGAGGAAACTGTCTCAAGGTGGACTTTCCCCTTATTCTTTCCCTGTCCCCACCTCAGGTGAGCCCCTCTCATTCTGTTCCTACCCCATCTTTCTTCCTTCCTTGGCTTCCCCAGCAAAGATCTTCCAGTGTCCTGAATCTCTTCCCATGGGTATATCTAGCTCCTTCCCCACCCCCGCTGCAGCCCACCAAAAGATTGGATTCTGGGCTTTCTCTCCCATTGACCCTTGTGTCCTAAGATCCCTGAACTTTCCCAAACCCCACCCCAACTGAATTTGGTCTTGTTGATCTGAACACATCAAATGCTTGGTGCAGTACATTTGATGGGACCTTGCCCAGGTTCTGGATTACTAGTTATGGCCTTGATGGGATGGAAGTGGGGGTGGGGTGCAAGACAACCTCAAACTTCTTTCCTGTGCTTTCTCCAATCTCCTAGTCTTTACTGTACCTTGCAGTTTATTTAAAGCACCAAATGTTAGAGGAAAGATCAGCAAATACTGTTCCAAAAGCACTAATGTAAAACCCATACAGTATTTATCTGGTTACTGGCAATTATTCGACTGTTTTGAATTGATAATAAACTCTTGGTAGCAGCTGTAGCCTGAATTGGTTTCACAGGAATTGTTAAAAACATCATTCCCTCTTGGCTCTTTGATCAGACACCAGTGCCCTGTAATTTTCTTTCTGGTGGAGCTGGCAGGTGTGGTCCGGTGATCTGTCCCACTTCTGGGGCTTTGGGCTTCTGACATTAAGAAGTCCTCCTTGAGTCTTCAGTTCTTTATCTGTCCCCACCCCTCCCACCCTCCCAGCATTTTAGGGTGGAATTTATGATGGGACTGGGAAATCATCAAGTGCAGGCTTTGTGTTAACCTGATTTTTTTTTTCTTTTATGATCAATTTATAAAGTGGAAGAGAAGCATACCACAGTGTAGTCCAGGTCAAGCATTTGGTAAGGCATTTATAACGTGGCCAGTGCTATGCTGGGTGCTGGGTATCTAAGGGATGAAGCAGTCCCTGCCCTTTTGCAGTTTACATGCAACTGGAGGGTAGGAAGTAATGAAATAAAAACTAAATGCCAAGACTACACACATAACCTGTCTGCTTGCTCGCTTTCTCAGTGGGCATGAGGTGGGGAGGGAGGAAGAGAGAATTTGGAACTCCAAATGAGAGATTTTCAAAACGAATGCTAAAAGTTGTTTTTGGCGTGTAACTGGAGAGAAATAACATACTAAATAGAAAAAATGCAAACTAACAAAGGAATACAAAGGAATTTCAAGAGGGAGAGAGGCCAAATCATTCTTCCACTTGTGTTTTCCTGCTCTCAAAACTTGAAGAGAATTTTGTCCTGAATAATTATTTTCCAGAAAATGTGCCAGCAGAAAATTGGAGATTTCAAGGAGATGAAGTTGTTATAAAGTTATTTTTTATTCATTATAGTGCAACAGAGTAATAGTGGTTATGTGATTAGCCAGCAAAATACAGTTGCATGGTCATAAAAAAAAATAATATTGTGCTGCAGTTTTTAAAGACTAAAAAGCTAGGCCAAGGAACAACCCAAAATCATTTTAATAGCTTGCTTTTATATATCATTTTAAGATTTACAGAACACTTTCTGCACAGCAGCACTGTGAAGGAGTTGGTATAAGTGTTGTTAATCCTGTTATAAAAATGGGGAAACTGAGGGGTAATGGAGTTAAGGCACTTTCATTGCTAGTTAGTGTCAGGGACTTGGGCTTTAAGATTTCAAGTCCGTCCTTCCTCCCTCCCTGCCTCCCTTCCTCCTTTGCTCCCCCCGCTTTTTTAAACCTCACTATCCCTTGCCAGTGACCAAAGCTCCCTCCATTCCTGCAAAGGCTTTGGATGCTTTGAAAAAGTAAACAAAATATGATAAAGAAAAGACATTATAGGAAATGGCAGCCATGGTGAAGTGTGGAGCAGTGTCAGGATAGAAGAAAACTTTGAGTGACACGGAGTGGTCCCCAGTAGTGGTCCCCAATGCCCTGATGTTGTCTTGTGGGAACAGAGTAACAGGAAACAACTTCACCTGAAGAGCAGGACAGCCTCAGGGCTAGAGGTGTGTGATCAGAGCCCTGGGAAGTTTGATCACACAGTGCATCTGCCCACTCTAAATCCTGAGGCCACTACCATCAGTTAGTCAATCAACTAATGTGTATTACTGCCTCTTCCACACCAGGAACTCTGCTAAGCCCTGGGAGGATACAAAGGAAGGAACAACCATGCCCTCTTTTCAGTGAGTTCCCAGTCAGATGTGGGAGAGGGGGGGTAGACAGCTCTCTTAGGGAGCAGAGGGCTCCCTAATGTCAGATTGGGCTGGGCTCTTTGATTGAATCCAAAGCTGAAATCGAAGTGTTTAACTTGCTAGGAATTGGCCTTAAGTAGAAGGACATTTTCTGGTAATGCTTCAGAAATGTTTCACCTCCCCTTTTCACTTATTTCTAAATGTCAAGAGTCATGCTGTGTTCTTTCACTAAAACTGTTTTCTCATAATTGGCACTAGTCACATAATTACTAGAAGAGCTTGTCAGGTTCTGAGTAGCTATGGGAGGTATCTGGAAAATTCTGTCCAGTTCAGCCAGCCTTGATTGAGCCCTAACCCCTGTGCTCCCCAAACAAACCTGCCCTCAGGGAGCTTACAAAGGAGAAATAGGAAAGACAGACAGTCTGCATATAGTGGTTTGGGATGGGGCCAGTAAGCAGAACTGGATCTGGCCTGGCTTTGTCCCAGGAGAGGGTGAGGGCATCCTCTGAAGCCCCTTGTAGATGCCATCTATTCCCTCACCTTCCCAGATGCCTTTCCTACCCCACAGTCCCTAGTGATCTTTTCCTCTGGACATTTCCAGGAGCACTTTTGTTGCATTTTCTGGGCACTAACATTTATATTGGGGGGGGGCGGTGCTTCCCACTTCCCCTAAGGGCAGGGAAGGAGTCTTCCTTCTTATGTTTCTCCAGCAGCAGCAACTTCAGTTTGTGCTTCATAAATATTTGCTGAATTGAATGAAAAGTTTTGGAAATGGAATCTAGAGGAAGGGCGAAAAGACCATTTTAGATGGCTGTGTGTGCACATCTTTCTTTTTGGATGTTTTCCTGAAAGCATCCATTAGGTCTTACATTGTGTGTTTGGTTTTTGATGAACCATACTTCTATAGGACTTATCTCCTGTGGACCTTTCCTTGGTTCTCCACAGAGAAATTTCCAGGGAGAGAAGAAGATTTTTCTGAATCAGAGTTTCCTGTAGCTTTAGAAGGGATGTGGCTTTTCTGTGAGCCCTAGAGCTCACAGGTGGCAGTCACTTACCTTGAAGTACTTTGTACCCATTTTGAGTCACTTTGGATTCAAGAGGTTGAGGGTCTGAATTTGGAAAGAAATAGCATCCATTCATCCAGAAGACATGAAGAAGCCAGCACTGGACTCAAGAGTTCTTCTTCTCATTATTTCTAGGAAAATCAGTTTCTATTTTTTTCTTTTTTGCCTCTGTTCCCTTTGACTTTTCATTCATCCTTTCCCTTGTCCTTAAGAGAATGGCCTTTCTTTAGGTTAGAAAGAGAGTCTGAGAAATGCTACTGTCCAGTTACATTCATGTAGTGGAAGGAAGGCTGGCTTCTGAATCAAAAAGACCTTTTCCAGCATCACCTCAGGTACATCTAGGCTTTACCCCAGAGGGCCTAGGCCCAGGCTGCTCTCCAAAGTTTTAAAAGGAAGAGATGCCTTAGTTGAAGGAATTTCCTCTCTGAATTCCCCACTGCACCCAAGAAGTCACAGGCTGGGTCCAAAATAACTTTTTTTATCTTCAGTAATTTAATCTTTTGTGAAAGCTAAACCCAAGCGATGTATGAAAGCACTGATAACAATACTAGTTTTTCCATAGTCCAAATGTTATGTCCGACTTTTCGTGACCCCGTTTGGAATTTTCTTGGCAGAGAAACTGGAGTGGTGTGCCATTTCCTTCTCTAGCTCATTTTGAAACTGAGGCAAGCAGGGTTAAGTGATTTTCCCAGGGTCACACAGCTAGCAAGTGTCTGAGGCCAGATTTGAATTCAAGTGCCACCTAGCCGCCCACCAAAGATTGATGCTACATATTAGGAAAATAGTAATAGTTAGGCTTATGTACAACACCTTACAGTCTGTGAAAGGTGTTCATCAGAGTGATAAAGAAACTGAGGCCCAGGGACTTGCCAAAAGTCGTGTAGATAATAAGCATCCGTTAGGAGTCAGACTCAGGTCTCCTCCTCCCATTACATATACTACTCAGAGTCTTGGTTCCTGAAGAACTTTCTCATCCCCAGATGAACCAAGAAGTTCTAAGTCCTTATGCTTGGAGATTCATATACAAGGATGGCCCTGGGTTCAGTCAGAGATTTGGGTTCCTTCGCATCAGGTTCAATACTCTTTGGCTCAGCTGTGACCATGTGACTCTCTACTTACTAAACCCCCTGGTTTCCAGTTGCTTCTTGAATCAAGTATAAACATTTCTGTTTAACCTAACGCCCCCCACAGCTTTCCCCACTTGCCCCCTCATCCCTAGTTTTCCAGCTTTGTTGGCATGACTGCCCTTCCTTCACTCTGCCATCCAGTCAAGCTGGTCTTCACTCTGTTTCTCCCATGCAGCATTCTGTCTCTGATCTCCTTGCCTTTGTATTGATCATTCACATGCCAGGAACGTTCTTCCTCCTGACCTCTACGCATAGAATTCTTCTTCTCTTTGGGAGGCTGCTTCAGCACAACTTTCTTCATGAAACTCTCCCTCCCCTTCTTTGCCTTATCCTATTTAAGGTTCTTATCTCTTTAGATAACTGACACATGCCTTCCAGATGCTTGTTGGAGGGTGTCTTTAAGGATGTAATTTCTCTTTGAGATCAAATGCTTTATTGTTTTTCAATAGTCAACAAAAAATTGGCTCATTGAGAGATGTAATCTTTATACCCATCACTCAATTTTGATACTGAAAGAGAGGGATGTAGAATCATAGGATCATAGACATAAGAAGAGATCTTAGGGACCAGATATCTTGTACAAGGTCAAACTTGCCCAGGATCTAAGTTATGGGATCTTTTTCAGAATATCATTTGGGAAAGACTTTCCATTCTCTCCTCACACCCTCATCAAAGATGTGCAAGATAAGGATGTAGATTTTTCTCATAAAGATTTTACACCATAGGGAAAGTGTTTATGTACAAACATTTTCTTGACTTCTTAGGAAAAAGACCAAAATCAATATTAAATTAAAACCTGGAACAAAAATGAGAGGAAAATAGGATGTCAAGTTGAAGCAGTTCCAATCTATCCTATTTAAACAAGTTGTTGATGCTGAAAATTTGGAATCAGGTTAAAGAACAGACATTAATATAGACTCACCATTTCCCACAGAACTAAGTTGATGCAAATTTATCATGCATTATTGAACAGAAATGTTCTCCATAATAAGGCCCTAATAAATGTTCAGTTCTTTGTGAGGATGTCTTGATGACCACCAAAAAAGAAATCTCAGGAGTTGGGAGGAACTCAGAATCACAAGCTAGGGCTGAATCAGAATCAAATCTGCATCCTAATCAATAGGTGGGAACCTGCTTTTGCTTGAAGACATCTGACAAGAGCAGCCCTTCTCCCTACCAGCCACACTATGGGTGATAGTGATACGCAGAGATGGAACCCAGGGCAAAAGCCTTAGGTTAAGGTGAATGTTCCCAAGAGGTCACACGTCACCCAGTTTGAATTTCAAACCTGACATTCTATAATACATCAATTAAATCTAGTAAAATAGAATTTCTTTTGCTGAAATAAGGCAGATGGGGGTGAGGAGAGCTGGCATTGCAAGAAGACTCCAAGACTGTGTCCATACGCCTCCAGCTTCAGGACGTTTGCCAAGGTGTGTTAGTTGTCGGCTTCTATTCCTTCTGTATGCATGGGTAGTTGCTCAGTTATTTTCAGTCATGTCCAACTCTCCATGACCCCATTTCAGATTTCCTTGCAGAGATACTGGAGTAGTTTGCTATTTCCTTCTCAAGTTTATTTTACAAATAAAGAAATAATGCAAGCAGAATTAAGTGACTTGTTCAGGGTCACCCAGGTAGTAAGTGTCTGAGGTCAGAGTTGAACTCAGGAGGATGAGTCTTCCTGATTCTAGGCCCACTATTGTATCCATTGCACCACATAGCTGTCCTATGCTTTGTATCATCTGTGGGAAAAGGACTTTTCAGGTGGTTGTGCATCAGATTCCACCATAGTCCCTGCTAAGATGCTTGCCTGACAGATCCAGATGCGATTTTAGTTGAAAATGCATATCCACCTGTCCATCTGTTCAGGCCCCAGCTCATAGCTTTTTAGGAAGCCAAATGCAGCCACTCAGGGTTCTGAGTGCTGCCACTCAGCTGGATTTGGACATCGCTCTTGCCAGTCTCGATCTAGTCTTAGGATTTTGGAGTAATTCAGAAGGCTGTCCAAACACCATTTCTTTTCCTAGTGAGTCCAGGCATGCTTTTGTGCCATTTCTGGTCTTTGCTACCCCAGTCCCCTTCGGGTACATCAGATTTAGGCTTGTTGGGAATCGCATTGGGTTAAGCTTGATACTTGGGGGGGGATCTTCCAGCTTATGAGTCTCCAGTAAAAAGGTTAAGAATTCAAGCTGTAAAAGGGGCCCTTTGTTTCTACCCCTGTTTTGTAGGAGAAACTCCACAGCCTAGTGTAGAAGGAGTAGGATGGGGAATTTGGAAAGACTCAGCTTCAAGCACCAACTCCAACTTTTCTTGGCTTTGTGATCAAGGGCATATGCCCAGTTCTTTCTAAGCCTCACGTGCTGAGGAATTACAAATGAGTCTCCAAGGATGATGTTAGGTGGGAATGAATAGGCTTCCACCCATAATGATGAGAGACTCCAAAGAAGAAATGTGGGATCAAAACCTGGCCACAGACTAGGGATGAGGATGAGGAAAAAGAACCAGTCATCCCTAATGACAGCCCCACCATGTTGGAGAAAAGCAAAGGAGGCCCCCAGCATGTTGAGTAGACCCCTTGTGACCAACTCAACTACAACCAGCAATAGTGATAATGGCAGTAATGCCTTAGGATGTGCACAGCCTGGAGGAGGGGCAGGCATGGATACAACTGAGAGGTTAGGAACCCTAGACGGATCACCCCCCGGCACGTTTGAGTCCAGATGGAGGGAACTAAGGTTGTGGGTGGGGGTTGCTTTGCACCCCTTAAAGCATCATATTAATGTCAATTATTATAAGGTATTTGTTATTTTTTTTAATCTTTAGAGTTAGGGTGAGGCTGAAACTGTCACCATGGCTACCTCCATAGCCCATCAAGGGGAAACCATGCCAAACCTGCTTGGCCTTTCTGCCAGGCTCAGACTAGGGAATCTGGAAGGAGGAGTCCCTTTTACTTTAAAGCAAGAGGCATCTATCCATCCGTCCATCCAACATCATAGAATCCTTTAGCAGCCTGGTGAAATCGATGGACTTCTCCTCAGAATAAGATTTTTAAATGCCTAAGATCCATAGATTGACAAAGGAAGCCAAATATATTGCAGCACAGTAATCAAAATATTTTTCAGAACCAGAGTTCACAGGAGCTTCAGGTTAAGCACCCTCTTATAAAAGCTCATTCTACTTTAAAAGTCAGTCAGCAAAAAGTTACAGTGTGCCAGACAGTGTGCTAAGCTGGGGGATTCAAAGAAAGAGAAAAGACAGCCCCTGCTTTCCAGGAGCTCAGCCTAACGAGGGAGGGAGACCACGTGCCAACCGTGAGGGACAAACAATACTCTCACAGCACAGATGAGGGCTGGACCAAGGCCAGAGGACACTCAAGGGAGGGTGGAACCAGCCCAGCTCACAGCAGTATCTAGGGAGGGATCTTTCCCCCTCTCCACCGCAGCTTTACAAAGTACCCAGAGGGATCATTGGTTCATAGATTGGGGACAGTAAATTGAGATGCCTTTCATCTAAGCCTGTCACTTCAGGACCCCTGTGAAATGATCCCTTGGGTGCTTGGGAGTCAGAAGATGGAGGTTCAGATCCCATCTCTGAGGCTTACATGGATGGCCAGGTGGCACAGTGAATATAGCGCTTGGCTTGGGGTTCCATATTGAGGGTGTGACCCTGGGCAAGTCACTTGATTTCTGTCTGTAGAGTAGGGGTAATAATGCCTTTGGTCTGTCAGAAGGGTTGTGAATCAAATGAGGGGGTGCTTATAAGGCCTAGCACAGCGCCTGGCCCGTAGGAGATGTTTCATCATTACTTCTGCAACTTTCGGCGCTAGTGTCCACATTTATGAGGTGAGGGGGTTGGCCAGATGGACTCTTTCTAGATCTGTGACTCTGGGACTGCATACCCAACCTTTGTGCACCCACCCGGCTGCAATCCTCCATCCTTGAAATGCTCTTGTACCTGTAAGCGTGTGCGTATGGCAGGATGTGATCTCTGCTACCAGGTATAACAAGGCCCACATAATTCTGGTTATGCTGATGTGTTATGGGTGCATCACCCCCAATGCCTGGCTTCCTCAACATCAGTGATTGCAGGCAAACAGAGTAGTAAATGAATTTTTTTCTGAAGCAGTATAAAGAGTGTAGGAAAAAACATTTCTCCAAAAGTGCTTACCATAAATATTGAGGACACTCTGCCAGTCCTGTATGATTGTGATACAGAGTTTTATATTTCAATAAACTGATTTCACCTGAAAATAAGAGCACACCTGGAACCTTGGCACACCCCTGTGATCTGCTCTGGGATACTATAAATGCTGGCTGGCAGAGCTCTTTGAACCCAGCTTGCTTGGAGGGGTCTCGTGCTGCTGCCAGGCACGGGAGGAAACATCCAGGAGGCTCATGTTGGACCCAGGGCAGCCTGTGTCTGCACATGCAACAGAGAGCCACTGCTATTTTAAAACCCTTTGGGATGCACCTGAAGTCCCTAACCCTCGAGTAAAGGGGAGATTGCCCCAGCAAATGGCATTACCACCTGCCAGGAAGACAGTCAACCAGGGGCCAGAGAATGTCTCATCTGTGAAAATACTCACTTTGCCTTAATTGACTTTCTCTGCAGGGATGAGTCCCTCTCACGCAGGACTCCTTCTAATGGAGCCTGGAAATGTTGTGTTGAAGGCCTCTGTAGGTCAGGAAGCTGGGTTTGGTACCTGGCCACCAGGCTCAGCACATCTTTGGTGGGAGTGACCTAATGCCTCAGAAAACAAGTCCAATCCAGTGCTGTGAGCATTTACTAAAAGCCGACTGTGTGCTGAGCATCAGGAGCATAAAAACAAGATGGAAAGCTGTTCTTGTTCAAAGGGTCTTCCATTCTAATTGTGGTATGTAAGATGAGATATGAGAAGCGAGGAGAGAACTCCTCCAAACTACTGGGGGTGGGGTGGCTTCCTGTAGGAGGCTGCTCATGGGCTGAGCCTGGAAGGAAGCTGCAGATGCTAATGATAGACAGGGAGCCTTCACTTTTTAGATGATAACTATGGTGCCCAGCTTTAATGTTGTGTAAACATTTATTAAATACCTCGTGTGTGGCGGCTGGGAGGTGGAGTGAGGAGAGAGTTGGACTTGGAGTCAGGGAGACCTGAATTTCTAGTGCCTTCCCTCTATAGCTAACTTACTTGTGTATATTAGCATGTGGTCTCCCCCATTAGACTGTAAGCCCCTTGAGGGCAGCAATTACCCTAGGACAATTCCTGGCACATAGAAAGTGCTTAATAAATGTTGATTGGTTAACACACACCAGCTGTGTGATCCTGGGCTACTCACTTAACCTCCCTGTGCCTCAGTTTCTTCAAATGCAAAATGAAGGTAATAGCTCCTGCCTCCCATGGTTCTTAGATAACATATGCAGATCGTTTTGACCAACTTTAAAGACTGTAGAAATGCTGGCTCATGTTATTACAGTGTCTGAGGTGCTGGGCATGCAGAGGGGTCTCTGTTCTATAAAGATATAACAGTTTGGTGGGAATGGTGTGCTTTGAGAAACAAGTCCTGAAAAAGGGAAAGGAAAGGAAAAGAAAGGAGCTAAGAAAGTGGGGGCAAGAAATGACCCTTCTCCCTCTTCCTGCCAAAATCTGATTTAGTTAATCCAATTCAGTGCATACAGAATAAGGACCTACTGTGTGATAGTTCTGTTTTAGATACTGTTTGGGGCTAGGAGTACAGAATAGGCCATTTCATGGTTCTTGCTCTCCAAGAGATTGCGGTTTCCATTGGGGAGTTGAGAAGCATCGTGGGATAAGGGAAATAGCCGAAGGAACCAGAGGACTTGCTCTGTAACTTAACTATTGATGGGACTGTCTGGTTTTTAAGGCCTCTGAATCTATATTTAGCATGCCACAGATCTGTGACTTGGGGAGCCCCCCCTGGTACCAGGGATGCCCGCCTGCCTCTGCATTAGACTCATAAGCCTCAACCAGTGCCTGGGACTCACAGCTTGAATGTGTCACACAGGGAGGGACCATAGGGTTTGGTGATTCCATGTCCAGCCTTCCCTCCACCTCTCCCCCCTGTCTTCCATCCCAGGACAGCCAGGGAATGCTCTGTATAGCCTCTGAGGTCTGGCTGTCGATTCAGTCCTGAGATGTACACGCTGGCCAGCCTATGGTGAAGCACCAAATGAGGGGTGGTCAGTGAGACCCTCACAGATCCATGCAGCACCTCTTACTGGCATTCCATGCTTCAGGTCTGGTCATAGTAACAATGATGATAGCAATATACCAGTATGTGGCAGATTACAAAGATCATTGCCTGTATTTGTTCAGTCAACCATCAGGCATTTATTAAATGGCGGCTGCATCCCAGGTGCTGTGCCAGGCACTGAGGGTACCAGTTCAAAGAAAGACATTCTCTCTGTCTCTGTTTCTCTCTGTTTCTCTCTCTGTCTCTCTCTGTCTCTGTTTCTGTCTCTTTGTCTTTCTGTGTCTGTTTCTGTCTCTCTCTCTGTCTCTCTCACACATACACACGCCTATACACACATGCATGTCATGGCTTTCTTTTCTTGCCTTCTCAATGGGTAGTTGGATGGGCAATTTGGAACTGCAAATAAAACTGAGTTTAAAAAAAACAGCCAAACAAATAATGAGACAATCCCTACTCTCCATGGGCTTGAGTTGGCTGTGATTGGGGTGACCTCCTGCTCCTCCATTCTGTGTGTTTGTCCAGAGCTGAGCCATTGGCCATGGACGTGGCAGCTCTGCATCCTGTTCTGCTGCTCTTTTTTGAGGCTCTCAGGATGATGGCCTCATCCTGGTACCTGAGTGGGCAGCATTATGTGTCCGTTTTCGCTTTTGGTGATGTGGATTGTGCTCGATGCTGCTGCGGAGCCCTGGGGAGGGAGCCAGGGTAAGTCCCCCTGGGTAGACCAGGAGGAAAGAACTACTTGTCTTCTTAAAACGAGGGGGGCTGAACGATCCGCAGTCAGGCTCTCCTCAGCAGACTGGGCTTAGGCCTCCTCCTCCTCCTAGTTCTTTCCAGCTTTCTCTGAGGGGCGTTCTTCGCCCTTGAGAGTTAGAGTTCATTGAGGTCGGGGGCTGTCTTGTCTGTATTTGTATCTTCATCACACAACAGGCTTCCTAGCACTTAATATGCAGTTAATAAAAGTTTCATCTCTCTGTCCTCAGGATTATAGCTGATGTGGGGTGGAGGTAGGAGGTCAGTGACTAGGAACGAGGAACCAAGACTGAGCAGAAGTTTAGCATTTTCTTCAGTTAATTAAAAACCTTTTCTGAGAAGGGGCCCACAGTCTTCACCAGACTGTTCAAAAGGGATCCATGACTTCTCATTCATTTTCCTTCTCTTTGTGTTTTTTTTAATAACCTCTCCTTACAATATTTTGAGTTCCCCCAAAATGTTTCTATAATCCTTCCTTTAAAGGAACTTGACCTTGAGAAGAGGTCAGGACCCTCAGAACCGAGGAACCACTTAAAAGCACAATCTGAGGCTATCAATCAGCCACCAAGCATTTATTGAACAGCTTCCAGAGCCTGGCACTACCCTAGGCCTTGGGGATCCAGAGACAAGCTGAAAGGCTGACTGTCCTCTAGGTCTGGGGGGGCAGACAGTATAGACATACGTAGGTATATACAGATTAAATTCTAGATAACTTGGGCCAACATTCTAGCAGCCAAGGGGATCCAGAAAGGGTGGCAAATTTTGAAGGGGCAGAGGTAAGGAGGGACTGGCAAGGCCAGAGCAGGCTGAGGGAGATGGAGTCCACCAAGCAGAGGAATGCCTAGTAATTCTCCATGGCCAGGGCTGGGGCTTGGCTCCAAAGGGCTTTTTGAACTCCAGAGTCGCTTCTTTCTGTGCCTAGAGGTAGTAGGGAGCCACTAATGTTTATTGAGGAGAGGGATGATCCTGGTTTAGGAAAACCGCTTTGGCAGCAGCAGTGGCAAGGAGGGAGTTGTCTTCCTAAGACGTGAGGGAGGTTATTTTGCCAATGTCTCCCTGAATATCTAGTGGTCATTCTTCCTTGATTCGTTGGCTTTCTTAAAGGAAAGTCATTTTGTTTCCTTTGGAAAATAGACAGGATATTTTTTGATCCTCTCAGAGTGTTGGCAGATAACTCATTACAAAGCACCTCGAATCCACAAATGAAAGGAGCTGTACACATGGGAATAATTAAATATTTTCCTATTATTGTAACTATTAACAAACTGAAAATGCTCGAGCAACCCTCTGCTAATATCAGTCATATTGGCAATGAGCACTGGAATAATGTTTTCCAGTTCCATGCTCCCATGCCCTGGGTTCTACCTTGGGCACTTCAGCCTCCCTCCTCACTGCTTCTTCCCCTAACAGAAACGAGGAAGAGCTCAGAAGTCCATGATCCCAGGATACTGTTTGAAGTAGAAGCTCATTTTATGGCAGTTCCCTGAACATAACTCTCTATCTCCCGTCTCTGGGCCTTTGCATTGGCTATCTCTCATACCTGGAATGCTCTCCCTCTTCCCCTTCTGCCTTATAGTTTCCCTGGTTTCTTTCAGACTTCTGAGGACCCTAACCATAAACGTAGATTGCCCCAGTGAGTGGTATTGCCACCTTCTAGGAAGACAGAGTCAATGAGAGCCACCCATGGGCAGAGACCACCTCTTCATCTCTGAAAATGTTCTCTTTGTACCGTGCAACTTTCTCTGGACGAACCCCTCACCAAGGACTCTTGCTAAGGGTTACTGGGGATGCTGTGCCGATGGCCTCCACTGCCCATTTGGTGCGTGAATGCCAGGCTCAGCACTTCCTTGGTGGGAATGGCCAGATGCCTCTGGAAACAAGGCCAGCCTAGTCTTATGAGCCGGGCCCTGTGGTCTAGGACCAAGACTGACCATTACATTTCCATCTCGTCCAGCTTTAGGTGATTCACAACAAGAATACTCACAGAAAGGGCTTCCTTGTCCTCATCAGTTTTTCTGTTCTTATCCCCAAGTTTCCCTATGCCTGGCTTCATCCTATTTCTGTAATCTTGCCTGGGAATGGGAGAGCAAGAGATCCCTGCTCTGCATCTGTAAGAAGAGGAACCGTACAAGTAGGAACTAAATATAGTGAGCATATATTAATCCTTGCCTGAAATATATTCCACCTCCATGTGACACGGTCCTGGGGAGCCAGACGTTTGGAGTCGGGCATTTCATCTCATGCATGCTGTGGCTGAGGCGTTCCCTGCCAGGTTTAAATCCTGCTGACATTTGGTCCTGCATCCCTCGATTGTGAGAGCATTTAATTAAACTCATGTTGTTAAACATTTGGGGAACAAATGAGTTGCTATGTCTGTGTTATCCTGATGAGAATAATGACCATACTCAATTAAGACCCAATTCATTGAGCGACATCGACATGTTGAATTAGATGCAACTCTTGGAGGATGGCTGCTCCGTGACCCTTGACAGGACTGGTGTGACAGAATGGCCTGTTCCTGTCTTTACTAAGCACACCATTGGAGAAGGAGCTTGTTTGCTTGAATTTGAGGATGTAGGGCAGTGTTTTTCTTAGGAAAAATAGTCTCTCAAAGTGTCTGATACACACAATGAGCAAGCTTTTATCCCAGTATCAAAATACTGTTTGATATGAATGTCAAGACAAATGGTGGGTTAAATAAAATTATGAATTTAAAAGAAAAAACCTTACAGGTTGACAGTCTGTGCTGCTCTTTGTGGCTGTTAAGGTTGGCATGTTTGTGTCTGTTGGTCTTAAAAAGGGAGGTGAGATTTCGACTCTTTATTTAAAGTACTGTGGAGTTCCTTTTCAATGCTAGGGTTGAGAAGAGCTGTTTAATCCACAGGGATTTAAGGAGGAATGGGAGCATGCTCAGTGCCATGCTTATCCTGGGGAAGTTGCTCAGGAAGCCCATGACCTATTCTGTCCTCTCGAGGAACTTGGGGTCTAATTGGGGGGACAGGGTTAATGGCACTAATTATCAGATTGTAGCTGATTGCTAGGAATTTAGTAGAATAAGTGCTCCTTGAGGGGACAGTCTGTATCGCACAATGTGCCAGGGTTTTTTTTTTAATTGGACTGTGATTTCATCAGGGTTGGAAGATCTGGGTATGTGTCAGTATGTGTCCGAGATAGGTTCTACAGCCTTGAAGGCCATCTCCTGATCTGCCTTGCCAGGCTGTCTCTTTCCTGGAGCACAGAGTTGCTTATTAAGTGTTGGTTGACTTACTGATAAGTGGGGTTATTAATGACTCTAAGGCCAATGGAGTTTGGAGAAGGGAGAGGGCAAGGCAGATGGGAGAATACAACCTCCTGGTGGTTTCAGACAGGAGGGAGGTCATGGATTTGTCTCTATAGAAAGTATTTTCTAGATGGGGAGTATTCATCATAGCTCATAGTCTTCAGATTTGCAGAAGACTTTTCCTTGTAATAGCCCAGTGAGTTGGGTAGTACACATATCATCCCCATTTGGTAGATGAGGAGACTGAGGCATCTAGTTGCTATTGAACAGCCATGCCTTCCAATCTGCACATGTGCAGTAAGGGGCAGAGAGACAATATGTCAGTTGAAGTCTTCTGCCTCTAAGATCAGTTCTCTTTTCCATTCTTGTAGGATCAAAGATAAGGAGACATCAATGGAAAGTTCTGGTAACAATGTGAAGACCAGATGGGAGGAGGATGTAGGACCCACATGCTAGAGAGTAGAAAACATTGGGAAAATAGAGTAGGACCCAGATTATGGAACATCAAGAATACCATACGGAGAATCTCAATTCTTATATGGGTATCATCTTCTCATTGTGTCAGAGGTGGACAGATCACTAAAGCATACATTTAGCTGGAAAGGACCTTATTTGTAACAGTCCAACCCCTTGATTTTATATAGTAGATGAGAAAAAGATTCAGAGGTGAGGTGACTTACCCAAGGTCATGCAGGTAACACATGTCAGAGCTGGGAATGGAAGCAAGGTCCTTTACACTTTTCACTGTGTCATAGGCACTCTGTGTTTAATGTTGGGTTTGAAGGCCCAAAGGCTGTTGTGTCTGGCCACAATGGGTAGATCCTGGTGCCTCACAAAGAGGAGAGAACAGAAGTGAGGTTGGCATGATATCCACAGCATCCGTTGTTCTGTCAGGAATAGGAATGCTTCCTCATCGAAACCACAGCGCCTGTGTCTTGAAGTCTGCTTGCTTTGTCATCTGTATTTGGTAGGCCTACAATCGCCATCCCATCTTGTTGAGGTTTTTCATGAATCCTCCTGAGGTCTCGAGGAGTCCCCATCACTGGTTCTCTCAACATTTCACAAGACAACCCATTAGTCAGGCTGCCCTCTTTCTTCTTACTCTTGCTCCATGACCAGCGTGGCTCCTTTTCCTTTTCTTCCTTTATTGGGTCTCTCTGACATCATAAAGGTGTACAAATCATCCTTGATAATCTGTTGCCATCTGCCCACTCCACCAAGTACCTTTAAGGCCCTGCTGTTTTCCATGGCTGGCCCAATATAAACTGCAAACAGAAGTGCCTCCATCTTTTTTCCTAATGGCTTCCATGATACTAGTAGACCTGTGCCATTTTGGCATTTTTTACTATGCCAAGTGTTCATGTTTAGCAGTATTGTTTAGTTTATTGCGGACTTGGGGTTGAAAGGACCCAAGTTAAAATCCAGCCTCAGACGCTTACTAGCTGTGTGACCCTAGGCAACTCAGTCACTTAACCTTTCTGAGCCTTATTTTCCCCATATGTAAAATGGGGATAGTAACACACCTGTCACAACCTTGTTCTAGGAGTTTTGCAACTGTTAAGGTGCTCTGTCATTGTTAATTGTTAGCATTATTGCGTATTAAGCTTTTATTATATGAAATGACTTATGACTTAGTGTGGGATAAGGAAGACAGTCCCTGGTTCCAAGGAAAGCCATCCATATGAGATGGAGCAGTGAATTTCCAGTCTCTGTGTGTTCAGGGCTAGGTATCCATTTCAGTAGTCGAGGCCTGCCAGCAAAAAGATCAGATGTCACCCATCGGCAGGTGTGTGGGGCTGGCATATCCTGCAGTTGGCACAGAGAGCACCTCCGAGAACTGGGGATAGGGTGGAAGGCAGTGCTGAGGGGAACGAGTGGGATGAAGCTGAATTTCTGGAGAACTTACTTGTAGGAAAGGGGGAGCATCATGCTAGTAGGCATTGGTGCATTTATTGTATTTATGTCTCCAGAACATAGTAGATGCTTATGATTAAATAAATCTAGCAGATAGGTTTAGCCAGAGCTTGGGCCAGCTGTGCTTCTGAGGGGAGTAGCGTGGTATCATGGAAACAGCATTGCCTTTGGAGCCAGAGTATGTGGGTTCAAATCCAGCCACAGAGGACTGTGAGCTAAGGCAAGTCACTTCACCGTTGTCTGTTCTCTCTGTCAAACGGGGGAGCTCAGTTAGATTGCCTCTGAGGTTCTCTTGAGTTCTTGGACTCCGATTCTGTTTTTCTCTGCTCTGTCTTCTTTATTCCTTCTTATTTTCAGCACTTTCCCTAGAGGCTCGTAGAGAGAGGAGGTAAAAGGTTGAGGCAGGTGTGAGGCACGATGGCGTGGTCAAAAACAGAAACGTTAAAGTGTCCTTCTTGGATTAACTGTGAGAAGATAGCTGAGTACAGATTCTCCTTCTTTTATTGGATTAGAACTGCATTTCCTGAGAAGAACAATTCAGTGCTCAGTGTCTGTGTTTCATTGTTATGTCAGAGCCTGAGGGTATAATGAATGTGTTTTCTAAATGCTTTCTATTGGATAAATGACATATATCATTTGCTTGTAGTAAAAATTTATTCTAAACCATTGCATGATAAATTCAATGTCATGTCATGCTTAAAGAAGGATGACTGGATTAGTTCTTCCAAGCAGCCTGCCTATCTCCCACCTTGGCAAGGGTCTCAACAGACCCTCACCTCACCTTTCCTTCCAGCTTCCTTCCAAATTTTTGTGATGGCTAAAAACTATTCCCCCCTCCCCCACCCCCGCCAAGAAGAAAAGGGACAAATAGGAGGAAATGCCTTCAAGGCAGTTCCTATGTTGCCCAAATTTATGCCACTGAAATCTTGCTAAAAGCATCATAAATAGTGTGGCGTGCTCCTCCCCCCAGCAAGGGCCAGGCTTTTGGAATCACTCACTCACTCAGGGTTCTTGGGAAATGGGATTCCTGGGACATGAACCAAATAGCATTTCCTGCACATTTCTCATCTGTCATGTTTCTCACATGTCAGAAAGTGAAGGTGAGACCGAACGAAATTGTTTTTATTTACCGAGCCCCCTAAATCAAATAAAGTATAAAACAAATGCTATTTTTTTTTAAAAAAAGAATGCCAACACGGAGGGCTTGCAGCAGAGGACCACAGAGGAGGAAGTGGATGCTTTCAATTCAATTCCAACCAGCATTTATTAAACGCCTCTTATGAGCCAATGACCCAGTCACTGCTCTGGGGTCTCAGTGCCCTGAGGCAACTCTACAAAACAGGAAGCCACCAAGGACATGTTGGAGTGTAATGGTGGATGGAGTTTCCTTACTGAGAAGTAAGGAAAGGGTTGCTGGAATTGGGGAGGTATAACCCGAAAAGAAAAGGCTTGGGCGGGGGACATGATAGCTGTCTTCAGGTATTTGAAGGGCTGTCATGTACATCAGGGACTAAGTGACTTTGGGACCAGAGGGGAATGAGCCAGAAACTGTGGGTAGAAGTTGCAAAAAGAGAAAATTTAGGCTCAAAGTTAGGGAAAAAAATGTTAGAGTCTCTTCAAGGAATGGAGGTCTTCAGGCAGAGGCCAGAGGATGCCTTGATGGGTGTGTCCAGGGGATTCCTTTCCTGGCTGGCTTGGGTTCTCAGACCACAGGGATGCAAAGACGAAAAGACCAGTTCTTGGACTCGCTTCTCTGGCAATGAACCTTTGGCTCCTGAGTCTCTCTTTTGAGGTAAAATGGTAACTTGGGGACCTGGGATCATAGATGTAGGAGTCAGGGACCTCAGTGGTCAAAAGTGCCCTCACATGAAAGAAACCAAGGCAAGATCAGAATCAGAGTTTCTGATTGTGTGCCCATTACCCTTCTGCCTGGGTTCCTATTCAGGTTCTGCTGCAAATACTACCCGTATGATGACCTTGGGCATGTCAGCCTGACATCTCTGGTCCAGTCTTGCCTAGAATGAGAAATACTGCCATAGCCCAAGATCCCTTTTGGCTGGCTTTGGGCAACTTCACTCCAAGGGCCATCCCCTGACAGCTGAATCAGGGACTCCTCGTCCATTTCAAGCACCAGAGTCTCACTAATGGAGGCAGAGGCTTCATGTAGAGGGACTCCCCTTGGTTTGTCCTGGCAGGCATGTCCAGTATAAGCCACGTTGCCATGTTGGGGTAGGGGGATGTTCCTTGTGTAACTGGCTTAATTTGGCTCAAAGATACCCTAGGCAGGGATGAATCTGATCTGTCAGAGGCACTTGGATCATTCTTTGCTTGCAGTGAGTGTTCTCAGAATAATAAAAAAAATTATATAAAATACAAGACTATTTGATGACTTTTCCCTATTCATTTTAATTTGGATTCTGGCTTAAACAAGCAAACAATGAAAGACTTTCTATTTCTAGCCTCCTTGGGCATTACTTCCCAATCTGCAGTTTCAAATGCAGCCCCTTTGGCTATTTCTCTTTTCCCTTTCATGACCCTCCATCTCCCTGACTTTGCACAGGCTCTTCTCCCAGACCTGGAGTACACTTCTTTGGTCCTTTTCTTTTAAGATGTGATCCAGGCACTCTCTTGTGCATGAAACTTTTCCTCTACCCAGCTGCTCATTCCTGCCCTCCAAACCAATCTTGTATTTTACTACTTAAAATGTATTTGTGCTTATTCATTCGGTGTTTGTGTTGTATAGCTTTGTTTGTGTGCTTGTTCTACCCCATTAAAATGTAAGTTTCTTGTGAGTAGGGATTGTTTCATTCTTTGTACTTGTAACCCCAGAGCCTTGCACAGGGCCTGGCATATAGTAGGTATTTAATTTTCTTTTTTAAAAATTAATTTATTTGTTTTCAGTTTTCTACAGTCATTTCCATAAATCTTAGATCTCCTTCCCCTCTCTTTTCTCTCTCCATCCCCTTTCCCTCCCTGAGACAGTGTGAAATCTTATATGGGCTCTACATATATGTTCTTACTAAATACATTTTTTCCTTAATCATGTTGCATGGAAAAATTAAAATGAATGGGAGAAACCACGAGAAAAAACACCACAAAATAAAACAAAACAGAAAAAAAAATGATCTGATTCATTCTGTGATCCAGTTCCATAGTTCTTTCTCTGGATGTGGAAGGCATTTTGCCTTGAGTCCATTGGGAATTTTCTAGGTCCTTGCATTGCAATGAAGTACTAAATCTATCAGAAACTGTCTTCACACATTGTGGTTGTTGTTATGTACAAAGTTCTCCTGGTTCCGCTCCTTTCACTCAGCATCAGTTCATATTAAATCTTTCCAGACCTCTCTGAAGTCTTCCTGTTCCTCATTTCTTATAGCACAATAGTATTCCATTACATTCATATACCACAGCTTGTTCAGCCATTCCTCAATTGATGGGCATCCCCTCAATTTCTAGTTCTTGGCCACCACAAAGAGCTGCTATAAATATTTTTGTGTATGTGGGGACCCTTTCTCATTTTTATAATGTCTTGGGAATACAATCCTAGAAGTGATATTACTGGGTCAAAGGGTATGCACATTTTTGTAGCCCTTTGGGCATAGTTCCAAATTACTCTCCAGAATGGTTGGATCAGCTTACAGCTCCGACAGCGAATTAGTGTTCCAACTCACCTACATCTTCTCCAACATTTATCATCTTCCTGTTTTGTCATGTTAGCCAATCTGATAGGTGTGATGCGGTACCTTAGGGTTGTTTTGATTTGCATCTCTCTAATTAAAAGTGATTTAGAGCATTTTTTCTTTTTCTTTTTTTTTGACTTTACCCAAATGATTTGGAGTATCTTGGAGTATCTTGATTGGAGTATCTTGTCTCATCTGAACTCGTACCTCTTTTTAACTCCTTTTATAATCATAGCAGCTATGCTTTATCAAGTACAAAAGATGTGCAATATGATTTTCTCATAACTGTTCTAGGATATGTCATTTGAAGTATTGATATGCCCATTTTACAGATGAAGGAAGAAAATGATTCTATGACTTGATTAGAGTTACCTAGGTGTGTGTCCGGATTAGGTTTCAAACACCTTCCCCTGGTTAGTTCATGATGCCTTTCTTGTTTTGATTTGCATCTCTCTAATCAAGTGATTCAGAGCATTTTTTTGTGTGACTATAGATAGCTTTGATTTCTTCCTCTGAAAACTACCTGTTCATATCCTTTGACTATTTATCAATTGGGAAATGACTTGTATTCTTGTACATTTGACTCAGTACTCTATATACTTTAGAAATGAGACTT
>CM053771.1:534664423-534760565 GCA_028658325.1 Potorous gilbertii | reverse complement strand
GCAAAAACTTTTCAATTTAATATAATCAAAATTATCCATTTTGCACTTCATAATGTTCTCTATCTCTTGTTTGGTCAAAAATTTCTCCATTCTCCATAAATCTGACAAATACACTATTCCTTGTTCCCCTAATTTGTTTATGGCATCAATATTTATATGTAGATCATGTGCCCATTTGAACTTTATTCTTGTGTACAGTGTCAGGCCTTGGACTATGCCCAGTTTCTGCCACACTGTTGTCCAGTTTTCCCAGTAGTTTTTGTCAAACAGTGAGTTCTTATCCCAGAAGCTGGGGTTCTTGGGTTTATCAAACAGTAGTTTGTTATATTCATTGACTGCTGTGTCTTGAGTACCTAACTTATTCCACTGGTTTATTCCTCTATTTCTTAATCAATACCAAGTGGTTTTGATGATTGCTGCTTTATAATACAATTTGAGATCTTCCCTAGCATTTTTTTTTCATTAGTTCCCTTCATATTCTGGACCTTTCATTCTTCCAGATGAATTTTGATATTATTGGTGCTTAATAATTTTCAAAAACATATGTTTATATTGTTCACATACATGTGTGCATATATGTGCACATGTACATTTAAAGTTACAAAATGCTTCATACACATTATAATAGAATGTAATCTCCTCCAGGGCAGGAGCTGTTTTACTTTTTAGCTTTGTATCCCTAGGACAGGGCCTATTAAGTAGTAGGTGCTTAGTAAATGCTCTTTGAATGAATTATTTAATTTGAATTCTTACAACAAGTCACTGAGAATAGCAGGCAGTGTGGTGCAGTGGGTAGGTCACTGCACTTAGACTCAGGAAGACCTGATAGCTGTATACATCCTCTGTCTCTGTTTCTGTGTCGGTATTGGTGTCTATGTCTGTGTCTCTGACATCTGTGTCTGTCCAGCATGAAGAAGACTTGGGTCAGGAACTAACTGGGCACCGCTGGTAAATTCTTAACTTCTTGATAGTGTCTTTTCTTTTTCTGTAAATTGGAGTTGATAACAATAACTGTCATTTATATGCTGCTCTAAGGTTTGCAAACAACTTTATATACATTGTCTCATTCAGTAATCCTGGGAGATAGGTCTTATTATTGTTCCTATTTAACATCTAAGGAAACTGAGGCATACAGACTTAAAATGACATCCAAGGTCATTCAGTCAGTCAAGTGTCTGAGGCAAGATTTGAGCTCAGGCCTTCCTGACTCTTTCTACTGCTCCATAGCACTGGGTTGATATGAAGATCAAACAGAACCTTTGTGTTGCACTTGGCTTGCCTTAACATGTTGTAATTTCTTTTTTTTTTTTTGGTTAGGTGACCCTCATGACTCTTATTTTTGGCACTTCAAACATTTCCTGATATCCTCTCCTCCTCACACAAACTTAGCCCTTGTCCCCATTTTTTCAAGGTAAAATATTTAAGTAAAATTAACTGACAGATGTATTATTTGACACAGATTATCACTATCTAAGAAGAGAAACTTTTCCTTTCCTGTAGGGCCTGAAATAAGAGACATCATGGCAGATAGAGAACCCACCAAGATGCCTGGAAGACCTGAGTTTAGGTCCCACTTCTGACACACTGGCAGTGTGGCTCTGGGCTTATCACTCGATGCCACTGCTTAAGGCGTCTCCCTTGTACTCCAGGGTGTAGCAAAGCAGATGATCCACACTGGTGCACTTTCCTCACCAGAGACGCTCCTGGATCCGTCCCTTTCCTTGTCCCTCTAGATCAGTTTCACATCTAGCTTTTCTGTATCTCAAAAAAAATCTCAAGCTGGTTTCTTAATAAATAAGCGAGTTCCCCAAAGTCATATGTTATTTAGGTTTGTTGTCTTGTAAAAAGCATTTCTGACTTGGCCCAGCATCGGTTTTCTGGATAAATATTCATTATCACAGACAAGTTCTGACTCAGACATTGGGCTTAAAAACCCCAAACCCCAAACCAATCACAGGGCTCAGCTCCATAAAATCTCTGACAACCAGACACAAAGAAATGTAAACATCTTGCCTTTGTCCTTTATTAGAGTCTTTTAGAAATATCAAGATGCTATTAGAAAAACATTGTTCTTGGCTGGCAGTCCCATGTGCTTGATGCTTCTGCTGGAGTGAGTTTTTACATTGGTCTTATAAACTTGGCAAAGCTGAGTTTATGATGGGATTCTGACAGCTCTGTAACTCGGGTGGACGCTCGTGGGTATCATTTCATTACAGCCTTGTCTCGCCTTGTTAGACAGATGATGGAGAACTGTAGATACACTGTGCTGGATGGGCTCTGTCTCGTGGGCACTGAGGGTCAATTGAGGTATCTGCCCCATGGGTCCTCCCATGGGTCCTCCTTGGGGCACCCCAAGTCATTATTCATGATAGACTTTTCTGCTGTTTTGGTGGCTCATGTGGATGTTTCCCTCAGAGATGCTGGGGAAGTTGTACAGACAAACCCTTCTAGGTAGATCTTTATTTGGCTACTTGGTGGGATGGCATTTTGGATTTTACTTATGAATTCAATTTAACCATAGAACTTCCAGCGGGGTTTGGAGATCACTGTTCCAAACTCCCCACTCTACCCATGAGCTTGAGGCCCAGAGAGATTGAGATCACACAGTCCGTTAGTGGCACCTCTGGGACTTCACTTCTGTCTCCTGACCCTGAGTCCAGGGCTCTGTCTGCGCTTGTCTGTTGGCCACAGAGGGTGTTTTATAGCCCCTCCCCCAGTCTCCTGTCATCTTTCTGCATCCCTGCTCCTCCAACATTTCTGCCTCTCGGCTGGTCAGTCAGTAAACATTTATTAAGTGCCTACTGTGTGCTAGGGACTAGGAAGACAGGGACAAAAATGAAACACTCTCCACCTTCACTGAATTTACATTTTGTCAGTGCTTACACACACATTCATACACATATACACATACCACACACACTCACACACACACATACTCATACGCACATATACACACACACTCATACACACACGTACACACAGACTCATACACACAGACACACATTCATACACACAGACACTTATACACACACTCATAGACACACACACCACACACACTCATATACACAGATACGCACATATATACATACAGACACACATACACACACTCATACACACGCATACTCATACACATACATACACACAAACACTCATACACACACTCATACAGACACACACTCATACAAACACACACAGACACTCATATACTTAAACACTCATACACACATACTCATAGGCACACACACACTATACACTCATACACACATATACACACATACACACACTCATACACACAGTCATACTCACACACACTCTTACACTCATACACACAGTCATACTCACACACACTCTTACACTCATACACACAGTCATACTCACACACACTCTTACACTCATACACTCATATACACACTCGTACAAACACTCATACACACATTCATAGACACACACACCACACACACTCATACACACATTCATACACACAAATGCTTATACATACACACTCATACACACATACACACACAGACACACACTCATGCACACACACTCATACACACACACCACACACTCATACACACTCATACAATCATACACAGACACACACTCATATACACACTCATACATACACAGACACACACACTCAGACACACAGTCAGACACTCATACATACACATACACACACTCATACTCACACATACTCTTACACTCATACACTCATATACACACTCATACAAACACTCATACACACATTCATAGACACACACACCATACACACTCATACACACATTCATACACACAAATGCTTATACATACACACTCATACACACATACACACACAGATACACACTCATGCACACACACTCATACACACACACCACACACTCATACACATTCATACAATCATACACAGACACACACTCATATACACACTCATACATACACAGACACACACACTCAGACACACAGTCAGACACTTATACATACTCATACACACAGGCACACACACTCATACACATACACACTCATACACACACTCACACACACAAACACACATACTCATACACACACTAAAGTGAAGGAGATCAGAAGCCCTTACCTTTACTTAAAGTTGACAAACATCAACAGCAATGATAGCATCAGTAGCTAATAACAGTGGCTTCCATTTATATAACACTGACTCTGTGCTGAGCACTTTACAACCGTATCTCATTCAATCCTCACAACCATTCTGAGAGCTTGGTATCACTGTTATTCCCATTTCACAGATGAGGAAACTGAGACAGGCACGTTAAAGTGACTTGCCCAGGCTCACACAGCCAGTAAGTATCTGAGCTGCATTTGCGCTCAGTCCCTCTAGCTCCAGGCCAGGTGCGCTGTGCACTGTGGAGCCCTAGCGGCCTGTTACCAATCTACGTGCATGTATATTTCAGTTGTGAAATTGATGAATCCACTCCCTAGGACATGGGCTTACTTCAAGCTGTGGATCCCATGTTAACATTTCACTGAGCCAAGCACCGAGCAGGGAGCTAGTGTGCAATGGTCCAAGGTGTTCTGTTGGGTTAGTTTACCACCACGGTTGCTGTTGCCCTTTCTGTGCCATGTCTGGAAGGTTTGTCAGTGGTGCTTGCTGCTATTGGCACTGACCCTCCAAGTGTCCAAAGTCATACTAGGTAACCACTGTCCATCCTTCCTTCCTTCCTTCCTTCCTTCCTTCCTTCCTTCCTTCCTTCCTTCCTTCCTTCCTTCCTTCTTCTCCCTCCCTCCCTTCCTTTTCTCCCTCCCTCCCTCCCTTCTCATTTAGGCCAAGGAAGGATTCAGACAGAATGCTTTAGGAAAAATTGAGGAGGCTCACAGATTTAGAATTGGATGTGTCTTCACAGTTCTTGAGTGCGTTTGTTTTTCAGCCCCTAAGGATGGCATTGTATGGAGAACTGAGGTGATTTGCAGTAAGTGGCAGATTTATTATCTGAAGCCCATTCTTCCAGTCCTAAATCCAGCCCTGTTGCCTCTCTTCAAACCGTTGCTGCCTCCAGAAGGATGGGAGAACATTTTCAGTGTGCAGGGGAAGTGGTCCAGGGTCAGAATCTGCTTCAGGCGTATCCCAGCAGGATGCTCTGGATAAATATCCCAAGGCAGGAAAGAACTTCCTGAGGTCAGGCATAGCAAGTTGTCCAGCTTGGGTGGATGGTGGAGTCCATACAGAGGAGGGCTGTGATCTCCACCTGGCCAGGTGGCTGGAGCCAGACTGTAGGGCCCTTCCATGCTGGAGGAGTTTGTTTTGATCAGCTCTTACAGACAATAGGGAGCCACTGAGGGCGTTGAAGGCAGAATCTGCCTTGTGCGTGAGTTAGCATACAGTGGTAGCTGGGAGTAGGTGGGATGGGAGAGAGATCTTAGAGCCACCCATGTTAGGGGCCAGTGGAGAGGTAGGGAGGCTTGTCACTCCCATCTGAGATCTTGGAACAGAGGCTGGATTGCCACCTATCAGGTGGCAGATCCTGTGCCAGGTTCTTGACCTATGAAGACTAGAATGGAACAGTTGCCCTCAGGGTGCTTATACCCTCTGGGGGAGACAGCAGCTACTCTTAGAAGTACATACAAACCTGTAATAAGTAAGTGCAAGGTAGTTTGAAGGGGGAAGCCCTCATGTCTGGAGGGGTCAGAAAAGGCCTCATGTCAGAAAGATATGGAGAGGAGAGATGGAAATTCCAGCGTAAGGCATTGCAGGGAGCTGGATTCTATGACAGAATCATAGAGTGCAGGAAGAGTAGTCACGTGTAATAAGTCTAGAAATATAGCTTGAAAACGAGTTGTGAAAAGCTTTAAACCTCCCAAGGGAATTCTGTATTGAAGCCTACAGACAAGAGGGTATATCAGGGTGTCTTTTTTGAATGTGGATTAGGCTAACTGACTGATGGGCTCCCTTCTCACTCTGAAGTTCTGTGATTCTGAATAGTGACTGAGTTTCACCTAAAAAATTAATACATTTTCACCTCCAATATACAGAAATGGTTTCTAGGCCTCCTTCCACTTCACACATTTCTAGGTGGCTGGGCCTGATTAAGCAAAATGAGTTGTTTGGTTATTTCCCACTGAGAGGAGTGTTCTTTTCTCTTCCATGACCACTTCCCATGACTGTGAAAGTTGCTAGAGATTGGAGGCTTCTGGCTACTGGCTACCCATAAAGTCTCCACAGTGGGCAGTGCCTTCTTTCTCCTGTTTGATGGGTAGGTGATTATGGTGTAGTTTGAAATTTCTTGTTGCCAATTCTTCTACTGTGTCCTTAATGCCGTTTTCTAATTTTTAATTAGGTAGAATGCATCCCTAGACTATCGTTGTCAGAAAGTTCACCCTGCCCCTCTTCCCAGCATCCCTCCCCCCTCCCCTCCCCCCGCCCCAGAAGCCCTCCATTCAGCAGAAATGTGAGAATTTTTTTGACCTATTGAGTAGATGAAGTCTGATTTCATGAAAGTCATCTGGTGGAAGCCCTGGGTTATGACCTTGGTTCATTGTGGGTCAGCTTAGTTGACTTCTCACAATTAAAAAGAGATTTCATATAAGCTTGTCTTGCTGGCAAATATTGAAGCATCCTTTCATGCACTTAGATCACTAAAATTGGCAGTCCCTGGAAGAGCCCTTGGCATGTTTCTCTTCTCATTAATATAAATTAAATTCCTTGGTAGATGTGGGTGTATATTGTATTTGAGGGAAATGTTTCATGGACTGACATACAGCATTCCCATTTTTTGGATTACTCTCTGATCTTCCTAGGCTTGAGAAATGCCTCTTCTTGTGACCCATGAAGAAATTAGTGCTTTTGCAAAAAGTTAAAACTGTGTGTTTGGGTTAGCTGTTTTCCAGAATTATTTATTTTCCCTTATTTCATTTTCTGTTGAATAGAACATGAATTCTGTGTTATCATAGGGGAACAAGTGAGAAATGAACATCAATGCTGAGATATATTTCTTCATCAGAACTCTTTTCACCTCCATTAAACAAAACTTTTTCTGTACGTATCCCTAAAATCCAAACTCCAGAAATGGATGATACAGGTAGATCCCACAAATATGTTATCACTGATTTTCCACTTAATTTGTAGTGAAGGATGTCAGACAATTATACAGAATCACAGAATGTTAGATCTGGAAGCGTCCTTAGATAGCCTGGAAGGTACCCCTGTATTTTACAGATGAGGAAGTTGAGGCCCGGAGAATTCACACAGCCAATTACGTGCAGGTCTGGACTAGAATCTGGGTCTCCTGACTCTCAGGTTAGTGCTTTGCACAGAGTTGAGTGTAAGGAAAGGACCGAAGAGACAGAGTCCTGGAGTTTAGAAAAAAGGGTGGTTATGAAGTGCGGGAAGGGGCCCGAGTTCTGGTTTTACATATTTCAACCAGTATTGTTGCTCTTATCTCAGATTCCTTCTTTCTAGGCAGTGGTGAAATGGCTAAGGTTGGAAGGAGAAGATTGTCACTGGAGGATGCTTTGGTCATAAGATGCCAAGAGTCATGCCACTGGCCATTCAGCCCTCAGGCTGGAAGGAATCTTGGAGGTCATGTAGTCCATTGTCCTTCTGGACAGATAAGAAAGCTGAGAGCCAGGGAGGCTAAGCTGACTGTCCAAAGCATATGGGAGATGGTGGTCATTGAAGGTGGGATTTGAACTCTGGGCTCCTGATTACAAAGCCGCTGTATTATTTTCCTGCCCAACCATTCCTTCACAACAGTCAGGAGGAGCTGGCTTCTCGTTATGCATAGAAGAATATAAAAAACAAGCCCTGAATGTGCCTTTTTGGATTCCATTTTTATTTCTATTATAAAGACAAAACATCCTTCCTTCATTGACTCTAATTTTGGAGGCAGCTTATAAACGAACTGCCTGATGACGCTGGATTTCTGACAGTTTTCCCCCTGAGTTTTCTGGTGCTTCCTGATTATGGAATTATCTTAGTCTCCAGAATGAAATACTGAGGAAGGCAGCTGTCCTTTCAAAGACATCCTTGTTTGTTTGTTTACTTATCTCTGTATTAATTTTCCTGCCAATATTTTTAGATCCAGCCATCTCTGAGCAAAGACCTTCTCACATCTGTAGATGGTAGAGAAAGCAGCACCTGTTTGATTAGTCTCCTTGGCATTTGTTTCTGGAACAGCCAAGAAAAAATAGGTTTTGGACTTCAAGTGGTCCAGAGGGAACCTTAATCAAAAAACTGAATGCAGATGGATCTGGGAGAGGAAATCAGGGCCTCTCGAAATGTGTTATTGACTAAAGATGGAAGGCTGAGAAAAGGATACTCTTGTTTTTTTAAATAATATCACAGAATAACAAAATGACAGACTTTCACAGTTCTGAGGGACTGTGGCCAAACTGTGCCCAGATAGGAATCCACTCTTTGCAGCACGCATGACCATGGTGTCTAGGTGAGGCTTGAAGGCTCTTGGGGGCAGGGGGGGAGCAGTCTTAGTCTATTTGTGCAAACCTAAAACATTCATGGTTTTTTTTTTCACCTTGACTTGGCAATCCAGTAAAACCACTAGACCTTTTACCCCAGGTAGGCATTAGTGCTGAGTCATGCCTCTCCATCCTGGCCTTGTACAGGTTTTTTTTAAAAATCTAAACACAAGTTTAGGACTAAGACTTAGCTGGTTTTGTTTTCTATTTTTTTGTTATGTTTTATTTTCTTCTTTTCAGTGCTCAGAAATGGGTTTGATTTCTTGTTATCTGTCTTCACTCCATACCTTCTGTTTTATATATATATATATACACACGTACATACATACATACACACACATATACATACCTTAAAATTGAGTCCAAGGCACTAAAGCCCTCTAGTGGTCACTTTTTAGGAAGAGACATTATGGTTCTTGTGATATTTCAGAAGAGATTCCACAGAGATCCTCAGGGCTGCCTTCAAAATAGCCTGGTAGAAGCCAGTCTTCTAATTATTAAAGGAAATAATAACATAGGAATACCACATGGAGGGCTTAGAATCATAGAATATCAGCCCTGGAAAAAACCTGAGAACCCAGAAAATTAGAACATGGAGCCTATAGACCTTAGACCCTAGAATGTTAGGGTTGGCAGGATCAAAGTCAGAAATCAGCTGGTCTGGTTCTCTCTCTCTCCTTTCTCTCCTCTCTCCCTCTCCCCCCCCCCCACCTCCCCCTCTCTCTCCCCCCCTTCCCCTCTCTCTCTCTCCCCCCCTCCCCTCTATCTCTCTCTCCCTCTCTCTCCCCGTCTCTCTCTCCCTCTGTCTCTCTCTCTCTCCCTGTCTCTCTCTCTCTCTCTTTCTCTCTCCCACTCTCTCTCCCTCCCTTCCTCCCCCTCTCTCTCCCCCCTTCTCCTCTTTCTCTCTCCCCCCTCCCCTCTCTCTCTCCCTCTCTCTCCCCTGTCTCTCTCTCCCTCTGTCTCTCTCTCTCTCCCTGTCTCTCTCTCTCTCTCTCCCACTCTCTCTCTCTCCCTCCCTTCCTCCCCCCTCTTTCTCTCTCTCTCTCTTTCTCTCTCTCGCTCTCTCCCCTTCCCTCCCTCTCCTTCTCCCTCTCCCTCTCTCTCTCTCTCCTTCTCCCTCTCCCCCCCCTCTCTCCCATCCTCTTCCTCTCTCCCTCACTTCCCCCTCCCTTCCGCCCTCCATGAGAAGATTGATATTTGTGAGAATATGCACTTATCAAATGTTTAATAGTAATGGTGATGTTGATTTGGACTTTATCCTTTGGCGTCTTATTAGTGTAGAATTTTAGGAGGGGTTTGTTCCCGGCTAAGGAATTGTGTTAGAACACTAATTTCCCTTTTTCTTCAGCTACTTTTGTTCTATTCACATGGCAGAATCATAGGATCATGGAGCTTAGAGGCCACATAGTCTAGCACCACTTTATTGTGGAGGAAACTGGGACCTGGGTTGGTTGTGGGGGACTAGCTCAGCGTCACGTGGGTAGTAATCATCAGGGGTAGAATTTGAATCCAGGTTCTCTGGCATTTTCTTTTGGATGATGAGAATCATAGGTGGCATCTTCCCAGAGCCTTCTGGCCTTTACAAAGGGTTTTACCCAGCTTCTGTCAGATGGCCCTATCACAGCCGGATGGCCTAAGAATTGACTAAGAAAGCACTTCTGTTACAGTATGTGTGCTCAAGTCCAAGGCACAGCCTAGTAGAAAATAGGCATCACTGTGCATTTACTAAGTACCTACTGTGTGCTGGGACTAGGGCCTAGATCTGTGATCTCATCGGGAAAGCAGTTCATTACCTTCTCTGAAGTTCATCATCTTAAAGAATCTCCTAGAGCAATGAGAGATGAAGTGAATTGACCCAGGCGGCGACCCAGGATGGTTTTTCTGGCTGCTCTCTCAGCTGCACCATGCTGCTGTGGGGCTGGTGAAATGCAGGGACAGAAATGAAAGCCTCCTGGCTCTTGAGGTTTTGACGTATTAACGGAGAGGTGACCCATTCCTTACAAATACTATTGCAAGCTGCATATGAAGTAGTTCCCAGGCAGTAATCTTAGAGAAGGAAGCACCAGAGACCAAAGCAGGGAATACTGTTTTTGTTAAATCCAGCCAGAATCTAGGAGCTGGAAGGATCTTCAGTCTGTGCCCGATGCCCTAGCAAATTTGTTTAAAAGACCCTGGTCCTTGTTAGAGTCAGCACAAGGGGAGGAGTTCATGATGAGCTAGATGTCTCTAAACTCTCTCAAATGATGGGTACAAAGCAAAGGCTGTTCCCCTCCCCACCTCCCCCCCCCACCCCCCCGCTGAGAAACTGATGCTTTGCCTGTGGAATAAAGATGAACATACAGGTTTTAGAATGAACCAGTTCCTGGAGGAGTCCTAAAATTGCTGTGAATGAGAGAAGGGAAGACAGAGAAAGAGAATAAAAAAGAGGGAATTAGGTATTGTGTGAATGTGCGTGGATTTACTTAATTACTGCCATTCTATCCCTGCTCTCCTGGGGATGGAGACAGGTGTGCAAGCCGGAAGCAGTCTTTTACCAAAAATTTTATTAGGGATGTTTTTCCTTTCTTGTTCATTGCTAATTTTCTCACAGGTTTTTCCTTGACCATTTAAAAAACATCAGGGACTGACTTTTTATTAAGGAATATTTTTTTAGTTGGATCTTTCGGTTATTTATAACGTCTGAATGACGTGGTTACCATATTCACTGTGGATCGAGGTAACTAAGATGGGAGGGCTTCAGTGGCTGTTGGAATGCTGTATTTGAAGGTACAGTTGAAAATAGAACCTTGTTGTCCTGCCACTTCACTCTGTGCTCTATCTTGGTGAACCGACAACATTCTCAGACTTCTGTTGGCTCACGGGCTAGAACCTGACGGGAACTTCGAGGTCGTCTAAACTAACCCCCTCATTTTACAAATGAGGGAACAAGGGACTTGGCCAAAGTCATGTCATAAATAATAGAGCTGGGCTTTAATTCCATATGTTCACCCCCTTTTATATCCCACTGTATTTTGTGTCAGAAATAAATCAGCAGGATCATCGGATTGTAATTTGCAGATCCATTCTTAATATTTTCATTAACAGAAGTTGACTTGAGGAGATTTTTCATTTTTGTCTCTTTTGTCTCTCCGAATCCCCCATTTACCTTGTCAGCCCCCCTTTACCCAGCACTGTAGCTTGGAGGTGTCACATGCCTGACCCATAGCCAGTAGCACCTCCAGTGCAGCCTGATCGGACCAAAATGTTATTGGGAAACATTTAACAAAATAAGTAAAATAACAGTAGAGCATGGATCAAAGTAATAGATGGTTTTCTAAGTCTGCAAGGTTTGAGTAAGGTTTAGTGGTCCTGTTTCTATGACCTCTTTGCTGTGGATCCCCAAGTGGAATCTCAATTCAGTTAATCCATGAAAGACCAAGCCAGTCCTCTGTGCCTTGAACTTGCGTTCCAGGACCTGAAGCCCTCTGGTGGTCATTTTTCTGCTAACTCTGGGACATTTCAGTGTTTGCATGTTTATTGTCCCACCGCTGGACAGTAACTGCCTTTTGGAGGTACGCTTTAGAGTCCTGGCAATCAAGCTCCTTTACCCCATGTGAAGTGAGGAGCCAAGCAAATTCTCCAAATCAGCCTTTATAACCACGGGGAACAGCCTTGGGGTGTGAGAGCAGGATCCCAGGCATTAGAAAAGCTTGTAGGACTCAAGATGACAAGCTGCCCCTTCCAGCAAATAGGCCAGATGAACAGCAGTGAAATGAGATGGAAAACTCATCTGGTAAAGCAATTTATCAGCCAAATGAATCTATTTTCTTGGTGTAAAATGGAAATATGGAAGTGTGTTCTGTTGACGAGCCGAGCTTTCTTAGCCTAATATCCATTAGGAGAACAGACTCATGCCGAAGTTAGCCATTTAATAGGTTTTCTGTATTTGAAGTGGTTTCCATGTGTTGGGCTTAAATTGGTCTTTGGAGAATAGGTACTTGAAAAAGTTAACTGAAATAACCAAACTAATTGCCACTTACTTTCATGTCAGATTTTGGTTTATTAATTGTTTTAAAACGTGCTATATTGTAGCATTGAGGGTAGAATCTGTGCTGGGCTTATTTCATTTCATTTATTGTGGTTTATGTTTCACCTTCTCTTTTCCTGTCCCTGCTTGTCTTTTCCCTTATCCTCTTGCTCTTTTTTCCTCCTTCTCTTTCTCTCTCTTCCCCTTTCCTCCTCCTCCCCCTCCTCCGCATCTCTTTCTCCTCCTCCCCTCCCCCTTCCCATCATTTTCTTCTCCTTCCTGTTCTAAGATGGAGGACACCAAGTCCAGACTAGGCATGCCTTTTTCTCCCTCACGGTGAATATTTTCAGTGCCTTTCCTCCTGCTCGTGTGGTTCCTCACTAAACTCCATTTGCCTCATCCTATTTCCCTCTTTGTCTGGGAACAGCTCAGTTGACCATAGTATGCTACAAGTACATAATGGAAGCTGTTGATCTCAATTCGTTGCATTTTGATGTGAGCTTCCTGAGGGCGGGGGGTTAGTTTTCCCTGTTGACTTTGTATCCCCTGTATTGATGGGCCTTAGTGTGGAGATGATTACTAAGCTTCTGTGAAATCCCATGAAGGAGAGAGTGTGAGTGAATTGACTTTGGAGCTGTGGGGCACTGTGGGGGAGGAGCCTGTTTTCACAGCCAGGCCAAGTACTGACCACCCTTTCCCCAAATGCTTCATCATAAGGGTTGAGGTGAATGACAAAGCCTGACTTGGGGTCTGAAAGAAAAACAACCAGATGAGAGAACTTTGCACATGATGGTGGGTCTGTGGTCTAGTCTTTGTTCAGAAGATTAACAGCCTTAGTAGGTGTTTGACTTAACCAGTAGAATGAAGGATAATGTCATCATTCTTACACCACTGGCTTTATTCGTGTTCCTGCATTGTATAATATTTTCCATGTGCCTGTTTTGTGGAAGATGCTGTGTTAGACATTGGGGAGGCAAAAAAATCAAAAAGAAGTAGCCTCTACCCTCAGGGAGTGCTCACAACTGTATGTCCACTGATAAATAAATAAACAGAGGTGATCTGAAGGGGAGAGAGCCCTCCTATTGAGGTTGGAATAAGGAAGGCCTTCCCAGTGGGAGAGGAGGTCCCTGAGGACACATGGGGCAGAACTGAAGAGCGAGCGCATTCCAGGCCTGAGAAGTGACCTGGGCACAAGATGGCACATGATAAGTTCCAAGAATCACTAGTGTCCAGTCTGGCTGAAGCACAGATGCAGGGAAGTTCTGTGGGATCAACCTCAGAGGGTAGCTTGGAACTAGACTATAGAAGGCTTTAAACAAGAGGTTTAGAGGCTTTGACTTTAATGCCAGAGGCAGTCAAGAGCCATTGAAGATTTTTGAGAAGGAGAGTGACAGGGTAAGATCTGTGTTTGCTTTGGGGAGGTTATTTTGGTCTTTTATGGAAGGTGAGTGAGAGAGAGGAGAAACCAGGGGAAGAAGTCTCATTAGGAAACTGTCACTCCTTAATAGGGGAATGGCCAGGTGTCTGGATGTAGGTTTGTGGGCAGCAGACTGGATATAGAGAGTGAAGGAGAAGAAAGAGCCTAAAAAATTGTGAGGTTGGGAAACTGAGTGACCCAAATGATGCCCTCAGGAGGGAAAGAAGGCCAGAGTCATTTTAGACATGTTGAATTTGAAGTACTGGGGGAAACCGAGGTGAAACTGTGCATCAGGCAGTGGGTGATGAGAGACTGGTGCTCAGGTGAGAGACTAGGGCTGGACAGGTATATGTGGGAGTCACCTGCCTAGAGTGGTCCCCAGTAAGATCATCCTGAGGAAGAATGTAGAGAGAGAAGACCCAGGACAGAGTTTGGGGGCTTCCATCCCAGAGTTACTCTGTTAACAGCCTGACCTCTGCTCGGTTTGGAGCTACCGTAGTTATGGTGACCCCTGACTTTTGGGCCTAATTGTGTATAATTTGCTCCCATAACCCTAATACCCCTCACTTTCTGTTTTTGAAGTTGATTTTCTTCCCAACTGTCCCATATGAATTGATGTTGACTTAGTTGAGTAGATGGTCCCATCTCTTACTGAGCTCACACCATGTTATCTAAACTTTCTGCTTTCCCCATTGCCTAACACAGTATGCAGTGTATAGAAGACACTTAATTTGTTTTATTTAACTCTAAGAAACAAATTTATGTTTTCATATGTAGACTCACAGGTATGTGTGTGTGTGTGTGTGTGTGTGTGTGTGTGTGTGTGTATGTATGTGTGTGACCGGCCTGGAATCTGGTGTTTCTAACCCTGAGACTAGCTCTATGTCATGCTGCCTAGTAGGGAGGTGATGGTCCCACCTTACGTTACTCTTGTTGGACCTTATCTGAAATGTTGGGCTCAGTTCTGGGCACCCTGTTTTGAGGGCATTTGTAACTTGATTGTCCAGAGGAAGGCAGCCTGCCTGGTGAAGGGCTCTCAGTTCATGTCGTAGGAAGATTTATTGTAGAGCCCAGGAATGGCTAGGCTGGAGAAGAGGCGACCTGGGGGGCTTTTGATAGCTGTCACCCAGCATTTGAGGGATTGTCCTTCAGAGGGGGACTGGATTTACTCTGCCTGGCTCCAGAGGAAGGCACCACAAGTGATGGGGAGAAGGGACAAAGAGGCCATTTCAGGCTGGATCCCAGAGGTGTCCTGCTAATTCCTGTTATCCAGAAGTAGGCTAGGGGGCCTCGGGAAGCTGTGGGTTCCTCCTCCTTAGAAGTCTTTGAGCCGAGGCTGAGACCTCTTGGTGGCTGTGTTATTGTGGGGGTCAGTTTCACATAGGAGCTACATTTGCTATTCCATGGGATCCCTTCTCAAAATTCTGTACCATGTAAACTGTTCCTGCTACTACAATATTAGGAGCATTTCACCTAAGCACTTTTCTAGATCACTGGATAGTGAATCAAAGGTTCTTTTTATTTTTGTTCTCTTTCTTGAAATGATCTTTTTCTCATGCCCTTCATTTTGTTCCCTGGAGGAAAAGACCAGTTTCCACGAACTTCCTCACCTTCCTTTATAACTGCTGTTTCTACCACTCTTGAAGTTGGCATTTCCAACTTGAAACACAGGAATGCCAACAAAAATAGAAAAAAGATGCACAGCAGAATCTAGTTCCTGGGGAAGTGCATTTTGGCTAAAGAATGGGGTGCTGTTTTCATGCTGTAGAAGACTTCAAGACTTCAGGGTAACCTTAGGGCTGCCTAGGAATTTTAGATGAGGCCCTTGACAGAGGAGGGGGAAGAGAATCTCCCTTTCCCTGTTTATGCCAGCAGCCAGGCCTCAGCTGCCGGTCAAAATCAAGCCAGCCAGTCACAGCTTTAATTGGCTCTTAGGTGTTGCCGGCTTCCCTGATGCTGATTGACAGCTCAGCCAGCCAGGCTTGCTGGGGGTGTTGACCCTGTCACTCTCCTCTCCTGCGTCTCGGCTGATTTAACAAAAGGAGAGGAGCCCAGAGAGTCTCAACACCCACAGGATCCACAGTTACTGCGGACTTGCTAAAACACTGGGCGCCGGTGGAGGGCTTTTTTAAAGTTTTATTTAGAGCTTTTGTTTTTTAGACTGCAACTCTTTCCAACTATATACCCTCCAAGTCAACAGACCTTCCCCTGTAAACAAAGGAAAACTGCCAAGCACAACCAGCCAGCCCAGAGACTTGGTGCAATATTCAATCGCGCAGTCAGTCAACAAGCGTCTGTTACATGCCTACCCAGTGAGCGATTGGGAAGGCAAGGCCCCCACCAAAGCGATCTCTATTCAGGAGGGGCTGGCGGCCTGGACCTGAGGGACGAGAGGCGCTGCCTCCCCTTCTCTTCTCAGGGACTGAGGCTGATCGTTGCAATTCTCTCAGGAGTGGGAAGTCTTCAGGCCACTGTTCAGCTCTTAGGCCCAACTAGGATCCCAGAGTCCCTCCTTAGGCTAGCGCCCGCACTCTCCTGGGTAGATTACAGACAGCAGTGCAGGAGACAGGCCCTATGAAAGTATAGACAATAGAAATAAATGTGCTTAAGTCACAAATTGAAACATTTTCTATAAAAAGCAACATTTTTCCACTTCCCTCAGAAACTTGGAGCCAGGAAGACCTGTGTCTGAAGTCTGCTCTAGACTCTTTCCTGGACAAGGAAATTGTGATCCTCCTTAGGCCCAGTTTCCTCATCTGTAAAATGGGAATCATCACAGCACCTGCCTTACAGGGGTATTGAATAAAATGACCTATGTAAAGTTCCTTGCAAATCTGAAAGCACTGTAGACACGCTCAGTATTATTAACATCTAGCATTGGCTGTGCCTGGCACATAGTAGGTACTTAATAAAGTTTGTTTAAATGCTTGGAGAAACCGTTCCCTCAGTAGTGTTCATTAAATAGTAAGAAAGATGGACAAAAAGGAAGACTCTCTAAGTGGGATGTGTTACACAAAATTACAGAATTTTAAAATTTTAATTTTTTATCTCCCCCATCAGATGCCATTTTCCCCCAAATCATGCTTTACCAATTCAGTACCCATTCATGGGATGCTTAATGGGGCATCTGCCAGGTGCCAAGCTGTGTGCGGGTCCTGGGGATGCAGAGACACAAAGCCCTTGGCCCCTGCCTTCAAGGACCTTCTGTTGTTCTGGGAAATCCCTGCACACAGAGAAACGAACCCAAAATGGCATGGTCTCCTCTCTTCCTCTTCTCTTTATCGCCTCTCTTTGTGCCAGACCCTGGCGCAGATGCCATCAGCAACATTTTAATTATGGATTCCACTAGCCCGTTGTCATTCACCACATAGCTTGTCATTCCTTAGTAATGATACGCTACACTTTATTTTGACCTTTGAACATGTTCTTCCCAAGTTTTTGGTGAGGGGGTGGCATGGGGGGGCAGTGATTTTCAGCCATTTTCTTTATGACACATGCGTTTTGCACATTTATTCCTCGTAGGGGCTGGGGCTGGTTTCATCTGGTCTCTCTGATGACCATATGAGCACAAGTTGAGATTCAGTGCCCAGTATCAGAGGCAGCATCAGCCACCTTTCCTTGTGGTGGTCATTCACTGTCCAGTCATTGTCCGAGCTGCTCCTCTAAGGCAGGGCTGGAGAACCTGTGGTCTCAAGGCTACCTGTGGCCTTCTAGGTCCTTGGGTGCAGACTTCTGACTGAGTCCAAATCGTACAGAACAAATCCTTTTATGAAGGGGATTTGTTTTGTGAAGTTTGGGTTCATGGGGCCATACTAGAGGACCTGGAGGAACACAGGTGTCCTGGAGGTCGCAGGTTCCCCAGCCCTTCTAAGGGAAGGACAGTGATGATATGGATGGTAGCAATGGCGGGTCCTTCTCTCTGTCTTGCCTAGCCTGAGGCCGTGGGTGGGGATGTCTCCTCGAGGCCCAACCTGGAGAAAGCTTAGTGGCCCCCTGAGAAGAGGAGGCACATTTAGAGATAACTGGGTGTCTTCTCCTGCGACAGAGAAACACCACAGTGATTGGATGGGAGGCAGCTAGCCTATATGGGGGATAGACAGTATTGGGCTTGGAGCTGTTAACACCAAGAGTTTATAAAGTGCTTCACACAACTGGGTGTTCAGTGAACTTGAGTTGGGAAGACTCAAGTTCCAGTTTGGCCTTAGACACTTATTGGCTATGTGACCCTGGGCAAGTTACTTCAGTTTCCTCTTTTGCAAAATGAGCTGGAGAAGGAAATGGCAAAACATTCCAGGGTCTTTGCCCAGAAAATCCCAAATGGGAAATGACTGAACAACAAAAGTTTATGCAGCACTTACCCCCTTACCCTCTGCCAAGCACTGGGCCAGGTGCCTAAGTGACACATGAGGACCTGAGTTCAAATTCTGCCTCAGTCGCAAGCTGCGACCTCCATGTTGGTTTCATCATCTGTAAAATGGGGACAATAGTAGCACCCCCTCCCACAGCTGTTGTGAGGATTCTGTGAGATAGCATAGGTAAGACATGGCACCCCTTAAAGTACTATGTCAGTGTTTGCTACTGTCATTATTGCTAATCGGCTAATGAAGCAAAGCCTGGATAAAGACTTGCTCCCAACCCTGATGCCTCACATTACAGAGTTCTTCCTCATGGTGACTCTGGAAGGAGAAGTGGGGAGCAGGGAGAGGGGGAAGATCTTGTTGTCGGTCCAGTTTTCCCAGATGTGGAGACTGAGTCTTTGATGGTTTACTCCAGGTATAGGCTGCTAGGAGTTCAAACCAAAGTCTCCTGATGCTGGTGAGTGTCCACACATTGGGAGGAGGCTGCCCTGGGCGGCCTTGAAGGCCCCTTCCTTCATGGGGCTGCTGGGTGTCAGAACGGTGAGTCACAAGCAGAGTCGGTTATGAGGGAAGGCCTCCTTGGAGCCCAGACACATCCATACATCCCCAGCCTACCTTTAAAAGCGCCTTTGTGAATACTCAGCCCTGGCCACAGGCTGGTACCATGACAGACCTTGGTTCTGTTTATCTTAGGAGCTATTGAGGATAAAGGGTATTGCCTCCTGTTGTCCCCATCGACCTTAAAATGACCAGCAGAATGACCCCTGGAGCTGGGCAGGCCCTGGTGCTCTGAAAAATGGAGGGGCTTTGGTGCCATGACCACCAAGAAGGGCTGCTGGCTCTCTGTCTGCTATCTGGGCTCCCTAACAGGGCCACACTAGAAGACTTACGCCCTGGGCCTGCACCCCAGGTACACCCTCAGAAAATCATGCCCAGGGCACATACCCTGGGCACGTACCCTGGGCACACACTGAAAAGCATGAACTTCAGGCACATTCAGAGGCACACATCCCTGATATACACCCCAGACACATACTCAGAGACACTCTCCATGCCAAGGGGAGGCCACGCATCTGTTGCTCTCTGGCAGTTGTTTTGCTTCAGCACATGGTACATTTTGATACCAAAATAGCAAGCCCAGTGAGTGTGATGCAGGAACAGAATCAGGGTTGAAACAAGAACCGAGAGCTCCAGAGCCTTTCCACATGGGCATTAGCCCTGCTCTCTCAGTGCCCTACCCTCATTGTGTTGGGCCCAGGGGCCCTGGACAGCTCTCAGTGCAGTGCAGGGGAGCGTTTATCTGCGTCATCCCTTTGCTCCCCAGGCATGGTAATCCCCTGCCCTCTCTCATAGGTTAAGCAGAGCAGTGCCCCCGAACTAGATTGAAATCTAATTGGGCAATGTTGAGCAAAATCAGTCAACATGTACAACACATTATAGGTAATGTATAGGTTACATATAACACATAGGTCATATGAATTTGTGGTTTTCTAAGGCCACATGTGACCTGGAGCTAGTGTCTTGTTTGAGGGACAGCAAATAGACCAGTGTCACCGGATTTGGGGAAGGGGAGGATTGGAGGGTCCAGAGAGTTGGGGGTGGTGTTTGATCATTTGCTCAAGCTCACCCATCCAGTTGGTGGCAGAGCCAGAAATGGATCCTGGTGTCCTGATTAAAAGTTCAGGATGTAGGACCAAGAGGGAGGAGCCTGGGGAGCATTTAGCAATGGAGCAGATGTGGGACAGGAGAGCTGATAACAGTGGACATTGCTCTCAGTTAGTTGCATGGAATTTGAGTTGACAACAGAACGTAGATTTTGAGACGTCTACAATCTTAGATTTAAGGAAAATTAAACCATTGCACCCTTTTAATTGTCATGAGACAAGTGCTTAATTCATACCTACCATGTGCTAGGCTCTGTGTTGGGGTTATAAATACAAAAAAAAGTTTCCACTCCCTGAGTAGACTGATTTTTAAAAAAAAAAATCAATAAATTAATTAAAAATCAATCAGAAATGTTTATCTAAAATGTGAACTCCGGTTCATGAGTTGCTATTCACTGAAACAACAGTCAGATTTTTTGTTTTTGTATTTTTTTTTAATAAATTTGTTTTTAAAGTAAAAAACATTGAAAGTCTCAGTGCAAATTTGTCACCCAAATCTAAGTTTGAAGCAGGGATTGAATGCAGAAGTGATGAGGCTGCAGATCCTGCCCTCAGATGTTGGTGTTCTCTTTCTGGATAAAGTGACATGACAAGGCATTAAGAAGAAGCCAATGGAGAGCAGCCCATGGATGAGAAACCCAGAGACTGACTTTTCTCTCAGACCTTCTTCCATGTCATCCAGAGTCCAAACCCTCATGCCAGGGGGCTCCCAGAGTCTCAGCCACAAAACCTCAAGGAATTGGGGGTGCCTGCCATAGTGCTTGTGGTTCTTACAGATGTTGTCCACTCATTTCACTTTCCAGCATCACCTCCTAACACCAGCTCCCCATCTGGTGGAATTCTCTCTTCCTGTATTATCAGGGTGTTGAGGATCATCTGCACACTCCTTATAAGCCACTAAATCTTCCTGGATGAAGAGAGGGCCAAATTTATTGCTCTTCCATCTTTACTTGTCAGCACTTAACTTCCATGAGGAGTTTGGAGCTTCCTGACCGAGCTCTCATTCACTGTGGCCCTGATTTTGTCTCCTGGATGCAGCAGCCCCTAACACACACACACACAGAGTATCTTCCTCTTTGTCTACAAGCATATGCCCATACTACGTAGGCAGAGAAACATGTGTAACTCATGCCCTTTGCTGTCAGCGCAGGAGACACTGTAGGGATAGCATCAGATAGATATGCTACTCTGAATTCTGGGTAGAGTCATATGGAGAGAGATTGTGTAGCTAAGCTCATGCTCCTGAGATAAGATGCCCCCAGAGTGAAAGGGAAAAATGAGGCCCCAAAAGAGCGCAGTCAGAGTTTCAGGGCCCCTGGGCTGCTGCCTGGAGCTGGGTTGGCCAGGAGGGGTTGGTCAACAGGACTTGGATCAGTTGTATGGCAGGTCTGAGTTGCTGGAACCTGCAGAGATCAAGAAGACTCAATATAGAGCACAGTCTTGCCATTTTAGCAGCAGGAATGGCCTTTCAACAGTCCGTGATGTCATCATCTGAGCATTCTGGCCCCTGGTGCATACATGGGCAGCCCATCCGTGCCTGCCCGTCTCATGAGGCTTTCGTCCATGTTCTTCCCTCTATCTATCTTTCTCCTGTTTTCTTGACAACTGATGACGATGCTACTCCATCCATTGATAGATTTCAGATCTAAATCCATAATTAAAACCAAAAAATGGTGCATCCAAAAAGGGCAGTGGGTTGTGATAGATGTGAGTAGATGTGAGCTTTAGCACATAGTAAGTTCTCAGTAAAAGCCTGTTGTTGGACTCAGAAGAGAGCAAAGATGTTCTTTAACTCTTGTAGTTCCGCTTTTATCTCAGGTGCCATCACTGAGCTGTCTGGGGAAGAGAGAACCAGCCCAGGTTAGAAACAGAGCAGCTCAAAGCTTTTATGCCAGTAAATATCGGAATCAGGCCTGTGAATTATTAATTCATTAATTCATTGAATTAATGAAGTAATCCAGCAAGATAGGGAGACCTAGTCTCAGAATAGAAAAAGATGAGTCTACATTGAGTTAATGTCATTCTCATGGAATGTATAGAATTCAGCTGCCTGAGCCCACCTCACAGGTCTAGAACACTGGGGGGACCTAGTAAGCAATGTAGAGGGACAAAATAGATGTTTAAAGTTCATGCTTGAAACTATTACAAGAGTAGCTCAGGTCCTCCCAGGAGAGAATGTAGGCCCATTTTACTCCTGAATTTGATGACCTGATTTCTAGGACTCCAGCCGGTTTCAAGAGAGGCAGTGACAGCCACAGACAGGTCTACTGACCTGCAAGAAGGGACAGCTAGCAGGGGCTTCGAAGTCAGAATGGCTTAAAAAGAAAAAAAAAACAGAGTCAAAATTCCCTGTTGTTTTAAGTCATTTCATGTAGGGATAGAACAATCTTTGCCCATGGAAGTCCCAGAGATGAGAGATGGAGCATTGTGGGCGAGGAAGGCAATTAGGTCAGTAAAGGTAGAATACTGTGCATGTGGTGGCAGTCATGAAGTCTGAGAAGCTCAGAAGAACTTTAAATGCCAAAAAGTGGAGTTTGTGTTCTGTCCTGTAGGTAATAAGTGTGCATTGAGTAGAGTACAGTCCCATCTGTGCTATGTGCTATGGGAAAGGTACTGTGGCAGCCCTGGGGGGAGAGATGAGACACCTGGGCAGTGGTGGTCACCATGCAGGTGCAGAGCTGGACGTGGATATCAAATACGGATTTGGGAATGGTGAGGGAGTCCAGGACAAAGCTGAGGTGGCAAGCCTCTGAGGTGGAAAGAGGGTGCCAAGACAAAAAGGCCAAGAGTGTTGGGAAAGGGACCAGACTGGAAAGAGAATGAGTGCTGTTTTGTCACATTGAATCTGGGATCCCTACAAGACGTGGAGTTCAAGTATCCACAAAGCAGTTTTTGATTTGAGACTGGAGCGTAAGAATTGTCAATATTGAGCCCACAGGAGCAGATGAGATCATCAGCTGAGATGAGAGAAAGCAGACACTGTCATTTCTGGGAGACCTCAAGTGAGGTGGAACTCACTACCTCCTCCCTTCTGGATAGCTCAGATCTTAGCACCAAATGTAAATTGGCTTCTTTCTAACTCCCATCAATTACTCTTCAGTTTGGCCTCTGGATTCAAGTGGAGCAAGGCTAATAGTCTTCCACGTGACAGCCCTTTTGGAGCCTTGAAAATAGCTTTTGTATTTCCCCTAAGTCTTGCAAGTGAAGTGTCCTGGTCATGCTTCCTCAAGCATAATGAAGGCATATAACGATGACCCTGAATCAACAAGGAAAGACCTTAGCACTTAAGCCGTCCCATGAAGTTAGGAGAGGGTGCAATTTCTCTTTGAAAGATTTCCACCCCAGCTAGTGAAAATGAAACAAACTGCTGGGGCTTCAGAGATGTCAGCTACATGATGAGCTTGTCTGTCTCATTCTCTGAGGGGTCTAGATCCCTGATGTTGTATTGTGTTTCAGAAGCACATTTGCCAGGCTATCCTGTAGATTCACGATATAAGAACTAGGATCATGTCATCGGAAGAACGGGCAGAGGGCATCGGGAAGGGCTGTGAGGAGACATGACAAAGAAACTGTTGTAATATGTGACGAGAGAGAGAGAGAGAGAGAGAGAGAGAAAGAGAGAGAGAGAGAGAGAGAGAGAGGAGAAGGCAAAAGAAAAATCATATTTTTAGTAAGATTTTTATTTTGTGACATAACAACAATAACACAGCAAGTAAAGGGTCACACAGTCCTTTACACGCACTGTCTCACTGATCCTCCAACAGTCTTGTGGGGGAGGTGCTGTGATTACTCCCTTTTACAGTTAGAGAAAATGAGCTGACATGACCATTGGCACCCAGCCAGTATGTACTGAAGGCCAGATTCAAATTCAGGTCCTGTTCATTCCAAGGCCTGTCTTTAGAGTCAAAAAGTTCAAGTCTTCCCTCTGACACATTATCTATGGGACCTTGGGTGAGTCATGCTCTAAGTCACAGAGGAGTTATTGATCTGCATTAGTGGAGGGGATTTTTGTCCTGGGAGTTCCCTACACCAACAAAATCATAAGCTTGAACCAAAATAAATAAAACACTAGACCCCCAACCAACTGCCCTAACAGAGCAAGATATAAGAGAGATGAAGAAAAGAAGGAAGGAAGGAAGGGAGTGAAGGATGGAGGAGAGGGAGGGAGAGGAGGAGGGAACAGTCATGATTGTGAAGGGCTCACTATGCACCAGATAATGGGCTAAGTTCTTGATATACAAATGTCAGCAAAAAGAAAGATATGCCCTTCCCTCGAGGAGATTCCATTATGACTGGCAAGGCAACACCTACAAGGAAGCAGAACTGATGGATGATTTCTGTGGTCCTTTTGGAGAATGAGATTAAAGAATTCAGGCATCACCTTGGGAGAATGGGGATAAGAAAGATGTGGCAGATTTTCTGCAGTGGCTTTTCTTGGACCCAGTACTCTTCAAGTCTCTTCAACATTTTTTTTCCAGTCTGCTAATAATTGTGAATTAGGTAAAAGTCATTTGGAATCAGAAGGCCTGAGTTGCAGTCTGGACCCTGCTGTTCATTGTAAAATATTTGGTAGGTCATATAATTTCTCTGGGCCTCAGTTTCCTCATCTGTAAAGTGAGGGGTTTGGATGATCTGATCTCTAAGGGTCCTTTTGCTTGTATTTCACATGAACCTGTTACTACTAGGGGGCATAGATAGCATCAGAGCTCCAAATGGCACTGGAGAAGCGAGCAGAAGGGGAAAGGGTGGGATTCATCCGTTAGATGCAGTGTTCTGGGTTTAACATTCCCCTGATGTAGCTTCATTTTGTCAGTTATTAAGCCCTGAGATGGGTTAATCAGGGAGGCGGTGAAAAGTGCCCAGAATAGGCCATGGATGTGAATGTCCTTCATAAGCCTGACGCTTGACAGTTGGAAAGGGTGATTATCACTATTGTCCCCTTGCTGGAACCAGGCTGCCCTGCCAGGACTCTGTGCTGCTAATGTTCTGTGGACTCTTGCTCAGCAGGATAAAGTGACTACTTTTTGTAACCAGATAAAAAGTACCAAGGGCTCTCCTTTCCTCAGTGTTGCTCGCTTTTGTTGGAGAGCCCTGCCCTGAGTGGTCTCAGGGGTTGTCTGGGGCTGAAAGAAAAAGAGGATTCCGTCCAGGGTCATGCAGCCCATGCATGCCAGAGATGGGACCTGGACCTGGTCTTCCTCGTTTGGATGGTGATTTTCATTCAGTGCACCTTCATGTTGCTTCTGCACAGTGACTGGCCCTTTGTGATGTCCAAGGTGCCTTCTCACATCGTTATCTGGTAGAACCCTGGCTGGACGTGTGACTCCAGGGTCATGTCATTGCAAGGCTCTGGTCTGACTGTGTTCCTTCTGTCTCTGTCAGTGTGTCCAGTCCAATTAAAGTTAGCCCTTTTCTCCTGGCAGCAGGACCAGGCACTGGGGAATGGAGGAGGAGAGAGAATACAGGCAACCTGGGGAGGATGAAGAAGGATCTCTGCAGGAGTGCTGGACATTCCAGGATAGGCGTGTAAGGAGGAGAAGGCCACCTGGCGTAGGGGACAGCATAAGCAAAGAGCTGCAGGCAGGAAATGTAATGTGATGTAAGGGAAAACACAAATTGGCAGGTGAGACTGGAACAACGCATATCCAAGGGCAGGTGTGATATCCACCTGGAACTAGATTGAGACCAGATTGTGAAGGACCTGAACGGTCCAGGAAAGGTTTCTGTACTTTGTCCTTTGGGCATAGGGAGCCTCAGAAACTCTTTAGGCAGAGGAGAGATGACAAAGCAAAGTGTCAGATCTGTCTTAATGTGCATTTCTCTCACTAGTGGCTTGGAGCATTTTTATTCCCTTGGCCCCTCACCTCCTGAGGAATGGAAGGAACCGTGATCTGACATTAGCTGACTCTCCTCTTGCATTTGAGATTTTGATGCTAATTTTCCCCCTCATGACTCTGGTTTTGGGTTCCAGCTAGGCTTCTTTTTCAGTCAAGTATGACGTTAAAGGCACTTGGAGCACTGAGTGACTTGTTAGGGAAAGGCCTGATCACTGCTGGATTTCCATTTGAAGATATTTCCTGAATGAATATTTTATCATTCTGACAGAACTTTATAGAAGTCATTTATTTTATTACCTGGTTCTCTAAAAAGGGCTTTAAAATTGTTCCATCAGTCCCAATTACTTAGTTAGAAAATATAGATCTCTTACTTAAGCAGTTTTTAGGCACTGAATACATCTCCTCCAAGTGGTTTGTGTTGTTAGAAAAAGAAAATAGAAATGATGAGAGGAGACACGTTTTACAAATTACATTTATGTCTAAGGAACAGCCTTTGGAATAATAAATAGAGAAGTAATTTGCCCCAAGAAAATGCCAAACACTTCAGTCACTGCTCACTGGAATAAGGAAAAGGACTTCAGTAAATGGCAGACCTTTCATCAACCAGCAGGCATTTAGTAAGCCCCTACTCTGTGCCTGGCACCATGTTAGGCACTAGTGATGCAACCTCATACTCTATGAAATATTGGCCCTGCACATAGTAGGTCCTGAATTGTAGAGCTTCTCTGTGTAGCTCCAGTGTTTCTTCTCGTCTCCCAACAGTGCTTGTATCATCCTCCCAGAACATTGTGGGAATGGGAGCCCTTTCTTCCTCAGTGCATGTCATAGGGAGCTAGGCCTCAGAGGGACTTTCCAGAGTTACTGCTCCGTACACTCCCCAGTATCCCTAGAGCCCTTAGCCAACAGTTAGTTAAGTGTGTGTTTCATTGATTTGAATGAGTTATGTGTTCAGATAGAATTTGCCTCTCACTTTCAATCGCAGACACTTTTCCTTGCTTTTCTCTTAGGTCTACCTAACATAGCCATGAGACTTGTGAAGTTTCTGAATTTTTCCCCAAATTACATTCATAAATAAGTTTGTGAAATGGCCTTCCCAGGACTTAGCCTCCTGATACCTTCATATAGGTGTAAACATCCAAAGAGACTGCCTTTTGTGAATCTACAGGAGAATAGGAGATGACTCCTAACGCCTGAAATCCATACTGTACCTGCCAGGGATCCATGAGACACTTGTCATCGTTGGCCACTGGAGTTTTCTTGCAAACTCATTTGTGACTTCGTTCTGACCTCTCTCCATCTTGTTGCAATTCCTACTTGAAATGGAGCCCCACATGAACTGTCCTGTCTGAAGTTCAGAAATAGACCTCATTAAATTTTCTAAAGGTTACTTATTTATATATTTAAGATGAAGAAATTGCAGGACACGTCAATTAGAAATGAAATTAAGCTTTACTTTGGACGTAGAAGCAGAAATCCGATAGGGTGAAGAGGAAATAGTCCCCAGACAAATGTTCCTTGTTGAAAATAACTATGACGGTGGTCACAACACAACTTTTAAAATGGTGGTTTAGTTGTGATGTGTTTCATTAGTGATAATATGATGAAGGTGAGACAGTCTAGTCTTGGGTTGGTTTCTTGTCATCTGGTTTCTAGCCATTGTCCTCAGTCTCCTCATTTCCCTCCTACCAGGACCTTGTCTCTGGAGTCGCTTTGGACTCTGAAAGGTCAGTTTTCACTCATCTTGTCTTGCCAAAACCAGACTTGTAGGTCACTTCACAGCTATTTAGAAATAGTTCCCCTGTATGCTTCTTCCCTTCCTCCTGTACATAGTCTTCCTCCATTAGAATGTGATCTCCTTGAGAGCAGGACTGGTTTACTTTCTCACAGTTGTATCCCTGCCACTTAGTGTAATTCCTGGCCTGTAGCAAGTGCTTACTAAATGCTTTGAGATTCATCTTTCATGCATTTTTCTTAAAGGCTTTAGAGAAAAGACTTATTTTTTTCAAGACATGTAGAGTCAGACCAAACAGTGTGACAGAAAAAGCCATCACTTGGTTGAGCACAAGCCTGTTGATGGTGTGCCTGTGTTCCATTAGGCTCAGAGTGGGCCAGTTGATTCCATAGGGTCTTTACCCTATGAACTCATGCACTGAGGGAATGAGACATAGTTAGAGGGGAGGACTGTGCTGTTGAAGCAGAATTCTGCATCCCCACAACTGGGCTTTGCTTTACAGCCATCACCACTTACCCCACAGGTGATGTGTGTACTGATAACCCTAGGTGGGCATGCAGAACCCTACAGGGTGAGCACCTGCGCTGAACTTTAATTCAGCAGATTTTTAAAATTTCCTTTCTCATTTGATTTATTCCTGCTTCCTTAATGACATAGAGGGCTTTCCGAGGAGCAGAGCCCTATCTTCTGATTGTGGAGGTCATCCCCCAAGTGTTCTTCATTCTACCATGAGCCTTCAGAGGGGTGTGTGTGGCAGCCACTGATGTTAAGAATGAAAGAGGAAACCAGGAAGGCTGACGTTAGCTTGGTCAGGAACCAGTACTTCCTGAAACAACAGCGCAGGTCTAGTTTAGTGAAAGAAAAAAAATAGACTCAGAGAAAAGACTTGTCATCTCTCAGCTTTGCTGCCTGTGTGTCCTCAAGGAAATTACAGAACTTCTTTGAGCATGAGCAGTCTCCTCTAGAAATTGAGACTATTGTTAGATTGGAGAAGGAGTTCTTAAACTGAGATCCGTGGACCCTCTAGATAGCTTTTGGGGGAGTCCTTGAATTTTGAAGGGAGAAGGGACATCTTTATTTCAATGTTATAATCCTATGTAATTTATTGTGTATATTTAAAAACACAATTCTGAGAAGGGGCCACAGGCTTTATCAGACTGACCACCAGAGGGGTCCAGTCCACAGGAAAGGCTAAACCCCACTGGATTGGATGATTTCCACAATGTCTTTTGGCTGTAATGTTTGCTGGCCATTTGAGAAATAGTTAGTGGGGCCCTGCTGAGAGCATAAGCATTGAGGGGAGGTGGGGGAGATACCCTAAAGATGATATGAGACAGAATCACAGACCCTGAGAGGTGGAAGAGAAGTAAGGGGCTGTCAGCCCATACATGAAAGGAATCCCCATTATAACACATCTACTCAGTGACTATCTGACTTTCCTTGAACACTTTGCTTCTTCTGTAAAGGCAGTTCTTTCTGGACAAATTTATTCATTGTTAGGAAGTTTTGTCCTGACATCAGCCTAAAATTGCCTCCCCAAAATTTTCACCCGTCACTCTGGGGTTGGCTCCCGGAGACAAAATAAAACAGATCTGATCCTTCTCCTCCGTGATGGCCCTTAGGTGGAAATATTCCATTTTGGAAGTGTTCCTGGAAGGCAGGTATGCTGTGGAGCTGTGAATTGGTTCAGGGATTCTGGAAAACAGTTTGTAATTAGCTGAGAAAAGTCACTAAACTGTTCACACACTTTGATCCAGCACTCCCATTGACTGCATACTACAGGGTGGTCTGAGGCATAGAGAAAAATCTCCTCTTCACAGAAGACAGTTAATTAAGTGGATGCTGAACAGATTGCTCTATATTAATTAAATGGAAAATGGAAGGAATCAGAGAAGTGCGAGAAAACAGAGGTACTCATGCTACACAGGATGCAAAAATAGCAGAACCTTCTGCTCAGTGACTGGGACAGGCCCCATGATTTCATGGGGTAGGAAACTGTTAGGTGAGCCAATTTCTGCCCAGGTGGGGTGGCCCTTTCTCTGTAGTGAATAGTTTCCCAGTTGCCGAGAGCCTAGGTGTGGCAGAGATGGGACTGCAACCAGGTCTTCCTTATAGAAACCTAGAATCATAAATAAGAGAGCTAGAAGGGGCATTTAAGTCCACTGCGCCCTTCCCTTCAGTTTGTTTTTAAACAGATGAGGACATTGAAGATGAGAGAGGCTATGCGAGCTGTCACACAGCTTTTAAGTGTCCAAGGTAGGCTTTGTGCTCAGCTCTCCTGTGCTCTAAGCCCAGCTCCCTGTTCATCATACATGCCATGGCTCCCTTCATTCAATGACTGTGCTGCTGTACATGGAAATAACACTAAAGTAGTAGTTGAAGTCATAGTAATTGCAGTTGACTTCTGAAAAGCAGATGAAATCCAATTCCCTTCTTTGTGTGGAGAGGTGTGAGACTGTGGGTACAGAATGCTACGTCAGAGAGGGTTAGCTTTAGAGTCTGTGGGGCTGGGTTCAGATCCCTCCCACTCGTTACCTGTCTGACCTTGAGCAGATCACTTGCCTTTTCTGGGGCTTAAGCCTTCCTCATCTCTTAAGTAAGGCAGCAGCACTCAGTGACTTCTAGGGCTTCTTCCAACAATTAGTCATGACCACTAGTTCCATTGGTTTTACTTGATTTTTTTTTTGTAGTCGTAAGGGAGAACACAACAGGACTGTGGGGAAATGCTTGATAATTTTTAAAGGCATCAACAAAAATTGAAAAAAGAAGGAAGTCCAGATGTTCTGTGGGCTCACTCTGTACACTTCCCTAGAGGGTTTGCAAGCCAGAACCTCAGCTACTTAGTCCTGTGGGCAAGTGTGAACTGGCCTGGGCTTAGGAGAGTAAAGTCCCAGCTCTGTCCTCTGGCAGCAGGCATAGGGGAGAGCTCTTTCACTCAGTACCATGTTAGAGATGCTGTGAGGTTGAGTAGATTCCTCTGTACACTGTGGGCCACTGGGCTTGACTTTGAGTCCTGGAAAAATTCTACAAGATGCCAGGGAAGCAATTGCCAATGGGTACCAAACAAGGACCATTCTGACAGCCCCATCTTTGTGGTTCCATGACTTCCCATGGGTCAGGGGCTGATCTTAGACTCCTAAGGTTACATGAGCAGCAAGAACTTTCGACATCAGAAGCACCAAGTCCTATGTGGAAACCTAAATAAAAATTCCTATGTGGAAACTTAAGAAAAACAGCCAAGAAAACTTTTGTCTTTGTCTAAAGTACACATAGATTGAAAACCAAAAAAGAAAGACAAATAAGTAGAACAGAAACTCAGCACAAATTACTTTTTTCCCCTATGAAATGTAATGTTCTCGTTAACTATTAGCAACAGATCTAAGGAATTGGAAATGCTGGGCTATGAATAATATTAAAATCTAAGTAGAAATAATAGCATAAAACTGTCAAAAAAGCATTTTAATGATTGACAAACACATTAGTCTCCAGAGCTCAGAGCATTCTTGACAAATGCTACAAATTACCCATGGTGTTTTCATTGCGTAGAGCAGGATAGCATCTCAGTTACAGGGAGGAAGAGTGGGTCTGTGTTTAACCTGCTTGGGTTAATCCTTATGTCTCTCTGCAAGTTGAGAGAGTTGACTTGTCTGGCTCCTAAGCCTGTCCTCAGTCTGGCATTTGGAGTCCCCATAACCTGCCCCCTTCTGCCTTTCCAGTCTTCTTACACCTTGCTCCCTCACATCTGCTTTGAGCCAGAGACACTGGCCTGCTGATTGACCCACGAACACGATACTCCCTGTCTCTGCTCTGGGTGTCCCCAATGCCTGGAACACTCTCTGCTTTCTGACCTCCCTGTGAGTCCCAACTAAAGCCCCACCTTCTACAGGTACGTAACTCCTTTGTACATATTGGTTTGCTTCTTGTCTCTCCCGTTCGTGCAGGGAATGTCTTTGCTTCTTTTGTATGCCAAATGATCAGCATGTAGTAGGTGCTTAATAAATATTTATTGACTAAGTTTCCTTTTGGTGCTAGCACGTGACTGTTAAATGAAACATCTCAGATCTCCTTATTCAAGTCTGCTGCAAATTACTTTTCCTTAGGGAAGCAAAGAAAATATAAACATAGCATCTGATAGCAGTTTTTAAAAAATAGTATTTTATTTTTTCTAATTATACATTAAGATATTTTTTAACATTCATTTTTATAAGATTTTGAGTTTTAAATTTTTCTCCCTCCCCCTCCCTAAAATGGTAAGCAATCTGATATAGGTCATACATGTACAGTCATGTAAAACATGTTTCCACATTAGTCATGTTGTTAAAGAAGAAACAGGACAAAAGGAAAGCAAAAAACAAAAAAAACAAAGCAAGTGAAAATAGTATGCTTTGATCTGATAGCAAAATTTTAAAAAAACATTTAATTAATCTGGTCACTAAGTAAAGTAATCATTTGCACCCATCACTGAGATTGTCCTGTCCCTTTTCACCAACAGACATTTGATGCTCCAAATCCCTAAGATGTGGGGAGAGACAGGTATCATCTCCAATAGTGAAGACTCCATGAAGTAGAACCAAAGGTGGAAGGAAGCCCCTAAAATGATAGATGGGGCAGAAATAAAGAGGGATGTTAAGCAAAAGCAGAGTGTGTATGGAGCAGACAGATTGATGTCTGAGTTTTGTGCCTCCCATCCTTAAGTCTTCATGAAGATTTCTGTCTCTCTTTTACCAAGGGTTAACTAAAGTGTCTCTTCAATCACAGCAACCGCCTTTGGAGAGAGGTATGGGCAGGTAGTAATCTTAGTTTTCCTGCCATCAGGGAAAAGCTATGTATCTGCTAGGTTGACAGTTCATTTGGCTGCATATGAGGAAGGAGTGGTCTTTGGTGAACTATCCATCTCATATCAATCTAGCTTTTTCAGGTAAATGCTGTATTTCAAGTGAAGGAAACATCTAATTGGGAACATTCTCCATTAAGCCAGTGGAGCTGCAATCTCACTGGTGTAAATGCCAGCGATAACCCATTTGCATCTGTCCATCTTGTGCATTTCTCCTCCTGTCTCCTATAAATGCCCCCCAAAGGTGGTTCTTCCTTGAGTTCTCTTCCTAGTATGTGAATACCAATGAAGAACATAGGCAATCCATGTCTTAATCTGGAGCAGGGGTTCTCCACTTTTTCTGTGTCATGGACCCCTTTGGCAGGTGGGTGAAGCCCACGGACCCTTTCTCAGAATAATGCTTTTAAATGTATAAAACACAATATAGAGGACTGCAAAGGAAACCAATTATTTTTAAATACAGTCATAAAAATGTTATAAGGAAATAAGCTCACAGATCAAGAACTCTTGACTGAGAGGGTGCTGTTATGAAAGACAACATTATTGTCACTGTTAGAGTATTATTCACATTTTTCGTTTGGGATCTCAGTATGGCATAAAAACAATAGATGACCAAAGGCTTACTGTATTTCATGTTCTCTCTACCTGGAGGATTTGATAGATGCTTTTGATTTTGACCCAAATATTCCAATTGATTTATGATCTCCTCTATCCAGGAGTTTCCACCATTGCAAACTCTCCATGCCTAGAATCTTGTGCAGTTGTTGTCCTGTTCTCCACAGAGCCCACCACAGTAGTCCCACTTGGAGTATCAGAGGTTCACTTCATCACTTCTTCCAGCATCTCCAGGATGGCAGTGAAGGACCTTGGCCAGGCACCTGTCATCCCTTCCTCTAACACACGGCCAGTCCATCTTCACTTCCCTCCCTACAATTCCTTGATGATATCCTTTACTCTCCCTTGTTAGGATGTAAGCTCCTTGTGAATGAATAAAAACTCTTTTTGCTTTGTATTTAAATCCTCAGCATTTAATCCGGTGGCTGCTGCTACCTGGTAGATGTGTAACAAATGCTGGGTGGTTGGCTGGCTCCCGTTCTTCTTTGGAATTTCTTGTTGTAGATTGTGGCCTGCTTGCTCCCACCAGGGTCCTTTGCCTCACATCTGCTGGGCAAGTCTCCCCTTGGCTCCTTTGGAGACATTGGCATTCTGTGTCTTGCATGAATGGTAAAATGTGATTCTGCTGGGTTGAGCAGATTTATCTTGTACTCTTTAAAGTAAGTCATGTATATTTGATCTTTGTGGGTTTGGAACTTGGAGGTTTTCCTCCTCAAAGAACAGTGGTTTCCAGGGGTTTTAATATTGGCCCCTCCCAAAGAAGGTGAGTTCATGTGGAGAAGTCACTGGGAGTTCTGGATGTGCAGATAAAAGTAGGAACTTGCATTATATAAGGGACTCACTTGAGATCTAAGAGGGGGAGACGACAGGCATCCTTACAAGGAGCATGACCCCTTTTCAGTTAGTTTGTTTTATTTGGTGCTACTCAGAATTCTTCTACTGTATGAAAAAATGGCTTGCTAATCCTGACAAGTGTAAATCCTCTTGATTTTGCTCACTAGATTGCTTCTTCTCTTAAATTTGAGAGCCTAATTGTTGGTAACAAACTTGCTCCTTTCATGAACTGTATCATGAAGGCAGAAATCCATTTCTTTCAAAAAACTTTTTATTCAGAACTCACTATGTACCAAATAAAATGAGCATTTCCATCTCCATAGTAGGGAAGAAAGAGAGGATTATACATGAAACTGAGAGTTTCTGGTATGTACAGTTTGCTTTTCTTTTTAAGTGTGTCAAATTGAATATGTAAGTTTATTTTTTAAAATAACAAATATGAATAGTCAAATCATGCACATCCTGATTTGGGCTATATCCAAAAGTGTCTTTAGTCTGTGTTTATCTCTTTGGCAGAAGGTAGATTCACTGAAAGTCATTGAATTAATCAGAGGTCGAAACTCTATCAAAATGGTTTTTCTCTATAATATTGTTCTTGTTCCGCTCATTTAAGTCTACATTCGTTCATAAAGGTCTTCCCAATTTCCACTTAAATTGTCCATTTGGTAATTTCATCTGGTGTAATTCACCTACCATGTTTAGCCATTCCCTAATAGGTAGGCATCTCTTTGGTTTCTAGATTTTTGCCACTACCAAAAGGGCCACTATAATTTGTTTTTTTTTTTATATGGATTCTTTTTCTCATTTTCTGATATTGGTTGGGTATAGACCTAGTTATGGTATTGTTAGAACAAAAGGCACAGATTAGTGACCTTTGGACATCATTCCATATTGCTTTCATGAATGACCAGACCAGTTTTGAGCTCCATCAATAGGACGTTAGTTTGCCTGTTTTTCCACAATCCCACCAAAGGTCAGTTGTCTTTTTGGTTGTACGAATAAGTATGGGCAGAACCCACCTGCTTGCTTGGCTTTGGAGACCCTGAGAAGCTTGCTTTGGGGACAGTTGTGATGACTTGTTAGGTCTTAGAGAGACCGTGGAGCCTGTGTGGACATTATGTAACTGGTTCCATCCATTGAGCCTGTGGTTGGGAACGGCCTTGTACAGTTGGCTGTACAGGAAACACTGTTGGTGCCTTCAGAAAGGCCACAGTCAGATTGCTGTGTCTTCTTAGTCAATATTCCTTTGTAAAGGCTGTTTGATTTTAAGTGGTTAAATGGCCCTGGGGTGCCATGACCCCTAACATGAGCTGGGGGGCGGGGGTTGGAGTCAGTAATGGTTGAGAAGAGACACCACAGCCTCTCCAGGGACTGCTCTGGGGTCTGGCTGTGGGAGAGGGGGCTGAGTGTACACATGACATCATCTATGCCAATCTTGTGAGTGTGCTGTAGAGCCTCAGAGTTTGTTTAGTTTGCATTCTCTAATTATTAGTGATTTGGAGCATCTTTTGGTGATAGCTTGGCTCCCTCTCTTTAATATCTGCCTATTGTGCCTTGACTATTCATTTCCTAGGGTGTGACTGATGTCCAGTTTAATCTAAACTTTTTCTCTCTTCTAGTGACTACCGCAGCAGGCAACTACATGAAACAGTGATTGAATTGGAAGAAAGTTGGATGGGTTGTGAGGCAGTGCCTTGTCAGTAGCCAGCCAGTGGGCAAGGCAGAAAGGCTTTGTGGTCACAGTGCTGGATCTGGGCTCCAGAAGCACTGGGTTCAAACCCTGCCTGGGACTGATCATGGGCAGTCCCATCTCCTTCTCACCCAACAGTAAGGATAGTATTGTGGTGAGGCCCAGATGGGACAGAGTGTTGTATGTGCTATCAAACATGACTCAAACATTCACTCTTGTTGTCATTGGGATTAGCTCTCGCTGCTTCTAAGGCTGTTTATTTCAGGAAGTTCTGTTTCTCTTGACTGATAGGTTAAGATGCAGCTTCATGCCTGCTACCATAGCTGGTGACTCTTTTGTAGACTGGCTTCTTGGCCTGGGCCTAGAGCAGGGGTTTTTAACATTTTGGGGGTCTTAGAACCCTTGGACTAGTCTTTGAATGTAGCGGAGCCTATGGATCCCTTCTCAGAATCATGTTTCTAAACGCATTAAAAAATGCATAGAATTGCAAAGGAGACTAATTATATTGAAATAATGATGTAATTTTTCGCTATTCTGACTTCCCTGAATTTGCCAGTGTACCCCTGGAGGGGGGAATGATTCTGTGGATCCAGGTAAAGAATCCCTGGCTTAGAAGGGTCTATGACCATAGCAGCATGAAAGTCTGGTCCTTATGTTTAAAGTTCTATGGTCTTCTCAGTGTGCATAATCCCTCCACTTGTACAGATCATCACTCTTCCATGCCTTCTTTTCCTGTGACTCTTGTCTGTGTCTCCACAGGGGCCTTCCTTTAGGGTGGCTGACATTGAGCTGATGCCAGTGGAGCTTCACAAGGCTGTCTCTCCCTTTACTTCCCCCTTTTCCAATTATGCATCTCTTAGATTATATTGTGGGCAGTTCTTTACTGATAGATCTTGAGGAGCTTAACACTGCACTAAGACTTTAGGGACATCCTGTCTCCTGAAATCTCTTCATCTCTGCCAGGTGTGTGTCTAGCATCCCTTGTATCACCCTCAATGTTAAGTCTTCAGAGACCGTAGTGTTCTTTGACTCAAAGTCAGACAGACTCAGTGAAAGAAGATGGGTTGTTTTTTTTAATGGAACTTTGTTTCAGGAAGAAACTTGGGAGCATTAAAAATTCTTCTGCAGTTTCCCAAATGTAATACAGCCAGTGGAGAGATGACATGGCCCAGTAGATAGAGCAGTGGCCTAGAAGGTATGAAGACCTAGCTTAAAGTCCTGCCGTTGATACATACTGGCCTTCGGACCCTGGGCAAGTCACTTCACCCTGTTTGTCTCAGTTTTCTCGTGCGTAAAATGAGCTAGAAAAGGAAATGGCAAACCATTCTATATCTTTGCCAAGAAAATGGAGTCATGGAGACTCACACAACTGAAAAATGCCTAAACAAATAATGGTACATTAGAAACTGTGTATGAGAATCCCAGGGTGGCGGCTCTGTTGTCGTTGGACAGAAGTGGTGTAGAAGTCTGTGTGGGTTCCCTCCCCCACTGGCTCTCGCCAAGGCTCTGGTAAGCCTCTTGGTTTTCCTCTAGCTTTTGCTGTTTTTGACCCGGCTGCACGCTTGGCCAGGGTGCTTTTCTGCTGCCATCTTCTTCCTGAGGGCTCACAAGTGAGATTGTGTCCAACACTCTGGTCGACCTTGGCCGCTCTCCGTGTGCCTTTGTTAAAGACATTGTGGATTGGCTGAGGCAACTTCTAGGCTCTTTGGTCTCTTTCCCTTAGTGATGGATTATTACCAAACTTTGGAAATGTCGATGGTGTTTGCTGGTCTCTGTTCTTTTACAGGTTTCCCATTTTTAAGCATTAACATCTTCCTTTGTTGAATCTTGCTGTATTTTTTTTTGATTACATAACATTTCTTATTCTAGTTTTCATTCCTCCCTAAAAAGGAGTATATAAGGAATGCCACAAAATCAAAGATTTTCAGCTGGAAGAGACCTTAAAGGTCAGCTAGTCCAGCTCTCTCATTTCACAGGTGTGAAAACTGAGGTTCAAAGAGGTTCAGTGACCTAATTAAGGTCACAGAGAACTAGGCCTAGTGTTCAAACCAGGCTCCTGGATTCGCATCTAGAGCGGGCTCCTTGGCATGTGATATAGCTTTTTAAGGTGGGCCAGGTGCCTTACAGCAGCTCTGGCAGATAGGTGCTGCTGTGATCCTAGATGAGGGAACTGAGGCAGAGAGAGGGTCACTCAGCTAGGGAGTGTCTGAAGTTGGATTTGAACTCCTATCTTCCTGACTGTTGGCCCATTGCTCTGTCCGCACCACCCAGCTCCCTCTGCTAAGTCATCGCTCTGAAATGATCCCACATAGAGCGTTTATTACGTTAGGCGCTGGGGAGGTCCTCGGGATACAAAGGCAGAAATAAAACAGCCCATGGCTCCAGGATCTTACAGTCTGTTGGGGAAACCAAATGCCGACTTAGACAAGTTACAGTAATGAAATGAATATACATTTAAAAATAAAATGAAATAAAATCTAAAATTATTTTTAAAATTAATTAAAATCAGAATTCCATTTCACTGGGGCAGGATGGGGAGATGACACCCTCATTCTCTCCTAGAAGAAACTATTCTCGAGGCACAACGAGTAGAAACTGTTGCCCTTTGCCAGATTTGGGCTTGGGCTCCACAGCGACTTTCCTGACCCCTCTCTAGGGGTCTTAGAGAACCTGCAGGTTCCTGAGGAGATATCTACTCCCCAGTTCTCCTCTAAACTGTTCTGAGTCCTAGGCAGATGAGTGAGAAGAGCTGAGCCCCCTAGGGCTGGTGGTGACTTCTGTAGACCCCAGATTGTGCCCCTTGAATCTGCCCACAGCGAAGACCCAAATCAGAGTTGAGCTGTGTTCTCTTTCCCACTTCCCCCCCCACCCCCCGCAGGAGCTCCTTCAGGGAGGCTCAGATGGGAGAACACAGTGATTTTCGGCCATATTTTTGAAGATTTTGGGGGAGGGTGAGATCATGAGTGTTTAATAGATGCTACCAGCCCCCCCCCCCACTCCAAAGTCAAGTGTGAGTCATGTCATCATTTTTCTGATGGCGTGGTCTTCTTCGGCAGCAAAGGACAAACACACACACACATGCTACAGAAATTCCTAAAATCGTGAGAAATGGCCCCAGAAAGAGGTGGTGTTGGGAATCTTGGCCCCAGAAAGAGGTGCTGTTGGGAATCTTCTCTCCCTTCGGTACTTTTTCCCTCTCTTTTAACATCTCATAGAAGAATAAGATGAACCATATCTGCTTTTTCCTCTGATACTGATGACTGCTAAAACGCTGGAGACTGAGGCATGCTGCACATTGTTGAGTGCTGTTTGTATCTATGTGGAGCTTGGTTGTTTGCATTTTTTATTTTTATGATTAATTTAGAGCAAGGCTGCAGCGGACTCTGGATTCTCCCATGGGTTGACCTGCTGCTGCCCACATGAAGTCCTTCTCTACTGTCCCTGACTTTATTAAAAGACATTATTCAGTATTGTGGAGTGTCCATCTAGCAGAGGCAGAGTCTAGTCAGGGGTCCTTTGTACTCTAGAGGTTAGGACCCTTTCCCCTAGGATATTGCTTGTCCTGTAGTATCTGAGGGCTTAGAGCCACAGGAAACAAGAGAAACATTAGAGATGGGCCCAGAGTCACCCAGCTGGCCTAAAGGGTTTGAATACAGGGCCTGTGACCTCAATATTGCTTTCCTTTAAATTATTTGGGAGATCCTGGGATTGAGGGAGTGGAGAGACAATGACTGATCTGGGCCAGGGGCTTCCCAAGAGGGCGGAGAACGTAAAACATCAATAAGTCAACCAAGTACAGCATCAATCAGTTAATATGCCCTGTGCCAACCCTGGGGATACAAAGGCCCAGAGGAAACAGTCTGGGTTAGCCAGGTGATGCCTTTATAGCTGATATTCCCCTGCAGCATCAATACCGACAAAACCCTGAATGTGTTCTAAATAATTGCATGTATGCATACAGCACATTTTGTCCAAGATGCTCTGTAAACAGTCATTTAGATAAGCTGGCCAATGCCCTTGGAGAATAAGCTGTGTAAATAAAGCGACTTACCTATGAACCAGTGCCTTCTAGACATTGAGGTTTGGTTCATTTCTAATGTGCTAAGTTTTATCATCTGGTGGCTTTAGAAAGATTTGGGCTCTGCTTTGGGCATTGAAGCCATAGGAAGGGCCTTGTGGGGGCCTCTGATCTTGTCCTCTCATTCTGTGACATGCTAACAAAAGCTCTCCTTCCTTAAGTTACAGACTCCCGGGCAGGGGTGCTTCCTTCCCAGGAGCAGCATGGGAAATGAGACATAAAAGACCCACAGTTTGGTTGCATTGGTGCTTATTTGTCCTCTAGATTGTAAGCTCCATCAGGGCAGGGACCAAGCTCTACTGCTATACACAGCAGCCACTTCACTATATTTGTTTGATGTCTATTGAATGAATCTTGCTCACTGCTCCAGGAGTCACCTGCAGGGGTGTCTGGGGCTAAGAGAAGAGGACTCCCAGCTTCCCTTGCTACCCTTGGAAGGGAGCTGAAGGACCTTTCTGGCAAAACAGCCCTGTTGTAGCATCTGGGAAGTTGTAAACCAAATACCAGTGTTTGTGGTGAGTGGCCGTTCTATCATGCAGCTAAGGTGACCGTACTCATAGTGTACAGACTTCCATTTGGGCCGCTCTCCCAAGCAGTGGTATAAACAGCAGCCATGAACCGTAAGGATAGGGAGGGAACAAATGTGAAATGGCCACCTGGCCCATGCTTGCTCTCATAGCCTCCAAGACTGCCAGGCCTTTTCTGGTTCTCGAGAGCAAGCACATGCATGTGCAGAGGCACCTAGTGCAGTGCAGGGAACATGGTGTTGATTACATTTTTGTTGATCGATGGGCACCTAGGTGGCACCATACCCAGAGCTCTGGGCTTGAATTGGGGCTAATCGAAATTCAGTCCTGCCTCAGTCACTCACTAACTGTGAGACCCCTAAGTAAGTCCCTTAACTTCTGCCTGTCTCTGGTTCTTCCTCTGTAAAATGTGGATGAATAGCTGCTCCTTCACAGGGATGTCATGAGGGTCAGATGAGACCATGGGCATAAAGTGCTTCATAAACCTGAAAGCCCTAGGAACATGCTCTCAATTATCCATCCCTGCTGGGGAGTGACGGCAGGCACACAGAGAAGTCTGGATGAGAAGGGAGAGAATGGGGCCTGAGCAATGATGCATGAGCTGAGGGTGGAAGGAAGCTCAGAATTTAAAGAGGTACAGATGAGTCAGGAGTGAATTCCAGTGCTTGTGCAAAAGTTAGAGGAGGGAGATGGACTGCTGAGTTCAGGAAATAGCAGATACGCCCGTTGGTCTGTAATTGAAAGTGCACACATTAACCCCCTGCTAAGCATAGTTCTTGGCATGTAGTAGGTATTAAATAAATGCAGTTCTGGCACAGACTGGGAATGGGGAGCTAGGGTCAAATGGTGAATTAATGAAACCCCTCTCATTTAGATTCAGAGCTGGAGGTAACCTCAGAGGTCATCTCATACCATCCCCTCCCCGCCTCCCTTCCTTTACAAACAAGTTGGCCAGGATTCAAGCTCAGGCCCTCTGACTCAGTATTTTCCACTTGATAGGCAGTTCATTCATTTGAGAAAAAAGATCCACATCCAGCACCAGAGTTGAGGGTCTGGGCAGGGTCTGTTGGCATCCCCTCAGATTAAAGCTCTTGGGGCCTGGCCTGTTCTGAGGCATCTCCACTGTCACACCTTTATTTAATACTTAATCCTGTTGGGTTTTCTCCAAAGAGAAAGAGAGGCTTCCTTATCATTTCTCCCCTAAGCTGCCTTCCTTTGTCTCTTCCTAAGAAGCCCACTAGGGCCACTGAATTTTTACTGAACATGGCCAGTTTTTGGTACTCACTTAAAATATCCTCTCTTTCATGGTTGAAATATTTGTCTTCCTGAGTTAATATGAATTCTAGAAATTCATTGCCAAGGAAATATTGCCAAGGATAGGACACTGTAATGCTTTGTCATTATACTTGCTATTAGAAGGTCCTTTGCCTTGTTTGCCTCCTAGAATGCAGGTTTTTTGAGGGTAGGAAATAGTTTTGGTCTTGTCTTTATATATGCAGAGCCCAACCCAGTGCCCAGCATAGAGGAGGTCAGCCCCTAGCCCCTGGCCTGGGAGGTCGGCCAAGGAAAGAGGGAGGTCAGCCAGAGAGGTCACTGGCAATAAAAGCTTCCCTTGTCCTGACCAACTCGGAGAGAGGAGAGAAGGGGCTGAGGAGGCTCTTGGAAGACTACAGACTAATTTTGGTCAAGTCATAGCATGTGTTTCTTATTGCCGTCACCTGAGAGCTCCCTAGGATAGTATAGTGCCTGGTACGTGTAAGGGCTTGATAAGTGCTTTTTCATTCATTAATTGATTGGATCATTAAGTTAGAGCCCACAGGGGCCTTCTGGGCCATCTGGTCCAACTCCTTGTATTACTAAGGAGGAAACTAAGGCCCCAAGAGATTCATTGACTTGCCCAGGGTCACACAACTGTTAAGTATCTGAGGAAGGATTTAAATCTAAACCTTCCTGAATCCAAATCCAAAGCTCTCTCCACTACCCTATGCTGTCTCTTGTCTCCTGCTTTATGTGTCCTGCCACATCTCGAAGGCTGGACGAGGCGACTCCTTCCCTTTTTTCCAAGGCACAAATCTGTTTTGAATCAAGGGGTTCCTACTCTCTTCCTAAACAGAAAGCTGCCTCCACAAAGCTATAGGGACTTGTGTGTGCATATTGTTTTGTCTCCAGTCAAGTGAGAGAGGAGGATGTGACCGTTCCAGTTGTCAAAGATGGCTGAGCAGGTAAGGTCCTCGTTGCCCAGAGTCACTTGAACCCAGGTCATCCAATGCCAAGTCCAGAGGTCTTTGTACAGCACAGTGTTACTTCCCATGCTCGAGTTAAAAATCTGCTCCCTGCTTCCTGAGAAGATTGGAGATGACAAGTCAAGGTGACATTTTCCAGTCTCTACCGTCCCTATATACAGTTTGTGTATGTATGTGTATGCATTTATTTTTAACTCTTTAGCACACAGTTTGCCAGGCATTGGCTTGACCCACCCCCTGTAAGATTTGGGTCCAATTTGGGCAGGTGCAAAACCTGAAGTGATTTTCATAGGAAGTATAAAAGTGTTGTCTGTTACACAATTGAAATGGCTCAGCAATTTTGGTAGGAGTTTTTATGAGCATTAATTTTCTTGGTCTTTAATTGACCTCTAGTACATTGGATATTATCATTTTTAAATATTAGAACTTGATGACCTTGGCCAAGTTGTTTAACCTCTTGACACTGGTGGAGAGAAATCCCACACTGGGAATTCCTAACACCAAAAAAGTTACTTACCTTTTTAAAAAAAATTCCCTATAGCTGTAACATAATTTAAAAATATATATTATATTATGATTCTTTATGTAAGTATATTCGAAGACAGAGAGAGAGAATATGAGAATGGCATAGTAATAAAAATACAGAGAGGAAAATGTTGCATTTGTCATCTGAGAACTTAGGTGTGAAATAAGCCTTCTTTCTGTGTGACTTTGGGCCAGTCACTTAAGCTCCAGTTACTCCCTCCTCACAGTGAGCTTGGCTTCTGTCCTTCTTTGAATCAGGAAGCCCTTGGGCAAGTCTTCTCCAAATCGTGTTTTTAAATGCACGAAATAAAATATGTAAGATTACCACAGAAAACAATTGGATTAAAATGCAGTTAGCTAAATATGGTTTTGAAAAAGTTCATGGAACCCAGACTAGATGGAGTCTGAGGTCCTTCCCAATTCTCAGTTCATGTTCCTCGATGGCCATAAGGGCTGGTCACTAACCCCTCTCCCTAAGCCTCGATTTCCTCTTCCATCTGTAACTGCCCTTCCCACTTCTTGGTCCTCATCTGGTGGTCTGCCTACAAAAACGATGTTACTGACCCACATGTGGGCTCTTCAGTCAGATCTCGTGTTCACAGTACCAATTGGCACTGCTGTCCCAAAGGAAACCCTCACTGTACATCATCCTGATGGTGGGCTGCTTCCTCCCCTTTTCCCCCTTCCTAGAGGCAGCCTGGTCTCATAGAAAAAGGGATGGACTTGGAGGTCCATAAGTGGGGCTAATTCCAACTTTATCTAATGTGCGTGACCTTGGGGAAGGGCATGTCACACGAATTCATCCTGAACTTCCATTATCCCCTGCCTGGTGCTTTTTCAGCACAGCTGGGACTGCAGCTGCTCCATCCTGAGTCTGCAAGTATTTCTCTCTACCTTGACTTTCCACCCTAATGAACCGTGACTTCATGAGCAGCTAGCTACAAGAGAGAAGGACGAGGAGAGGTCAGCAGGGTTGGGGAGGGGCCTCAGAAAAGGAAAAAAGAACTGGGGGAGGGTTTCCTGCAGCACCCTTAGGAGGCTAAAACTTTGCCACAGCCAAAGAATCTCCTGTTGGGGCTGAGCTTGCCCTGTTGCCATGATGGATAACAGCCTCCATCTGTTGACTTAGTCCTGGTGGGAGCCCCAGGCTTGGCACCCTATGCTCTACCACTGCTCTCCCCTCAGTGCTTCACTGCATGGGATCTGACTTTTGGCATGTGTGTCTGTGGGGGCTGTGTCTGTATATGTGGTGTGTATGTGTGTGTGTGTGTCAGGGTGTTTGGGGAGGGCTCAGAAGCTTGTACAGACTCCTTAGATGCACAGTCTCAGGAGTCCCTAAAAAGGCATGTTCAGGGAGGAGGAGCTCACACTTGTCCCTGCTAGATGTCTAGGAAGGACTCAAGGACTGAGCTGTCCACTTGGCCAGATTCCATCCTTTTCCATTATGATCCAGTAATTCAACTCAATTCACTAAACATTTATCAAGTACCTCCTATGTAACAGCCTCTGGGCTAGCTATTGGGGATACAAAGCGGAAGCCCAACAGCCCCTGCCTTCCAGGAGTTTAAATTCTGCTGGGGGAACCACAAATAACAGATAAGGAAAGATCACGAATATTCACAATAAGAAAAAAATGAGTTTTAAGGAGAGAGCATTGACTTGGAGAAAGACCTAGGAATCAGTCATTCTGCAAACTTTTGTAAGTGCCTGCTGTGTGCTGTATTTGGGATAATGAAAGAGCCCCTGCCCTCCCAGAGCTTCCATTGGACACAGAGATTTCTCCAAAATAAAGAAATGATGATTTGAGGTGGGAGAAGGCCTTCTGTGGGTGGTGGCCCCTTGGCTGTAGCATTCCCAGAGGCAGAGGAAACAGACATGAGGCAGGATCCAAAGACCTGATGCACTAGGGTGGGAAGGAGCTGGGGCTGGGGGAGCCAGATTGGGGGGACCCTGGATTTCTACCTTGTGCTGCTAAGTGAAAAAATAGCCCTACCTTTGAGAGCTTACACTCTGCTGGGCCTCTGGTCACCCTCTGTCCGTCCAGGATTCTGGCTTCCGTCATCCCTCCTACATACAGGGTAGACATGTATCCCTGAGTCTGGAAACGGATAGACTACTGGGTTTAGATTCCAGCCAGATCTGTGTTCAAATCTGTACTCATCTGTAAAAAGGGAGCAACACCGGCCATAGCTCCTAGCGCTGGTATGAGGACAGAAAGAGATAACATTATTTATAGAACACTCTGTAAATCTTCAAGTGCTACAGAAACCCTAGCTCTAGAGAAGATAGATTGCTGGACTTGGAATCAGCAAGGCCTGGGTCAGAATTCTATTTCAGACACTGGGGATGACTTGATCACTGTGCAATTCTGGTCAGTTAATTATGATGATGGTACTTTCTGGGTATTTGTGAAAAGAAAACTTGGGCATGCCAAACAGTCCTTCAGAGGCTAAGCAGACTCTTAGAGGATTTATAACTGAAAAGGGACCTCCAAGAGAATTTAGCCCAACCCCCTCTTTTTAAGGGGGAAGGGAAATCAAGGCCGCCCCAAGGGCCAAGAGACTTGCCCATGAGTGCCAGCATTAGACCTGAAGTTCGTCTCCCCTAAACCCCCCTGGGCATGAAAGAGACTCATTGCCCCCTAAAATACCCTCCTTCTTATTCAAGTCCTCCAGTTTCTCTTGTTGGATATTGCTCTCTCCAAAGTATGCCCTTTTAAAATGAAAATGCACAGAAAGGACCTGGCATTAAATAGTCACCAGCACTTGACAGAAACTCACTATTCTATGTATCAGATGTGGGGTGCAGCTACTGGCTCAGAGGCTTCCAGGGTAAAATCCTGGGGGAACAGGAGGTAGGAGTCTGACTATAAACTAATCTCTCTGAGTGTTGTGGTTGGCCTTTCATTCTCAAAGAGGATCCGTGACATCACAGGGTGATGGCTTGACTTACGCTTAAATTGGATTGAAATGATGCAGAGTTGGGCAGTCACTGACCAGGCTCTTTTCTCCAGAATCACGGGGCAGTGATGGGGCTGTCCATGTCTGCGACCCATAGCTTCCTTTTCTGGGAATGGAAGCTGCACAGAGATCTTACCCCCTTGTTCATATTCTAGGGGCCAGAGAGCTGGCCTTGAAGTGAGGAAAAACAGGGTCAGATCCTGTCTTTGACCCATGAACCTCCCTGTGCCCCAGAAAGCTCTCTTAAGACCATCCATTGCTGAGGAAATGGCTTCTTTGGGAGAGGGGATTTCCTTGCCTGACCCTTCCCCTCTCTTCTAGGGTGTCTGCTCTTTCTCTCTCCCTGCTGTTAATCATTCTGTTTATTCATCCCGGTTGCAGCAGGAATGGGGTGGGGGGAGAGGGAAGGATAAGATGAGTGAGGAAGAAAAGGGAACCGTAAAAAAAATGTTTTTTTAAGCCTTTGATGAACTGTTTGCTAGAAAAAATACAGGTAACAAATTGCCCGTGATTTTCTTCAAGGGAACAAGAAAGTGAACAAGGTGATAAGTGGATTGTGAAGCCAGGTTACCAAGCTGGTCTGAACAGGGTGGGAGGAACCCAGGGAAGGAAGGAGGGGTGATTCCTGCCTGATGAGGCTCCAGGGAGGAAGTACCTGGCTGGAGAATAGGTAGAGCATTTGTTCAAGCTTTACTGTGTGCCCAGAGACAAGTGATGAAAACAGCCCCTGCCTCCAGCTTTTGATGTTGTGGGGGAAGACAGCACATAGAAGCCTAGTTGTGGCTGGTAGTGGGGGCAGAGTGACCCCTTCCAGGGTCAGTGTGGCAGAGGAGGAGGAGGAGAGTCTAGAGATTGTCCAGGTGAGAGTGAGACTGGCTGGGATGCTTCCCCAGGGTGGTGGTACTGGGGAGGGGTTAGTCATCAGGCTGATGATGCTTGTGGCAGGGGAGAAGGGGGTGAAGGATGGAGAGAATCCGAATCATGGGATCTCTGAGTTGGATGGAAACTTAGCAGCTGCCCAGTCCTATCCACAATCGAACAAGAGTTGTCCCTCTAATGTTGCAGACAAGTGGTCAGTCCCTTTGCTTGAAGTGCATGGGGGTCTTCAAGCAAAGGCTGGCCAGCCACCTGTTTGGGCCTTCAAATGTTTGAAGACAGTACTGGAGCCTCTTCTCTCTTTCCTTTTCTGAGCTAGATGTTCCTACATCCTTCCCCAGGTCATCTGATGATGCAGTCACTGTCCTGGCTGCCTCCTCTGGAGCCTCTCTAGCTTACAGTGCCTTTTCTAAAACTCGACATCCATGATGGAGCCCACTGTTCTAGCTCTGTAGGACCAGGGCAGAGTGCTGCCTGTCTGGGATTTCATCTGGCTAGTGATATCCTGATATGGGAATTCCCTTCCCCAAAACAGACTGAAGTCATTGTGACTTCATAGCAGAGTCCTGAGGAGTTACCCGAAGGACGTGGCAGGTACGTGACTTGCTCAGGGTCACAAATCTAGTAAGGGGCAAGAGTTAGCATTTGAACTCAGGCTCCAACCCCAGCACTTTGCCCTCTATATGCCACGCTGTATCTGGCTTTAACTTGTGAATTTTTTGATGTTTTTGAGCAAAAATGGTGAAGCAAAGATTCCAAAGAAGTCAAAATGTGTGTGTATGTGTATGTGTGTGCATGGATGTATGTGTGTGTACGTGTGCGTACATGTGTGTAGGTGTGTGCATCTATGTGCGTCTGTGTATGTGTGTATCTGTGTGTGTATTTGCATGTGTGAATGTGTGTGCATGCACATGTATCTGTGTGCATGTGTGTTTGTGTGTGCATGTGTGTATATGTGTGTGTCTGTATGTGCGTGCATGTGTATATGTGTGTATGTGTGTGTAAGTCTAGAGAGAGAGATAGGGAAAGAGAGGGAGAAAGAGAGACAGAGAGAGAGATAGAGACAGAGAGACAGAGGGAAAGAGGGAGAGAGAGGGAGAGAGAGAGGGAGACAGACAGAGAGAGCATGATGATAAGCCTACATAATAATTCATCTTTTGATAGTGTCTTCAGGGTCACAAAATGCTCTGTTCCAAGGCTTTTTCTATGTATGGCTTTCAAATGATTACATTTTTCTAATAAAAACCGCTCATGAAGAATTCACGTAGTGGAATTGTTTTTGACATTCTAGATATTCCGGTTTAATATTGTAATTACCATCTGTCAATAATGCTGCCCGCATGGAGAAGCCACGTTGCGTTAAAAGCATTAAGAAAACCAGAAAGAATGTTTTGAACTTTGGCGTATTATTTATGTCAAGTATCGTTTAACAAGTTGGAACAAAACCCACAAAAACCACCCAAGACAATCCAGAGGGAAGAGCTTTGTTTTCCTATGGAAGAACATGGAGCCCAACTCCTAGCATTAGCATCCCTCTCCTTTTTCTTATTAATTCATCAAGATTTCTCTCTGCTTCTCCTCTGTTAGGGGAGCATCCTTGTCTTTGGGGAAGTCACTTAGCAGAACTCCAGGCCTGGGTGTTAAATGATTTTGTTTGACACAGGCGTGGCCTTAATTCGTCTGAGAATGAAGAGGAGACGCTAGAACTATGAGAGCCAATTCAGGGACAGAATGGGGAAAGGCCAGGTTGGAGAATAAAGTCCTCTAACAGTTGAAAGTGGCCTCCCTTGTGTATTAGGAATTCAAAGCCTTCAGAATGGTCTGTTTCTGAGTCCTTTATCAAAAAGAGCATGTTTTCAGTTTTGTCAAAGGTCCCAAAGATGTCTTTAGATGACACAGAGCTGGTAGTCATCCGGCCCACCTACCTGTATTGGAAACCTTCCTGGCTTGGTAGGACTTGCTTGAGCCAATGATGCTACTGGCCTAGTCCAGGGATGGGGCACCTGAGGCCTCAAGACCACATATGTCCCTCTAGGTCCTCAAGTGTAGCCCTTTGACCAAATCTAAACTTCACCAAACAAATCACCTTAATAAAAGGGTTTGTTCTATAAAACTTGGACTCAGTCAAAGGGCCTCATTTGAGCACATAGAGGGCTACATGTGGCCTCGAGGCTGCAGGTTCCCCACCCCTGGGCTAGATTTTGAAAACCCTCCTTTGTGCTTGGATGATGGTACATCCAGGTATGACTTTGGTGGAGAAATACTCCTAAATACACATACATTTCATTAAGATCTCCCATTGCCCTCGCCCAGAGTAGGAAAGAAGCAATGCTTTACTTCAGCAGATGTTTCCTGAGTGCCTGCTTTGTGCCAGAAAGCTCCTTGAAGGCAGGGATTATTTCATTTTCATTTTAGCACCTTGTGCAGAGCCAGATCCATAACAGGCAGGTACCCTACGCTTACTGATTGACTGACATCACAGGAGATTAAGGAAGATATAAATCATGTAAGAGCCTCTGTTCTCAAGGGACTTAGAGTCTAGCAGGGTGCCTAAGAGATGAATCTGTGTAATTATAAGAAAGAATGAAAGACATCATTTCATCTAATCATAGATTAAGACCGCAATCATACATCTAGTCCAAACCTCTCAGGTTATAGTGAGGAAACTGAGGCTGAAAAGGCTTTAAAGAACTTGTCCGAGGTCACAGGTAGTAACAGAGCCAGGATCTGAACCCACATCCTCTGACTCCAAATCCATTGCTCTTTCAGCTCCACCACAATACCCTTCTTTGAGACTGGAAATAAGATAGGAAATGACCTCATGCCTTTGTGGGGGAGGAGAAAAAGAGAGGGAGAGGAGAGAGAGAATGAGAAAAAGAGAAAAGTGAGAGAAAGAAGGGAATGAGAGAAAGGAGGGAGAGAGGAGAGAGAAAAGAAAGGGGAGAGAGAGACAGAGAGACAGAGAGAGAGAGAGAGAGAGAGACAGAGAGAGAGAGAGAGACAGAGAGAGAGAGAGAGATAGAGAGATTGCGTAAACATGGCTTCCTTGTGTTTGATTTCAGTTGTGAAAGTAATGAGACTTTGGATATAATTTCCTGGGCCAGCAGCACTGCCATGCAGTATAAGTATGGCAAATGTGACTGTATTTTCTGATTGGCTAGCATTAAGCTGGCCTTGCATAAGTAGAGAAGCTGCTCGATTTGCCGGCTGCCACCCGACTTTTATCAGGCTCCCATTGTCGTGCCCTTTAAGAATCAGAGACGAATGAACCTCACTGAAGGAGCTATAATTGTACTGAATCAGAGCTCATTGAATCAGCCAGGTCATTAACGCCACAATATTTAATTACGAGCTACTCTGTAAGAGGGAAAATGTCACCAGACTCATGTGCTCAATCTGCCCTAAAAAGGATAGGTTGGGGGCCTTCTTTCCCCCTTTAATTGTGCGTGCTTGCTGTATGCATGCTAGAAATATTAGAGAAATGTGGGATACCCCAGGAAGTCCAGCTGGTGGTACCCACTGATATCTCACTGGCTTTTTGTTAGTCTCCCTCTTGCCTCCATCTAACTGCTAGGCAGTACCACAAGGTCCGCATTTACCCCATTGGCATTAACCCTTGCTCTTGCCTACATCTAATACGTAGCACTCTCTTTTATTCAGAGATGGTTCCTTAAGTTAAATGTCTCTTCCCCTCCCCCTCCTCCTCTAATTACAACTGTGAAAGGAACATGTGGGTAATTTCCAGGAGTTCTTAACATTATTTTTAATGGCTTAAGGTGCATCTCAGCCTGGATTAGACATCTAATGATACATGAAGGATTTTTTCATTTGCACAATCCTCTTCACACTGTAGTAAGTAGGTCAGGTTCCTCAAATATTTAATGTTCCATTAGGGTCCCCAGAGGGACCCATTTGTTTACAGTGTGATTTCCCATTAACAAAATGGTATCTTAAAATATTATGTATTGATTGTTAATTATGCCTATTGGTTAATTATGAGCGCATCATCATGCAAAGAACAAGGGAATGTGATGCTAGAGAAGGAGATGTGAGAAAGGGGGCATCCAGATTCTAGAGCTAGAGGGGATCTTGGGGGCCAGGTGGTCCAGCCCTCTCATTTTACATGTGAGTGAATGGATACCCAGTGAGGAATGTTCCATGCCCAAGATCACACAGCAGTAGAACTGGGCAATGGACTCAGGCACTTCTTTGGATGCAAATCCAGTGTTCTTTCCTCTCTACCTTTCCTCAAATAGACCCCATAAATCAACTCTGATGGATAGTTCCACTTTTCTATGCTAATTCAATCCATTTCTAAGAAGAAAAAACATGGGGGTAGAAACAACTTCTGTTTGCTAAAACCGCAGTCATTTAGTTGTTCAGGACCTCTTTTTTGATTCAGGGCATCCCAGAAGCTTTCATGCCTTTCAGCATTCTGTAGCTTCACTAGGCCTCTGACCTCCAAAGCGGCACTCAGACTTTTGGGACACCCTGCCTGAAAGAATTTTCACTTAAACGAGCAATGATGTTCCAGTTTCCTTCTTGTACGTTTTATTGATGCTCTTGTCTGAGTGTTTATGAGATCTTTCTGCCCATCCCATTCATTCTTGTGCCTCGTGCCTTGATTTTTCTGTGGCTCCTTTGCAGCTCTGTGAACATCAGTCCCTTTGTATCACTTGCTGCTTTCATTGAGGTTTATCGAGTAAGTTGCTGACATTTAATGGATGGATTTGTTCCCTGTCACTAATGCGTTAACATTACAGAATCGTTGGGGCCCGTCCTACCCCATAGCTTATTTGGATATCACAGTAATGACCTTGCACTGACGACTGGGGAGAGCCGAGTCACTGGTGTTCTTTTACAGGTTTAGTGGAAGCTTTGGGCCTAATGATACATGAAATTATGTGCATATTTTTGTAACCTTCAGGACAATTCATGTGCCTTCTGTTTGTCAGGCCCAACCAATTCAACTTGGAAGAAGTTCTGCTAATAAGTGAAATTGGATCATCCAATATATTTTTATTGGTTTTCCCTGCTCTGTGAATCCTATCAATATTATAGTCGATTCTCAATTATTCCTACTCTGATTATGTGACTTTGGGGGTATTCCAAGCCCTCGTTACCTGGGTTTGTCCGTTATGTAACTCATTAACCATCTCCTGGAAACTGGACCAAAGAGGGAGGAGAAGTGTGAGGGAGATGCCCAGTCAGGGGTGGCTTCAAGGCCACTCATGCTTCAGGATAGATAGGGTAAGACGACCTCCAAGAACCCTGCAGCTCCGGGTTTTCTCTGCCCTTTACAGAGCAGGACAGTCCAGTCAAAAAGCACTTGTTACACACCTACTGTGACAGCTTCTCAGGACCGTCATCAGGCTGCACTGATGGGGAGAGCACCCTGCACTTGTGATGTCATGGGTCTGGCCCAAAAAGCAAACACATATAAAGTCACCTGTTCCTGCCTTCAGGGTGCTTACGTTCTGGGGGTGGGGATACAACATGCAATAAGTAAGTGAAGTACATACAGAACAATGTAGAGATGGACAAAGCATTGACAACCAGGAGAACTTGGAAAGCCTTCCTATAGAAGGTGCCCCCCACCCCCATCACCAGGGCTGGGTCTTGAAGGACACTTTGTATTCCAGGGGGCCAAAGTGAAGAGAGAATGCAGTCCAAACATAGGAAAGACACGTGGACAAAGGATGCAGGATTTGGGCAACAGGAAGTAGATGAGATAGACTCTGTGAAGGAGGATATCATTCTAGAAGGGAGGGCTGGGATTAATCAAGGATTCATGCCCTGAAGTCATGAACTTGGGTTTTTAAAAAGTGATTTGATGACTGCATGTCAGTATGCCAGTGGCCTTGGTAATTGGATGACTTTTATTTTGTGCATTTAAAGCCTCAGTCCTGAACTTCACCCGGACTGCCAGGGAAGTCCATCGCACAGCACAGGGTTGAGAATCCCCAGTCTGGTTTGTGAAACTCGGAATCCCAAATCGAAATGTTCGTATTTTTAATACAGAAATGAATCTGTAAGAGCTGAAAGGACTTTGGGGATTGTGGGAACACAGATTTAGAATGAAAAATGACATTGATCGTATTCTCTTTAATTTACAGGTAAGAAAACCAGGGCCCAGTGTAGTGTAGTGGCCCATCCACGTCCTTAGGGAGGCTGGGACCTACGCCTGATAAGTCCTACACAGTCCTCCTTCCCACCACCCACCGTGTCACCCAGGATGTGTTAAGGAGGATTCAGGTGCCATGCTGGACATTTGAATCATGTAGATCCTCCCTGACGTACTCAGGTCAGGAAAGTTATTGACATATCTCTCCAAAGGACTTTGTCACAAGACAGTGCTGTTCTGTGGATTTAAGACCCCAAGGACTCATCCTGGCCAGGCTCCAGTGGATTTCTAACAGAGGATTTTGGGATTAGCAGTGGATTTCATTTTAATATGATATCCACAGACAGCTGAATTGGTTATCCTGAGCAGAAATCACTTGATGGGTTTAACCATTTGTAAATAAGTACCCAGTGAATGAGATTCACCAGTACACAAGGGTAGGAAAGGAGAGTGACCTCAAGGCTTGCCTTTCTTTGTCCCCTCTCTGACCTTCCAGTGTCCACTGAGAGAACAAAATCCACAAAGCTTAATGCCAGGATTTAAGGGGTTAGTTGGAAGCATAGAGCTTGACTGGGGAAAACCATTGCAGCTAAGGCAGAGGGAGGAAAGCAGGCAGCAACGCATGGAATCTTCTTAGTTGTTTATGCTCCCTCTGAAGTGAGGAAGAAAACAGAGTATGAATCAGTCAATCAACATTAGACATCCTGTAAGGCTTAGGCACGGGGGACACAGGGACAGAAGAAACCTATGTGGTAGACCTGAAAACATTCATGAGTGAATCCAGATGCAAAATGGGGGAATGAAGGTGTCACCAGAGCTGAGCCAGGAAGGTCATCATCAAGGAAGACGTTGGTCTTTGGGGTGTGTGTGTTGTTTTTTAAATTCTCACTGCCTTTGGAGCCTCTGTATTCATCCGGCAGAGAAACCTTGCTTATGATAGATTATAACTGAGCCAGGTACCTTCCTCAGGTCATCCTGAAATGGCACTTCCTGACATTGAATTATATTTCGTGCATCTTGGTCTTCATATTTGAAAATAATTCTTTTTTTAAAAGGCAGTGGGTTTATTTTTTTTTAATTTTTTCCAATTACATGTAAAGACAATTTTAAATATTTATTTAAAACAAATTTGAGTTCCAAATTTTCTCCCTCCCTTCCTCACCTTTCCTGAAGAAAGTTCTTATGTCACGGTTTTTTCCCTTGGGCTTTCTGGTGATGACTGAGTCATGGTGACAAAACTGGACTATTCATAATCTCTTCTTTATCACAAAGTGAGTGCTCAACCTTTGCTTCACCCTCTCTGACCTTTTCCTCCCCTTCCTCTTCTGACCCATCCCTATCCTGTAGGCTGAAGTTCTCCATTTATGTGGCCCTTTTGGAAGTGTACACTTCTGATCTCACTTCTTAGCTTTATTATTTGAACAATAACAACCAACAGTCCCATGGTTGAACTCATGCCCTCCCCTGGGGCCCAGCAGAATCGAAAGCAAGAGGACCATTAGGCACAGAGGTGTGATTCTCTCTTAGTCCCACAGAAGAGGCATGCCCCTGTTTGTCCAAGGGTTGTTGTGGAAATGACAAATGAGGAGAGTACAGAAGAGTGGGTATAGGTGATAGAGGTGAAGCCCTAAAATGTGTGGGCAGTAGCACATTACAGTCACATAAACATGTGGGAAAATTCACTGTAATGCTGGATGCAATCCAAATCAGGGATTCTGATCTCAAACTTTTATCCCAGGAAAATAATTGGGTCAGTTATGAAAATATCCTAAGAGGACATTTTCCTACAAAACAAACCCAGAGAATAATATTTTAAGAAAGCTTGTCTACTGCCATACAGAATTATGTCAAGGTCATTGTGGCTGGGTGGCAATGTGGATAGTTGGAAAAGACAGTTGGAAAAGACCTGAGTTCAAATACTACTTACTGGCTGTGACCTTGGATAGGTCACTTAATGACTAACCTCTGTCAGCTTGAGTTTCTTCATCTTTTGGGGTTGGGCTCAATGGACCTTCTAGAACCTATGATAGATTGCTGAACTTGGAGTCAGGAAGACCTGAATTTGAATCCCACCTACAACATGTTCTCACTGTGTGACCATGGGGGAGTCCCTTAATACCCCTGAGCCTCAACTTCCTCATACCTGGAGTATTTACTTCCCAGTCTTGGAATGAGCTTCAAGGGAGAGAAGAGGTACCAAGGACTCAGGAAGCTTGAAAGGACTCTACAAGTATCTCTTTTCATTCTCCTCCTCCTCTTCTTCAGATTTTCTGACTTCATGGTCGTCATCACCATCACAGTCATAGTGTTCTTAATGCTGATGTACCACGGGAAGAAGTATAAATGTTGGAGAAGAGAGCCTGACTGGAAGGTTGAGGATGAGCAAATGGAAGAGTGAGGACAGATATCTAGACAATGTGCCTTTCTGCCTGATAATAAGTCTGTGTGCAGATGGTGGGCTGTAAGATGCGCCTAATGAATACTCTTAAAAAAAGAGTGGCACCAAGCGTAGCAACTGCTCATTTGTCTCCAAACAGGGCTCCTGGTCCCCAAATGCTGTCTCCAGAAAGCAGATTAAAAATGAGAGCTACATTCCCAATAGAGGGAAAGCAGTCGAACCCCAGGAAGTGCTTGCTGTCTGCACTGGAGGACTGGCTGTCTGATTTTCCAAATTAAGCGTTGGTGCCATGGATGGTTCCAGAGATGTCATTCTAGCACTAGGGGATGTCCTCTTTCTGTCATTCTGCAAAATGGAATTCCTTTATAATTTTATTACTTGTACTTTCCAAAGGATTAAAAAAGTTTTTAAATACTTCAAAGCAAACACTTGGGAGCACTCAAATGACTGCCGTGCCCAGGGCTTATTTTAAACATAGACTATGATGGAATCAGAGGGCTAGAATCAAATTTAGAATCAGAAGGACACTCTCAGGTCAGCTGGGCCAACCCCTTCATTTTGTAGTTGAGGAAACAGGCCCACAGATGTGAGTGACCCCCAAGGTCACACAGCTAGGAAGTGGGATGTCTGGAGACTTGGAACTCAGTGTTCTGACTTCACAGATGTTGGAGCACTAACTCTGGAGTCAGGGAAGATGGTTCAAATTCCAGCTCAGAATTTTCTCTGATTGTATGACTTTGACAAAGTCACTTGTCCTCTGAGGGGTCTGGTTGGACTGGATGGCTTCTGATCTTAAGGCTTCCAGGCCTGTCAGCAGCCTGTGTGTACTTTTTGAACCAGAAACTTTCCTTGTCATAATTCATCATTTCTCTTTTTTAGAAGCAGAAATGGTCGTTTTGATTTCATGGCCAAAATCATTAACTATATAGGCATATAAAACGGAATAAAATTGTGTAATGAGATTACTATTTTTGATTCGCACAAAGACCTTTATTGGTTCCATTATCTCAGACTCCTTGACGCCCCCATGTGCACTCTAGATACTTATTGAGGTCTTCGTGGCCAGTTTTTCTGTAGGTGTTTTGGTGATGTTTCTATGCACAAACACAGACAGGAAAACTCTCAATGAGCTCCTGGGCAGAGAGGAAATACAGACTTCTAATTACACATTTTTGCATATGCTCTGAAGCCCCACTCAGCCTTCTGGAGAGGAACTTTCTGAGGAACAGAAAAATCCATCTCCCTTACTCTCAGCAAAGAGAGCACACAAGAAAATTATAGAAAATTAGGCGGAATTTTAGAAGCAGGAACACCGTGGCAGCAGAGGGAGGAAAGAGATGCACTGAGATCAGATCTTCAGTAATCTAGGGGCAGTAACGTACGGACATCACTGGATGGTGGCAGACTGGTAAGTGTTGTTCATTATAATGACCTTCTCATTACATGTTTAGAGCTGAAAACGACCTTGGAAGGCATTGAAGCCAACTCTCATTCCACAAAAGAGGAAACAGTGCTGTTTCACAGGATTGTTGTGAAGATCACATGTAATTACACACACACACACACACACACACATGCAGAGTGCTTTGCAAACCTTAAAGCACTATATAAATTATGTAAATGGTTGTTGTTCAGTCCTTTCTGTCATATCTGACTCTTTGTGTCCCCATTTGGGGTTTTCTTGGCAAAGATACTAGAGTGTTTTGCCGGCATTTGACAGATGAAGAAACTGAGGCAAACAGAGTCTGACTTATTCAGGATCACACCGCTAGTAAGTGTCTGAGACCAGATTTGAGCTCAGGAAGATGAGTCTTCCTGACTTTAGGCCCAGCACTCTACCACCTAGCTATATAAATGTTAGCTATTTTTATTAAAGTTTTGTGAAATGATGTTGGTCAAGGCAACCTATTTTGACATTTAAACCAGTAGAATACATCTAATAAAATATGAAAGTCTTATTTTAAAGTTTGTTCCAAGTGCACAATTTCCTTTTGTGCAGTTGTGGAGTGTGTGTGTGTGTGTGTGTGTGTGTGTGTGTGTGTGTGTGTGTGTGTGTGTGTGTGTGTTTACCTATCATGAAATCAGCTTCCATGGTGGAAACTACAGATGGGAGACTTTTTTTAATTACTCCTTCTTTTGGAATTGAGAGTTTAACTGACTTGCCTGTAGTCCCATAGCTAGTATGCATCATAGGGAAAACTTGTGTCTTCTGGACCCCAAAGTCTGCCTTTTTACCAATTGCTATGCCATCTTTCTTAGTGGAAAAAATTGTTGGTAACCTCTCTTTTCTGATTCTAACCAACCACTGTAATCCTATTGACCTCAGTAGAGTTACATGTTTAATGTAAGAGAAAGAATCCAAAACTGTACCATTTACCTTATAAATGAGGTTAACTTACGGAATGACTTCTTTATCCTTGGGTGCTTATAGAACCTTCTTTTCTTTAGGGAAAAAGTGGCTGTATCTTGGAAAATGAAAGACATGCTAATTGGGGGCTCTCCAGGGTGAAGTTGATCATCTTCTACTGCGTTCTTCTTTGATTCAGACTCTAGGGGTTCAGAGCTCAAACCATGACTTCAGCCTGGGCCAGATGGCCCTTTCTTTCCATTTCGTGGACAACAGCTCTCCCTAGACCGTTCATTATTTTCTACAGTTGAAGCAGCTGTGGATTACTGTGATTATGGACTTAATACATCCCTGTCAATCCGCTGTGAATCCTAATTCAAACTTTACATGACTCTTTAGAGCTTCTTCATTTTTTATGATTATGTGATGCTGGGTAAAGGCAGCATCCCAAGAAGCTCAGGTCACTAAGTTTGCGTTTGCTAGGCTTCTGCCAGGGTCTGTTATTTTCAGGAGGCTGGTGGCCTTGCAGTTTTAATGCTACAGAAGTAATCAGGAAAATTAGTAGATGTGTCCAAAGGATGTCATTGTAGGTGTGTCTTAAGGGACAGTCATTGAGAGAAAAAAACAATAGCCCAGCCCATCCTTCTTTTAACTGAGGAGGGCTACAGATTCCCTAGACCATTCTTTGGTTTTGGAGTTCTCCTTAAAATAGTTCTTCCTTTCCAGAATGATGCACATTATTAGGATGTAAGCTCCTTGGGGATGTTATTGCTTTTCTTTGTCTCTCAGTGCCTTGCATGCAGTAAGCACTTAATAAATGCTTGTTGGCTAACCAACTGTTTGACTCAAGACATCTCATTGAGTCTCTTGGTTTTCTGTCACTCATCCCGGGAAAATCTCTGCTCTGCTTCTGTCTACCTGTGTGACCTTGGTCAAGTCACTAGCCTTCCCGAGTCTCAGTTTCTTCATCTATAAAGTGAGGGACTTGACCCAGATGTCTTCTAAATTCTCTCTCAGTTCTGAATCTGAACCTGTAACCTGTTCCAGTGCCCTTTGCACTCTTTGATGGGGGAGAATCCACCAAAAAATAGGCTCACTTGGAGGGTAATAGGTCTTTAGGTAGATAATACCTTGGGAATTACTCAGGGAATTGGTGTGAACGTTGGGAGAAATAGCTTTAATTATGGAAGATGGTTCAAAATTCAGTCAGTGAGGAATGTGACTTACATTTTCTCCCCCCTCCCTGGTACCCGTCCACTTAATGTATGGTGACAGCACAGTGGATGTTGGTTTTGGAATTGGCCTGCTTAGGGGATCTCATGGATTGAAGGAAATGGATGGTCCCAAGGAGGTCATGGAGCTCCGTGAGTGGAATGAATGCCAGGCTCTTTTAGGACCTCAGGGCTTGTCAGCATCATAGCTTTGATACTTACCACTCTGGGTTACGGGCAGGTCTCCCCACCAGTTGGAAGTTCGGTTTTCTCATCTGTAAACTGGGGAAAATGATAATCAGACTTTCCAGTTCATGAGACTGTGATAAGAAAAGCAGTTTGGTAAGCCTCACAAACCTTGGCCTCTGATGCTTTCCAACTCTAAATCTATAATCCTATAAATAGTAATTATTACTGATAGCAATTTTAAATACTAAAAGAAAGTTAAGGATTTGTTCCTCCACTCTGTGGACCAGGGCCCCATCAGACCAATTGCTAGCAAAACCTCTGAATGTAGAAGACTTCCAAATTATACCATACCTGACCATGCTCTGCAAGAAAGCAAAGATGACAAACTAGAGAGACAGCCACGTACACCATCAAATGGCTACTCAGTCTGAAGTGCTGATGTCCTTCACTCCAGGGTTCAAGAAGTGAAAATAGAAGGAGCAGGCAGGAGGAAAGATAACAACTGGCACTTGTTTCAAAAATGAGAAGTAAATTTCATCATTCACTCAAAATAGCTACACCCCATTCCACAGGCAAAAACCAGTGGGAGCTTTGTCAGCGTGGGAAAATAGAAAAACTCATTCTTATTAATCAACCAACTGCCCTGTGACCTTTCTTGGAGTTTCTCTCCCAGTGCTTCCTGGGCTTTATCGTAAGCTTCCGGCCCCCCTCCCATCAGGCCTTGATGACATCTCTAGTAGTAAGGGTGCCATTGGGAGAGTTAGGCTGATGCAGCTCTGGAGAAGGGGCCCAGGTGTCTGTGTTTTCTCAATTACTGTTAAAGGCTGCTTTTTGTGCTCACCTGCTACTTTAGGGGCCAGAGCCTGGGTTCAGAGATCAGGTCTGAATAATTAATTACTAAGCATGGCAATGATAACGAGCATTTCTGCAGCACTTCAAGGTTTTCACAATGTTCTACAATTATCTCATTTTTTCCTCAGAACAACTCTGGGTGATGACTGCTATTGTTATCCCCAAATAAGGAACAAATAAGGAAATTGAGGCAAATAGGTTAAATGATTTGCCCACAGTCACACACAGCTAGGGTGTCTCTTTATAGGACCATAGGCCATTTTCTCCAAACCTCTCAGTTTTCAGGTGAGGAAACAGTTAAGTGACTTAGAGGGGAAGCTTCAGATCAAAGTTCCTCTTGATTTCAGGCTGATTGATTCCTTTATACCATACCCCTTACTGACCTGTGTGTACATGAGCTTGGGCAATCACTGGCTTCTATTCATCATCCTCATCCATAAAATGAAAGGATAGAAATAGGCAGGTTCAGAGGCCCCCTCCAGCTGGAGATGTTGTGAATTGTGGTGATCTATATGGTCTTGGACCTTGCCTCTATATGGAGACTGTCCTATATCAGACTTCTGGCGGAGCCAGGAGTGACTCATATGCAGACTTGTGCCTGTATGAATGACACTTTGGTCAATGGATCCAACATGGTGGTGATGGCATCTTACTACCTTTTCAGTCAGCCACTGTTCCTTCCTCTTGCCTTCAGAGCCTCTGATGGCAAGCTCTCCCCCTTGGCATAACCAGTTGTGGGCTGCTCCCTCCCCCCTGTCATTGCAAAGCCTTTCCTGTAGGGCCCCTTTTATCCCTACACATCCCCAGGAATGAGATCAAGCTGCTCCTTCTCCCAAGATTAGAACATCCATCTGTGAGAGAACATCTTCTGTGTTGCTGCCCCTGTTCTTGACACCCATTCAACAATTTCCGTTTTTGTTTTTTACTTTTTGTCTCAGGGGAGAATATTCATCAGTATAGCTCTCTTCCTACACATAGAAGTCTGTGTACCTCAGAATTCCTTCCTTAGCTACTCTTAAAGTTCCCCACTTCCCAAAGTTCTTCCCATCCTTCATGGCACCTGTCCCTGCTGGGAACCCCTTCCCCATCACGCAGCCCCCATCTGTCGTGACTCCTGCCTTTGCTGGGGACCCATTACCCAGCCCACTCATTTCTTAGGAGCTTTGCCCTATTTCCCAGCTCCAAAATTAGAGACCCACATGGCCATCATCCAGACATATGAGACTGCACAGGATCATAAGATTTAGAGTTAGAAGAAATTTTGGAAATGGTATAGTTTAATGTCCTTATTTGTCCAAGGAGGGCTAGAGAGGTGGCATAGCTTGTTCAAGGTCACAGAGTGGCAGCAAAGGGCAGCACCATTGTGTGGAGGCTTCCCTGCTCCTCTGAGCTGTGTCTGCTCTTGGTGGGAAGGCAGGGAGGCCCTGGGTGCGCATACACACACACTCAGAGAAAGAAAGGAAATTGGAGAGAAGAGCTAGATTCTTATGACCTTCCTAAGAGTCAGAGTCGGTAGGCATTTATGAAGGGCTTATTATGTGCCAGGCACTAGCTGAGCGCTAGTTACAAAGAAAGGCATCAAACAATCCCTGCCCTCAAGGAGCTCCCTGCAGCAAAGGACCATAAAGAACTGAATTCATCCTTCAGAGTAATCCTTAAGTCTTGGAGGGGAGGGAGGTAAAGGAAGATCACTTGCATTTGCATATTTGAAAGGTCTATTTTTATAGAGTCATCACAATGTGCATCCTAGGTGACAGCTCTTGGGGTCATAGGTTTGGACCTGGAAGGGTCATCTAATCCAACCTTCTCCATGGTGCCATGCCAATCATCAGCTCTTATTTATCAGATAACTTTCAAGCAAGGATTGGCAGCCTTTTGGGAGGGGGAAGGTGCTAACTATTTGGGGGGCAAGGTGGAGGTGGTTGAACACCATAGACTCCTTAATGAATATTTATTTGAATTAAAAAATTGTTGAATTGAATTTCTAGGCTCCCCCTACCCAGCACCCCCTTTACCCCCCTCTCCAAATATCTTCCTAATACTTCCCAGCAATTAGAGATCCATTTGAATCGTGTGTTCCTCTTTGGAAACCCCAGGAGAGTTAAGCTTCGTTCTCACTGTGAAGTGAATTCCTTTCATCGCATAATTAGATTGCTTTCTTTCTAGCCGAGACCAGCTGCATTATAAAGAGAGAAAGTCTTAATTGGGGAAGAAGGAGGGCAGGTGGAGTGGAGGAAGAGTAATTTTGGAGGGTGGGAAGACAGGCCCTGAACGGGGTGGGGGGGATCTTGTGGAGAGTGGGTCTGGTGGGGGAAGGGGGGTGGGACAGCAAGAATCACTTGGGGACTGAGGGTGAAGGCTGGCAGGAGCCAAGAGAAGGAGAAGAGAGATGAGGAGGATGTCCACAATGCTGGGACCAAGAGGCCCCGTCCTTGTATTTTTAGCACCATGTTTTGGTCGGATGCATTCCTTTCTTTTTATTATGCTATAATGTTAATAGGGGAGTGAAGAATGTCCAGGTGCCATCAAAGAAAAGATGAGAGCCAAGGGTAAGCAGTCCGTAGCCTGGTCAACCTCTAGTAAATGTCAGAAAGGCTCCCCTGTGTATAGGTCTGTGTACACATGTACGCACAGACACATGCATGCACATACACATATACACACGTACCTACATACATATATACATGCTTGGTCCCAATCTGAGATTTTGTCAGTGCAGGGAACTCCCAAGTGAGGAAACTCCCTTCTCCAATGCAGATTGGTACCTGCTTTGCTAGCTGTGGTCTGAGAGGGTTGCCTGCCTGGGGTTCCAAAGCTAGGGCATGAAGCCAGACAACTTTGAAGCCAGTTTTTCTCCACATGCCACACTGATAGGCACATCTCTGATTTTCCTTGACCCTGAGGCACCCCTATATATTATTGATATTTTGTGGATGACTTTTTTTTTTCAAGATCACTGTCAGTTCCTCACCCTCATCTTCCCTGGTAACAAAGAAGACTGTGTATACAGTCCAGTGAGCTGCAGGCAGGTCTAGGCCAGGTGGCACACTTCCTAGTTGGGAGCCCCTGGACAAGTCACTCACCTCTCTGCACTTCACTTTTCCTTCTCTGTTTCAGCTGTGTCCAGCTCTCTGTGACCCCATTTGAGGTTTTCTTGGCAAAGGTCCTGGAGTGCTTTGCCATTTCCTTCTCTAGCTCCTTTGACATGAGGAAAATGAGGCACAGTTGAACTCATCAAGATGAGTCCTCTTGACTTTGGGCAAGATGCTCTGTCCACTTGGCCACCTCTCTGCCCTATAAAATGCCCCATTGGTAAAATGAGGTAACAGTACTTACTTCACAGGGTTTTTGTACAGCTTTAAGGAGACCTGTTAACGATGATGCTGTGCCCAGGGTCTCATGGGTAGTGTGTGACAGAAGCAGGGCTCTGGAGCTTCCTGATTCCCCAGGACACTGAGCCTTTTTGGCATTTGGGACTCCTGTGGCAATATAGTTCCTTTTCAGAATAATGGTTTTCCATACAAAAAGTAGAATAATAGGAGTCTAAAAGAAACAAATTGCATTGAAGTAGTCAATGTAGTCTTTAAAAAAACAAATGCTATATTCACAGACCCAGGTTATACATCTGTGCCAGAAGTGGACCTCTACAGATGGATAATTTAAGGAGAAAAAGGGACTGAACTGAATGTGGCTCATTGGGATAATGATAAGGAATATGCACAGGACCCAAATGAAGGGCCTCCTCAAATGAAAAAGACTTACAGACTCAGCCTGAAGGCCATTTACCAATTAGGTGACACAATAACTGGGCCATGTGGCTTCAAGGGGCTGGTGTAGAGCCTCAGTGATCAGGCTGTGGCCTTTCTGGGGCATCTTCTCAGGAACCCAGTGAGCTGTTCATGTGTGCTCCATGCATCTATTGGGAAAAATCTAATGGAAGATGCCTGCTGCCCCAGGGCTGCTCCTTATGGTCATAGCTGTTTCCTAGATTTCCTTTAACCTCCTGTAGAAGCACATTTTCATTTTTTTATAAAGGATAGGGTGAGGCTGGACCTGTGATTTTATCAGAACAGAACTCCTGGATGTTGAAACGCCCTCAGCCAATGCAAATGGGCACCTTCTCCACCGTGCGGGCACTGACGGGTGAAGAGGAAAGGCTTGAACCCAGGGCTTCCTGACTTTGAGACTAGCTATTTACTGTACAGTGATTCCATTACACACACACACACACACACACACACACACACACACACCATTTTTAAAAAAATGTCAATTTTTATTGACATTAATGTTATTAAGATGGTAGATAGCAATCCCTTTTGGGGATAGATGAGATGAGATGAACTTGTGATTTCTAGACCTTTGGAGTGTACACATCTGTGGACAGGGTGTTTATGGAGACTTAGTAATTTGTATAACTGGAAACAGTAACTGGTTACCACGCAGTATATCTTCCTGAGCTCCTTTGCTAGCCCAGGGGGCTGAGCAACATTGGTAATACAGAACTGATTTCTCTTTGGCATTGGAGAGTATTTTTGCACTTTATTTAAATATGGAGGATAGCAGATGAAGTTCCTCATTCCCTTTCTGCAGTTATGGCCCAGTTTCTGAAAGTTAAGAGTCCAGGGAAAATCACCATTGACGTTGAAGCATATCATTCTCAACTCCCTGACACCGTGATCTGGGTATGGAATTTTGGGAAAGAGACTGATGTACCTGGTGGATGCCTTTCAGTGTTTAAAGAATGAAATTTCCAAGTTGGAGAGGACTTTAGTGGCCATGTGTGTTGACCCCCATTGGAGTGAGGTCGTCATCCAGCCTTTGGGCAAAGAGGAACCCCCATCACAGAAGGTGGTGCTGTGCACTCCACTTTCCCCATTCTTCCTAGTTGTGCCCTCCCACAATTGTACCAAGATAGCAGCCTCCCCACAGTCTGTCACATGCCCTGATGACTCCACAGAGGTCTGCATCCTCCCTCTCTCTGTCTCTCTATCTCTCCCCCGCCCCCTTTTGGAATCCAAATGGTACATGGTATAATGATAGCTTGCACTTCTTTTGATATGGTTCTTGCTGGTCTGTGAGGCACTTTCATGGGCTGTATGACCTGTGGCACTCTGTACTATTGCCTCTCATTGTCAGATGGCATGTGACTAATCAGAAGCAGCATGGCACAGTGGAGAGAAAACCAGGAAGGCCTGGGTTTGAGTCCCCATATCTAACACATGTATTGGCGAAGCAACCTTGACTTCTGACTCAGAGCCCTGGGCAGCTGTCTAGGACTAGACATGGCAGAGCTTGGGGGGACCTGTTTTGGTGAAAGGAGTTTCCTCATTCCAGTGAGGTCATGGATCCAGTCCCTATTTCTTTTCACATTCTGTCAAAATAATGTAAAATGATGTGTATTTTATACCATTAAAATCCTTATATCATTGTCTATTCTGTTAACCATTTTTGGTGACTCTTAATTAGAAACCCCAAGTAAGAGATTCATGAATGTAATTAATGAATATTAATTGGATAACTCTTGATTATTTGAATTACAGAAAACTCAGAGACGTTCACAGAACTTATGTAGTTCTCATATCCTAGAAGGGGACAACAAGGCTTGGTTCCCATATTTATGTGTGATGTGTTTTTTGCCAAATGTTCACTGATTTTCATCTTGTGGGGAATTTTTTTTTGGTTCCTGTTTGTGCCGAGTCTTTCCCCAGTCTTATTTCATATTATTCCCATCACAAGAGCATTTTGTGCTGTAGTGGATTGATATCTGGTCCAGAAGCCAGAAAGATCTGGGTTCGAGTTTTACCTCATGCACATTGTGCCTGTGTGACCCTGGGTGAGAGTCACTTATTTAACCTCTCAGCATTCTGGGCAGCACTCTCCAGTCTATAAAGTGTAGGCCTGTGCAGCTTCACTTGGGAGATTCCAGTCTGTGTTTCAGCCCCACTGGCTTCCTGGCTGATTCCCAGCATGATGTGGGTGCCACTTTCTATCTCTCACCCAAGTACCCTTGGCACAGGCTGTCTGTCCCCACTATACAAAGGATGCCCCACCTCTTAGAAGCCCTGACTTCCTTCCAATCAGAGTTTAGGTACCTTTCCTGGCCTCCCCAGTGGTACTTGTTCTCTCCTTGAAATTATAGAAATGTACTTATTTATCTCTTACATGTTCTGTCTTCTAAGTAGAGGGCAGAGACCATCATTTTTGTCTTTGTAAATAATTTCTTCTACATATTAGGTCCTTAATAATTTTTCAATAGAATTATGCTTGTGTGTCCATCTGGAGAGTCAGCCTGATAGCAGAGCCTGCATCTGACTCAGGCAGATCTGGGTTCAAGTCCTACTTCTAACATATTTACTGGCTCTGTGGCCCTCTCAGTATCCTAAACAAGTCAACTCAGCAAGCGTTTATTTTTTTTCTCTTCCAAATTTATTTGTTTTCAATTTTCAACAATAATTTCCATAAGTTAGAATTTTCTATCCCCTCCCTCCCCAAGATGGCATGCAATCTTATATGGGCCCTACACATACATTCTTATTAAACACATTTTCACATTAGTCATGTTGCATAGAAGAATTAAAACAAATGGGAGAAAGCATGAGAAAAACTAAAGGAAACCAAACATAACAAAGGAAAAAATAGTCTGCTTCGTTCTGCATTCTGACTCCATGGTTCTTTTGCTGGATGTGGATGGCATTTTTCAGCAAACATTAAGTGCCTGCTCTATACCAGAGACTTTAAGACCACCTAAGCTGCAGGACAGTTTCAGGTCTTCATTGGTGGAGAGAGTGACCTCCCTGTGACTTATAAACTACCAAGGAAGGCATGGGGACAGACCACAGGAAAGAAAGTGTGTGTGTGTATGTGTGTGTGTGTGTGTGTGTGTGTGTGTGTGTGTGTGTGCGCATGTGTGCGTGCAGGAAGCCTGTTAATAACATGGTGGCCCAAGGGATCTGGACACAGTAATTAGGCCTCTTTGATTCCTGTTTTGCTGTTGCTGTATTTTTAGACTTATAAGAGCAAAGTCTCTTTCTGGCTCCAGGGTACTGATAGGGGTTCCTTGCTTTAGTCTCTGCTTGCCACCATCTGAAATTCCAGGCTGATTTCCATAACCCATATTTTTAAGGAGATTCAGCCAAGTGGGACCAAAGCTCCCCAGAGGGGCCTGCGTTTCCAGAGTGATTGGCTTCTGGTCATTTTGGATTCTGTTGCCCCCAGTTTTGATGAACCTCACTTGATCGGCACGAGCTGCTGGAGGAATGTCCCCCAGAGCTCCATGCATCAGAAATTGTCATGATTGATGTGTGTGCTCCAGTGGAGACTGTGACATTTGAGGGGGCTGAGCAGATGGGCTGATCCCACCCAGCCAGTCTGTGGCCCTGAGTGCAAGGACAGAATGTGGGGCTTATCCAGGCACTTTGTAGTGAGCCATGAAAAGTCTTTGTGGACGAGTTGAATGCCGCGTGCATCTGCTCCAGTGGAGCAGTCTGGGGGGTCAACGCCATAGATTGTGATGGGCAGAAATGGAGCCTTTGACCACTTGTTGGTCAGCATCAGGAATTTTTCCTCTGGCGTTGCCACTGCTCTGGGATCTGTCTGCATGTTCACATTGGGCTTCTGGTGTTCTCACTCTTCTGTCCCCTCCCTCCAGGCTACAGTTAGAGAACTGGAGTCTGACTCCTCCCCCTGCAGCTTTGGTGACGTTGCCAAGTGGTTGGGGCTGTTTTTCTTGATAGGTGAAATGGAAGGGTTGGGCTAGCTGGCCTCTAAGGTCCCTAAACGTATGATCTCTGCTTATTATTTTTTCTTCTCCTCTTTCCCCTCTTCTTTTTCTCCTTCCCCCATCCTAGTGATTCATTCTGTACCAATCCTATCCAATCCAATCAACCCTTACTAAAGGCCTACTGTGTGCCAGGCTCTCTGAGACTTTGTCTCTGAAGTGCATTCAGTTTAGTATAAAATCCATCCTGTGAATTCACCTTCTTTCCATCACCTGTTGAGGCTAATGGAGGCTTCCTGAAGGCCTTTTCCTGAGTTGTAACTTCATGCTTTCCAGTCTTTGGTTTGAGCAGAGCCATTAGGCCTTTGTTAAGAAAACAGCATGGCATCATGGGAAGCTCTTTGGAGTTAGTCTCACAAGGCCTAGTTCTATCTTTTGTCTTGAAAAGTTCTGGGATGTGCTGGAGACAGCTGTGTGCCTGCATCCCAGGTTTTGATTTACTCTTTTGTTGATTGTTTGAACTTAATGTCAGTAATGCTGATTAATCTAAAGGTGTGGCAGGTGTACTTTTTGTTTTCTTTCCCTCAGAGCCAGTTGTTAAATATTTACTAGCACACCCTTTGGGCCTCAAAATGAGGGGCTGGATTAGAAGATATTTCAAGGTCCTTTCCAGTCCAGACATTCGGTGAGTCTGCTTTGTTTATGAGAGTTTTCTCAACAGTTCACTTTAGAAGGGACAGCACATGAGCAGCCAGCCTTGTCCAAAAGAGAAGCAGCTACACAGGTCAGCTGCATCTTTGCTGGTCCTCCAACTCTACTTCTAGTCAGGCCCAAGTGAAGGTCACACTGCTGTCTTCCTTAGAAGGCTCATCTGTAGCAAAAAAGATGGCTCTTACCTGCTTAACAGAAAGATGAAAACAAGATGGGTTCTCAGTAGACTTACCTAAATTCATTCACCATTTGTGCTTAAGTGAGAAAGAGCCAATAATGTTTTGTTTTGTTTTTGTTTTGCTAAATTAACCTCAAATGTACTTTGATAGCAGAGCAGATCTGGAAGGTAGATGCCCCAAATGGATGGGAGCGAATCCTTTGAGCTGCATAGAATTTTTATAAAATTCCTCTGATTCACAATGATGCTGAACCACTCCTACAAGAGAGGTATGCTGGTTTCTCCAACAGACAGAGATCCAACCCTGGAGTCAGGAAGGCCTGCGTTCAAGCCCTAGTTCTGTGAGACAGATAGGTAGACAGACAGACAGATGGATGGATGGACAGATGGTGTATGTATATGTAAGTGTATATATATGTGTGTATCATTATGCATGTATATATATATTTGTATACACACATATAATACATACAGGATAGGGTCACCCAGTGACCCTGCACAAGTGAGTGCCTTCACTTCCCCCTGTCCCACACAGCTCTAGAAATTGCAGGATTGTTGACCTCCACTGGTAAAATGCCTGCAGTTTACATCCCAAAGAAATCACAGGCCTGAGGAAAACAGAATAAAAAACTAGCTCTGTGGCCGTATTAGAAGCCTGGCCTTGGTTAGACTCTCACAGTCTCATCCAGCTGCCAGTTGTGTAGACAGGAACTGGGGCCAGGAGAGAGAAGTAACTTGCCCAAGATCATACCGGTCTGAGGGGTGGAGGTGGGTTTTGAACCCAAGATCCTGGTTTCACATCCACCACTCTTCTTGACTGATCAGAAGTCATGTGAGAGGAGCCAGAATAGCCGCCTACCCGAGGGAGGATGGTCAGGTTTGTCCTAGACTCTCTCCCTTCTGCCCTCAGGACTTCCAGGCTATCTCAGCATCTCCAAGGATTTTCAGACAGGCCCTGACTTCATGGATATCACCCAAGACCCTGGGTTTCTCATCCCCTTCTCAAGTGAGATAACACTCGTAATGTCTTTAATAGAACTCCTGGCACACATTAGGCACTTAATAAATGCATCTTCTCCTCCCCCCTTTCCTCGTTCTCCTTTGTCAGAACCTCCCTCAGCTAGCTGTAATCTGTGCCAGGCTCACAGGAACTAGTTGGGACTCAGGTGATCACGGCTGATAACGTCTTGCAAGTGTTCTTCTTAGGTTGAGGCATTTGCATTTTGAGGAAACTGCCTTCACTCCAAAGCATGGTGTCCTAAGTGTGAGAGCTAAGGGAAGGAGGTAGGGGGCAGGGATATCTGGGGCTGGCTGCCTTTCCTCATGTTCTCCTGACACATGGAAGCCCTTGACTGTTCTACTGCAGGTAAAGCTAACCCTGACCCTATCTATTCCTAGACAAGCAATGTGTTCACCGAACTAAAGCATCTTCTTTAGATTGGTGCTATGCTGGAGGGCCCCAGGCCCACTAACATCAAACTGGGCCTACCGGTCACCACCCCAGATCTCCTTCCTCCTTTCCTTCCTCCCTCCCTCCCTCCTTCAGTCTCTTCCTTCCTTCCTTCCTTCCTGCCTTCCTGCCTTCCTGCCTTCCTGCCTTCCTTCCTTCCTTCCATCTGTCTCTCTCTTTTTTTCCTGATCTGCTTTCTGGTGAGTTATGAACTAGTCAGCCCTTGTGTAGCAGAAGATGGCCCCAGGAATGGATGGTGCAGTGGCCCCCATAGACACTTGGCCCTGGCCTCCCTCTGCTTGAGAGCTGGCTGCCCACCGAAGAAGGCTTTGTCTGCCTGTGGATTCAGGCAGTCTTGTTGTTCAGCTGAGCTCTACCACTCGGCTCTCTTTTGTCATTGGACTTTTTAAAAATGAATAACTCATAGGTGCTTCATTCTTTATTTATAACAACTGGTCCTGTCCCTTTCTAGGTCTTCAAGGCCGTTCTTACTTAGCATTCCAGGGCTACCTGGAAAATCTAACTGGCACAGAATCCGTTGGAGCCCATGTTTCCTTTTATGGTATGTGCATAGCAAGGACTCAGGCATGGCAGAGCTCACAATGGGGTTCATCAGGGTTCCTTTAGATGGGGGCGACTTTTCTCTATATAAGTCGAGAGGGCTCTGTGCTTTATAAACATCATTTGACTGGTGCTTGTTTCCAGAGCTGCTGAAAAAGGACAGACTAGCCAAGTAATCTGATGTGACTGCTTTGGCCGGGTGCCACCTGCGTTTGCAGGAGATTTATGAAGGGCTCTGGGAGGAAGCTATTTTTAGAATGACATCTCACAGAAGGATTTTGGTGCGTTTTTTTAAAAAGAGAGTGGCCACTGAGGAAGCATGGTTGGTTACGTTGGAGTGAGTAGATGACTTTTTCTTTAGAATGTGTTGTGAGAATTGAATTGATAAGACTCAAACAAATCCTAACATTTGTAATAGACTTGAACTTGGAAGGGACCTTAGAGGTCATCTTGTCCAGCCCCCTGAAAAGTGAAAGTCTAGGTTAGGGGACTTGCCCAGGATCACAGTAATAAGTGGCAGGGTTGGTATTTGAACCTGAGACCTGTACTTCCAAATACATACAGGTACCCTCTCTAATACATCTCACTGTAGAGACACGTCACTAAGAGTGCCTACTGTGTACCAGGTACTTTGCCAAGTGCTTTATAAATGTTAATCTTCCAACAACCCAGAGAAGTAGGAGCTAGGATTATCTCCATTTTACAGATGAGGAAACTGAGACAAACAGCAGTTAAGTGACTTGCCTAAAGTCACACAACTAGTAAGTGCCTGCTGCCCCTTTACCTTAACAATTTTCTCTCTCCTTGGGACTAGAAAACAACAAGAATTTGTTTTTAAAGTCACTGCTAACTAACTAATGCAGTGAACAAACATTAAGGGCCTTGGGCTTTTTTCCTTTTGGAAGCTGCTTTTATGAGAACACCTGTGGGCTTTGGCAATGCCCTCTTCTCTAGTGATACCTTTCATTCTGTTTGTAGAAAATGGAGGCATGATTTTTATCAAAGCCACGTTCTCTAAAGACCAGAGGCTGGCAGTGCCTGAGACCTCAATGTATAATGTGAGTCCAGACTTACAAAACAAGCTGTACCTGCTGCCAACGAAGGCAGCCCGAGGCAAAGGATGGGGTCCCTGCAGGCCTTTGGAGCAGCGCAGGTGAAGGAAGCAATAGGAGCATCAGTGAGGTCCCATACATGGAGGAAAGGGAGGATAGGTGGATGTTGGCAAATGGGAAGGGTCAGTGAGGACTTGTGTGATCTGGATCTCTGGGAAATGCCCTCCCAAGAAATAGGAAACGGATGAATTACCTACAGTACTAGAGAGGCCTCTCCCTGGCAATCTCACGGGTCCTTTAAGAGTCTTTGGCCATGATAGAAGTTGATGGCTGTGAAAATATTGCAGAAAAGTGCTTTATTCTTCACCCATACCCTGAGACCTGCAATGACCTGTGACATAGGTACTACAGGTTTGTCTCCATTTTACAGATGAAGAAACAGAGGCTTGGACAGTTTAGGTGACTAATGAATGTAATGGCTTTGAGATGAAATATTATAACATTAATATAATAATGTATAATTACATTATATTATAGAGGATATAAATATATACTTTAGGATTAAATATTATAAAATGAATAAATACTTTTTTGAGTTTTTTAATTCATTTTATTTTTAATGCTCTGTAATCACTACCATAAAACTTAGATTTTTTTCCCCTCACCTACCTCCGACCACCCTCCTCCCTCCCCAAGACAGCATACAATCCTAAATAGGATCTACACAGACATTCCTATTGAATACATTTTCATTATAGTCATGCTGTTAGAAGAACTAAAATAAGTGGGAGAAATCATATAACCAACCAAAACATAACACACACACACACACACACACACACACACACACACACACACACACGCACATGCGCAGACACACACACACACACACACACTGATCTGCTACATTCTGGATCAAACTCCACAGTTCCTTCTCTGCATATGGAAGGCATTTTGCCTTAGAAGACCATTGGGGAATTTTTTTTTTATGTCCTTGCATTGCTAGGAAGATCCAAGTGTACCAGAAAAACTCTCGCACACTGTGGTGGTTGCTGTGCTAAATGATACTTTTTTAAAATGTAAGGCAGGGAGTCAGAGAAGAAAGCCTGTAGTCAGCATTGCTGTTACTCTGCCCTAAGACAGGCCAGTCTGTCTGTGTCAAGAAGTAGGCCACTTCATCATAGTCTGGCGCAGAAAATCTTGAAGCTGATAGGAGCTGTAGATAACGTCCTAGGAGTTTAGCCTATTTGTGAGATTGGAGAGCTCAAACGGATGCTGATTTGGCAGGAACCATGGTACCAAAGTGCATGAAAGCTCTCCTGCTCTATCTCTTTTAAAATCTAATTGAGATGGGTAGTGGGACATGCTCCTTAATTAGAAAAGACAAGCCCAAATCAGAGATTTTCAAGATGAAAATTGAAATCACCCCTTATTTTTCACCTCACCAGAAGCCCTTATATTCCTATCTTTTACAATTCTGAAAATGGCAATAATTTGCAGACTGACTAATTTGAGCCTTCTTTCTGCATTTATCATTAATGTACTCATTTTAAAATTATTTCAGGAAAGGGTGCTGACTAATGAGATCCTGGGTGGTGAGAAACAGCAAAAAAGAACAAACTTTCTCTGAAATAACTTGAGAAGAAAGGTTCTTTTCCCCACTTTCATCCTCAGTGGTATTGATTGTCTCAAGAAGGTGTCTGCAGGTAGCACAGGTGTATCTCTAATCTGGAGTTAGTTATACTTTGTAAAGAGTAAAGAAACAGGGAGAACTTAAATGCTAATGGCTAATTAGGAAAAAGGAAAAAAATAACTGACTAGAAAATATTAGCTTGCTTTGTGAAATATTTTGGAAATCCAGTCTTCCCAAAGTCCAGGAGCAATAGATAGGGATTCTTTGTATTTCAGTATTTTACCTGAATTATTTTGAATAATAAGGGCCATTACACTAGACCCTTTATGGGATCTTTGACTTCTTGGCTAATGCCATCCCAAATACGTTTCTAGTTGCTTGGTCTTGTAAGAGGTGGTTAACCTTTTAGGGAAGGTGACTTGACTTTTTATTTCACCATCATCCCCTCCTTCCCTGCCCCTGTTCATATACATTCTAGAATGCTTTGGTTGTTAGAGATTTCTTTTGGTGATCTTTGAAAGTCTAAGTCTCCTAGAAGATGGGAAAACATTTATTTTCTGAAATTAAATACTGTAGCCAAATTGCTTCCTACCCTCTAGTGGTCACAGCAAGGAATTGCCTTTGGTAAAATTGTGTTTTATGAAAGTCTAATTTGAGATCTGAACCATCGTGTGACTGGTGAGTGAAATGCACATTAAGTGAAGAGGAATAACAGCTGCTTGTTTTTCTTTTAATATTGACTAGCGAGCTGCCCAGGGGTGGTACCAATCCTGGTGACAGCGTCTTGGCGGTTCAAATCTCTAATTCTATCAGAAAGTACAAAAACTAATGAGAAGATCATAGCTGAGAGGCACCTCAAGGCCAGCAAATTCAGTCCCTTCATTTTATAGATGGGGAAACCGAAATAGAGGGTAAGTGACTTGTAGTGACAAGTAGTAAGTGTCTACAGCAGCATTTGAACCCAGATCTTCCAGAGTGGAGGTCTAGTCCCACATCTACTATGCCAAGCTACCTCTCAAAAACTCCAACCACCACCACCTCCTCCTTCTCTTCTTCTTCTTCCTCCTCCTCCTTTTCCTCCTTGGCTCACAAGAATTAGAGCTGGAAGGAACCTTCAAGTTCATCTAGTCCCACCTCTTATTTTGCCCAAAGGGGAAACTGAGGCCATGAGAGGGAAGTGATTGATCTGAAGGCACACAGATGAGCAGAGCCTGAAGGTGAGGGCAGGTCCTCTGATTCCATACCCAGTGCTTTTCATAATAGCAAACATGAACATCTGAGGTATTGCAGCCCCCAAACTCTTTAGGGATATCACTCAATGATCTCCTCTACTCAGCCTAATGAGATAGGCTGGGCAATTGGTATTATTTCCCACATTTTAAAGATGGGGAAACTGAGGGTCAGAGAGATAACTGGCTTGTGTGTGGCTGCACAGTGAATATATGATGGAGGTGGACGGTCATATGGATCTTCTAATGCCAAAACCATAATTCTCCTTGAGTTCTTGTCATGTGTGCATCATTGGACTGTCTTAGATGGAAATAGAAATGAAGGCCGAGGTAGGTCCCTGTCCTTGGAGAGCTTACATTCTTGTAGGGGAGATAGAATCAGCTCTCAAATCAAGAAGACAGCAACCATCCATAGGGTCCAGTGAAGTTCAACATTGGGTGATCCTCACTGTAAGAATCTAGGGTTGGGAGGGACTGGTGTATAAGCCTTCCAGGGCTCAATCAGTGTGAGGTGATGCATATCCTTAGAAGGGGAGAGGCCTTCCTGGAGAAAGTGAGACTGGTCTTCTACTTTCATACCTGGAATGAGTATGGGTACTGATCAGTTTTCCTGTATTGTGCTGTCAGGGTGTCTAAGGGGCATTGGTTGAGAGAGTCCAGGATCTATTGGGTGCATTTTCCCAGCCTTACCTGGATGAAATTACAAATTGTGGGCCTTTGATTAAAGGCATCTTAGAGGCATCCTTGATCTCTGAAACCCAGGGTGTGGTCCTCCGTATCTCCTCTCCATATCCCTCTCCTCCTCCTCTTCCTTCTCATTTTATTACTTACTGTAAGAAACTCCTGAATGAGAAAGCTCCCTTTGCCCATGAAAGCTGGTACCTTTTCTGCTCGTAGTCCACCTAGAGAGTCTCCTGGAGTATTGAGATTTTAAGTGATTCCCGATATTTAGTTCCACAACAAATATGTCAGAGGTGAGACTAAACCCAAGTCTTCCTGGTTCTGAGGCTGGCTCTCTGTTCACAGTGCCACATTCTCTGTAGAGCAATGATAAAATGTAAAATTAGAAATTCACCTATATCCCTTGTCATTTACTTACTCAACAGATATGTGTGGATCCTTAGAGGTGGAAGGCTCTTTAGAGGTCATTTAATCCACAGGTTCTTAACCTTCATGTCATGGGCCCCTTTGACAATCTTGTGGAACCTGTGGACCCCTTCTAAGTCATGTGTTAAAATTCATAAAATAAAATATATAGGCTGACAAAGGGAAGCAGTTACATTGAAATTATTAAAATAATTAAAAAACCAAATTTGTGATATAGCCATCTATCTAGTGGCAGGTCTCATTACAATAATTTTGAAGTCATGATGAGTGGGAATGATATTTAGAAGTAGCTGCAACAACTAATGTGATATGAAAATATCTGTGATTTCTATTAGTGACAGAATCCCAGGTGCTGCTCATACTACTCTGCTTTGTTGCCTACATGCGTTATTGAAGGAAATGCTCAATTTCAGTTAGAGGTTAGTAAAAATAAAGATGCAATTTTTCCCCATTCAGGTTCACAAACCACACCCCCCCAGATGTAGACCCCCTCCATGGATCCCAGGTGAATCGCCTCCAGATCTAGTGCAACACTCTTAACAAATGAGGACCCCAGAGCAGAAATGTCATTTGTCCAAGCTAACGTATCTAATTAGTGAGAGGGCCAGGTCTTTTGCCTCCTGGACCAGTAAACATTCCATGATATCATTGAAGGTCAGTGATGCGCTTGGTTTTTTGGTAGAGGGGAGGGGCACACCAATGTATAAGACAGAGTTCCCTGCCCTCAAGAAGCTTGTAGTCTTGGATGGGGGTGGGGTGGGATGGAGGTGTTATGTATTGTTTGTCCAGAGAAGAGGGAGGTCTATCTTCATTATGTTTTCTCTGGGCCAGGCACTAGCTTTTTTTGTGTACTTAAAGTTTGACTTCTTTTTCATGTTCTTTTCATTCTTTATGATTACAGCCATTGTGTGTCTATGGTCATAGAGTTCGGCTTACTTTTCGTCCCCTATATTTTCATCACATCTTTTCATGTTTGAATTCCTTATTTTGGTCCCTTTTTTACCACAGTACTGCGTGGGTGCGCACACCTACCACGTTTTGTTTGTTCCCACTTTGTGTCACCAAAAAAAGAAGTGTTGATCTGGAGATTTTGGTCCATGCTAGGACTTTGATTCTGTTTTTGACCTCCTCAGAGTTTGCTTCCATTGGTGGGATTGCTTGGTCAAAAGCAAGAGATGATTAGGTCATTTTGTTTTGTTTCTGTGTGATTTTTGCATTGATTCCTCAGCCCCTCCAGTTTTGAATGTTGCCAGGTGATCTCACTCAGCTTCAGTTAGGGTCCTCAGCTTGGCCCTTTATCCTGGACTTGGGAGTGAAAGCAGAGAGGGTAGCCACCAACGCCGATGTTTCCCTCCATTTACGTGATATTCCCAGTGAGGCTCAAAATGTCGGAGGGTGTTGTTGCCAGCCAGAATCCTACCAGCCCTCACAGAGGGAAGAATAACTCAATCTCGTCCTTGATGTTTTCTAATTTAATATCCTGCGCTCCTTTCCGAGCAGGCGAGTGGACTCATTCTGACATTGTTTTCCAAAAGAGCCTGGAGCCAAAGAGCAGCTGTCAGGAGTTAATGATATGTTACCATAAGGAAGATGGATTCCATGGTAGACAAGAGTAAATTAAAGTGCGAGGCTGTGCCTCTCACTGCTGCCAGAGCATCACGTACAGCCGGCATCTTGCAAGGGCAGTGAAACCTTGCCCACATCAGAATGTTCAGCCACTCCCGGCTGTCCTGGCCCCTAGCTTCCCCCCAGGTCCTGGTGGTGCCATGTGACCTCTCCTGTTCTTTACACAAACCTACCAGCTTTACCTCTCCCTGGAATTCAGCCCCTTCCTAACAATTATATCCAGGGTGGCCCCCCCATCTCCCCGCCCTTCCTCAGTACCCAGGCTTGTGTGCTCAGGGAGGCAAACCCAGCATGTTGGGGGGCGGGAGGAGCAGCTGCCCTTTGCAGTTGACCTTGCCCCAGAAACCTGGCTCTGTCTCCTCCTGACCTGGTCCTTGTCCTCATTCCCATCTGCCTCCCAGGCTGCACCACAGCTGGTTCCAAGAGGATTCAGTGCCTTCACAACACAACACAGCACAGCACATGTGTGGGAGTGCAGAGACATTTGTGTAAATAAAACTTTACAAAACCTTCTACTATTGCCTCCTCAAAGGGAGTATTTGTCCCTTCCAACTCAATGGGCCATGAAGATTCCTCAAGACTCAAATGTCAGTTTGCAATAAAATTAGAGTGAAATATGCTTAATGAAGTTAAAAGGAAGTCAGAAGACTCAGAAATGCAGGAACTAGTTTTATGTAGGACCCAGTCCAAGCTCCACGAGTGCTGATTGAGTGTCTCCTAGCTAGACTTTCTCTTGAGGAGAAGGTGGAAGAATGAAAATCTGTCCTGCCCTCAGGAAGCTCACGTTCCACCAGGCGAACACAGCACTCATGCAGATCATGAAAGGAGGTGGCACTGGAGTCAAGCCCTGATGAGTCAAAAAGAGAACCAGCCTTGCAGCCAGGAGGATCTGGTTCTGCCACATTGGCAAGGTCAGTCATTCACCCTCTTGGTGCTCCTGGCAACTCTGAGCCAAGATCCTCTCCCAGCGAAATTGCAGGTCTATTCCCCATCACCATGCCTCCGTCTGGCACTCTAGAGTTTACAAAGTGCCCAGCACTAAGGAAGTGCTTAATAAATGCTTGTTTGTTGGCCAACCCTGTCTCACTGGGTCCTCACAACCATCTGGTTATCTTTATTTTACAAGAGGAAACAGGGTCAGAAAGGTCCCATGGTTTGCCCAGATCCTACAAGGGTCCTCAGCACCTGGCAAGCTTCATACATACCTGTTGACTCATGAATTAGAGCTGGGGAGACCTGGGGATCATGCCAGAGGCAGCAGGGGCTTGGGGTGGCTTTTAGGATGGATATCTTTGGAGAGGTGCTAGAATATTGAATCTTAGCCACAGAATTTGTTCCCAAAGGCACTTTGAAACACTTCAGACCCAACATCTGAAATTCAGTTCTCTCTCCAGGCTTAATAGTAGAAAAAAGAATTCTTAGCACTATTTTGAAAGTAAGATTTCATGGAGTTTTTTGAGTTTCTTAAAACTTGGAGGAGCAGTTGCTTATCTTTAGGCTTAAACATGAGGGCTCATTTCAACCCTCAAATATGCCCCGTCTCAGTTTCCTCCATTAAGAGCAAGAGAACTACCATTCTCCGGATCAGTTCCCTCTCCTCCCCTTTCTTTGTCCCCCACTCCCCAGCTCTCTCACACTTTGCCTGGCCCTTCCTCCTTCCCCATATGCATCTGATCTGCCCGTAGACCTACTGCTGGCATTTATACCTTGTCCTTTGAATTTGCCTCTTTATATTTCTAAGCTCTCGCCCTCATCCAGAACCTGCCACTTCATATACATGGCTCCTCAGCTTCCTCAATGCCCTTTCTACCCACCAGACCATCCCACCCCTGGGAGCTGCCTTGCCACCATTTCATCTTCCTCCTCACGAGCTTCCTGCGCTCTCTCATCAAACACACCAGGCATGAACTCAGTGTAGGAATCACACACTCCAGAGCTCCCCTGCTCATATCTCTGTGACCAGCCTTGTTTCTCATTTCCTTCTACCCAGACCTTCTCCTCTTGACAAATCTCTCACCTTGAAAACCTGTTTCTGACATGGCCGAAGTGCAAACGTGTTTTGTGTGACTTCATCTGTATGATGAGCATTGTACTTCTTTCCTTCTCAGTGGGGAGAGGAGGGGTAGAAGAAGGAAGAGAAATTAGAACTGGGGGAAAAATGAAAACATGTTTATGAACTCCTCTCAAAACATCTCCTTGGATTGATCCTTCCTCTCCCAATGCCATAATGTCCTCTTACTCCTCTGGTACCCTCTTAATCCTTAGGAATGAACTCTTTAATCAATGTTAAGTTCATAGAGCATCAGATAGAGGTTTGGCCTTGGAGTCAGGCAACCGTAGACTCAAGTCCCATCTCTGGCCCTTGAAAGTTATCCTCCTACAGCAGCAGACACTCTGGAAGACTGTGGCATCTGGTCGTATTGCCCATCTGCATCAGTGAAAGGGCCACGAGTATCCACACTGATTAAACCTCAGATCTGATGGAGATAATGATAACCTCTTACTGGAGGATACATTTGTTGCATAGACATGTTGTTTTGTAAAAACGTTTGTTTTCCTGTTGTTCCGTGTGTCCTGTAGGTTGATCCTGGCTCTTCCATTTGTAGTGTGCCCTAGTGTGAGGCAGTGACCTCTGACCTACTTTAATATTGCATTTGGAATATTTTAGTAATCTTTGTATTGAGTTCCAGTACCTTCTGTGTGTGAATGTCATATTCTTACCCTTACATGGGGAGGTTGATGTTGAGCCCAAAGGGCATTATGTCATCGGCTCCATGGATTCTTGTAATTTCTTCGTTTTTTAAGTTTTTTTTCTTTTGCTCATTAAAGGGGCCATTCCCTGACAACTTTTAAAGAGGCTCATTCACTGAATGGGCATTACCTCGCTTTAAGTGAGTACCTGAAAAGACCTTAGCCTAAAAAGGCCCAGGTCTCCCACTGTATCCTGGGCAGTCTCCAGTCATCTTGATGAATATCTGCTTACTGGACCCAGATGACTCGGAAAGAAAAAATGAGGCTGGTGACCTTGCACAGAACTCCCTCACACAACAAGTGCAAGTCATATCATCACTTCTCTGATGTCATGATCTTCTTTGAAAATGAAGGATGAACACAACCCTTAAGGAAGGGTTTCAGTTTGGACCGGTAAAGCTTCTGCTCCTACCTGCTGAGTCTGCTTTTGTTTGCTTATGTGGGCACCAGACAGCAGGGGGCAATGTGAGTACAGGTGTGTGTTTTACTACCAAAGGTGTCACAGGAAGGAGGTAACGGTTCTGGGGAAGCACACTCTCCTTAATATACCATGTTAATATCTTGCAGTCTCTACCCCAAGATAGAGCTTTGTATACAAACCACAAATAAGTGGCTCTCTTCCCCAACATAGCACCTGAATCTCTCCCATGGCTCTGGCACCACCAAAGGTCTTCAGCTCCTTTCTTGTTAACCTTTCTAAGGGAGAAAGCAGTCAATAGTCAGTGGATATTTAAGTGCCTACAGTGTGTCAGGTACTGTGCCTATATGCTAATTAATTGTCTTTTAACACTGGCACCATTTTTTAACATTGGAGACTATTCCAAGCATTCCTAGGTTGGTGTGCTGTCCAGGCAGATGACCCTTTAAAAATGATACATGATTCATTTGTTCTTTGGAAGAAGGGCATGTTAATAGTTTGAATCCCATGTGACCTTGCATTCAGTGAATAATATATTCATGTAATTCATAGATTCTCTGAATTGGAAGGGACCTCAGAGGTCAGCCATTCTACCTGCATTACACCTAACAGCTGGTCCTCCTGCCTCTGCATCAAGGCTTCCCGGGAGGGGGAGCCCACTCCACTCTTAGACAATGGTTAGGAAGTTCGTCCTGTTCAAACCTAAATCTGCCTCTTTGCCATGTCTATCCATTCCTTGTAGTTCTGCCCTTTGGGGCCAAGCAGGAAATGTCTGATTCCTTGACTGTAGAAGTGATTCATAGGACACTTATTGAATGAAGGAATGAATAAGACAAAGAAGTTCAGCAGAAAGAACCCCGAGTTCTTGACCACAAGAGACCCAAGTTCTCGTCCTAGATCTCTAGCCCTGTGACCTCGGAGGTCACAGTCCTTGGAGCTGGGAGGGGCTTTAGTGAGCATCAAGTCATAGATCTGGAGTCCTCAGAAACTCTCCAGGTCCACTAATCCCTTTGTTCTATAGAGGAGGAAGCAGAGATCTCGAGAAGTGAGGGGCCTGTTCAAGGTCACATAGATTGGAGTGACAGGCAGGATTTGCCCTCAGAGCTAGGGACTCCCAAGCTCGTCACCCTTTTCATTGCACTGTGTTGCTTCCCATCTTCTCTCACACCCCGTTTTCACAGATGACCTAGAGAAGCGAGTGCCTTGCTCAAGGTCATAAGACCTAATAAATAATTTCTCTGATGATTTGTAAAATGGGAACGAAGACACATATGCTCCCTACCTGATGGGTTGTTGTGAGGAAAGTATTTTGAAAACCTTCACGTCCTATAGAAATATGAATCTAATGAATGAGCATGAAGCACCGCCATATATGATGGCCATAGTAACCTCACAGTAGAGTATAATATCATTCCAAACATAGCATATTGGGCACTGGGGACATAAGAGGGGGAATGAAACGCTCCCCACTTGCCCAGTTTCCATTCTGGTGGTACTTAGTCGTAGGAGCTGTTTAAGCAAATAAATCCTGCAAAGACCTCCTGTGCAGTGATGTATTCTTGGCTTAGCATGGGTCACTGCTAATGGCCCTAATGGATGCAGTGACTCAGTGAATCTTCACCTTTGGGCTGGGTTCATTGGGCTGCTCCAAATCAGGCTTCATTCCGTAAGTGAGCAGATTTGGGAATTCAGCTTCTGAATGGCAGCTGCTAACAACATAGAGCAGTTCCATTTGCTGGGGACAGAAATGCCCTTCTCTAGCTGGGGTCATGAGAGTGATCCTTATCCAACCAGCAGGAGCCTTTGGAAAGTTTTTTGTAGGGACCACCTCTGATCAGGTCTTATCAGAAAGAACATGTGTCCCCTGCTTCAGATCTAGATACGAGAATACCTTGAAAAGTATGAAGCATTCCATAGGGAAAGGAGATAGACCATGATAATCATTTGTTATTTCTGGAATGAACAATTGGTTTGACTGGTCCAGAATTTAAATTCCCTGCAGGTAAAATTTAAGAGTATATACTTTAATGATAATTTTCTTCCTAGTGGCATTAACCACCACAGATAATGATGATGATGATGACAGCATATATATATATGTATGTATATTTAGGTTTACTTTTCATATATATATATATATATATAAAATGTATTTTATATATATATATATATATATAAAATGTATACTTTAGGGTTACATACATATATAAAAAAAAATATATATATATATATATAAACATATATATGTATACTTTAGGATTACGTGCACTACTTTAAGATTCTTGAAGTACTTTATGGATATTTGATTTTAATCTCACAAACTTGCCAGGTAGATGCTGTTAATTATCCCCATTTCACAGATGAGGAAACTGAGACAGACAAGTTAAGTGACTTGCTCAAGATCTCACAAGTAGTAAGTATCTGAGGTTGTATTTGAATTCATGTCTTCCCAACTCCAGGTCAAGCATTCTATTCACTGTGCCTTGTGTTCCACTTCAGGTCAATTCAATAAGCATGTGTTAAGCACCTGTCCTTGGTCCTGGACATAGTCATGCTCAGGTACCACTTAAACATCTGGTTCTTCTCTCCAGCAGCACTGACTGAACTCATCCCTGCCTCCCTGTTCTGGGGGTGCTTGTGCATGTTCTCCTGTAAATGTCTCACAGGGAATCTACTCCTCAGTTTCCCCTGCTATAAAGATAGCAAAGAAAGAGACCCGTTATTACTGCCGAGAGGTAGCACAGGAGGATTGTTTGAATAATGCAGCTTTATGATTACGTTCAAGTTTTGGAATTCCACTTGGATTGTAGAATTTTAATTTCTCCTTTTTGTTGTCTGTTGCTTGCTCATATAGTATTGTTATTTCCACAGGAAATTAATACTCTGGCAGAGAATCTGTGTAGGCTTCTCTTGAACATAGGGTTAAATTATCATATGAATACATGTAGAATATCAACTGAGTCTAACAGTGGTTTCCTGGCACAGTCTGGAAAGAGGAAAAAGTTAGCCTGGGGCCATCTTCCTCCATAGGTTGCAGAACCTCTCACAGTGAAAATAACCTGTACCCAGAAATGATATAGTTTGTAAAAAGTCATGGAAAGAATAGACCCCAGGCTTATCCAGCTTTGCATTGTGGTTTTGACAGAAAAAAAAAATCTAAATGGGAAGGAAATATGGCATCGTATGGATTCACTGGTATTCAGTCCATTGATTCTTTTAAAAAATGTTGGGAACCATTTCCAAGGAAAAACTAAGGCTGAATGTTGTATTCAACACAACTCGATATTGTGAGTTAAAAATAGTTCTTCTCCGATGCGCCTCTCAAGCGCCCGGTGTCAGAAGGAAATCAATATTAAATGTGTTGTGCTTATGTGGTGAGCTCATTTACATTTTATGGAATGATTTCGTTCGTTCTGTACGACTGGCTTGCATGCAAATTGAACACAGTTTCAGTGAGATTTTCAGGTTGTAATTTAACCAGCAATTGACTTACAGAATCTAAATATAATCTAAATATGTTAGGTGCTAGCATCTGGCTACTCCCCAGGCTGAAATAATCCCCTTTATTCTTTGAGGGGGGGGGACACTTTTCTTGGTGGGCAGGGGCTCTGGTGGCTTTATTTTTTTCTTCATTCTGAGTTGCAAAGAGGTAGCTAGGAAGATGCCAAAGAAACAGATTTAAAGACCTTGAGAATTGGACTGGGTCCTCTCTTGTTTCCCATCTCCCCCATACCAGTGAGGAGGTACCAATGAGAAACAACCAGATAGCTAACTAAAAGCATGTAGGGATGTTACACAAGGGAACAGGATAAAGTATGTGGAACTCCACTGCATCTCAGCCCTCCAACAGCATGGAACCCCTTTGTGAGAAGCAAACAAATCTAAATCAGGAAAGCTACAGGAGCATCCTCATGGCAGGTACCACTGGACCCCAAATGGACAGCACTATACACATACAATTAAGAGTCTTCCTTTCCATTCAGCTCAGCAATTACAGATGCCTACTGTGTGTAATACTCTCTGTGAGCAGCTGGGAACACAGTAATAAAAATGACAAGGTTCTTTCCCACAAGGAGCTGTCTCCCTTCTCCAGATCATCTTGCATAGCTTTAATGCCACCCTCCATCCTTCAGAGCCATGATTGAATAGAAAGCTAATTTGACAGTAGGGTCTAAAGGAGACTGGAGACTGGGAGGATGGTTAGGAAGTCATTGCAGTCATCCAGGGATTAGATATAGGGAGTTGTAGCAATAGAGATTTCTATATCTATTTTTGGGAGGGGACAGATGGGTGATGCAGTACAAAAGGAGAAGATTTGGTGACTCGTTGGACATGGAAGACACGGGAAAGAAAGACTCCAAAATGTTGAGCCTTGTGCTTTGGGGTGAATTACTTTGACGTTGCCAAGTATGGGGATGACAGCACATTTTAAGAATATAGACTCACTTTACTGATAATTGTCCTTCCAGTGGCAGTTGATTTACAGTTGATTGTCCAGGGGAGAAAATAATTGAGTTCAGCCATCATTTATTAAACACCCAGTATATGCCAGGCACTGTGAACTCCTTTTGTGTCTTCTTCACTAGAGAAGAATCCAGTTGAGCATGAGGACCTTCAAGGCAGAGACTGTCTGGTTTATGTCTTGGATCTTTAGCACTGGACTTCAGAGCGGGGAGGGAAGCCAAGAATTTAGTTTTAAATTTAGGTCATAAAGGGATATGTAAATGAAAATACCTGCTGCAGTTAGGAGCTTGGGGACCAGTTCAGGGTCATCTATGAAACTGTGATAATTGTGACCTGTACATTGATAAATTCTCCCCAGGAAAGCAAGGAGTGAGATGGGCAGGGATTCAAGGACTGAGCTCTTAATTTAGGGAGTAAGGAGAGAATGAGGAGGCTAGAGGAAAAGAGAAGGGAGGAGACCCACAGTAGGGTAAGGAATATAACAGAACTAACAGGAGAGATTTCCAGTGATACTATTGATGTGACCCTTGGACCCCAATCCATGCAGCCCCAAACACACCTTCATCCTTGTGCATGTTCTCCTTAAGCTCACAATTGTGGATCCAACCAACATGTTAGAGGCCTTCTTCTATTTTTCCTGACATCCCCAGATAGCAGTAACAAAGAACTTGGGACGGAGATCTTTTAGAAGTGGGAGACTGAGGACCTCTTGAATATTCATGGTCTGTTTTCAAAATGTGTCCTTTGTTCCTCCTGGAAATTGGAGCTGGGGGCCAGAGCACAGGGTATAAAAGTGGCAGCCTAGCTGCCTAACCTGAGGGTTGTTGCAGTCTTCTTTTTAGAGAAGCTGTACTTCTCTCTTGTCCTGTCAGTCCATCCGTCAGTGACTGATTTTCGCATATCTCTTGCTCTGTGTATTCCCTTCTGGTTTTCAGGTTCTGGATTTTAAGCTGCACCTGGAGCTCAGAATTCTAAACAGTAAATAAAGTTTCAGGTTGACTATATGAACTAATCTCATTTGGGATGTTTTTCCTCTTGTTTTATGACAGTCAGCCGCTGAATATGTGAAATCCCGCCTGCCCGAAGTCCTGAAACAGCACCTTCAGGACTATGAGAAAGACAAAGAGAATAGCGTGCTCTCCTACCAGGCCATCCTGGAGCAGCAGATTCTGTCCATCGACCGAGAGATGCTGGAAAAACTGACCGTCTCTTATGACGAAGCAGGTATGACTGGCAGCTTCCTTCTTTGCTGAGGCTGGAAGAATGTGTCGCCAAAATCTGTGCATTTTAGAAAGGGAGGAAATGAATGGCCAACAGGCATTCGGAGCTGTAAAGTATGTGTGAGAATGTGAAATATAAGAGTTGTCGATTCTGAAACAGGTGGTTAAATACCAAGTCACTTAAAAAAAAAACAAAAAACTTTTACTAATGGGATTTTCTGGTCTCTTATCTATTATGTGTTTCTGTTGATCTAATCTTAAATATCTCTTCTTTAATTTACTTTTCTTCCTTGAAAACTTAGTCTAGATGAGAAATCATTTACTCCTTCTCTTCTAGGGTAACAGAGACAAAACTAAAAGCAGACCCTGCCCTCGATGTACTTAAGTTCTGTGGGGGATAGAATACCTAATGAAGGTAGAAGAATCTGACAAACCTTTTCCTTACTGTGTGCCTGACACATAGTAAGCTCTCAATACATGTTTCTTCCTTCCTTTCTACCTACCATGAGGATTATTCGGGGTTCAGGCCTTCCTCAGTTTGGAGAAGGCTTTAGAAAGCCAGGAAGATGCTTAGTTCTAGGCAGGACAGCTGAAGAGCGAGACCAGAAGAAGATGGCAGCCCCAGTCATGCCCCTCATCCGCCATGTGGCTATCAGTCAAGGCCCTGGGCCCCAGCATTTTTGGTTTCTAAATCTAGACAGTGAGGATTAAAAAATTGTGAAGCTGAAGTAATTTAGCATTTGTTATGTTAACATATAATATGTATCATAACATATATGTAGGTATATATCTATATTTGTCTGTCCACCTATCCATCTCTCCATCTGTCCATCTGTCCTGTCTGTCCATCTTTCTATCCGTCTGTCTGTCTATCTATCTATCTATCTATCTATCTATTTATCTATCTCCACTTCCATCCTGCCTCCCCTCCCTTTAGATAGTGAACTCCTGGAGGGCAGGGACTGTCTTTTTGTATCCTAAGTGCTTAGTACAATCCTTGGCCCATAGTAGATGCTTAATAAATATTGATTAATTGAGATAACTCCCACCTGGAACACCATCTTTGCCTTTCTTACCACCATTGCATGTATGCCATATTCCTTGGGCTTGGGCTTAAAACTTGTTTCTTCTACAGCAAATAATAATTGTTGCATTCTTTCATTTACTTATGCTCTTTTGTTTGAGACTCATAAGAACCATCTAAGGCAGGAGAATATTTTGGAAGGAGCTCACCCAAGAATATTCAACGTTTCATTAGATCTTCTTGTTAATAAACCCTGCTCCATGCTCATTGAATCTTTTCAATAAATAGAAAAGAAGAAAGAAATAAATTAGAGAGATCTCTTATCTAGCCAGGAATAATTTTTCCTGATAGCACATGGTATATCTGGATATGGTTGTGAGAGAGGGACCCTCTGGAGATCACATATTTCCAGTAACCAGTGGGAATACCATTGGACTTGGAAGCCTATGATATGCATATGATTCAGATGCTTCAGGCTGCGTTAGTACCATGCACACTTTTCATTTTACTGTCTCATCCTCCTGAAACAGCCCTCTAAATTTTAGGAAGTGACTAACTGGAAAGTATCCCAGTCTCTAGGGAGGCTAATCCATCATTAATGCTGGTTCTCTGATAAATCTTCCTGAATGACATAATGGATATCTCCACCATCTGTGGCTCTCTTAAGCCAATCACCAGAAAGCAATGAGTGAGGAACAGTTTCTGAGGAATTGTTTGAAGTATTGGCACAGAAAACAAGACTGCAAATGCTCAGTTTTCCATCATTCTCTCTCTCTCTCCTCCCCCACCTGATCTTGTGTCGATGTGGATGCTTGTGTCTACACATATACCTCCCTTATGCAGAATCCTAGGATGCTAAAATTGGAATGATGGTAACAATAGCTAACATTTACATAACCCTTCAAGGTTTGAAGAGAGCTTTGCATATATATATATCAATCATTTGGTCTTCACAACAACCCTGGGAGTTAGGTGCTATTTTTAGCCTCATTGTACAGCTGAGGAAACTGAGGCTTGAGTGATTAAGGGACTTGCTAACAAGTATCTGAGGCAGGATTTGAACCCAAGTTTAGCACATAAGAGCTCACTAATAGACTACCTGGAAAAGAATTTCAGTAACCAGTCTCTCATTTTGTGTTTGTCCTGTGTTTTCAAAGAAGACTGTGACATCAAGGAATGATGACATGACTTGCAGTTGACTTGAATTTGAGAGAGGGAAGGCTGCAATCTCTCATTTTATAAATGAAAACAAAGAAGACACAGAAAGGTGTATACAGCTACTAAGTGATGCAGTGGAGAATGCGTGGGATTTCTGAATTTGCAAGAACTGAGTTTGAATTCTGCCTCAGACATTTACTATCTGCGTGACCCTGTACCTCTCTCTGCCTTACTTTCCTCATTTGTAAAATGGGGATTATATTTGCACCTATCAGATGAGATATTTAAAAAGCACTTTGTAAGTCTTATAGTGCCATATAAATACTAGCTACTATTATTCATTGTTATTATAGCAGCATCAAAGCCTGATCTTGACCCCAGGAATGCTAACTCCAAGCCCAAATGCCCTTTCCCTGTATTGCATCAATTCAGTTCACTTCAATAACCATCCACTGTGGCCCCTGGGCCTGCCAAGGACTGGGGAAGCAGTCCGGCAAAACCAAAGCAGTTCCTTTCCTTAAGGATATTACAGTCTGCTCAGAAGGGGATATATAACAAGAGAAGGAAACTCCTGGATCTGGCTTGCATCTCTATGTAGATAGATTCAGTCTTACATTTCTTGGTGGTGTGGGTTGTTTCTGAAAGACTGTGAGTCATGCTATGTTTTGAGAGAAAAAGGCTTTTCTAAGCTGTCTGTCTTTTGTGAATCCATTTTTAGTTTGGGAAATTCCCACATTCATGTATCCCAGTGCTCAATGAAACTCAAATCTATTCTCTAGGGACCATTTAGATGGATGGGTACTGATCTGTTTTAAACTGTGCCTCCATGTGAAAGGGCTTAGAGTAAAGACCTCTCCAAAGAAGTCACATGCATATACACAGAAATATTTAGACATATACATCCATTCATATATATGCATACATACATGCAGGTATGCATGCATCCACATAGATACAGACACGTACATACTAAGCAAGAGACCTAGGAATGTCCTCCATAAGGGAGAGCTTCATTAGATCTTGGGGAGTGTCATTATCTCAGAGAGAAAACTTTCATATTTATTTGGGTAGAGAACCATTATTGTAATAGCATCCACCTCCCCAGGTTTAGACAAAGGGGATGGCCACCTCTCTGAACAGGAAGGGTCCTCCACACCCACACCTGTGTAAGAACCCCTCCTCAAACATACCCAACAAGGGGCCAACTGGCCTTGACTTGAGGACCTCCTGGAAAGGAGAATTTACCTCTCAAGGTAGCCCCTACCAGTCTGACCAATGCTCATAGTTAATCTGAAATCGTAAAGTATGTATGAATAATAACTGAGCTAAATCAGTGCATTTGCTAAGCAAGTACTCACTTGGAACCAGGCATTGTACTAAGCAGCAAGGGGACAAATAGAAGTGAAAAAGACAGTTCCTACTCAAGATACATTTTAAAGGATGACAGAACTTCAAAAGGAGGTGGAAGGGGAGGGCAACCTCTGGGGAGGAGGCAGAAAAGTCCAAAGAGTGAGGAGTAAAGGGAGCACGGTCCAGGTAGGGACTCCCCAAAGAGGACGGCCCACATGGCAGAGGTGCCAGCAGGGTGGGGAGGCCAGGGCATGCAGTTATCCTTTTGAGAAGACTCTGGTTCTACTCACAGGCCTTGCTGGAAGAGGGAAGAAAGGAAAGAAAGAAGAAAGAAAAGGAGGGAGGGAGGAGAGGAAGGATGGAAGTAAGGGAGGGGAAGAGGAAGGAAGGAAGAGGGAGGGAAGAGGAAAGGAAGGAAGGAAAGAAGGAAGAATAAAAGAAGGGAAGAAAGGAAGGATGGAATTAAGGGAGGGGAAGAGGAAGGAAGGAAGAGGGAGGGAAGAGGAAAGGAAGGAAGGAAAGAAGGAAGAATAAATTAAGGGAGGAAAGAAAGGACAGAAGGAGGAAAGAGGGAAAGGCAGGCAAGCATCTTTTTTCAGGTTCCAAATCTCATGATTCTCCCACCCAACTCTAGATGTTGAAGATCTCTAAGATACTGCTGCACACAGTTAAGATCCCAAGAAACACACTTAAAGAACATTTAAAAGGGAAAAACAATTGCCCTCAGCAATTCAGAAAGTGTTAACGAGAGGACTCTGCTTTTGAGCTTTTTTGATGGTTCTAAAAAGCCACCTTAATTGTGCTATCAGAGACTTTGTAGCTCGAGGCTCCAGAAAGAAGCTGATTTGCCATCAAAAAGGAAAAAAAATGACCAAGCTTTCAAAAACTGAGCCTGGGAAAGGTCTTGGGAATTATTGAGGATCTTCAGTTTTTTAGGCAACATAAAACATTCAGTAAAAGGCTTTTTGCAGGAGAGTCTCTGTTCAAACCAATCACGTGCAAATCTCCGCTGTGTCTGAAGGGAGCAAAGCTGCCCATCAATACTGAAGTGCGTCTTCAAGCTCTGTCCCCTACTCCCAACTATCACAAGCTGCTCTTGCCAGTTGATTTTCAGGCAAGATCTGGGGGATCTGACAAGGAGAGTCAAGCTGGGGAGAAGAGGGAAACGTGTCTAGAAGACTTGGATTTTTGTTACCAGGCTTTGGCATTCTCTTAAGTCTCCAGTGACTTAGCCCTTATCTCTTTTTTCCTTTAATTCTGTTCTCTTTACCACACATACCCTTGGGTTGGAGGTCTGCCTGGACTGGACCAGACAACAAAAGGTGGAACTAGCATTTTTGACTGCTAAGGAGGCAACAGGAAAGGTGCTTTCAAGTCGAGATTTTAAGGACAAGGGGGCATGGGGAAGGGAACACTTCAGGACCCTTGAGGACACAGAACTGTGAGATGCCACAAGATCACTAATGCAGAGCTTGGTGGAGTGTGAGGAGGTGGGGACTGGAGGGGCATGCAGTATGAAGGAGTAGTCCATGGCTGGGGAAGAGCTAAGTGAGCCTGGGAGAGTCCCTTAGAGGGAAGAGGCAAACCATCTAGAAGTCTCCTATGATATTTGAGTGTTTGCTAACTAGGTGCTAAAGTTGGTTGTTTCTAAGAAACTGAAGGAGGGAGTGCAGATGCATAGGGTCACACAGCTAATAAGTGTATTTGCAAAAATACCAGTGAGTCAGTCAAAACACTTATTAAGCACCTACTAGGTGCCAAGCGCTGTACTAAACACTGGACCACCATGAAAATCATGGCTACTTATTCACTACCATGTGTTGCAGAGGATGAAGACATCTGGAAATTATGTAAAGACTAAAATATACTTTGATAGTAACATCAGTAAAAAAAAAAAGCATAAATAAATATTTAGATGGATCAATTACATGGATCAGAAAGAAGAGAGGTCGAAGATGAGCGAATACTCAGAAGCTTTCTGCAGACTATACCAGAAGCGTTTTGGAACAAGGAATATGGCAGGCCCCAAACCGCATCACCAAAACATGAAATCAGGACTCTTAACTGAGAGGAGACGAACCCATTCTTGTAAGAGAGTCATTCCTCAGTCCACTGTCTGTGACTACTGATGAGGAGGGTCGGGCAAGACATAAGACAGGGAGTCCTCAGTTTGCCACTTCTCCGTAGTGGAGGAGAAGGCCTGGTAGAGTCCTGGTTGAAAAGGGATTCTCTTTCCCTCCTGACATTGCACAGGTTTCATCTAAATCCAGAACATCATGCCCATCAAAAGACTTGGGCCTGACCATCCACATGGGAAAAAGAATGCTTTCCCTTAAAAGAGAATCACACTGGCATATTTTTTTTCCTGTGAACAAAGATAAGGTTTGAAATAAAAATATGTACAGCAGTATGCTGGAAATCAAGAGCTGGTGCTTAGCTCCATCATTAGGAGGTGGCAGCCCTGCAATTAAACCATGCAAGTAAGTGGGAGATGACAGGGGTCTCCATCTCATCAAGATGCCATTGTTTTCCACAAAGGAAGTAAATGCTGCTACCTGCTTCCTGAAACAGCATTTGATTACTCCGACGGAACGAGATGTAGCAACTTAAAGAAAACCATGGTGGCAGATGTTCACCCTTCCCTTTAGCTGCCCAGGGACAGGTCAGGGGAATTGCTGCCATCCCTTTGTCCCATGGTACAGAAAAATTCTATGATTCCCCAATGCTTGCCATTCCTTTGAATAAGATCTGAGTTCAAATGAGATCTGTAGTTTGAAAAAATAGATGCACTTGAGCCAAATCACTGCTGATACCTCCCCATAGCATGTAACTAGATGTGGGTCACAATGGGATGTTCTTCTGAATAGAAAGCAAATAGATCTAGGACCCGATAGTCTGGAACAAGTTGCATCTGAGTGTTTTCATGTCCTACCGAGGTAGCATTCAGATTAACCTTGGGGAGCAAGTAGCCCTTGGAAATGCCATCTGGTTGACTGCCCACCAAAAGACAACATTTGTGTGACTCTTTTTGGCGTATGAGATCATTTCTTTTGAAAATTCACTGTGTCATCTGTGAGTCCTTATCTAAAGGACACATGCTCAGACAGGGTTGATGGAGAATTTTCACTGTGTGCGCCATCCTGGGGCATTGCTATAAATCTGAGGGAACTTGCAAACAATCATGCAGAAGTTACTGAGGCAGTTTGTCACCTGAGAAGCCTGAGGGGGAGAAGCCGACTGTCGTGAGCAGGATTTAGAGCTCTTTTCCCTCCTGCCTCAGCAATGAGCCAGATTCATGAAAACTCCCCAACACCCCACCTCCATGCCTGTGGGTACCATCTCCCTGGCTCGTTGTTGATCAATCTGTCAGTTCAGCAAACATTTCATTAACTGCTGGGCACTGTCCTGGGTGCTTGGGATCCTGATATGTAAGGGAAGCAGTCCTCAAGGACTGCCCTTGGAGGGGCAAAGGGTGGACATATGGATACTTACAAAGGTATGTACAAATTGGCTGCAGGGGAGTTAGGTGGGATGGGTAGACATTGGCAGTTTTGGAAATCTCTAAAGGAGTCACACATGAGGCAGTCCTAGAGATGACTCTTCAAGGAAACCATTCTGGAAGCAACAGAAAAACCATGTTCCAGGCAAGGGAGCCCCACTTTTACTGCTTAGCCAGGGCCTAAGTTAGGCTGTACATGCTGTCTGTCAGCTTGGGAAGTTTGTAAGGTCTATATAGCATTTTGATATGCCTTGTTGCAGAGATTTATCCAATTTATGAGATAGAGAAAGGAGTGCCTTTGTTTTCCCTTCCTCTTTTTCTTATGCTCAACATGAGGGCCCAATAGAACATTGCCTTGGACCTTAGGGCCTCTAGAGAGTATAGGCCAGTCTTCTTAGTTTTATAGAAGAGACAGCTAAGACCCAGGCCACCGAAGTGACTTGCTGAAGTTTTGTAAGGATTAGCAGGGCTACGATTTGAACACTGGTCCTAGGCTCCAAATCTAGGCCTTCTGTTACAGTGGGCCAAAGTCAAAGTAAATTTATCTACACTTTTATAAAAGGTGAGTTTAGAAGTAAATACAGAAGCAGAGAAATCTAGGAAGCCCTGGCAATGGATTGTATAAAAGTTTGGAGGTGGGACATCAGAAGTTTTAGGGAATCAGTTCAGAGTTTTATAAAGAGTGCCACGTTTCAGAAAATGTCATTTTGAAACACATGCTGCTTTTCTATGCTAATGTAATAGATGGGCCCTCTGGACCTTGGGGCTAACAGATTCCTTGTGGCCCCTTTGGCCATCCGCTTAGAGCCAGTACAACATTCACTGTTACCTAACCATGTAGTAGCAAAAGCATTTAATTAAGATGTAGCATGGGCCATCTATGGTCTTTTTTTTTTTTAAAGCAGATCTAAGTTCTTTGACTTACAGTGACATGAGTCAGTGGTTTGTCTAAGACCCCTATGGCCTACTGAAATAAGGTTTGCCTCTTGGCCAAGAATCTCCAAATAATCCACCCTAAACACTTAATCTCTTTTGGAGGGAGGCCCACGAATCTTTGGGAGCTTTCTGAGTTTGTTTTAGGCTAACCTGCTTATCTTAGTGAGAAGTGAGTGTGGACCACCCAATGATCACCTTTTTTGTTTCAGAGACCCCTGGAGACGTTTCAGTTGTTATATGTATTACAGGGACCCACAGGAATTTGCTCTTAAGACAGTTTGACATTTACCTGAAGAGGAAGGGATGACTCCCAGCCAGTCCCAGGTGGGGAGAGTCCTATATTATGTCTGGAAGCTCTGGAGGGATTGGAGTTTTCCTCCTCGAGAGTAAGGCTTACTTTCTTTTTGTTTTCTTGATTGTTTGGGGGTTGGAGATTTTGCTGTTTTTCAGTGTGTGGAGGATTAGAGAAGGCCTTTGCAAATGCCAAGCTAGGCAGCAACTTGGGTTTACCAGCTTGCTGTGTAAACATAGCTCTGATTCCACTTCCACCCTCTAGGGACCTGGAAGCCTTAGTCATTCATCAAAGCCCTCTTCTCTCTCCACTCCCATGATGCTCCTGGCATCACTTCATCCCTTGTCACTCAAACATCAGTCCCGGTTATTCTTCTTCTCTTGTCATTTACCTTCATGAAAATGTCATAGGTAGGGAGTTAGCATAACCTGTCCCAGCTCAGTCCAAGCTCTGGTGTTGGGAGGAGAAGATTCCTCTCGTCAGTAATGTTCAGTGGTGGGGCAGTCATTTTTCAGTCATGTCTGGCTCTCATGACTCCATTGGGGGTTTTCTTGGCAAAGATACTAAGTTCATCCTCCAACTCCTATGGCCTTTGCTGGTCCTGTGTTCCTAGGCTCCTTTTATGGCTTTTGGCTCCATTCTGTTCTTGCCTAGCTAGTTCCATGGGTAGGCATCCCTTAAGGATAAAGGGCCTGCTTCTTTTCCTCCATCTGGCCTCCTCTCGTTCCCTTGAGAGGGTTTATGTTTGAAATAACACATCCTTTTCAAAATGAAACAGGTCTCCAGTTTATTGCCAGTACTCTGAGAGGCTCTCCACTTTTACATGCCTCCCATTTCAAACCCTGGGATAAATCATCACATTGTACGCCTTTATTCATTAATGAAAATGCAAATTAAAAAAAGTTTACAATTCATGTAAAAACAGTTTTTAACATTAATTTTTAAAAGTTTGAGTTCTGAATTCTCTGCCTTCCTCTCTCCCCTCTCATTGAGAAGGCAAACAATTTATAGGTTATACATGTGCAGTCACATAAAGCATATTTCCATATTAGTCATGCAGTGAAAGAAAACTCAGTCACCCTTCCCCTAATAAAAACACCAAGAAAAATGAAGTAAAAAAAGGATGTTTCAGTCTGTTCTCAGACAATCGTAACAGTTCTTTCACTGGAAATGGATGGTATTTTTCATCCTGAGTCCTTTGGAATTGTCTTGGATCATTGTCCTGCTGAGAATAGCTACATCGTTCACAGCTGGTCATCCTTACAGTACTGCTGTCACAGTGTAAAATGTTCTCCAGGTTCTCATTTCACTTTGCATCAGTTCATATCACTGACATTAGTCTTTCCAGGTTTTCCAGATTTTTCCCAAAAGCATCCTTTGTAACACTTCTTATAAGACAGTAATATTCCATCACAATCATATACCTCAACTTGTCTCAATTTCCCAATTCTTTGCCACCACAAAAAGAGGCACTATGATTTTTTTGTACATAATAAGTCCTCTCTCCCTTTTAAAATTTCTTTGGAATATAGACCTAGTGGTGGTATTGCTGGGTCAAGGGAGATGCAGTTTTATGGCCCTTTGGGCATAGTTCCAAATTGCTCTTCAGAATGGTTGGATCAGTTCCACCAGTAGTGCACCAGTGGCCCAATTTTTCTACATCCTCTCCAACATTTATCATTTTCCTTTTCTGTCATATTAGCCAGTCTAATTAGGTGTGAGGTGGTAGCTCAGAGTTGCTTTAATTTGCATTTCAGTCATCAGTGGTGATTTAGGGCATTTTTACATGACTCTAGATAACTTTAATTACTTTATCTGAAAACTGCCTGTTCATATCCTCTGACCATTTATCACCTGGGGAATGACTTGTACTTTTATAAATTTGACTCATTTCTCTATATATTTGAGAAATGAGACCTTTGTTGGAGAAATTTGCTATAAAAATGTTTGCCTCAGTTTTCTGCTTATTTCTAATCTTGGCTGCATTGATTTTGTTTC
>CM053771.1:534647334-534664323 GCA_028658325.1 Potorous gilbertii | reverse complement strand
GGCCCCCCCCCCCCCCCCCCCCCCCCCCCGCTAGTGTCTCCTCTGTTTCTACCTTTAGCATATTAGAAAAAGAGCTGGATCTAGAGTTGGACAAGCTGAGATCCAGTCCTGCCTTTGCTGCCTAAATGCTAGGTGTTGATTGGTAAGCTAGTACACTTTTTTTAGGCCTTGGTTTTCCCATTTATAAAATAAAAGACACCATAGATTGGATGATTTTTGAGTTTCTAGTCTCACTGCTGTGTCTCAGCCTGCCTGTTTGTCATAATTGGGTCAGACTTCTTATGTATTCTAACTGGAATAGACCCAGCCCTGGGGAAACATGAGGCTGGAGGGAAGTCAGGGCCACCAGATGGAGGGGTGGGGGAGGGGAGACCATGAAAACAAGATCAGGTTTGTTTCCTCTAGAGGTTACTATATGAGAAAATGGGCCCAAACCGAATGACTGGTCAGGTGGGGTGGGGGCGGTTCCTGGCACACTGTAGGTGCTGAATAAATGCTGATTGAGTTGGAGATTCCTGGAGATTTGGGGCAAGGCTGGGGTGGGGCAAAGGGCCTAGGGGAAGGCCAGGGGCCTAATTGCAAGGATGCTGAGGATCAGAAACAGAATGCAGCTTCTGGGGAAACAGGTGATGAGGCAGGACCCAGACCCTGGAGTACTAAAGTCAGAGACTACTGGCCGGCCTTGGGATTGGAGGATCATGGACTTGAAGCTGGAAGAGACCTTCAATGTCTATCATTTTATAAGCAGAGGGACCAGAACTCCAGAGGCAAAGCATATTTATCCTTGGTAGTTCTCAGTAGCCCGGGGCTAAAGCAGGACCTGGAGTTAGGAAGCCCCAGTTCTGCCTCAAATATCTTAGAACTCTGTGACCACTCTGCGACTGTGTCAACCTCAGTTTCCCCCTATACCCATGGTCACTCAGGAAGTAAGTGCAACACTGAAATTAGAACCCAAGTCCCCTGACTCCTTGTCTGTTGAAGTATGCTTATTGACATGACCCGAAAGCAGGAAGGTAAGTCATGTAAAATGAGGCTTCCAGGTATGCTGTGGTCAGGTTTCACCCCAGAGGTACTAGGGAGCCAATGGAGTTTATTGAGTTGGGGAGTGACACATAACCCATTGTGACCTGCCTGCTTCCAGCATCTCAGGACATGACTGGGAGGCAGTCTCTCAGGCCTGAAGAGAAAGTCTAGATCAAGTAATTTCATCCCATGTGGTTTATAACAATTCTGGCTGGCTTATAGTTTATGTTTTACTTTTGTTATCACATTGGAACCCTGCAGGATAAGTGCTATTGTATCTACATTTTAGAGGTGAGGAAACAAAGGCAGGCAGCAGTGAAGTGATTTTCCCAGGGTCCCTCAAGGTGGGATTCAGAGTTCATTTCTTCTCCGTAGCTGCCCGTAGCTTAGAGGCAGACGAGGCTCCTCTGTCTAGCCAGGATACTCACCCGTCCCCAGGACAACCTCCTCACAAGTGCTCCTGAGGACATTATAGGGTTATTCCAGTGTGTAGACAGTTGTGCATGGTAATTTTATCTTTCTTCCCCTGGCCCTGTGAAAGCTGGATGCCCCTGACTCTACCAGGTTCTCTGGGCTGCCTGTACCTCCTTGCCAACCATGCTCTACGGGAAATCAGCATTCCAGAGCAGCAGGAGATGCACTTGTCTAAAAATAGCTCCATGTGGAGAATATGGAAGCCACATTTAAGCCACACTCTAAAAGCTTTAGAAAGTGAATGAGGGCGAATGGGACAGATGTAGCCAAATCCCTTTTAAATCCAGAAATCCCTTACTAGCTGCCATGGGGCTAATTTTCTTAAGTACATTTTGAAGTCTTGTTGAGTCCAATCTCATCCTCTGTATGTTTTGTATCTAGAGGTTTTTAGGAATACTTTGTAGGGCTCTGTACAAATGTACAAAAGGGTTCCCTGGCATTGGGTTCTGAAATCTTAGTCATAAATGTGCTTCCTTGGCTTTTATTGACCAGGATTGGGTTTTTTCTGAAAACAGTGGCACCTTGATGGAATAACCCCTTACTTTAATTCCTAAGGAAGTTGCTTTAACTTTCTGGGCTTGAGTGGGAAGGCTAGATGACTTTAGAGGTCACTTCAACGTTGGACCCACAAGAGGAGGCACCTGGGCTGAGCTGGGAGAAGCTGGTTACAAATGTGCTGGTTAAGGCCATATTGTACCTAGTGTAACAATCATGTCTGCTGAGGGCCCAGTTGCTGCGAGTCTGGCCAGGCCAGTGCCACACAGAAGGTGACAAAATATAGTGAAGGATGAAGGATGTTGGGCTTGAGTCAATAGAGCCTGTGATCTTGAACATTTGTAAATTGTAGGGGTGGAGCAAAGAACTGAATATAAAGGCAAATTGAATAATAAGAGAAATAACTATGAGATGGGCTTCAGCTCAGCCTCTGAGGTCCTTTCTGGCTCTAAATCTCTGCTCCTTGTCACTGTTCATCTCTTCCAGTGTGATGGTATTCCTATGAACAAATCTCTACCTTCCCCCCTTTACTTCTCAACAGCTCCTCATACCTTTGGATTTAGGGTTTGATATCATCTTGGGAGGAATGGGCACCCAAGAGCTTTGCCTGTAATGTTAAGCAATGAGATGCAGAAAAACTGCCAACATTATTTCAAGAGTGCTCCTTCTGAGTGTATCTGAGTGTATCTCTCAAATTGTTGAAGAAAACCATGTTTAGGGAAATGTAAGAGAAAACTGCCCAACTACTAGAGCAAACCCAGCTAGAATGGGAGAGCATAGATTGAGTTATAGAAGGGTCTTTGGAGTCCATGGAAGGAAGAGAAAAGCTGGGGGAGGGTAGAGGGAGAGAGATTGCAGTCAAGCAGGAAGCCCAGAAGTCAGTAGCTGAACAGAGCCTGGAATGGAGGAGTGAACAAGACCGGTGTTTCCAGGAGGAGCCAATCAGTCAGAGGAAGAGGCTTTGGGGCAGAAGGATCTCCCAGGGCGAGAAATCTACTGGGACATGGTAGCAGAGGCATCTTCTGTCTACCACCTAATTTGATTGAATATGTTCAAGAAACTGTGCTAGGCACTGAGAGTACAAAGACAAATCAACATTGCCTCTTCCCTCAAGAAGCTTACATTCCCCCTGGGGATACCACATATCCACACATAAGTGAATTCTGAACATCTGAAGTCACACCAAGTAATGTTGAGAGGGAGAGCCCCTGGCTGTCTCTAATGGGAACTAGAAAGGCCTCTGATTACTGGAAATTTCAGGGCTCTAGAAACAATGACTGACATCAGGCTAACCTTGGCTTTTTGTGAACTCCTCTGAGCTTAATCCCTTCCTACTCAGGCTCTTCAGTCCCATATCTGAGGATTCTTGTCTTATTCATGGTCAGCATTCCTTCCCTTTGGACAGCCAGGCAGTCCCTGCTTACTCCATCAGCTTAAAAGATCAGTGAGAGCCTTTGAGCTGGAGGAGACTTCACCAGACTACTCTCCCCTGTGGCCCCAAGAAGCTGTAGCATGTGCAGCAGTCACACCTCCGGAAAACTCTCTCAGCAGATGGGCTAAACCAGGTTGAAGGTAACTGACAGGCCTCAAACCCATTGGTGAAGTGGAGGGTGTCTACCCTAAGCATGTAAAGACTTCCCCTGGAGGAATGAGAGGATGGAAACAGTTTGTTCCAGTGGCCATGAAAGTGGCTAAAGCAGGTGCTATGGAGTGCTTAGAGCTTGATCAGACCTGGAAGATGCCAAGGTCACCCACTGCATCCTGAACCATCACCAGTCCTCTGTCCTCTGTTCTGCCACTGGACTTCATTGAGTCTGGAAGAGAGAGTGAGGCTGATAATTTGCACAGCTCTGCCTCACTTAAATCCAGTTCATTCACAAGTTAAGATGTCACCCCTGATGTCACTGGTCCTCTTCAAAAATGAAGGATGAACAGCAACTCTGATTGTCTATGCTCCCCTTGTACAGTCTCTGGTGCAGCAGACTCTGGGGCTATCATCATCATCATTTTTTATGGTTAAACATTTGATACAGAGAGGTCTTATTCTAGTTGTGTGGAAGGAATGCTCTCTCTGGACTTAAGAGGACCTTGGTTTAAATTTGTCCTCTGACACTTCCTACCCGCATGACCTTGGACAGGTCCCTTGGCCTCAGTTTTGTGATCTGTAAGATGAGGGGTTTGGACAAGATGGCCTACAGAGTTCCTTCCTTTTTTTAATTCTTTCTCCCTTCTGCTGCAGCCCTCTCTCTCTTCTTCTAACACTCTCCTTTCTTTTCAAAATGAACTCTGAGCCCTAGAACATCAATATGCAAGACTATTGATCAGTGGTAGGGTTTCTCAAAAACAGGAGACCTCAAAAAACATCTCCAATCGTTTGTTTCCTGAGAGTAACCTCATATATTATTCTCTGGTAAAAATAGCAGCATCTTTCTGGTCCTTTATTAGTGAAGTCTTCCACTTACTGCTTTTGGTGATTCCTTTCAAACCCAGTTCAATTTTGTGGCTAAGGAGTCTTAAAAACTGCTTCACAATTTCAGGAAGATGAATGGAGGCGGGTGTGTTTGATCAGGATGAAGTCATATGAAGTTCTATGGATGTATGTATAAATAAATGAATGAATAAAGGGGGAAAACCTTTATTAAACTCTTACTGTATGCAGAGTACTGTGCTAATATCCTGAGGAGCTCTTGCTCTATGGGGAACACCACCCCAAGAAGGGTTTTAGCTGCCAGTCAGAAGGGAAGCTCCCATGGTCCTAATGGCACAGCTGCAAAGCGCACAGTACCAGTACTGGAGTATTGGAGATTCCTCATCTCTAAGATGAGTGATTTTAACTAAGCAGATTCTGAGGTCCCCTTCCAAAGCTTTCTGCCTCTATTAGGTGATGGCACGGATCACAAGCTAGAAAGAATCAAGAGAAGGTGGAGGGAGACGTGGCCGCTAGAGGCCTGTGAGGATATACTTTAAAAAGGAAGAATGGAATAAGTATGGAGACATCAATCATAGACATGTATTTGCAGTTCTCTAGTTTATTTGTATCATAGACTCATAGAAAATTAAATTTAGAGAGAACTGAGGCCATCAGCCCAGCCTCTTCCTTTTACAAATAAGGAAACTGAGGGCCCAGAGAAGTGAGATGATTCTCCTGAGATTACATAGGTAACTTAATTAATGCTTGTTGACTGACTGACTGATGGACTGACTGATTCCAAAATGCTCTTTCTACTATACCATCATGTACCAAACATCTTTGAAAAGGCCTGAGAAGCAGGTTTTCCAAACTTCAGGCATTTGGTCTTTTTTTTTTTTTTTTAAATAAAACACCCAGGAGAAATCTGGCACTTACTCGAAATAATTTGAATTGATCCAGAGTTCAATTGAGTCATTTACAGTTGTTCCCCCAATAGCAATTTCTAATGGCAGGTTGTTTAGCCATATATTTTGTAAATGCGTAGCATTGTACCAAGGCAGAGCTTACTGAAATCTCATTAGTCTATCTATAATCGGGTTAACAGAGATACCAAATGCCTTCCCTTCAGTAAAGATGAAAACATGGTGATCAATAGGTCATTTACAAAATCAATTCTTCTCACTCAAATCTAGGTACTTTTAAAAAGGTTTCTAGATATTTAATTTCAGAGACATGATCTGAAACCTCTTTACCCTCCTCAGGCGTGAGGCTTTCTATCAGTAACTCGGACCTTCTTATTAAGTCAAATGACAGTAATTGCTTGTTCCTCTCCCGTATCGACTCTAAGAAGCACAATTACTTAACCAGTTCCTAGAGCAACCTGTAAATGAGATGTCAAGGAAGATTTTTTTAACCAAACACAGTGTTTCCCAGAGGTTAATAAAACTTATGGAACTCCTTAGCCCCAGGAGAGAAGACAGGAACTCAGAGAATTGCAGTCAGCCGACTGCATTTTTGTCTATAGGCCTTGGTGTAAGGCCTTTGGACTTCTCTAAACTTGTGCACATTCATGAGATTACAAAAGTTTGGAGTTGGGAAAGCCACCCAGATCCATCTTGTCTGCTCCAGACCCAAAGAAGAATCCACTCTATAGCCCACCTAGCCTTTCCTTAAGCTGGGAGCTGGTATCACTTTGGCACAGCTCTCACCACTAGGAAGATTTGTTTATTTGGGTTTCCTTTCTCAAAATCTAACTTAAATTTTCCTCTCTGCAACTTCTACCCACCACTTCTGGTTCCATCCAATAGCGCCAAACCAAACACATATAGCCCCTCCTTTCCATAACAGCCCCTCAGGCCTTAGAAGACAAACTACACTTTCCCAGACCAAGTCTCTCTTCTCCAGGTGACACATCCCTAGCTCCTTCAGCCTGTCCTCATGTAGCAAGGACTGTGCCACCTTCATCAATGTAGCTGTCTGCCTCCACCTGTCTCCACCACTCTCCACTTCATTTATGTCCTTCTTATAGTCAGCTGCCCAGAACTGATCACAGTGCTCCAGATGAGCAGGGCAGACCATCTGCACCACTGAACCATCACCTCCTTATGCACCTCTGGAGGCTGTGCAACTGTTAGTGCCACCAAGTGTGGTGTGAGCACTTTGGCTCACATCATATGGATAACCCATTATGGAATCTTCTAAAACTGTCCAGCCCTTTCCAGACAAACCGTATTCCAAACATTTTTGCTGCGTTTGTGAAACTCATTTTCTGAATCCACATTGAAGACATTACATATAGTTCTTATTTGCATTTTGTCTCATTATTTTAGCCCATTATTTCATGCTATCATGTCATCCATTGTGTCAATTATCACTGCTAGTTTTGTATCATCTAGAAACTTGATAAAGATGCAACTCAGACCATTTTTCAAGTCACTGAAGATTTTAATCTGTGTAGGGCCAAGCAGATCCCAGGTGCTCTACATTGGAGACTTCCTTTCAAGTTTTCATGGCATCATTAAAGTCCATCCACTTAGCTGAATCACAAGCCATTTTATTGTACCCATGTCTAGCTCACACCTCTCCATATTTTTTGCAGCAGCATGGATAGACTTTATTAAACACTTGGCTAAATCTAGGCAATGTCTGCACCAGTCCTCTGACTGACCACTATAAGTGACAATTGAAAAGAGAAATAAGGTTCATCCAACGTGATCTGTCTTCACTGACAACATCAGGGTTGTCCACACTCACTGAATCCCCCCCTTTATTTCTAGAATTTTGTTCTAGAACATTCTAAAATTTCCTTGGGGATACAAGTCCCTGGTGTGGAGTTGACAGAGTCCATTGTCTCCCCTTTCCTGAAAATCAGAACAGTATTTGGCCTTCTCCAGAGCTGTAGCACCTTTCCTGTGTGTACCGGTTTTTCAGAATAAATGGGCCTTGCCTTTTAATTTGTTATTTTTAAAAGGAAATACAATAACCATAGCATCATACCAACCAAACAATTCTTTAAAAACATCACACCACTTTTTAAAGCATGGGCTCATTATTTAAGTTCCCAGAAATGGCTCATGGTGCCAAAGAGCTGGTGTGTGTCTGTGTGCCGCACCATAGCAAGGACAAGGCAAGCAGGCCTTGGTGTCAAAACCTAGACTCTGCAGAAACAAAGGGAAGCTGCCTCCCCGGCGGAGGATTTAGTCTTTGTTTTTCTCACAAGGTGCATGGTGGCAGAATGACCTGGGTTCATTTCAGCCAATAAAAGGGAAGTTTCTTTGGCCTGAGAAAAGGAAAACCCCAAACTAACCCTTGACTGCTACCAACCATAGGATCTTGTGTGTGAATTCCTGGTGTATCTGGTGTACTTTAGTTGATCTGCTTCAGGCAACCAGAACCAAGGGACTTCAGGACACCAAGCACTCAAATCAGAGACTTAAAATATCTTTGATGTTGAATGATGTTCATCTAATCTATGAAGAAGATTTAACATGGCACATGACCGAGAGGGCAGTGGGAGTGAGTATCCAATAACGTGTTGCTAACAATGAACTATATACGAGAGGGGACCCTATGTTTAATCCTCACAAACACCATGGGAAGTGTCTTTGTTATCATCCTTATTTTATAGATGAGGAAACTGAGGCTAGAAGGTTAAATGACCTGGCCAGGTATTCACACAGGGAGTCCATGTCTAGAGCAGAATTCACACTTGGATCTTACTAGCCCTGAGTCCAGCCCTCTATCCACTCTGACAACCCAGCTGGCAAAATACAAGGATAATTCAAAGATCTCTCTCTTTTGCTCTTCCCCCAGCCTGACTACTCCCACCATTGATAGAGTTCACAGATTCTCTTTGCCTCTCAATGGAGATGGCTTGGGAGGGGAGTGAGGGGGAGGGGGTTGACCAAAAATGTCTCACTCTGACTGAGACCAACCTGGTGACGAGCTGGGCTGGTCCTTGAAGAGCAGGTGCCTCACCAGGCTATGCACCCTGAGCCCTTCCAATGTGGAAGAGCCTTCCAGAGTTTGGCTCTGCTGGCTGAGACAACAGCTGGCCAGCCCACAGTCACTTCTACATTGGGCTGAGGCATGAGTCTAGAGATTTAATGGAGGTCTTCAGCTGCTCTAAGTCATGGCTCCCAACACTCATACTATTGACTGATTCAGCTAAGTCCTCAAGACATAGTGTTCAGGAAGACCCGAGTTCAAATTTATTCTCAGGCATTTAACAGTTGGGTGAATCGGGCAAGTCACTTAACCACTGTTTGCCTCAGTTTCTTTGTCTGTAAAATAGGGATAATAAGATTGCCTACCTCATCAGATGAGACAATGCTACTAAAGTGCACAGCACAGTACTTGGCATCTGGTAAGCACTGTATGAGTGTTAGCTATTAGTGACTTTGATTCCCACCTTCCATGACGACAGGAAAGTGTTAGGCTTTGATGGACTTCCCTTTTGGATGAGCAGAAAGAAACATTATAACATATAAAGCTGTAGAGGTTAAGTACATAGCTTTAGCAATGAGAAATTGTGCTTTAAAAAATAGTTTAGCCCAACTTCGGAAAAAGTCTCCAAAGAAAAAAGTTAGGAATCTAACGATTGGTGAAAGGATATGAACGTGAGGTGTGCAGATGAAGAAATCCAAACTGTTAGGAACTCCATTTAAAATGCTCCAAATCATTAACTATTAGAAAAATACAAATGAGGCATCTCCTGGTTCTATCTCACATCTGTCAAACTGGCAAGGATGACAAAAACAGAGAATTGTTGGAGAGGCTGCAGGCAGACAGGCATGTTGAGACATTGTTGATGGAATTACATCATCCTGGAAGGAAACTGGGTGCTAAACTACATACCTTTTGACCAAAAAGAACCATTACTAGGTCTCTATTCACCAAGAGATCAAAGAAGGAATTACATGCAAAATTGTTCACAGCAGCTCTAGGGTGTAGCAAAGAACTAGAAACAAAAGAGGGGTACCCATCACCTTGGAAATGACTGGTCAGATTGTGGTCTATGAATATAATGGAGAGTTAGTGCACTGTGAAAAACCATAAAGGGGCCACTTCAGACTGGGAAGACTTTTATGAATTGATGCGAAGTGAAATGAACAGAATCAAGGAACGAGTGACACAGTAGCAACATACTGTAAAGAGAAACAAGTTTGAGATCGATGGAGTGACTGACCATGACTCCAAAGGTCTGATGATGAAACATGGTGCCCTCCTGTGGACGGAGGATGCAGCATGAGACTTACATGTCAGCACATGGTATGTGTTTTGCTGAACTATCCATGTTGTTGATGTGTGTGTGTGTGTGTGTGTGTGTTTAATAACGGTGGAGGTGAGAAGGAAGGAAGAAGAGATAAGAGTAGGGCCCTCCCCCTAAAAAACCACCCCAAAAGCAAGAGCAGAAGGAATTCAAGACCAGCAGAACAATTTTGAAAATTACATGTTAGATTTTTTGTGTCCTTTAAAAGAAAAACCAACTCTGCATAATGGAGACTTACAATTTCATGGATAATCTTTTCTAGCTCCATAATATATATGTAAAGTCTATTATTGTTTGATGTTTAAGTTCAGATGTTTTAAAAGGAAAATCTGAACAGAAAAGAACAGAAAAAAATTTAGAAGGAAACACAAGCTAAACAGTTTTGAGCATCAGATGGTGACTTTATTCTATCCTTTTAAAAAAGCAAGCTGTATGTAAGAGAGATTTCCAGTTTTACATATAATCACCTTTTTTTCTATTCTGCTTTATATATGGAAATCTCTTCCTCTACCTGCAACTCACTCTCTCTCTCTCTCTCTCCCTCCCTCCACCCCTCTGTTCAGAATATTTATTTTTTGAATTGATAATCAAATACTGCCTAAGCTAGTTTCCTAGAACCCTGTTTCCATTCCCTCCTCACTCTCACAGTCCTAAGAGGAAGGAGGCCCCCTTGTCCCTGGGTGATGTGTTGAACTGTTGTGTAAGACCCTATTGATTCCATTTGTTATCTCTCCTCTTTCTTCTCACACCACAAATTAATCTTTGTCAAAGGCAGTGGTGAGATAATAAGTCTATATATAGACTACCTTTCTCAAAACGTCCCTTCTATTCTTTCTGAAAAGCCTTCTTCAAGGGAATTGGGGGTAGAGGGGTCTAGGATTCAGGAGGATGTGTCAGAAATCTAGGCAAGGAATATAGGCAACAGACTTCAGGCACAACAGCAGCCCAGATTCTCTTGAACCCGGAGAAGGAGAACACACAAGTGCCCACTATCTGCCAGGGATTGGGAGGAGAAGGGAGTGGAAATCTATTTTGCTTTAAACCACAGTGTTTGGTATAGTGTAGGGTGGCATTCAACAACGTAGAAAATGCCTTCTCCATGATTATGAGACAGCACATTACATTAGTACAGAGATCAACATTCAGCGTGTGTGACGTTCTTCCGTTTCACAAGTAATTCTGATCAATGTCAGGGTGAAAATAGAAACTCTTCACATTTGCATGCCTTGATATCCTCATTCTCCAGAATAACAGACAGACGCAATTATGCTCATAAATCCAAATCACATCCTGGTATTTTTTCAGGTTAATATGTTCAATGGGAACAGGAGTTAGTTTAAGCACTGAGGTCCTAAGATTTTCGCCCTAGCCTTTGCCTTTGAGGTTTGGCAGGGGAGGATGCATGAGAATGATGTATGTGCAAAAAAGAGCATACCTTCATTCTCCCATGTGTCTGTGTTCAGGAACCCCCAGTCCTGTGTGTGGCAAAGAAGCCAGCCATCATGTTTAGGGAAGGTGACCTTGACAAGTGAAAATGCAGATAAAATCAGCTTGATGGATGGGTGGGGTTGGGCATGTGGGAGGAGAGATCTAGGGAAGGAGACAATGGACAGCAGGATAAGGAGGTGTTAGGCTAGCTATGTATTGCTAAGTCTCAGGTTGAAAAGGAATTCTCTCCCACCACTGGCACCTTGAATGTCATTATATTTAAACATTTTACATGAAAAGAAATCAATGTATCTTGAATATGACCATACTTTTTTACCTGTAATTTGCCAGGCAGAACATTGTGATCTCTTTTCTAAAAAAAATTTAACTAAAATTTATTTTTAGTTTGGAACATTCACTTCCACAAGCTTTTGTGTTTAAACTTTTCCTCCCCTCCCAACAAACTCCCTCCCCAAGATGGCATGCAATCTGACACAGACTTGACATATACTTTCGTATTAAACATATTATCACATTAGTGATGTTGTAAATGCGAATTATAACCAATGGAATGAATCATGAGAAAGAAGAAACAAAGCAAACAGGAGAAAGAGCAAATAGTACACCAGTCTGCATTCAGATTCCATAATTCTTTCTCTGGCTGTAGATAGTGTTTTCCATCATGAGCCTTTTGGAGCCTTCTTAGAACCTTGCACTGATGAGAAGAGCCAAGTATATGAAAGTTTGTACAATGTGGCTGTAACTATGTACAGTGTTTTCCTGGTTTTGCTCCCCTTACTCAGCCTCAGTTCAGATAAGTCTTTTCCCGGTTTTTCTGAAGTTTACCTGCTCATCATTTCTTATAGCACAGTAGCATTCCATTGCTTTCATATACCATGACTTATTCAGCCATTCCCCAGTTGATGGTCATCCCCTCAATTTCCCATTCTTTGCCACCACAAGAAGAGCTGCTAGAAATATTTTGTACATGTGTGTCCTTTTCCCATTTGTATGATCTCTTTGGACATGTGGTATTACTGTGTCAAAGGGGATATATACATTTTTATAGCTGTTTGGGCATAGCTCCAAATTGCTCTCCAAAATTGATGGATCAGTTCACAACTCCACCAACAATGCATTAATGTTCCAATTTTCTCACACCTTCTCTAGCATTTATAATTTTCCTGTTTTGTCATGTTAGCCAGTCTGACAGGTGTGATGTGGTACCTAAGAGTTGTTTTGATTGGTATTTTTCTAACCAATAGTGATTTAGAGCATCTTTTCCTATGACTGCAGATATCTTTAATTTCTTCCTCTGAAAACTGCCTATTCATATCCTTTGACCATATATCAATTGGGGAGTGACTTGTATTCTTAAAAACTTGACTCAGTTCTCTATATGTTCTCTAATGAGGGCTTTATCAGAGACACTGGTTGTAAAAATTCTTTACCAGTTTTCTGCTTCCCTCCTAATCTTGGTTGCATTGGCTTTGTTTGTATAAAAACGTTTCAATTTAATTCTATACATTTATTTATTATGTTTATTTTTATTATTAATTTATGATTTAATATTATTTATATTTTAACTAATTAATTTATGATTTAATATTATAAATTATTAAATTTATACATACATATATAAATTCAATTTAATTATATAAAAACAATTTGATTCAATTAAATCAAAATTGTCTATTTTGCATTTCATAATGTTCTGTATCCTTTGTCTGGTCATAACTTCTTCCATTCTCCATAAATCTAACAGGTAAACTATTCTTGCTCCCAGTTTGCTTATACTATCAGCCTTTATATCTAAGTTGTGTAAGATATTGGTCTATGTTCAGTTTCTGCCATACTTTTTTCCCAGTTTTCCCAGTAGTTTTTGTCAAATAGTGAGCTTTTATTCCACAAGCTAGAGTTTGGGGGTTTATCAAACAGTAAACCACTGTAGTCATTGACTACTGTGTCTTGTGTACCTAATTTATTTTCACTGACCCATGTGGTCTCTTAAAAATGTGAAAATGAGGCTTACCTAGAGGGCCATGGAAAGGTGCATATAGAATATGAGAGAAGGCAAACAAGGCATCACAAACAGGAAATGAGGATGGAGAAGCAAAGAAAAGGATGGCATCCCAGAATTGTCTGAGCAAAAAAGATGAGCTGCTTAATCAATAAACAAGTATGAACATTTAACACATTCCCACTGCATACCAGCAGTGTCCTTGATGCTGGAGATAATGCAAACGCAGGAAATCATCCCTATTCTATAGTATTTTACAGTCTAACCAGAGGAGATAACGTGTGTGTGTGTGTGTGTGTGTGTGTGTGTGTGTGTGTGTGTGTGTGAACGTTCAAAATAGATACAAGTGGATTTGGAGGGGAGGCACTAGTGGCCAGGGCTTCAAAAGATGCTGCTTGAGTTGAACTTTGAGGGATGTTAAAGACAGAGGTGAGGAGGGGGTCCATTGCAGGTTTGAGAGGACAGCCAGCACAAAGGTTAGAGGTGGGTAAGTTAGCCAGTTTGACTAGATTGTTATGTTCGTGGAAGGAGAATCATACAGGAGAAGATGGAAAAGAGATGGTAGGTAGTAGAAATATTTTATATTTGACCCTGGATGGATAGGGAGCTACTAGAATTTGTTGAGTAGGTGACAGACAGACATGATTTAAAAAAAAAAAAGCACCTTGACAGTTGTATGGAGGGTGCATTGGAGTGAGGAAAACTGATGAAGAGACTCTTTAAGTAATTTAGCCTAAGACATCGAGAGCCCAGAGACAGAGACAAGAGGTGCTGTGGAGATAGAGATGATCAGATTTGTCAGCTGAGTGGATAGGGGAAGTGAATGAGAGTGAGGACTTGAGCAGGACTCCAAAGTTCATCCTTAATAGAAGGAGAAAACCGCTTTCTGCAGAAGAATAGAGGTTTTGAGAGAAGATATATGTTCAGGTTTGAGTAGAAAATGTGGAGAAAGTAGAGGTGAGCCAGTGGAGGGCCCATGTGCTCCTTACTATATCAAGAGAAACTAGAAGGTCCAGTATGGGCAGTATGTGACTAGAGATCATTTCAAATATTGGAGTATTCTTTCAGTTGATGCCATGTGCTATCAAGTCATAGAATACCCCAGTCTCTGAAGATTTCAACTTGAGGTACCCCAAAGAGCAGTGGAGAAGGAGCATGTAGGTGTGACCAGGAACCTACAAGAGAGGGTTGTACGAGGGGAGTCTACAAAAGGCAGAAGGTGGTAATAGAGATGGATGTCCAACAAGGAAGGTCATGAGATCTAAAAGGAGGGTAACAAGAAAAGTTTTGTGTTCCTTGGAATCTAGACAGTGTTGAGTACCCAGTGCACTGGTCAGATCCTCAGGTGGATTCCCTCAGGCGGATTGGTGGGAAGGTGCCAGAGAAGACAGGCTGGGTAGGATGTGGCCTGTGTGGTTGGAAGGGGTCCATCCATTAACAAGATCAAAGATTTTTTTGGTGCTTCGTAAAATTCAGAGTTTTATCCCAATACTTGTACCCCTTAGCACGGAGTGTTCAGAATGACCAAAGATTTCATCACCTGGTGACTGACCTCGGGTCCTTACCTTCAGCTTAGCTAGACGGTCTTTGTTAACATATATCAAACCCATTACTAAGCACCTCCCACACACACCTTATGCCATTAAGCAGTTTACATTCTTGGAAGCCTTTCTAGGTTGCCAGGACTTGAACTTTTCTGCATTGGCAGCCTTCAAAAGCCCAGAATGCCTCCCTGGCACAGTAAGCCCATCCAAGTCAGGCATTAGTGGAGGGGGAAATGAATAGATGAGACCACCAGGTCACCACAGCAAAATCTCTACAGCTTTTTCCTGTGGTTGTCATGGGTGGGAAAGCTTTGTTTGTTGAGGAATTAATGCTGGTGGTCATTCTTTCACTTACGGGCCTGTGAACCAGTAGGAAAGCAAGGTGCTTATTTACAGGCACCTCAATAAATTATCAGCCATCTGAGAAGTGATTGTGTGACAGACATGTGCTAGTCCTTCATAAAAACTGATTTCCAGAGCCCAGGGAAAGTGCAGTTGTAAAAACAATTTGTCAGAAGCATCTGAAATCCTGGAAGGGGTTTTCCAGCATCTGTGTCCTATTAATTCCGTTGCTGGCTGAGTGAGCTGGGACTGTGAGCTCACATCTCTAAAGCGGTCATCATTGGTCTGCTGGGGATGCCTCTGCTCATTAAATCCCTGGAGCTCTCTTTATCACCTTCCAGTCAGGACCCACTTTCCTTGCTGTGTTGTGCTGTGCTGTGCTGTGGGACTTGGCCCAGCAAGATCCAATACTTACTTCCAGGTAGGGCTGATACTTTAGCTCCGGAGTCTCTTTCCTTTTTACCCCCCAAATAGATTCTGTAGATTTCTTTGTGTTTTCTGTTTCTTCCTCCTGGAGAATCTGTTCTCCAAGCTAGCACCTGTTTTACCTTGCTAGTTAAAATCTGCTTGATTCATGTGGGAGGCTCCTGGAAACTGGATGCCACTGGGCTTGGAGTTAGCAAGGGAGCCTAGCAAAGGTAGAGAGTTTATTCCTTAGAGTGAATGGTGTGATGTACCTCCTAACAGCTAACTTGTCCCATGGTTCTCTTATTTATTGCCTGTCCTGGGAAAGATCTAACCATAAGATGCCCAGTTTCATTCACACTGAGAATTTGAGGCATCTGTAGCTTAGAAGTTTTTAAGAGTCTCTGGACTCGGGGGCAGAGCCAAGAGGGGGGGGCAGAGCCAAGATAGCGGAATAGAAAAACTCACATATGCTAGCTCCGAACCCACAGCCCATGGATTTGCTCTAAAAAGAACTCCCAACAAATTCTGGAACAGTGGAAGCTTTGCAGCAATATAGTAAAGGAGATTTCCGTTCCAGAGAGCCCTGAAAAACTGACCCCAAAGGTCTATCGCGCACCAGACAGGAGCGGAGCCCAGCCCTGCCCTGCCATGGCCACGCGGCACTGAGAGGAGCGAGCAGATCCGAGCAGGCTTCAGGAATGGAATCTCCAGTGGCCATGAAGTTCCCTCCACCCACAGATGCACAGGTCAGTGAGAGAGATGTCTGGACGGGCTGAGAGGAGAGCGGGGTGTCTCCATGACTCGGGCCCTCTCAGGAGGCAGCGGCAGAGGCAGTGGGTGGCCAGAGGCTCCCGGAGCAGGCAGGAGCTCCATTACAGAAGGTTTCTGCATAAACTGAGCCTGGGAGGCAGCCCTGCCCCGACCTGAGTACCAGAACTTAAGCTTCCATTGAATAGCTGCCAGGCCTGCCATCGAAAGCCCTGAGGCTGGGGAGCAGCATTTGAATATCAGACCCCAAGCATTAGCTGGGTGGATCTCGGCGGGGGTGGAGGGGAATCTCAGAACTCAAGTAACTGGCTGGGAAAATGCCCAGAAAAGGGAAAAAAAATAAGACCATAGAAGGTTACTTTCTTCGGGATCAGATGATACCCCACTTCCTTTCTGACGTGGAAAAAGAATGCTTACCATCAGGTAAAGACATAGGAGTCAAGGACTCTGTATCCCAAACATCTGAAATAGATATCCAATGGGCTCAGGCCATGGAAGAGCTCAAAAAGGATTTTGAAAATCAAATTAGACAGGTAGAGGAAAAACTGGGAAGAGAAATGAGAGAGATGCAAGAAAAGCATGAAAAATGGGTCAATACCTTGATAAAGGAGACCCAAAAAAATGCTGAAGAAAATAACATCTTGAAAAATAGGCTAACTCAATTGGCAAAAGAGGTTCAAAAAGCCAACGAGGAGAAGAATGCTTTCAAAAGCAGAATTAGTCAAGTGGAAAAAGAGGTGCAAAAGCTCACTGAAGAAAATAGTTCTCTCAAAATTAGAATGGAACAGATGGAGGCTAATGACTT
>CM053771.1:534588920-534646834 GCA_028658325.1 Potorous gilbertii | reverse complement strand
AGCAATTTGAAGTCAACACTCTTGGAGAGGGACAGGATCAAAAGAGAGAAGAGCAACAATGGGGGGCAGGATAGGATGGAGGGAAATATAGTTAGTCTTACACAACATGACTGTTATGGAAGTCATTTGCAAAACTACACAGATAGGGCCTATATTGAAATGGCTGCCTTCCCAAAGGGAATGGGTGGGGAGGGAGGGATGGGGAGGAGTTGGAACTCAAAGTTTTGGGAATAACTGTTGAGTATTGTTCTTGCTACTAGGAAATAATAAGTACAGGTAATGGGGGATAGAAAGTTATCTGGCCCTACAGGACAAATGAGAAGATGGGGACAAGAGAAGGGAGGGATGATAGAAAGGGCAGATTGGTGATAGGGGAAATTAGAATGCTTAGTGTACTGGGGTTGGGGGGAGAGGGGACAAATGGGGAGAAAATTTGGAACCCAAATTTTGTGAAAATGAATGTAAAAAGTTAAATAAATAAATTTATATGTAAAAGATTAATTAATTAATTAGTTGATTAATTAAAAAAAAGAGTCTCTGTACTCACCATAAGTTCAGCTATTGACTGAGTGACTAAGTGACCCTGGAGAACCTTAGAGGCTGGGGCCCTTGGGAAACATTAGAAGCACACACCTAGCCTTGAACAGGGCTAATGGGATTTTGATTTCACGTTGCTGCCATAGCTTAAACAACTTCCTTCTATTTATTTTGTATAGGTCTTATTCCTCCCTATATTTGTTCCTGTTTTCTTCCCCAGTGGAGTATAAGTTCTTGAGGGGAGAGTCTATTTCTCTTGTCTGTTTATCCTCAGAACCCAGCCTTGTCCCTAACATGGGTAGGGAACCTGTGGCCTTGTTTTCAGTTTTCAACAATCACTTCCATAAGTTTAAATTTTCTTCCCCTCCCTCCCCAAGATGGCGTGAAATCTTATATGGGTTCGAAAAAAAAAACCCCATTGCCCTAGTTGAGTGTCATCCCTTCACAAGCTGTTCAAGTCCAAACATGATGTTCGTACTGTGAATTTTTGTTCATTCTACAAGACAAATTTTGCAAAATTTTTCCTTTTGCAGTGAAGCACATCAGTTTACTTGTACTCTGAGGTTCTACTATACTAAATAAATGCTGGTTGATTGGTAGCTATAGAGCTTAGGAATGGTAGCTGTGTGACAAAGGCCAGGCTACTCTGTAGGCCAGTTGGCAAGTCACCCTAGACAGTGTGCTAATTCTCCCAGTCCCCTGCTTCCACCTCACAACAGGCCTCAGTGCCTGAAACTTCCACTCCTGGTCATTTTGAAGCCATGTAAATACAAAATATGGTTGGAGAGGATTCACTGTACTGGTATGTTGTCTTATTCCTCATTCTCAATAAATTTTGTGTACTCAGAACCTTGGCAAGCCATTCACGTTTGCTGGAATGAGACAGGACTCCCTCCTAAGTTTTGGTGGAAAGGAGCATTGGACATAGCCCCTCAGATCAGACATGGAGTGGGGAGCCCTGGACTGACCAGTGGGAAGCAGCTTGTGGACACAGGGTATCCTTTAGGTTAGGAGAGACTTAACCTATCTAATCATGTCCCTTGCCTGCTCAAGAATCTTTAGGAATGCCCTATGGCTTCAAACTCTCTATTTGGTATTGAAAGCCCTCCATACACAATCTGCACCCAACTACTTTTTCAGGTCTATTTCAACCTATTGCCTTTCATTCACTCAACGTTCCAGCCAAACTGGCCTCTTTACTGCTTCCTGCAACCAGAATTCTATATCCTGCCCAAAGCCTTTGCATAGTCCTTCTGTCCCCAGTGCTGCTAATGTACCCCTTCCTCACCTCCGACCCTTGGAATCTTTCACTGCCTTCAAGGCTCAGCTCAGTTCTCACCTTCTAAGGCAAGGCTTTCTTGATTTCTGTATTAATCAGACAGTTAACAAGTATTCATTAAGTCCCTTCTCTGGGCTCGGCATTGGGGATAAAAGAGAATTGTATCTGCCCTCAAGAAACTGAGGTTCTATTAAGGAAGAGAACAGGAAGATGGATAGATAGATAGATAGATGGGTAGATAGATGAATAGATAGATGAATAGATGATAGATGAACAGATGGATGGATGGATGATAGATAGATGAACAGATAGATCTGATAGATGATAGATCAGAAGATGGACATACAGACAAACAGACAGGTAGATGATAGATGGTCGTTCAATCAAGAATCAATGATAGTGTGTTTTATTTACATAGTTCTTGAAGAAGTTTTTATATTAGGGATTTCTCAGCTATCCAGGATACACAATGTCTGAACCAAAGAGAATCCACCTTTATATAAAAATGTCTGTTTGTTATTATGTTGGTAAAATAGGCAATATCCACTTAGAACATCAGCAGGAACCTTTTAGTCTCAGAACCCTTTATTTCTTAAAAAGTATTGATAGAAAATATAAACTAGAGAAGTACAAGGTCACTTGGGGGAGGGAGAAAGGCCTTTCAGGTTCTGATTGCCTCATCTCCCCAGCTCATGGTCGTTAGTAAACATTTGTGGAATTGAATGGCACACTGTCCCAGATAACTACAGCAAGCCGACCTCCTGTGAGCCGTGTGACCTTCGACTAATCGCTTCACCTCCTGGGTTCTCAGTTGCCTCATTGGTAGAACAAGAGGGTTGGTCCAGTTGGTTCTGAAGCCCCTTCTGTCTCCAGAATAACCCCCAGGTCCATGTCTGTCCTCTCTGGGGCTTAGGGATGTTCCTCTAGTGCTGACAAATTCATTAAAAAAAATGAGTGATGAAGATGATTTACTAACTAAACCTTGGGTTTTGAGGTGCTGCTTCACGGAGGGAGCAGTTGAGGCAGGGTCAGGGGTTAGGAATAGAGAAGAAGAAGGTCAGTGGACAACGAAGTAAGATACAAGGCAGAGTATGGTAAAGGCAAAAAAAAAAATCTGAACAAAATGCAATGAGACATTTGAGTGATTCTCTTATGGCTAGATCTGTGGGAGGTTGAGTTATCGTAGGAGGAGGAAACACTGGACTTGGGGTTGGGGGACAGGCTTGGAAGCCCAGCTCTTACACCATGACCTTGGCCCAGGTACCTGAGTTCCATGGCTCTCATTGTCCAGCTGGAGAATCCTTCCAGCTCTAGGAAGGAAGGAAAGACTGAGCATTTCTCAAGTGCTTCTGCGCTGGCCTTCTGCTGAGTGATAGGGATACAAAATCAACCCCAAAGAAAGACAGTCTTTGTCTACTATGAACTTCTGTTCTAAGGGTGTGTGTTGGGGTGGGGGACACAAGGCACCAGGATTAGCTGAAAGGGCCTCCCTTGTAATCCAGAAGCTAGGAACGAGATCAAGAAGGGATTACTAGGTAATATGAAAGAGGCAGCGTGGCTCCAGGAGGGCATTGAGCTGGAAGTCAGGAGGACTGGATCTGTCCTAAGTCCTTGTAGCTCATGACACTGAGTCTATCTCTTCCCCTCATCTGTAAAATGAAAGTGTTGGACTGGATGATGGTCCAAAGAAGGGTCAAGAATTGTGTGTCTTGTCTGTGTATTTCTTGAAGAAGTTACTGCGTTTTGGATTTCTCAGATAATCTTTTCTATCCAGGGTACATAGTATGTGAGCCAAACAGAATCCACCTTTATAAAAAAATTCTCTGTTAATATATTGATAAAATAGGCATTATCTCCTATAACATAGGCAGGCGGCATGGTCTACTGAACTTTTTGGTCTCAGTACCCTCCCAAAGAACTCTTGTTTATGTGGGATAGATCTTATGTGGGAAAGGATCTTGAGAGGACCGTGGGCCACATGTAATAGATAGAACACTCAACCCCTGGGGTCAGGAAAAACTAGCTTTGGATGGACCCCACCAGCTGCTTCCCGAAGCCAGGTGAGCCTGGTCAAGTCTGAGATTCTGCTTTCCTGTCTGTAAGAGGATGGGTCAGTGAACTCCAAGGTAGCTTTCAGCTCCAAATCTCTGATCCTGTAGGCCCTGCATGGCTGGAACTCAGGTGGCACGTTGACTGTTTCAGAAGCAACAGAGGTAGGAGGCTGCCTTGTGCCAGGGGTGCCCAGCTCTGACTTGGTGCAGTCACTGGAAGAAGTCTCTGTCCCTGCAGAGCAGGGCTTGAGACAAAATTAAATTTGGCTATTTTCTGTAAGAAGCATTTTTGAGACCATTGGGAGTAGCAGCAGCCCCAACCAGTCATGAGTTTTGCCACCACTGCTAAAGCAGTCTGGACACTTCTGTTTTGTAATGGGCTTTGCTTCAACCCTTTGGAAGGAGTGGAAGTGGCTTTGGTTTTCATGTCTTTACTGCCAGCAGTCCTTAGAGGTAAGTGGTCGAGCAGGTATTTAAGAGCTTCCTCCATCATCTGCCGTGCTCACCCCCAGCCACCCCCAGCCGCTAACTGCTAGAGATCCCCAAAAAGGCAAACCCAGCCTTGCCCTCCCAGAGTCAAAAACTTACCTAAGAATGGAAAGACCACTGGGGGTAGAGCCAGGATTTGAACATAGGTCTTGTCTGATGATTGCTCCTCTCACCATGATAGACTCTCACTATATTTCAGCCTCATCAGTCAACACCCTCTATGACCATCATATTACCATTTTATAAAGGTTGGGATTGTATTTGGGCAATGAAGCCACTTCCTTGGCCCAAGAGAGAAAGTAATTAATTCATTTAACTCTCTTTGGTGACTCATCTAGGCCTCTCTTTATCAGAGTAAATTAGGTTTCCACTTTGACATCATTTGATTCAATGTCAGGAAGCTCTGAGCTGACCTGGACTGAAGAAAACTGATACCAAGTGCTGGACAAAGGCATCAGCCACATCCCTACAGATCAAAGTGCTTTCCTTACAGTGCATCCATAGACCCTTGGGGGAAGGAGTCTAGAGGACGTCATAAATATGTCATCTCTGTACTCGTGTCAGAGATGGTGAGAGGCGGTTTTTACAGGTGCTCTCACAAGAAGATAGAGCCAAAAGGGACCCCAGAAGTGGTCTTGTCCAATCCTATCAGTTTACAGATGAGGATGCAGAAGTGGGGAGGGGGTTTGAGGAAGGTTACCCTGCTATCCAGTAAAAGGTAGATCTCCTGATTCTCAGAATTCCAGGGTTGGTTTTTCTTCATTTTATTGCACTGGTCTTTTTTTTCATTTATTAATGAATTAGCCTCTAATCTCAAACAAGAAATTTGCAGATGCCACTTGTCATATCTCTGACAATTGCTTGATGAGGATAGATTACGGAATCATTTTCATTTAGAAATAAATAGAATAAAAACAAATTGATAATTGAATATTCATCTATACAGAAGGCAAAGCCCATCTCATTCAGATAATTTTATGAATTGTAATTGTAAAATGTAACTTTTTGTATTTGAATTAATGTCCTACACATATCATGCAAGATATAAAAAAAGACCAGTTATGAAAAGGAAAATTGGGCTCAGTTTGGGGTTAATTTTACATTAGTGAACATGACTCATACTTTATTTTTAAGGAATCTTTTTAGCTTTAAAAATGCATATTTTTTTCTTCTCACGTACAGATATTTTAAATTGCCTGACCCCAGTGAAATGTTGCGTTTTAAATTCAAACTTGACTATTTTTTCTTACCAGTTTACTTTCACAGTTCATACAAGAAACCACAGAGAGGAAGCTGTGGAGAGAGAGAGAGAGATTCAGAATTAGAAGAATCTGGGTTCAAGTCCTACCTCTGACACCTATGGACTGTGTGGCCCATGGAGGGGTCAGAGGATGGACAGTGCTGGAGTCAGCTCTTACAGGAAGCTGATTGTTCAATTTTCAGTCTGAGAATTTACACTACAGAAATCATCAAACAAACCAGGACTTGAGTTATTGATTGGGTAGACTTAAAAAAATCTTAACTATGAAGATGAAACTTAAAAATGTGTTGTATTTTTCAGAGAGCCAGTTGTTAAACATTTACCAACACACTTCTGGGCCATGGGCATGTCACTTTACTTCTCAGGCAGCTCTGTAAGACTGTATATATTGCAGAGTGATTACCAGTGCCCAAAGCGGGTCCTCACCAGGAGACCTTTACCACTGCCCATTCTGGCACACTTTCTGTTTAGCCCACTAGCTAAGAACTGATTTTTCCATTTTTAAAAAGCATCATTGTGTTTAAAAATACAAAATCCAACCCTAGCTCCCAGGCTGTACACAAATAGAAGGGGGCTGGATTTGGCCCTCAGATTCCCAGGCCCAGCCATTTGCTGGCCCCTACCCTAAACTAAGGAAGTCATGGGTCCAGTCAAAAAAGAAAGACGGAAGGATATCAGTTCTGGGACATGTAGGGATGGCAGAATGATGGATGCAGAGTTGTTCAAGGGATTGGAACAATGCAGATGTCCAAACCACAGCAGAAGCAGATTGCCTGATTTCTTAGCTCACTACTATGCTTATGAAAAGGCTTACCTCTGAAACATATTTGGTCATTTCAGGCCCTCTCTGAGGTTCTTACGTAAAATTTTGGACCTTTTAGCATCAACAAAGGGTTTTTCACTTGGAGAAACACTGTAAGACTGAAGAAAACTGTCTTGAGACCATCTTTTGTCAGTTGGGCTTTCTCAATTCAGTTCCACAAACATTAAGCCCCTACTGTGTACAACATAACTTGCTGGGCACTACGTATACAAAGACAAAAATAAAGCAGGTCTCTGCCCTGAAGGGGTGTACATTCTACTGGAGAAATACAGCACTACAATGTCTCATATGGAGTTAAAAGAACAGCTGGCTGAAGGAGTGAAGCTTAGGAAAGGCTTATCACTCTATACCAAGCTCTGGGCTATATATTGATATTATTTATATCTGGAGATGTCCCTGATCACAAGAATGTCATGTTCTAATGGGGAAGACAACACAGAGGGAAGCGGTGGCCAGAAAGAGTCGCTTTGGTCCCCAGAGAGAACTAGATGGTGAAGGAAGGCACTGGGGCAGATTGACACACCTCAGCCAAGGAGAAGGGTGGTGTTAATTTGGTCATGGTCCTGACTTAGTTGTTGGGGGAGAGAGGGAAAGCATGACTAAGGCTCTCCTGAAATAATATTATGGGAGAAGCTCTCTCCGATCAGGAGAGAATTTCCCTCCTGGAGCATCAGGAAAGACACTAGGTAAGAGGTGGCATCTGTCTCTAGCAATTCTAAGGGGTGGAACTGAGAAGGGAGTGCCTTTTGTCCGGGAGGTCCGCCTAGGTGCACGGAAGTCCACCAGTCTGTCTAGAATGAAGGATTCATGAAGCAAGGTAATATGAAATAATAAAATTGGAGATGGAAGTGGGAGCCATAATGTGGAAGGCTTTAGATGAGGGCTGCAGACTTTGGACTTTATCCTAGAGGCCCCTGGAAATCCTAAGGAGCCGCCGGAAGTTTTCGGGTAGGTGTGTGTCAGTTCAGTATTTTAGGAACATGATTTTGGTGATTGTGTGGTCGAGAGGAGGCATTGAGCAAGCTGTCACCATGGTTAGTCAGGAAGGACCTGTTCTCTGGGTAGAGAATTCGTGAGTGCAGAGGAAAGGACAGATCTGAGAGATGTCTTGGAAGTGGAATTAACTAGATGGCAGGTGATATTCTGGGGGGGGGGAGGGGATGTGAAGAGTCAAGGATGGGTACAGACGGGGAGCCTGGAGGTTCGAAAGGATCATGGTGTCCTTGGCTCATCAGTCAGAGGAGTCTAAATGTATGTATTTTTGGTGCCAACTGCGGGTGTGAGTGCCAAGAACCCCTTGACCCTCTGGGGTCTCAGCTGCATTTTATTTTCGTTTTACAGATGAAGAAACTGAGACCCAGAGAAGGAAAGTGACTTGGTGCAGGTCAATCAGGGAACAGATTGCAAAGGCAGGATTCAGACTGATGTTCTCTGACTTCCAATATGGTGCTCCTCTATGTCAGTGGTGTCCCAAGTGCAGCCCAAAACAGATTAAAATGTAATTGGGAAATATTAACAAAATAAATAGAAATGTAATGATACATAAATGATAGCACTTTTATGTGGCCCTCAGGGATCTTCATATATATGGATTATTTTCATATTATTAATTACTGTTACATGCATTCATCTGTTATTGTTGATGATAACAATAGCTTCTCTGCTGAGTGCTTTACAGTTGGTGTCTCATTTGATCCTTATAATGCCCGGGGAGATGGGTGCTGGGAGTTAGGGGACCCATTTCTATTTGAGTTGGACACCACTGCTCGGCATCCTTGCATTTACGATATTATGTAGGAGCATTCCCTATCATTCATCAGTCACCAGATACCTTCTCTGTGCCCGGGACTGTACTAAATACATAGGTGTGTATGTGTGCATATACACAATCTGTGTATACATATGTAATTATAATGCAAGTTATATTATGATACCATATATTACAATATATTGTATATATGTATATATACATATAATATATACAATATATTCATATTGTTTATATAATGCAAAATGCTACAATATTATTTATTATACAATACATACAATACAAAATTCTGTTTGGGCTAATCCCAGTGGTCAGTATGACTGCAGCTCATTGGCCTTAATCTCTAAAAGCTTGTTAAAGTTGGAGTCCTGAGACTCGGATGTGTTTCTGGCTCTTGGTTACTACTGAGCTGTGCCCTTCAGAAGCCCAGCTCTCCATTCATTGTTCAGCTTATGAATTGGGTGTTCAGGTGGCTACTCTGGTCTGCGGTGCCATCTCATCCGTCCAGTTCAGAGGGAAAAGGGGTTGGAAGAAGGGGATCTGTGGGGACATTTTTCTTTTGTTTTCCCTCCTTGAGGAAAAATAAGAAGGCCCTTCAGATTCAGAGTTGAAGGGTCTTGGAGTTTCTTTCATCATTTGTCTGGTCTGTCTCCCTGCTGTTATAGATGAGCCCCAGATACATAAATGACTAGTCCTAGAGGCACCAAAGAGGGCAGGAACCGGAGGAAGAGTCAGAAAACATGTCACTGTATGACGATGAGATCACTAGACAAAGAGCATTTATCCTGGGGGGCAGCATGGCTTGCGTGTCTCCCTTAACCCAAGGCAGGTTGATATCAAGGGGGATGTTACCATTCATGAGTGAACATATCCTTCCAAAGATCTTCAGCTTTTGTCTGCTAAAACGTACAAGATGAAGCTGTTACTCCACCAGAGCCTGTCTGTCTGTCGTTGCCCACTGGATGGGTGGTGACCTACATGGACCCTGACCAGGGAGAGTTTTTAATCTCACTGAGGAGGGGGGATGGACACGTGCACTGGACCAAGATCCTTCTGAATTGGGCCAGGCTCCTCAAAAACCATTATAATGGCTTGAATTTATATAAGGCCCTAAGGTTTGCAAAATATTTTACATGCATTATTTCATTTGTTCCTCACAACAACCTTGAGAGAGAGGTGCTGTTATCCCCATTTTTATTACGGGAAAACTGAGGCAGAGAGAGGTTAAGTGACTTGCCCAGGGTCACACAGTTAGTAAGTATATGTCTGAAGCAAAATTTAAACTCAAGCCCTGCTGACTCCAAGTCTAGCCCTTGATCCACCAAAGATAGCTGGCTGTCTCATAAAAAATGTACAAGCCGAATGGTGCAGGTGGGGAGAAAGAGACCCCCTTCCACAGGAGCCCAACTGGGCTGGGTTAGTGCTGCTGGGCAGTAGGATCCTGCCCCTGGGTCAGTGTTTCTGAGTGTGGATCTGTCATTCAGCTCAAGCCGCCACCTTCCAGCTTCCCATTTTGTCCCTTCAGGTTATGTTTTATTAGCTCCCCTTGGCTGATAATTTACAAAGCACTTCAATCCAAGTAGAGAGGTAGACACAAGGTTATTGACAGGCTAGGATGCATTAGCAGCTCTGGGCATCACAAACTACCAGCCCCAGTAGCAACAACAGCCCCATTCTACTTATGTTGTTTCTCCCCCACCCCCTGCCCCCCAGGCTTAGCCTTCAGTGATAGAGTCGGGACCTCAGGATTCAGGGAGAGGAGAAGTGTCCCACCTTTTGGTACCAGGGTGGCGGGGAAGTATCACTGTCTCCCATAAATCTTCCATTTGTCAGCTGGCAAGCCATGCAGACAGAGCCCTTCTCCAATGCATGTTTGTGGTCTACATCCATAAGAGATGCAGTTTGTGAAAATCAAGGTGCAATGGATTTTCCCATCCATGTTCACAGACTCCCAGATGTGTCCATGGACCCTGGGTAAATAACCCCCTGCTCAAAGGTCTCTACCCATCTGGGCTGAGCTGAGCAGAGGGGCACGTCCTCATTCATCTCATGACAAGCATTTTCACCAGGCCCTGAGGTGAGCTGGGGCATAGAGGGGTTACCCCTCTGCTATCCTTCTTCCTTTCCTTTGGGAGAGACGCCCACCCCATACCCAGGGCCCCAGGAGACAAAATTCTCTAGGACTCACGTCCTTGGCAGCCTCAAAGCCTTTTAGAGGGCAGGGTCTGCTGTAACCCACAAGCATAGCTTCAGCCACAGGCCTCTCAGTGACCGACCACTGCATAGACTTGCATTTCCTATAAATTAAAAAAAAGAGGATTGATGGAATATTTTATACCTCTTGCAAAATGAAATCAAGGCAGGACCCTGGACCATGGAGCAGGAGAGAACTTGGCAGTGATCCTCGAGTTCCACCTGCTCATTTCACAGCTGAGTGACTCGGGCCCAGAGAGGTTAAGTGTATTGTCCAAGGTCAGACAGGAGCAGGCCTGGAAACAAGCCCCCGCCCTCTGCCTCCACTGGAGCAGGCACAGTTATCCTGCTGTTTTCTTATTGGCACTTTAATTGCTTGTTTAAGAAAACAACCACCAAGCATGGAGCAGTGACTGACCCTCAGGAGGAAGAGGCTTCTTCCACGGGGGGCCTGGAAAGGTGGTTCTGCCACTGTGGCCACTGAGATGACTCAGTTCTGTGGCCCTGGTCTCTGGACGCGAGGGTGGCCTGCAGGACTGATGCCACATCCTACTCCAAGCTTTGCTGGCAGGTGATAAAGTGGCCCTGGCCAAAGCGGGGGTGCCACCACCATGCTGCTGTTGGACATGCCCCTTGGTCAGCCTCTGCTCGGTCCTTCCCATCTGCAGCCCAGGGCAGCCAACAGAGACCTGCCCTCCAGACTCTCATTCCTCCCTTCCCTGAATTTTGGGGCAGGCTCCCTCCTCGCTGCTGACTCCCCATCTGCCTCCTGGCTAAACTTCAGTTATAGGAGCCCAAGGACCCCCAAGTCCCCTCTGGCCTGGCCTGGAGGGAGCTAAACCTGTTCTGCCTGTCTCATCACACATAAACATGGAAAGAAAGGAGCTGTATTGCCTGCTGTATGCCATAGCATCTGCTTTTGTCCTCACAACTACCCTGGGAGTTAGAGACTGTTATAATTCCCCATTTTACAGATGAATAAACTGAGGCAGGCATCAAGGTGCCCAAGGCCACCCAACTAGTAAGAATCAGGCTGGATTTTAACTGAGGTCTTTCTAATGTCAGGTCTGCTGACCCACCTGACTTGTCTCACCATTACTCTTCTCCCTCTTCCCTACTGCCATCTCAATGAACACGAACACAGTTTCTGGGATGGCTCATGAGATGTCCAGGTTGGGTAGAAGGGTTCCCTAGGACCTGGGTTTGAATCTCAGCTCTGTTGGGCAGGTCAGGTTAACTCTGGACTTCGATGGCTGGAAGAGAGAGTGAGGCCCATGGCTTTATATAGCTCAGCCTCAATTCAGCAAGTCAAAACATCACTGGTCCTCTTTGAACAAGGGGGAACAGTAACACAGTAAGCACACTGGTCTGTGTGTTCGGGATGCAAAGATGAAAGTAGAGGCTCTGTCCCTGGACTGTCCTACATTCTCCTGGGGGGAAGCAGCATCTTCACTATAAGGCCATTCCAGACACACAGGGAGCCCTGGAAGTGGGGGAGAAGAGCAGTATGTGTTGTCTTCTCCCACTGGGACCTGTGCTACTCTCCCCACATCCCCTGCACACACACACACACACACACACACACACACACACACACACACACTCACCATATCCACTCCCATATACCAAACACACCCCAGCACATACATGGATGCACACACACACTCACCACACATACCACACACATCCCAGCACATACGTGGATACACACACACACTCACCATACACACCCCAGCACATACAAGCATACACCCTTTTATGGAGGCTGTCACTCTCTTTAGGTCACTCACTTGGTTGTGGCTCAGAACTTGCCTGGGGGAGGGCCAGGAGGGATCCTTTTGCGGTCCACTTCCAGTGGGTGGAGTCCCCCACTGCTGGTTTTTGAGGCCTGATTCCTCAGTAGATGGGAGCCAGGCCAGTGATTGTTTCTTCTAAGAGGGCAGCATTTTGACCCCCCCCCCCCGGTCAGTCACGTGTCCCTTCAAATCACGGTCCCCCAGAGTGGCAGGTTGACTACTTGTCCCTGCAGCTGTTTATGCCTTCGGACTCCCAGAGATTTTATAATGAGAACATTTGAAGATTGTGATCTTGAAATAGATGAGCTGAACAGGATGTTGGTAATGTGCTCCTGCAACCGTGAGAGCGGCCTGCACCCCTGGTTGTTTCAAACTGAAGGCAGAATTACAGGAATGTGATCATTGAGAATGCAGCCTTTAAGCCGGGGATCATGGTGTAATACCACACACACACCACACACTCACATTCACTCACTCAGTATTCTCTGAAAAGAACTTTGGCTGAGATTCTGATCTGTGAATGTGAAGGTATTGTTGTTTCATAAGAAATGACAAATGTGTTGGATTCCAAGAGGCAGGGAAAGAACTGAATGAACTGACCCAGAGGGTAGAATGAGCAAAACGGGAGAGCAATGTATACGATGACCCAATGGTAGTGTCACAAAGATAACGTCCAAGCAGGGGCCCTCGTGACTTCAGACTTCAGAAGGCAGTTGATGAAACAGACCTTCCACCCCTTGGCTGAGGTGGTGGACAAGGGGACACACTCATTCTCAGACTTGGGAGAGGGGTAGACAGAAGCAAAACACTTTTGATGAGAGACAGGGTGCAAGGAGAGAGAGAATAGAGTAGAAAGGATTAAGTTGCCCCCCCCCAAAAAAAAGAACACTTGGGTGATTTGTTGGATAAAGTTCTGGGCTTGGAGTCAGAAAGCCTTGAGTACAAATCCTGCCTCATTTACCTGGGGCAAGTCAGTTTACATCTCTCAGCCTGTTTCCTCCTCATCTCTAACATCAGGATTGTTGCGATGATCCAATGAGATAAACTTTGTAAAGCACTATGTAGAACTCACTATTTGATGGAATTGTAAGCTCATTAGGACTGCTGTCCCCTCAGCCTTGGCAGATTAGGGTCCCCTGGGCCTTCTCATGCTACAGAGTGATATCCATGTTCTAGAGTCCATGCCACCTACCTTCTCAGGGCCCTCTCCTTCTCTCTCAGGTACCAGCGTGGCCCTCCAGGTACCCATCATCGCATTGTCTCTAGCTGCCTGACTGATCCATCTCTCCTCCTAGGCACACATGTCCCTGATGATAAGATCACAGAGACAGGGTTGTATGAGATCTTCAAGGTCAGATATCATAGAGGCATTGAGGGGACTTCTGAGGCCCTCTCATTGTACAGATGAGGAAACTCAGGTCTACCAGGGACAAGAGGCTTGCTTCTTAATTGAGAACGACAGGTCTTCAAGTCCTCAGATTCTGAGCTCTTGTCACTGAACTGAGACTTTTCGTGATGATAACATTTTTAACTCTTCTGCCTTATGCCTGTTGTTCATTAGAGACTGTAGGCCGTCTTTTGGGTCACTTGACATTTTGATTCTCTTTGATTCTCTTATGATCTATCATTGACAACCATGAAACATCATTGGAAGAGTCATTTGAAAACAAGTAAATAAATTGTCAACATATAAAACCCCAAATAATTCCCTTCAACATAATTAAACCCTTAAGTAAGAGTTGGAAGAAAGTCAAGCAAAAAACTAAGAAAAGCTTAAAGATTTGAGTGACAAGGGAGAGAGGCTCAGGTCTCAGACATGAGGACAGCTTTGCCTTTCCCAGGGGTCACAGCTGAATGATATCAGTGAGACAAAAAGTAAATAGTCCCAGAAGCTGAGGCTGCTCCAAAGTGGTCCTTTTCCTTCATGATTTGCTTACTTTCACCGAATCGCACACAGTCAATGCCTTGAGTTGGCTGGGCATACTTTCTTTCTCTTCATCATGAAGTGACATTTATGTAATGTAATTTCATAAGAGGAAAGGAGAAGTTAGAAACTCATATCAAATTATTTAATCACTTAAACCTCATGTACAAACAGATCCTGTCTCCTGAAATTATAACTTTATTTGGATTTTTTTAGCCAGGTCACCAAATTCTGTTTTTTGGAGGTGGGCATGGTACCAGGAGTGAAATCCATAATTTCACTCTTGTAGAGAACTCCCAATGTGCAGACTTCCTCCACTAGTGTAGACTGCCTTCTTTAATTTATCCTCAGGTAATTGTGTTGGGCAGGGAGGCGTGCCCATAGACTTGCCCATAGTCACACTGCTAATGACCTAAGGCAGCCAGGTGGTCCAGTAGCTAGAAACCTACACCTGGCATCAGGATGACCTGCATCCAAATGCAGCCTCAGATGTTCAGTAGCCATGTGACCCAGTAAATTAAGTGACTTAACCTTGGTCTGACTCAGTTTCCTCATCTGTGAAGTATAGATATTTAAAGCACATATCTCTCAAGGGCATCATGGGGATAAAATGAGATAGTATTGTAAAGTGTGTTGCAGACCTCAACGTTCTTTAGAAGCTGTAGCTGTTAGTAATATTGTTGCCTCATTGTTACATCTCATCCTTATGTTCTGACTGGATATTTGGACTGGAGAATGGGGCCATGGGCTCCAGGGGCTCTGTTTAATGAGGGGACTAGCACAGATGTTTCCATTTCCCACCAGCTACATGGTTTTTGGACTTGTCCATCATGCCTGGCACATAGTAGGCACTTAATAACTGGTTATCGATTAGTTAATTGATGTTATTGTTATATTCCTGACCCCAAGATTGGCTTTGGATCCACCAAGCTGCTCTGCTTCTTAATCCTGGTCAATATTCTTCTTCATTTGTGAATGCAGTGCACTTACCTCTGATGGCAGGACAAGAGGCTTTGAATTGGAGTGATCCTCAGAGATTGTGTAGACCAGATGTGTCCATCTCTGGCCACAGTCCCCACATGGCCCAGCCAACTCCCACATGAGGCCTGAACCAGGTTCAGATGTAATTGGGAAGTGCTTAATAAAATAAATAAAAATGCAGTGCAACATAGATAATAGAAATGACCCCTAGAAATCCATTTGTATCTGAGCACCACTGGTCCACGCCAAGTACCTCATTTTACAGATGATGTGACTGAGACCCGGTGAGGTCAAGGCACTTGCTGAAGGTCACATGGGCAGTAAAAGGCAAAACAAAGACTTGAACTCAGGTCCTGAGATTCCATATTTATCACTCTTTCCACAAGTCAGTGCTGTCTTGAGAAAACATGAGGAAAAACAGGCTTTGCCTCCAAAACATTAAAGCCTAAATGAAGGTTTCCCATCTAAATTGATTAATCAGCATTTGTCAAAAGACTGCAGAGGATGAGGGAGATTAATTTTGACCTCATGCTTTGGTGGGCTGGAAGGAAAACCATTACAAAGCCCCTTAATGAGGGGCCAGCAAGCCTCAGGTTCTAACTTGCTAGACTGTACAGCAAGGTACGCTGAGAATCCTCAAGCCTGAGTTTCTGTGTTTGTTCCTTGGTAGGTTTTATTCGGTGTCAGAGGACTCTACTTATTTGTATGTACAAGCTAGGAACTTTTGCTCCTTTTTAAAGAAAATTCTTTTATAGATGAATTCATTTTCTGAATCAAAAGAAAATTGTTAGTTTCAGAAGTGGTTGTGACAACTCACAACTCACAACTCAAGCTCAAGAATGAACATGTAAACATATGATGGGAGTTGAATGGTGTGATATTGAACCTGAGGAACTAGGCCCTCGAAGGACGATCTGAGGAAATCATTTGGGTTCTAGCCCTTTCAGGGAGGGTTGGTGAACTCACTATATTTGTCATTTTCTTCTGTAAGCAGAAAACTAATTCAGTGCATAAAAGCCAGAAAGCTTACATCCTGCTGCTTTGATGGCCAGACATTGATTTAGAAAACCTCAAATTAATATTATCTATGTTGGACTGCATTTTTATTTCTTTTGTTAAGCATTTCCCAGTGATATTTTAATCTGGCTCAGGCCTCAAGTGGGAGTTGGGTGCTGGTGGTGACCTTGGGCCCTCCAACGCTGTGCCAGCAGAGACCCTGCTCTGTCAAACTGGGGAGATTGCAGATGCTCAGGTGGGCACACAGCATGTGAATGTCCACTGAGGATGGCTAAGCTCAGCCACCAAGAGATTTTGACCCCAGCTGCTCATGAAATGGATGGGTCGTATTTGGTGCAGTGGAACAGACAAACATTTATTAAGCACTTACTATATGCTAAGCTCTGGGGACACAAATAGATAAGCCAGGCAGTCCTGAAGGATGACACATAAAGAACACATGTTGATATTTAGTTCATGGACACACCATAAGCAGGGGAAGAAGCGGGGTAAATGGCACGGCCCCTGAAGACCTTAAGGCCAGTGATCCTGGTCACAGTGACCAGAGTGACTAGGACTCTAGGACATCTCCATCTGGGGAAGATGTGAAGGTTGGCATCCATATGACAGTGGCCTGAACCAGACGAGGGAACAATGAAAGTTTGCAGCTGAGTCCTCCAGTGGGAGGGTGAGTGACAAGGTGCTTGGTCTGGGAAGGCCAGAGCTGGCTGTTTGCTTGCTGGCTGCCCTGACTGAAGACCAAAAAGGACCCACTGGCGGCTTCTGCATGCTCCAGGAAGCGACAGCACGTCTGAACATAAGGCAGTGAGCGTGTAGACTTAAATATTTGAGATTTGGGCCATTTGTCTTCCAGATTCCCAAATATCCTGGAAATTGGTTTTTAGGGAAAAGCCACTAAACTGTGCCCTTTGACTCACTAGTCACACTGGATACATACCCTGCTCGACCAGGAAGCACTTAGTGGCAAGAAATGAACATTTCTTCTGTGCCAGGCCCTGTGCTGGGTACAGGAGATTCTGAGACAAAACCCAAACAAACCCTCCTCTCAAGGAGTTTACACCATATGATGGCAGGCAACGTATGCTGTGGTGTAGGCAGACTAAATGCAAGGTAAGTATCAGAAGAGCACATATTCAGTAGTTAGGGAATGGAGTGGAGACCAGGCTGTCACTTGGGAGAGTCCAAGAAGGACTTCAAGGAGAAAGAGGTGCTTGAGCTTGAAGGAGAGGGTCTTAAAGGAAGGAATGCATTCCTGGCATCAAGAACACCTGGTGCAAAGGTTTGGAGGTTGGAAAAAGAAGCCTACAGGGATGACCAGGATGGCTGGGTCCTATCATGCACAAAGCAGAGCAAGGTTTGTACTGGGGCTGGGAGAGAGAGGTGGGGACCCAAGGTACTGGAGACTGAGCACAGAAAGGGCCCCCAAATGGCTCATTGTGCAGAGTCTCAATCTCTATAAGCAGCGAAAAACTGGAGACAAGGTGGATGCCCATGAGCTGAGGCTTAGTATTGGATTGGAATGGGTTGTTGGCATTTCTCTGGCATTTGGAGGCTGGCAAAGCCTAACTCATTTGATTGTTAGAATAGCCCTGTGAGGGAAGTGTGAAAAGGGAAACTGAGGCACCAAGCATTTAAATGACTTGCCCAGACTCACCGATTCTGACTCTGAGGTTAGACTGGATGATTACTGCACGGTAGACGTTCAGTGTTACTGTACTGTAAAAAACAGGAAGTATCAGGAGGCATAGGGTGCAGAATAAAATGAGCCAAGTCAACAAAAGAACTCTATGTTCTTTTATAGTAATGTAATTGTCTAATGTAAATGAAAACAATGCTTAAAGGTAGCTGAACTCAAATTGAAGACAGGGATGAATTTTGGTTCCAGAGACAAATAAAGAATTCTCTTCTGGGCAGAGAGGTGGGGGACTACCAGTGCTACATGCTTTCAGATACAAACACAACACAACACAAACAATGTGTTGGTTTGCTTTACTTAACTGTTTTTTCCAGGTCTCTTGGGGAGAGAGGGGAGAAAATTGGAAATGGGACAGCACTAAAAAAAAAAAAAAGAGAGTTTTTGTTTAAAAAAAAGACATTGAGACTTTAAAAAAACCCAACGAGGTTACTGGTAATTAGGTCACTGTTTTATTATATATGATTCTATATCACTGTTTTTCAGTGTATACTGTCTCTCTGGTTTTTGTTTTCCTTTCAGAGATCTTATTTTGGAAGGTGGTTGTGAGAAGTCAATTTTCAGATCAATAAGGTGGCTCTCAAGGGGCAGATAGGATGATAAATGAACCTTAAATAAAGGAGGGAAATCAACAAGAAAATCCCCACAAGTGGCTCCTACCTGAGATCTGAACAGTCCTTCTCTTTTGACCTGGTTTCCCTCTTTCTGGGTTTGGGGAAGGGGTGTTAGGAGACTGTGTACCCAGTGGTCAGTGATGGCTGGCTCCTGCCGAGGCTTACCAACAGTCCTGGCTGTTCTGAAAGCTCAGCTCTGGGCTTCTAGGGATGCTTACTCGCTCACTCTTTGTCTATAAAATCGTGACCACTCCAAGCTGACTTTCTCAGATGATGGAGCCATGAGGAAATGAATCTCTCAGGCCATAATCATTGAGTAGAAGCTGACTGGGGTTGCTGTGCCACACCAGTATTCTCCTCCGAATAGGGCAGTGTGTCCCTTTGGTGAAATAGCAACACTTCGTGTTGTCACGTTAATTTTGTGGTGTCAGTGTAGACTCAAGTGTCACTCCCCATAGAATTGGGTTTCTTCTTGGCTGATGAGGTGGACTCACTTTGTGTTGTCATTTTAAAATTACACCCATTTAAAGTGGTTTTAACTAGGATTATGGGACTTATATGGAGAGCTATTAAGCCCCCACTCAGCCCCGACTTGGTTTGATATACCTAAGGCCTGAGGACATTGAGGGACTTGGCCAGAGTCATGCAGATGTAGTGGTTGTCAGAGGCAGGATACCCACCTGTGACATGTGGTCTCCCTTAGGAGCCTGAAAGGGACAGAGGATGTCATCAGTCCCAAATCTTCATTTTTGTGAACGGGGACCTTGAAACCCATGGAGGTCAAATGTCAGTCACACCAAATAAATGGCAGAGCTGTCCTTTATTCAATCCTTGGTTCTCTCTGGTCTTGTGACTTCAGGTTTGGTGCCATTGGCCCCTTGATCCTAGGGTTGATTGTTTCCTCCATCCATCCACTTATCCATTCACCAAGTGTTTATCCAGTTTTGACCATGTGATTGATGCTGGGGACACAAAGACTGCTGAACAGGACAGCTCATGCCCTAAATGCACCTCTCCTAGTGCTGAAACCCAGCTGGTCAGTTCATCCTGGAAACTTGGCAAGGCCACCTCCACCCAGTTCAGCAACATTTCTAACTGATTGCTGTTTGCAGAGCATTGTGTTAAGTATTGGGGAAGTTTCCAAAGATACAGTCTTTGTAGGTGCTTAATAATTTTCCAGTGTGTTAGGAGATGACATCTATCAGAGCTGTAACTGGAGTGGGGTGACTGGGGCTTTTCCTAGGAGTGCTGACTTTGACAGGCTGCTTGCGGTGATAAATTCCTTCATCAGCATAGAAACACTGAGCTGAGCACGTGGAATAATGCGTTAGAATGAGTGTGTGTTCATCCTTTGTGCTGAAAAAGACCACGCCATCAGAGAAATAATGCCACGACTTGCACTTGACTTTGTTTTGAGTGAGGGAGGGCTGTGCAGGTCACCAGCCTCACTTCTCCTCTAGAGTCATCTGAATCTAGTGATCAGGCATTCATCAGGATGACTGGAGATGACCCAGGATGAGGCAGTTGGGGTTAAGTGACTGGCCCAAGGTCGCACAGCTAGTGAGTGTCAAGTGTCTAAGGTGAGATTTGAACTCAAGTCCTCCTGACTCCTGCACTGGTGTTCTATCCACTGTACCACCTAGCTGCCTCTTGTGTTATAATAGGATGCTGCCAGATGGCCAGCCCTCCTCCCCTTGGCCTCACTCTGTCTTCATGGGTCCCATCCCCCCCCACCCAAGCAAAGGAATCTGTCTTTAAAAGTCATAAATACTGTTCTTACTTGAGTACACTTTTCGTGCTGATTGTTCAGGTATTGTTTTGGGAAGCTTGCCCCAGGCATTTAAAAACCTCACAGGATAACTCTTTCACATATGCCTGTATCTATAATACAAAATAAAACATGATCAGTGAACTAGAGACAACAAAACAAAATGAAACAATAGAAGGCAGAGGGGATGGTTGTTACCAGCTGGGCATCCAAGACAAAATGCATTGGAAAGAATGCACCAGCCTGGTACCCCAGGGTCTCCTGGGTCAGGCCCCCTTTTCTACTTAACCCTGATTGATTGTCACTGTTAGTAGCGTAAACACTGTCACCGTTACTGGAGGTCCTATGGGTCTCTGGAACCTCTTCTTACCCCAGCGTTATTCCTACTAATGCTTTACAATTTAGAAGGACTTCTTCACACCTTACACTCTTTATCAAGTAGATAAGGAAAGTAATATATCCCCATTTTACAGATGAGGAAAATGGGGCTCAGAGGCAGTGACTTGCCCAAGGCATATAGCTATTGAGAGCTTACATTCTCTTGAGGAAATGAAACGTGAGGATTGGTCTTAGCTGGTTGACCAACTCCATGTTTAACCATCATGTAACAGGAAGTTCCTATGTACCCAGTAACTGGCTGGGTCAGCTACATTTAGGCAAAGAATACAAGATTAGCAAATTCTTAGCTTAGCAAATGTCACCTAAGTCATGCCTGAGGGGTGGGTTGGAAGCACTCTTGTGGTGGATGGCAGGGTGCAGACGTGGGAGTTGTAGACCAGGCCACTCATTGACTGACTATCCCTAGGGTCTCCTCCTCCTTGGTCTCTGTAAATCTCCCCAGGAGCAAAAACCAGGTAAGAAGAACAGACTCCAAGATCTGGGCTCTCGATCCTACAGGTCTCCTGAGCTTCATTGCGGGACTCTGAGGTTGGGGAGCCATCCCTCACACACATGCATGCCTGCCTCTTGGTCTTGGAGCATTTAGGAAGCTAAGGATCCTAATCCTCAGGACCTCCTCACTCATGACACCCTCACAATAATGTGTACAAATGAGCAGACGTGGAGGGTGAAAGCACAAAGCCCTCGGGTGGGGGTGGCTTGGGGGTGCCAGGGATTGCTCCTGGAGAAGGTAATGGGGAAGGGGCAGGGGATGGATGTGAAGGGATCTTAAATTCAGAGCAATCCAGCTGACCACATGAGTGAGTTTGTGACCAAAAGCCAAGTTGAGGAATTTATGCTTTTCCTGGAGCCGTTGGGAGCCAGGGAAAGTTTCCCAGTAAAGACCAGCTTGAGCCTTATTAAAGTTAATTTCCAAGCTGTGTAGGGGAGAAACTGAAAGGCAGGAGACAAGGCAGGAGGTGAGAAGTCCTGAGCACCTGGCCTAGGACACTGGGCTGTGTGAGGGAGAGCAAAGGCCCATCCCTTTGTGCCTACATGCCAAAGTAGGCCCTTAATGGATGAGATTGGATTAGGGATATGATCTAGTAACCATAGGACATGAGGGAAGAGGCCTCAGATCCGACCCCTAGAGCAGACACAGAATCAGGAGGCCCTCCAGCCCCCACTTTCTGCAGAATAACCTGAAGCTCAGAAGGGTTATGACTAAAAGCTGCAAGGGTGGGAAGGCCCTCAACAGAGGCGAGGAAAGAACTCACGTCTTTAAAAGAAATTCGGTGATTTTCTTCTTTTTCGTGTTTCATTTTTTCTCTTAAGTAGTGTTCTTTATTTATTGCTAGATCAATGCCTAAGAGCTCTGGCATTAGGTAATGTCAGTTAAGTAATTTCCATATGAAATTTAACAGTTGGACTCCTCCTAACCTTATGGTATGTCAAATATCATGGCGGTCACCATCAAAATGAAAATTGAAGGTGATAAAAAGCCAGAAGGGACCGGGGGGCCCTCCTACTTTACCTCTCCCTTTTCTTGATTTTTCTCTATGTTCCACACTGGGTCTCAGGCAAACAGCCAGGCTTCTGCTGAGTTTCACCCAAGAGTGTTGTGGGAACATTGGCATAGCCATTGCATCCCGGTAGGGTGAGCACTTTAAAAAAGATGCCTCCTCAGAGATTCCTCAGGACCAAAAATGGCAAGCATCTCTGGCCAACCTTGTCTGTTATTCCCTAAAGTCCTCCTACCTCACATACAGCTAAGAAGGCTATACCCTGGCAGAAACAGATTCAGCCTTCAGGGAAAACACACACACACACACACACACACACACACACACACACACACACACCCCACACACACACACACACACACACACACACACACACACACACACCCCACCACCACTCCCTGCCCCCCGGGGGGGCCTAACTCACAGTTCCCTGGAGAGAGTGAATCATGCTCAGTACTTAAAAACCTAATTTCCCATTCACTAAGTGGTATTTGCTCCATCGTTTCCGTCCCTGGAAAAGGCCCCTTTGCCAGCTGATCTGTCTGGGGAGACAGTTCAGAAAGGCCATTGGCAGGAGGAGGGAGGCCTTTGGGTTATCCTGTGTCTCTGCTGCCATCCCCTAGATTGGCTGCCTTGTAATCTAGTGAGTAAATTCTTGATAAATGAGGTCTTTAATCTAGAGAGTTGATCAGGTGGAGAAGGGCCTGGCCTGCAAAATGCATTGTTCTTTGTCTAACTTTGAAAACCTGGGGCCCTTCATTCATATCTGGTATTAGAGCTTTGTTACATCCCTCCTAGAAGGGCAGAGTACAGGCTGGTGCTGATTGGACCATCCATTTAATTCTCAAAGTTGGTTAGCCCTCTCTGGAGTTCAGAAAATAGGATTTTTAGATACACTAGAATTTATCTACACACACACACACACATACACACACACACCCACACACACTTTAAAAATGTGACTTTTTGGGTCACAGAGGTGTGGACATGGCCAACCAGGTAAAAGGTCTCTTACCTGTCCATTACAATCAGATCCCTTGTTCCGAACTCAGGTTCAAGTTATAATCATTAACACACACACATGTACTTTATGATCAACGGTTTATAGCATGCTCCAGGTTCCTTGTTGCACCAGGGCTAGATTACATGTGCCAAGAGATAGGGTACTATAAGGGGAGATGGCGGTTTTGGAGTCAGGTAGGCCCCAGGCTTGAGATCTGCCTCCAACTGTTGCTAGCTGTGTGACCTTGGGCAGAGTGCTAAACTTCTCTGAACCTCAATGTCTTCATCTGTAATCTTGGCCTTATTGGGGAGTTGTGAGGACCACATGAAACAATGTGCTTTGCAAACTTTGAAGCACTAGATAAATTGTAGCTATTATGACTATAACAAGCCAGAGCCCCCTGGAAGTTAATGCCACCCAAGAAACTGAGTGAATAAAAACACATATGATGAAAACTCTATCTCCAGGGAGAAGACATTGGATTAAGGGACAGGCTTCCTGAATCTTGGGCACAGCTCTGGGTTACCCATTTCTCCATGTGCCTCAACGAATCCATAAGCATTAAAGTGTGTCTCATCAGCCAGCACTGGGGACACATATAAAAATGGAATGGTCTCTGCTTTCGGGGACTTTACCCCCATCAGAGGAGAGGGCAGATCTATGGGGATTGGCCAGATCTGTAATTTCACAAGTGGGAGATCCTGGTAAGGAACCTTTCTGCCAGGACAGGGCAGTGCTCATTATACAATTTATATCTTATGAGAGATGCTTGGGGCCCCAGGAAGTTAAGGTACTTACCCAGGGTCACACAGACATAATGTGACTTATACACAGCTTGAACTTGGCTCCTTCTCACCTTGAGGTCAGATGGCAGATCTATGACATGCAATGCTAGAACTTGCTTTACTTGTATGATAAGAACAATAGGGTTTTGTTGTTCCATCGTTTCAGTCATATCTGATTCTTTTTGACCCCATTTGGAGTTTTCTTGGCAAAGACACTGGAATGGTTGCCATTTCTTTCTCCAGCTCATTTCATAGATGAGAAAACAGGCAAACAGAGTTAAGTGACTTGTCCCCTGAGGGGGTGCGGACGTCTGGCTAACGAGTCATCTGATGCTGTACAGAAATTAAATAAGGTGAAGACACACTGACCTCGCTTGTCAGGAAGGAAACCCGAACATGCAGGACACGGAGGTCCTCTGGCAAGTTGTGATTATGTCAACAGTCATGCCTTTCTGGGGCTCTGGTGGTCACAGCGCGGTGTCTGGAGCTGTGGCGCTGAGCGCCAGTCACTAGGTCCGGCTGTTTTCCTTGGGCCCTCGAGCCTGCAGAGGAGCTGCAGAGTCTAGCCAGCCTCTCACCAGGAGCCAGCCCGATTCCCGATGCTTGTCATCATCATGTCAAGTGGTGGTCATTAAGAAGGGAGCATCCAGAAGGAGTTCCCAGGCCTCGCTCGCGTGCAAAATAAATACTGTTTTCATGTCACTGTCTGAAATGCAGAACTGAAGAACATTTCCATTTTCAGAATGGTCTGGAGGAGCCTCGGGTTGACACGTCTATATTTTATGTCTGTCGAAGTGTGAAAATTAAATGAATAGTGAGCCACATTCTGAAGGTTTGAATTATGGAGGCCATTATTATTTCCCACACTTAGCGTGGCATGCGATCCTTGTTGCAGAAGCTCTGGGCATGACCCACGTACTTCTCATTTCCTCCATGGGAACACCGGCCTGCTTGCCAGCAGAGCTACCCCGCAGGTGTTTTCTCGGAGCCTTCGTTCTCACCCTCTATTCGGTTACAAAAAGCAATTTGTCCACAAAACATTAGCTGTAAAGCAGAAAGGACAGTTTCTCATCGAACTCCACTGAAAAACATGAAATAATAAGACTAACCAGCCCCATGTCTAATCTCCCTAAGGGTGATTTATCAGCCTCATTTTGCAGATGAAGAAGAAAGCAAGCATTTATGAAGTGCCTGCTGTGTGTCGGGCACTAGGCTTTATTTACATACATATTTATCACACACTCACCCACCTACACACACCCCTATATCCAAGACTGAAGCTCATGGTTTCATTGATAGTAATGGAATGAGATGAGATTCAAACCCAGATCTTCTCAACTCCAAGTTAAGGGTTTAAGCCCTGAAATCATGTGTTTCTCAGGACTCCTGCTTTTGCTGTGACAGAAGCTGGCAAAAGACCCAGAGTGCACCTGGATCAGAAATGCCCTCTGCAGCCCCTTCCAGGATCTACCATCCTATGATCTCTTGCATTTTGCGCTATAATCAATCAACCAAGCATTTGTTGTTTCCTGTATACCAGGCACTGTGTGAGGCACTTTGGATGCAAAGGCAAGAAGGAAGTGGTGGCTCATGCACTGTCAGGGAAAGCAACTTGAACTTGGAGTGTTAATCTCTGTTCCCCACAAAGTCCAAGAAAAGGCAAATTGGACCTTTTTTGTGGCTGTGAAGTGGGGCAGTGGGCCTCTACCCCAGGGTCCATCTGAGCTCAGCCATCCCAGCAAGAAGGGGAGGCCCCAGATGCACCCTTGTCACTCCTGCCTCACTTCTGTGGTATTGGGGGGCTTACCTTGGCAAGCTCGGTTTCCCTTGCTTTGTGAGGAAGCTATGCATGAATGCAATGTTTGCCAGCTATAACTGGTCCTTCCCCCGACCCTCTGCTTCCCCTTCCCCCTTTAAAACAGCTTTTGTTTTCCCAGCTTCCATGACCTGTGTCCCGAGTTTATGTCAGTCTTACACAAGGGGTGGGGTCACACAGGGGCCAACCCCCCTATTCGACCCAGTTCTGCCCAGTTGTTGGTTCTGACTCAAACAGTGGGTCTTCCCATACATTGTCCCATTTACCTTAGATAAGAGCCCTGTGAGGGTCTCTAAGTGACTTAGCCAGGGCACATGGTGAGGAGCTTAGTAAAGGCAGTTCTTTGCCAAACCTGAAGCATTCTGTGCATGAGATAGCTACTTACAAAAACCCTGTGGTGAATTCTTTCCCTAAAACCATCAAACCCTAGAATATTAGAGAAGGAGAGCCTTTGGATGATAGGGCAGCCACCAGCATTGGATAAGCATCTGACGGTAGGCCAGGTGTGGCTCACTTCTCATATTTTACAGACAGAAACTGAACTTCAGAAGTGGGGCCATGTCTGAGCTCTTCCTTTGCGGTAAGCAGATATTTTCAGGGAATAATCCTCCCCACTGCAGCATCCTTGTATGTTCACACATCCATGTCCCTTCAGGTAACTTATAGATGGGATCTTCCAAGATGACATGCACGTAACAGGTAGATCACGTTGGTTCCCTAACTTAGAGTAATAATGCAATGTGGAAATGTTACAGAACCTCAGGAAACAAGGCAGCTGGTTTAAAGCTCCTGCCCGCTTCTCAGGACTCCGGCCCAGAGTGTTGGGAGCGGGGCTGGGGAGCCTTCGGAGTCAGGGCAAGAATCAGAACCCGGGGATCAGGTGGGAGGTGAGCCGTCCTCTGCAGGGCCATCTAGGCAGGGACGTTTTGATGGTACTTTAAAATTTATTCATCAACAAACACACATGCTTCCACGCAAGAAAAAAACACAAAGCTTGTGTAAGAACCTATGGGCATGAGTTACCTACAGTTTTTAAGAAGTGCGTGCCCACACTTGCGTGTGTGTGAGTGTGCATGTGTGTGTGTGTGCGCGCGCGCGCGCGCGCGCGTGTGTGTGTGTGTGTGTGTGTGTGTGTGTGTGTGTGTATGTATGCTCCAATGCTTCCATGATCCCAGCCCTTCATGCCTGGGGACTCTTATCCAAGGTTTAGCACAAGGGCTCCCTACATGAAAGGCTGCAGGGGTGCCTGTGGTGGCCCCCTTCTGTCATTCACTCCTTTGCCTCTAAGTTTCTTCTGAGTTTTTTCCTGGTTGGTTCTATGTTGCAGCCCGCTCATAGTGACAGTGAATGCTTTCTGTGTGTGAAGGTGCCCCCTTACTTCCCTTTCCCCTCTCTTCCCCTTTCTCTTTTGTTCCCTCCCTCTTCACCTTCCCCCTTCTTTCTCCCTCTTCCCACTTTTTCTTTCCCTCCCTCCTGCTCTCTAATCTGTTCCCCCTCTCCCTTCTCCTCTGTCTTTCCCCCCTCCCTTCCTACCTCTTACCCCACCCCTTTCCCACCTCATTCTCCTTCCTCCTCCCTCCCTCTCCCTGCCCTTTCCTCATCCCCTTTTCTCTCTCCCCTTCCCCCTCCCTCCCTCTCTCCCCTTCCTCCATTTCCCCTCCCTCCCCACTCTTTTTCTCCCTTCTATCCATATGAAAGTGTATGCACCTGTGTATGTGTGTATACACACAGGTGTATACATGCAGTTATAAAATGGAACAACAGAAAAGCTGTTAGTTTGAGCCCTTTCTGCGCTGTTGGTTTTCTGCCTTGGAAGTGGAGTAAAGACATGAATGAAAGTCTTAGTGCACTCTGCATGCTGGCCCTGTGCCTGCTGCCCATTGGGGAGGTGGATCCTCCCTCCAGGGGCCTGTGCTCTAATGGGAGGCAGAAGATGGTTCGTAACCAGGTAGGTGGCCAAGCATGGCAGTTCAGAGCCTGCAATGAGGTGAATGACAAAGCCTGGACCCACAAGGGGCAGAGATTGGGCAGGGGCAAGTCCAAAAGATGCTACAAAGTTTCTGGAGGGTGACTGGACTGGTTCATAGGAAGGGCTTCCCCCAGACTAGTCCAATGCCAGGGCCTTGTGAGCAGCCTTTTCAGAACCAGGAGCCTTGAACCTGAAGTCCCCAGGGAGAGGAGTACAGGGAGTGGTACAGGGAGTCCTTCAGTCATCTGCCTTTGTGGCTTCATATCTAAGGACAGGAGCTTGGTACATGAGATTCCTGTAGCTTGATGCTAAGTGATATAGATTAAAGGCATAGAGATTTAGAAGAAAATCCCATTTTCCTGGAAATTGAATTTGGAGTCAGAGGCGCTGGATTAAAATCTCTTGCTTGTGTGACTGTGGCTTCTTTTGTTGTCTTTTCTCAGATTCTGTTGCCTTAGTTATAAAGGGGATGGGGGAAGAGGGGACATGCTGGCATTTAATCTGTAATTATGCCCCTAAATTTAGGTGTCTGTTCAGCCATAGCAGCACTAGGCACATACCTGGTGGAGGTCAAAGAAAAAAGGAAGGCACTTTGTATGTGGGAATTGAATGAGACTTCTGCTGAACTGTCTCTCTGTGTATTTTCATTGATGTGCACAGTCTGGACATCCAGAGAAAGAACACCACGGAAACTTGAGTGTTCTCCAGAAGCCCCTAACATCAGCAGCTGATGAGGATTTTGGATGCTTGCACATCTGGGACATGTGGAACATTTCCTCTTGGTGGATGAGCAGAAGACTCTAGGGCTTTAGTAGCTGAGGCAAGGAAGACACCGCCTGACCGTCCCCAAATCTATTTTCACTGTTCCCAGTTCTATAACCTTTCTTGTTGGGCTGGCCACCGCAAAAAGAGGGCTCACCAAATCCAGAGTCCCTGAGACCAGGCAGCGCAGGGGCTGTCTGATCCTGCTCACACCTGGTCAAGAAGCCACTCAGCCACATGCCTGTTGAGTGATCACCTGACCTTTGCTAGACGACCTCCAGCAGAGTGACCACCACCTCTGAGGCAGCCCTATTCACTTGTGCATGGTTGTGTGGGGAAGTTTTTTTCGTATTCATTCATCCTACATCTGCCTTTTGGGGCCAAACAAAACACAAAAGACTGTTCCTTCTTCCAGGTGATATGAAGTGGGGCAGAGGGAGAGGGAAGAGAGATACACATAGATACAGAGAGAGAAAGAGATGGAGAGAGAGAAGAAGGAAGGGCTAGTGTCATGTCTTTAGGCTGCTTTAGTTTCTCGCGCAGTCCCTCATATTAGGATCTCCATCTGTCCTCCATCCTCTGGACTCCTCTGGACTCTGGATTCCTCTGGACACTGGTCATAAGCCACTGATGCCCTTCCCTGTTCTGGTGCCCCATGTGGCACACAGTACTCCACACCAACACTGATTAGGGCACAGAGAGGAGGACCATGCCTGCCTTAATGTAACCCAAGATTTCTTTTAATTAGTTTCAGCCCAATGTAGTCTGTATGTAGCCTGTGCAGAACTTTTTGAATCCTTCAGGAAATTTACTTTTTGCTTTTTTGTACCCTAACCCTTAGATGCATACAACATTATTCCTTTTATAAGTTCCTGCTAAGAATGTTCCCCAGTCCAGAATCCAAGGCCAGGTTTCCAAGAACCCTTCCCAGAAGACACCTTTTTGGGTTGACATTAATTGATTGATTAATTAATGGCACAGAGCAGAGCAGTCATCCTGGGTTCAAAGTCTAGCTCTGCCACTTATGGGTATGACAGTATGACAGACGCTGGGCATGTCACTGCATCTCTGTGAGTGGGGCAGACTCAGTGACACATTAATGACCTCTTTGGAACCCATTCCAAACTCAACTACTTGTCCTGCCAGCTAACTCATGCCTCTTAGTCTTGTCAAGAGGAGAGCATGAGACTTTTGTCTACTTCTTTGGCTAACATCTACATAAAGTTCTCTAGGTTGCTAGTGGGTGTAATGGAGAGAGCCCTGGTCCTGGAGTCAGAGGCTGAATTCAGATCCAGCCTCAGGCTCAGCAAGTCACTTCACTTCTGTCTGCCTCAGTTTCCGCATCTGTAAAGTGGGAATCATAATAGCCCGACCCCATGGGGTTATCATGAGACTCAAATACGATGCTATTTGTAGAATGATTTGCAAACCTTGGAACTCTACTTAAATTCAAACCATCATCATCATCATCATCATCTTCATCATCATCATCATCTTCATCATCTTCTTCATCATCATCATCTTCATCATCATCATCACCATCATCATCATCTTCTTCATCATCATCTTCATCATCATCGTCTTCATCATCATCATCATCATCTTCATCTTCATCATCATCATCATCACCATCATCATCTTCTTCATCATCATCGTCTTCATCATCACCATCATCATCATCTTCTTCATCATCATCATCTTCATCATCATCGTCTTCATCACCATCATCATCATCATCATCATCATCATCGTCATCACCGTCATCATCTTTGTCGTTGTCGTCCAGTTACCTCCCTGGCATTCAGCTGACCTAGCTGGGTGGACCCTGAGGTTCTGTGTCCTCGCTCTTGATGAGGACTCACAGGCCCCCTGAGATCCCTGGCTCTTTTGCTAATCCTCCTTTAGGTCATAGGTTGTTCTGGAATTATGCTGGGACTTGAGATCAAGCTCCCCAGCCTACATTTCATGGAAAATCAAGATTCTTCCTCTCCCCTGGGGACGAGGGGGCAGCTTCAGAGAATTTTCTCAGCAGCAGGGCAGTTTCCCCAGTGAAATAAGATTGGAAACCAGGATTTAAAATAGCTCTGGGAGCTCCAGTCTCACAAAGCAGTGCCAAGAGGAGAAGAATCCCCCTAAACTAAGGTACCTACACAGAAGAGTTATTACTGTGCCATTCCGATCCGTGCTTGGGTCTGTGCCATGAGGTATTTTGAGAAGATCATTCCAGCTAAGTCTTACACAAGGCTGGGCCAGCTCCTAGGGCATAGATAACTGTGAGAAAAGAAAAGAAGCATTTAAAATCCAAAGCTGAGGGCCATGCAGTCATAATTACCAAGCTTCACCTTAGAGAAGAGCTAAAAAAAACGGTCCTCCCTTTATTTTTGGCGGGGTGGGGAGCCGCAGGTATGGAATGTTGCACATACATTGCCAGATACAGTTGATGTGTTCATTGGTTTGTCTGAAGTGATTTTTTTTCTTATAAAACAAAGGCATGATTTGCACAGGGGAGCAAGGAAGGTTATAAGTAAAATATATCAACAAAAACATTTTTAAGAAAAAAACTTTTAAAAAGAAAGGATAAATATGAGATAGATAGGGAGGGCATGTCCCTATCATAGTGATGCCAAAGCAGGACTAGGGGACGATTCTGGCTGCAGAATTCTTGTATTCAGCTTGATCTAGGGCTACTCAGATCTCCAAGAGTGTTGCTCATAAGAGTCATCTTTGCTCCCATCACATATCATCGGCATCATCAGTAATTCATGTCTGCGTAAAACTGAAACACGGAGGGCTTTCTTCACTGTAACTGTGCGCAGGATGGTGTAGCAGGCAGGGTTCTCTTTTTGGCAGATGACGAAACTAAGGCTGAACAGGGTCCGTGGCTACCTGGGGTCACATCAGGCACTTGTGCTCCTCGGCTCACAAAGCACCATGGGGATAATAGTAATTTAAATTCAGGATACATTTATTAAGTTCGCATTCTCCAGTCCCATCCAACTCTATTAACTTGTGCTAAGTGGCTACTCTGCAGAGCAGTGTGCTAATGATCCCTGAGGATACAGAGTCAAAGATGAAAAGACCCTGCCCTCAGGGAGTGGATATTCTAGGGAATTTTGAGCTGAATGAGAAAACATAATTATAGAAGAAGGAAGAAAATAGACTTTAGAAGATCAAAAAACCCCCTCCCAATTTTTTGATTATGGAAAGAGAACATTTTGTAGATGAGGTTGCTGAGCCTGTGATGAATGAAAATCATAAGAGAGAATTACTGGATAATTAATAATCAATTTACCAATTAGGTTAACTCATAATCAATTAATTGATGGTCATTGATTTGTCTTGATAACCAAAGATAACCTACTGGAGACACTAAATACCTTAAATGTTTTTTGAAAGGGAATGCCCAGGCAGGAGAAATAAATTCTAATTGGTGAATAATTAATAAGAGGGGCATTTAAATGAGGAGGTGGGCTAAAAGTCTTCACCTCCTCCTGCTGAGAACAGCCACCTCCAGCACTTTGGACAGAGGAATCCCTCTCCAGCCAGACCATGCTGGTTGGTTTTCTCCTTCATGAATTGGGTCACCCTAAACTCCAATGGAGGGGTACAAGAGCAAAGGCAAAAATTCACCTAGATTAGGTTCTGTTTAACCTCTTCACAGAAGTAAGGTCTACTAGTTGGGTGGTGTCCTGCCCAAGATAAAGGAAACAATAAATAACAAAACGATAAATTAAGCCTAGATTCACAGTGTTTTCTCAGGAGTACAGGCTCAAACTGAAAACTTAACAATCATCTCACCCCCAGTGGGAAAGGGTCCACAGTCAACAAATACATCATGTCCCACCAATTCAGACCAAGGTAGAAGAGTCTAATAAGCTGTTTCCCCTTGAAAACAGAAGTGTAAACAGAAGCCCATTCTCTAACACACTCGTTGGCCTTCCTTGGTTTTGACACTTGTCTGCACTGATTTCTTTAGTGGCAACATATGGACATTTTGGAATTTCTTGGTGGGAACATGATGACAGGTTTTTCATCTCAGTAGCAGAGGCAGTCAGGAGGTTAGATTTTTCCATCCCTCTTCATGGAGAACCAAATTCTAATGGAGGCAAAGTAATGAATAACTTGATCAGTAAAGGCTCTGTTGGCACAAGAGCTTAAGGCCAAGCTTGTCAGCAGGCATTTACAGATTATCAATGAAACTGTTTACCTGTGGGAAAAGAGGCAGGTACAGTACATCAGCCCCTGGCAGTACAGACTCCTGTGCACACTGATTCTGGCTCATTTGTGAGCCCTAAGACTCAGGCACAAACTGAGGTCTTGGAGAGGACTCAACGATGGGATCCAAGCTCCCTTCTGGTCCAGCTCTGCAGTGGCTGGGGAAAACTACTGTCAGACCTTATGAGTTCCATTAGACAGGCTTGATGCCTGTGCATCCCTCCTCCTCCTCACTTCTGATGCTGCGGTCTCACTTCCTGTTCCTCTTTTCTTCCAGGTACAACATGTTTGATTGCGCTCTTGTCAGACAAAGACCTCACCGTGGCCAATGTTGGCGACTCCAGAGGGGTCCTCTGCGACAAGGATGGGAATGCCATCCCCCTGTCTCACGATCACAAGCCATACCAACTGAAGGAAAGGAAGAGGATTAAGAGAGCTGGTAAGCCAGTGCCCTTTGGATTTCTTTTTTTATATATATATAAAAGTTATACTTTAGTAATTTATCATGTGTTTATTAATTATTAATTTATTATTCATGTCTTTTTTAAAAATGGATTTTATTGATGCATCTTGTGCTTATGTCCCCATTGTTTCCAGATTTCTCCCTCTCTCCTAGGGGGTCTTCTCTTCCCTTGAAAACTCAGTGCACATTTCAGTGATGTCAGACATCAAACAACTACAGCAGAGAATAGATTATTGAAGTGAAACTAGACATAATGTTAATAATTGTAAGGTTTACGCAAAATACTTTGCATGTATTATCTTTACTAGCCATTACGGCAGCCCCAGAAAATAAGTACATGAGCAGTACCATCCTCATTTTACCTAGGACTTGCTCAGGAACTTCCTCAGAAAGGTGAATGACTTGTCCAAGGTCACACAGCTACTAAATGTCTAAAGCAGAGTATGAACACGGGTCTTTCTAGCTCCAAGTCCAGAAAAAAATTATTTTGAAGAAAAAGTAAATTATTATGATATAATTAAAGAAAACAAAACAGGGTGTCTAAGGCACTATAACCTTTCCTCTGAATATAAAGGTGAGTGAGTTCTGGACTTTCTCAATTCTGGATTCATGGAGCTCAAGGCTTCATATTAAGGCCATCTTTCGCAGCAACATACAAACGTAAATGTGAAGAACAATAGACACACCCCAGTTGTTGGGCATGTAACTAGAGCTGACCATCTTGGATGCACAGCTTTATCTAAAACTGGGTTCTAAATGGTAAGTCACAGAATCATAGAGATAGAGCTAAAAGAAACCTTTGAGGTCATTTAGTTCAAACTCTTCATATTCAAGATGAGTCACCTGAGTTCAGGAATGGTTAACAGACTTGACCAAGATCAGACAGATAAAAAGTGCTTGAGGTGGGTCCTTTGGTGCCAGATTCTGTGCCTGTTTGATTGTACCACAATTCTCCAACATTTCGATCCTGATCTACCCAAAGCTCAGAAACCAAGATGGTGCTAGTGAGCTTAGCCCAACGAGCAAGCTGGATCTGGGCTGGCTCCCTGACTCCCCAGGATGGCTGTTCTTACAGGTTCCAGTCCTAGAGGATCAACTCCAGCTCAGAGGACTATATGGGCCACTATGGGCCACTTGGAGGGTCAGTCAAACCATTTTCAGGGGCCTGATGAGAAAGCGAGTTCATTGGAAGAAAGTGAAAGAGATCAGAAGTACTGGTTGGGTCTGGGGGCTGCTGTCCAGCTCAGCTGGGGCCATGGGAGGGTCATGTTTTGGATGGCCAGAGACACCCCTAGACTGAGTCTCCTAGGTCTCACGTAGGACCTAGGATGTCTGGAATTACTTCATGGGCTCACTCTGACTGACGTACTGATTGTGAGGCTGCTTGCATGCTGAGTGAAGGGTGAGTCAGGGAGACGGATGTAGGCTGTACTTAGCTGTGACCCTGTTCACTTGTCATAGCTCTGGGAACAGCAGTCACAGCAAGGAAATAGGGACTGTCTACATGGAATGAGTCAAGAAAGAACCCTAGAAACAGGGATGGCCTGAGAGGATCTGGGCTTGGGGTGGAAGACAGCAACAAAGGCAGGAGAGACTGAACCCCCTTTTACCTGGTGGGGGCCTCAGACCCAGCAAGAGCCTTTGCCAATAGGAAGGGTCAAGAACAGCACAGATTAGGAGCAGAGACCTAGAGTTGTAGGTTTGTAACTGGACCATTGATTATGAAGCTTCACGGTGGAATAGTAGATTGAATACTAGACACATGAGACAGTGAGACCTGAGTTCCAATCCTGCCTTTTGGAACTCAGGTCTCACTGTCTCATGTGTCTAGTATTCATTTACTGGTCGTGTTCTGGGAGTGAGGCACTTAGCCCCTCTCAGACTGTTGCCTCATCTATACAACAGGGATAGTAATAGCACCTGTCTCCTGTGTGAGGATCAAACAAGGTAATATAGAGAGAAGCAGCAGTAGTGGTAGTAGTAGTAGTAGTAGTAGCAGTGGTAGTGGAGTAGTGTAGTAATAGTGGTAGTAGTAGTAGTAGTAGTAATGGTGATAGTATTGGTGGTGGTGGTGGGAATGGTAGTAGCAATGACCAACATTTATATAGTGCTTATTATGTACCAGGAACTGTGTTTTAAAATTATTATTTTATGTGACCCTCCCAACAACTCTCTTGTTGTTGAGTTGTTCAGACCTATCTGACTCTCCATGACTCCATTTAGAGTTTTCTTGGCAAAAATCCTAGAGTGGTTTGCTCTTTCCTTCTCCAGCTCATTTTACAGATGAAAAAACTGAGGCAAACAGGCTGAAGTGACTTACCCAGGGTCACACAGTGAGAAAGTGTCAGAGGTAGGATTTGAACTCAGAAATTCCTACTCTAGACCCAGCATTCTGCTTACGGGACCATCAGCTGTAAAGTGCTTAACAAGGCTATAGGACCTGAAGGGCTACAGTATAAATAACAGCTACTTTCATTTTTATTGCTATCCCATTGGCATCAGACATTCATCTCCAAACATTTTAGATTACACACCCCTTCTGTAAAAAAATTTTGAGCATGCTCCCCACTCAATGTATATCTGATAATACTTAATATTTACTAATAATTTGTTAATTATTAGCACATTGTTGACAATATTATAATACTAATATATAATAGTACATATATAAACAATATTGGCGTACTAAGAATTATGCACATTATAAAACTTGTACAAAAACAAAAATTTAAAGGGATGAAATACCACTTAATCTGATTATCAGTAGGAAGCTCTTGGAATTTATTGAGTGTGGGGATGACATGATCAGATCTGAGCTTTCAGAAGGTCACTCAGGCCACTGTGTGGAGGATGGGCAGACTTGAGACTGGGTCCTGTTAGGAATCCATTGCCATGGTCTGAGAGGTGATAAGGGCAAAAGTCTTCAGAGAGGAGAGATAAGGATGAAGAACCAATAGGATTTGATACCTGATTGGAGGTGCAGACTCCAGGATAACTCCATGGTAGCAAGCCCATGTATGAATAGTTGATCTCTTGCCTGAGTAAAGAAGGATAGAAGAGGGTTGGGTTTGGGGAGAAAGATCATGTGATGCACTCTGGAGTGTAGATCATGATCCATCCATGTCCACTTGTCTTTTGGATGTACTCTGTCCCACCTAAAGTGAAAACGGGTGATGTGAGACTCATTCATTCGTCACCGTCCAAGCATAGAGCTCCCCTTCAAGGACACCTGCTGCCACGGTTTGGTGCCCTAGGAGGTGGGGGGAGGGGAATTTTTCCCATGTGACCTCCCATACTCCTCTACATGGGTATGAGCCAGGGATGAGGGAGCTGGGGAGGAGTAATATCAACTCAACAGAAGGAAAGTGTTGGGGAGTGGAGCCAAGATGACAGAGTGGAATGACGCGCATACTAAAGCTCTTCCCCCACAGCCCATAAAATACCTGTAAAGAAAGACTCTTAACAAATTCTAAAATAGCAGAAACCATAGAACAACGGAGTGCTGGAGATTTCCAGCCTAGGGTGACCCAGAAGGCCGATGGGAAAAGTCTGTCACACTGGATGCTGAGTGGAACGCAACCCAGCCTTGGCTGCACAGTGCTGGGAGGAGCAGGACCAGAGCAGGCCTTGGGGGCAGAATTCCCAGCAGCAGGGAAGGTTTGCAGACCCCTTAACCCACAGGTGACAAAGACACTTCAAAGGTCAGTGAGAGGGCTTTTTCACCCCCGTGACAAAGGAGCAGGGTCCTCCCCAAGTCCCAACTCTAGGTGGCAGAGGCAGTGGCAGCAGTGGGGGTAGTGGCAGGCATTGTTGGAGCCTTAACTTAAAGCCCCTGGGGCAATTGAGCAGCTGATCTTAATCTCAGTCATGAGCCAGAACAGAGAGTAAACTCCTCTCCCTTGATTGTGCTACCTTGAAGGAACTGAGAACTTACAGGTCCCTAGGGTATACCCTACTCTTGACAAAGGACCCAAAAGTCAAGTAACTGGTTGGGAAAATGCCCCCAAAAGGGAAAAAAGATAAGACTATAGAAGGTTACTTTCTTGGAGAACAGGTATTCTCTCCCATCCTTTTGGATGAGGAATAACAATGTTTACCATTAGGGGAAAACATAAAAGTCAAGGCTTCTGCATCCAAAACCTCCAGAATAAATATGCAATGGTTCCAGGCCACAGAAGAGCTCAAAAAAGGATTTTGACAATCAAGTAAGAGAGGTGGAGGAAAAATTGGGAAGAGAAACGAGAGCAATGCAGGAAAATCATGAAAAGTGAGTCAACAGCTTGCTAAAAAAGACCCCCCAAAATGCTGAAGAAAATAACACCTTTAAAAATAGGCTAACTCAATTGGCAAAGGAAGTCCAAAAAGCCAATGAGGAGAAGAATGCTTTCAAAAGCAGAGTTACTCAAATGGAAAAGGAGGTTCAAAAGCTCACTGAAGAAAATAGTTCTTTAAAAATTAGAGTGGAACTGATGGAAGCTAATGACTTTATAAGAAACCAAGAAATTATAAAACAAAATCAAAAGAATGAAAAAATGGAAGATAATGTGAAGTATCTCATTGGAAAAACAACTGACCTGGAAAATGGATCAAGGAGAGACTATTTTAAAATTATGGGACTACTTGAAAGCCATGATCAAAAAAAGAGGCTAGACATCATCTTTCATGAAATTATCAAGGAAAACTGCCCTGATATTCTAGAACCAGAGGGCAAAATAAGTATTCAAGGAATCCACTGATCACTGCCTGAAAGAGATCCAAAAAGAGAAATTCCTAGGAACATTGTGGCCAAATTCCAGAGTTCCCAGGTCAAGGAAAAAATATTGCAAGCAGCTAGAAAGAAACAATTCAAGTAATGTGGAAATACAATGAGGATAACACAAGATCTAGCATCTTCTACATTAAAGAATCAAAGGGCATGGAATAGGATATTCCAGAAGTCAAAGGAACTAGGATTAAAACCAGGAATCACCTATCCAGCAAAACTGATAAGGGACTTACTAAAGTTGAACTGTTTACATTCCTACAGGGAAAGACAATATTTGTAACTCTTGAAACTTTTTTCAGTATCTGGGTAGTTAGTGGGATAACACACACACACACACACACACACACACACACACGCACACAGAGAAAGAGAGACAGAGAGCACAGTTGAATAGGAAGGGATCATATTTAAAAAAATAAAATTAAGGGGTGAGAGGAATACATTGGGAGGAGAAAGGGAGAAATGGAATGCGGCAAATTATCTCTCACAGAAGAGGCAAGAAAAAGCTTTTTCAATGGAGAGGAAAGAGGGGAGGTGAGAGGGAAAAAGTAAAGCTTACACTCATCACATTTGGCTTAAGGAAGGAATAATATGCACACTCAATTTGGCATGAAAATCTATCTTACGCTACAGGAAAGTAGGGAAGAAGGGGATATGCAGGGTAGGGGGGATGACAGAAGGGAGGGCAATGGGAGGAGGGAGCAATTGGAAGTCAACAGTCTTGGGGAGGGACAAGGTCAAAAGAGAGAATAGAAGAAATAGTGGTCAGGATAGGATGGAGGGAAATATAGTTAGTCTTGCACAACATGAGTATTACGGAAGTCTTTTGCAAAACTACACAGATAGCCTATGTTGAATTACTTGCCTTCTCAGTGGGGATGGGTGAGGAGGGAGCAAGGAAGAGAAGCTGGAAACTCAAAGTTTTAGGAATAATTGTTGAATTGTTTTTGTGTATATCTGGGAAATCAGAAATATAGGTAATGGGGTATAGAAATCTATCTTGACCTACAGGACAGGAGAGAAGAGGAGGATAAGGGAAGAGAGGGGTGTTAGAAGGGAGGGTACATTGGTGGAAGGAGCAATCAAAATGCAAGGCGTTCTGGGGTGAGGGGAGGGGAGAGGTGGGGAGAAAATTTGGAACTCAAAATTTTGTAGAAATGAATGTTTAAAACTTAAAATAAATAAATGAAACAAAGAATCTCCAAAGAAAAAATAAAAGAAGGAAAGTGTTGTGGGCACTGTTAGAACATAAGGCTAGGTTGGGTTTGGCTGGAGATGGTCATGACTGTGCATTCTAACGAAAGTGATATTTGACCCATCCTTTAACTAGCTAATAACACACTCCTTGATGAGTTGATCCAAGACCCCTTCAGACAGCTCCAGTTTTAGAAACCTCTAGTGTAGAGAGCTCTCATCGAGGAACCTTCCCATAGCCATAGCCATGACCTTCAGCACTTAGGGAGCTACCCTAGCTACCAAGAGCCTGGGTGACTCACCGGACATTACCCACCAGCACCTGGCAGAGGCAGAATCAGGCCAGCTTTCACCTCACCTCCTCACTGATGTGGGGGGAAGTTCAAAGAAAACAAGAGGGACTTTGTCCTGCCAGAGATGGTGGTTTGGTAGGAGGAGCTATACATTGATGGCAGGAAGAGAGTATGTTTCCATCACCACCATCATCATAGCCAGCATTTGTGTAATGCCCTAAGGTTTACAGAGTACTTGATATAGATCATCATGTCACTGAGCCTCACAGCAACCCTACCTGTTAAGCGCTAGAATTGTCTTTCTTTTACAGGTAGGGAAATTGAGGCTGAGAGGCTCAATGACGTGTCCGAGCTTACACAGCTCATGAGTATCTAGGATCTGAACCCAGATCTTCCTGACGTCAGGTCTGTACTCTACTCACTGTGTCACCTACCTGCATATTGGATCAGGGTGGGAAGACCCCAGAGTTCTGGAGTCCACGGGTACCTCCGGGGGTCTGTGGATAGATTTCGGGATTTCTACAAACATCTTTATTTTCACTCACTTCTTAAAGTTGAGCGTTTTCTTCAGTTTTGAATTAAGGCAGCAAACATGGTCCTTTGGCTTTACCAGACTATAGCCAAAGAGGTCTCTGATTGGAAAAGGGTTAATGACCTCTAGTGCAGAGGACATAAGGCTGAAGTACAATCCAGGGACCCGAGGTCAGGCACCAGTCCTGTCTCTTTCTACCTCTACGACCTAACTTCTACAGGCCTCAGTTTTACCATCTGTGAAATGCCAGTTGGCAAACATTTATTAAGTGCTCCTTGTGTGCCAGACACTGTTAGGTGCTAGGAGTACAAATAGCTCCTAAGGAGCTCACAGTCTAATGGGGATACAACACGCAAGCAATTCTGTGCACAGGCTTCAGTGGGAGTAATCACAGAGGGAGGGCACTTGCTTAAGGGAGAGGGGGAACATTTCATGCAAAGGACAGAGAGCCTGGGAACAGTCAAAGGTTAGGATACAATCCTACCCACTTATTTTATAGATGAGAAAAGGAAGGTTGTGGGGGGTCACAGAGGCAATTCAGTCAGGCTCTAAACCCACATGTGCTCTCTCTCTCCTCTCTCTCCACCTCCTTCCCTCCCTTTCCCTCTCTTTCTCTCTGTCTCCTTCCCTCTCCCTTTTTCTCTCCCTCCCTCCCTCTCTCTCCCTCCTCTCTCTCTTCTCTCTCCCTCATTTTCCCTCCCTCTTTTCCTTTCTCCCCACTACACAGGGTCACAATATCAATCACCCCAGGAGTAAGGACATAGTTTTCAATGCTCGGCCTGCAGATATGAAAGTCCCTTCCAAGGGGCACTTTCTATGGCATTTAATGACATTTTCATGGGGACTGATTTATGCTTCAGTAGAATGAAGACTTTCTGACCCCCCGGTTTGTTTGCATAGCATTTTACATTCTGCTTAGTGGCCTTGGCAGCTCACCAATGCTCCTATGTTCTATTTGCTATATTGGAGATCCAGAGGGCTCTGGGTACTTAGAATGAGACTTGACCAGTACCAGCCCTGTGCAGAGTGGGTTAAAACATAGTTGAACTCAGGGCTTCCTAAAATCCACCTCTAATGGAGAACCTAATAAGCACTGGAGTTTTCAAAGGAGCAAATTAGAGCACTGACCTCCAAAGGTTTTTATTTCACTTAAAATCCTGCTTCAGCTACTGCCTGAAAGCAGAAGGAATTTTGATAAAAAGGTTAGTCAGGTTTTCTGTAGAGTAGAGAGTTTAAGTCCTTCACTGGACCTGTGGTCATCTCAATTGACCTATAAACTGCACAAGAGGAGACCTTGGGTGCTGGAGCTGATGAAGGCAAAAGCTGCCAGCTCCTAAGAATTCACCGGAACCTGCGGGTGTTACATGTTGTACGCTTTGCATGATTGTTCTTCCAACAAGTATTCATTAAGTCCTTGCTAGGTACAGGACACTGTGCCCTGGGCCCTGGTGATACAGAGATAAAAATTAAGTCTGGGGTTGTGGGAAAGTGAATATAAGCTAACAAAGCAAAAGCATGACAGAACAGGATCGAGAGTGTGAGGGGGGGCAGAGAAAGGGGGAGAGGGAGACAGTCCAGCAGCTCACTGAGATGCAACAGGCACCTCCCATATGAAAGAGGAGAGTACTCTTTGAAATGTCATCCTAACATCCAAATCTCTCTTTCCAAACATGAATAGTTTCCAGCCTTTCTCACCACCACAAACCTCATTACTCTTTATGGAATGTAGCACCCAGGATACCCTTCTCATATATGGGCCCCCCAGAAACTCTGCCCTGGATTCAGAGCACTCTGTGACTATTCATTCCCTCAAAGACATAACTCACAAGCCCCCAGCCATATGTTTTCTTTTATTTGTCAAACAAAGAATATAATTTATTCAGTCAAAAAGCATTCGGTGCAATAACAGAATAAGAAAAGTTTCCCCCAGTAAATCTGGGTCACATTTTCTTTTAAATGCACATTCATGGGAAAACTGGACAACGTATAGAGAAGGAGGCACTCATATTGGCAGGAAATGCATGTGACTAACACAACACATGAGAAACACATGCGTTTGTGTTTGTAGTGATCACATGCAGCTAATATACGCATGGTGAAGGACACACACGGGGAGCAGGTGTTATTAAGGTACAAATGAATATCACATAGTAAGAGCACCTGTGAGCTGCCGAACAACATCTGAGCAGAACACCCCTAGCCTAAGACTAAATCTATCATTTTAACTGGTACATCGCAGTCTCATGTTCCTGACAACTCTCTGACTCAGGGGTAGAAATGTCTTCTAGCTTCCACTTCACTATGTACGCAGATCCTCTCTTCCAAAACCCCCACCTCAGAGGTCTCTGACAAAAGGCCCTCGAAGAACTACTAATTCTCAGCTCTCAGGATCCTTTTGAATTACTGAGCAAGTAAATCCCTGCCAAAAAAAACTAAATAAAGAGGGCAGATGCATCATTTTCCATGCAGCTGGCCATCGTCCCAGCCTTCATTGCATAAGTGTGGAAAGCAACAGACTTCCTCAATTCTGAGTTCTCCTACAAAAACAAAAGCTATAGGAACTATGAGGGAGTTAACACCTGGGTTCAGTTTTTCCAAATGTTAGACCCACAGCTTCCTGGCAGTCTGTTTGAAAGTTAGCTTTAATCAATTTGATGAAAACTCTTAGATGAAATTATTTGGTTTGTCTGTGGGATTTTTGTAAGTGTGTTTATTTTGTTTTGTTGATTTTGTTTTTGTACATGTTCCCAATATCACCCCTTGTGTTTGTCTTTGAAATATTTCATGAGAAGTCTATAGGTTTGTTGGTTTTTTGAGTCTCTTAAAAATCACAACAGAGCTTTTTGAGGTAATCTCTCTGATCACCCTGAGCTAGGGTCACATTGAAGTGTGTGAGTGCTTGAGATATTTCAGGATTGACCTAAAGATGTTTAAACTCTGAGAAGAACCACAGGCTGCTGTAGGATTTGGGGAAGATGTTTCCATTCCCGCAGAGAAGAGAAAAGACTCAATAAAACATTGAAGAAAAAAGTAGGATTTAGGGCTGGAAGGATTGTTGAAGTCTAGTCCCACCTTTAATTTTATTGGGAAACTGAGGCCCTGCCAGAATAAATACTCTGTACACAGTCACGCTGGCAGCCATGGCAGAGGCCAGATTCCAGCCCAGGCCAGAGGATCATTGACTTAGAGCTGCCAGGCACATTAGAGGCCAATGAGTCTAGTTCATGCATTTTACAGATGAGGAAACTGAGGTGCAGAGACATTAAGTGACTTGCCGAGGGTCACAGAGACAGCAGGTATCTCTGGCAGAGTTTGAACCCAGGTCTTCCTGATGCCAACTCTGGCACTTTGTCCAGTACACCCCTCAGGTCTTCTGACTCCAAAGTCAGTGCTTTGTCCCACCATGCTGAGAATTAAACTCACCATTTATCTACAATTCAGAGAGTACCCCATGTCCAGTGTGAGCCAACTTACCTGAGCCTGACATTTTGACTTCCTTGTACACACTTTCCATTTACAGTATCCTGGCCTGTTGACAAATAGAACAGCCTGAGTTACTAAGAACTGAGTTTTATACACGTACATTGGAGCCAATTGACACTAACTTGCAAGCTGGTGGTTAAATTTTGAGGTGAGGATTTATACCTTCGAAATCAGCAAACACTATAAATCAAGCCTTAAAATTGTTGTGTTACTTGTCTAGACTAGAGAAAGTGGTTTTTAAAAATGGTAGAAATACAGATTAAACTTAAAAAATATATCATGTGTACTTTTGGGGGGAACCAGTTGTTAAACATTTATCTACCAGCCCCCCATGCACACATTTCTTCCTGTCCCTTTCCCCACTATATATATATATATATATATATATATATATATGTGTGTGTATACAAACATACATACATATACACATGCACATGCATATATACATAGACATACATACACATACGTGTGTGTGTGTGTGCCCAGGAATCATTGTGATTCAGTGGGTTGAGCAACGCCCTTCAAGTTGGGAGAACTAAGCCTGTGGCTCAGTTCTGACGTTTGCTGGCTATTTGACCAGGGACCAACCACTTGGCTCCTATTCACTTCAGTTTCCTCATCTTCAAAATGGGGATCCTAATGTGGTCACTGTGTATTTCACAGGCTCAATGAGAGGGGAAAGCATTTTAAATAAAAATGTTTACATAAATGTATTACTCATTATTATTCTATTTCTTTGTTATATGAGGCAGGCTATCATTAATTAATTCTTTCTTGTTGTAGACGTTAGCAGTTTGGGTCTTTAGCTGAGAGATGCATATACAGAGCCATGCTTAATTCATTTATTACAGGAGATATCTCTTATAAATATCTTGGCTAAAGACCAAACAGCTGATGCTAGAATGAGGGGAGTGTTAGTAGCACTTTAATAATTAATTGTAGCCCTACTTTATATATCTATTTGCCCACCAAATTGTTGGCCAGAAAAGCCTCTTCTTGCATTTCATGCATTGGTAAAGAAAAGTATTTGCATTTCCCTAGATGGGGTTTGGATTGCTTCAGCTTTATTTTGTCTACTGGGCAGGAGGCTCAGTTAACATCTCTGTTGCTGCTTGGCTTCCCAAAGAAACATAAGCACATGCGTATCTAATGACTCAGATCACCTTCCCCTGTGGAAAGTAGCGGCCTTTGGTCTTTGGCCATCACCTATGCTTAACCTTTTACTGTTCATGCTCCCTATACTACTCTACACTAAATCCTGTTTTCTTTGGCCTTGCTGTAACTGAAAAGCTCTAGAAACTGCTATTCCTGATATCTCCCAATGACAAATCATCCATTTAGTACCAGCCAACATGGAGAAATTAAGTCCTGTATGCAGTTGTGGGTGAAGATTTCTAAATTATTGTTTGCTGTTTGTCTCATCTCATTGGCAGCAGACAAAAGTGGAAAATCCCACGTGGCCATCCCTGGCTATCCTCTCTTTCACTTAGATGTGAGGGCCAAAGGGCTTGGGCAGAGACCCTTAAGCTTGAGTCCCGAATAGATGACCTGGATGCCAAAGAACCATACAGGCACTGTACGGTGGTTTTCTTCACCTGGAGCTGCCTTGTAGGAAAACTAAATTCAGAAATATCATTAGAAGGCTGGAGTCAGAAGGCCTGGGTTCAGATCCTCCCTCTCTGTACCATCAAAGGCCCCCAGAGCAGCTTAGTGCTTCTCAGCCACTGAGGGTCTTAATACAAAACTAGCATTTACACTATGCTGTAAGATGTATAGATATGGTCTCATCTAAGTCTCAATACAACGTGGAAGGCAGGATGATCTTCATTTCCTAGATTAGGAAGCAGAGTGAAAGGGATTAAGTGCCCTCCTGGGGTCCATGACTAGTAAGTGGCAGGATTTGAACTTGTCAGCCTGGCTCCAACTCCAGCCCTCTGCCTGCTGAGCAGCCTCTTGTAGGTGACCAAGGCCAAAGTACCTTCCTGATGAGGAAATATCTCACCTGGGTTGGTGGTGGCATTTGCCCATTGCCTTGAGGCTGGTTGATCTCTGCTGGTTAGCAGCCCCCCTAAGATGAAGGGCATAGATGTCCCAAGGCAGATCCCATTTCTTTTGGGAGGAGAGGAGAGGGCACAGGCTCCAACAGCCCCTTGTAGTGGCCCATGAAGCTTCTGCTCTGGAGGTCTTCCTTGGGGTAGGTCTACACTTGGACCCTACAGCTCACAGCCCCTCTGTGCAATGCGGGTGTGCACACTCACTGGTTTAACAGGTTTGGCTGAAAGAGTTCATTTGACTGGTCTAACCTTCCTTCCAGGAGCAGGTCACATGTCTGCTCCAGGTCAGAGGTTATGAAGGGAGAGACAGCGCTAGAAGGGCAGTAGAGGTCACCAATCAACCTTTGACTTCACATAGGAGAAACTTAATCATCAAGCATTTATTAAGCCCCCTGGAATGCTGGGTTGCCATCTTCTACAGAAGGAAACCTCTGATCATTTCCCCTGCCCCCTCCCCAAAGCTGTGGGTTGTATTACCTTTGTACAGACACATCTGGCTCTCCCATAGAATATGACTCGCTCACCCGAGGAAGACACTACTCTGTTCTGCTTTTGTCCCCAGCACCAGGCAGAGTGCCTGGCACACAGTAGGTGTATAATAAACACTTCTCAGTTGATTAATTGATTACTGACTGAATTTCAAGATATACCAAGCTGACCCATGGTTCTGTTGCCCTTTTAGAACTCTTTCAGGCATAACCCCCCCCCTCCCCATTTTATCTGTCTTTGCTTTGATTGGTTACCTGTCACCTCAGTACACCTGCTTCTCATGAGACTCTTTCCCAGGCAGAAAAGGTTATATCTCTTCTCAAGAGCATATTTACATTATCTCACACTGACCTACAGAGGCTTCTTAAAAAGAAGAAAAGGGAAGGAAGGAGGAAGGGAGAAGGAAAGAGGAAGACAGGGAAGGAAGGAAGAAGGGAGAGAGGGAAGGATAAGAAAGAAGGAGGAGGGAAAGAAGGGAGGGAGGACCAGCTTTCTGAGAGTTTCTCCCTAAAAAGTTATGTTGCTATCCTTATACTGAGACCCCCAGTCCCAGAAGCTTTAATAATTTCTCTATTAAATCTGCCACCGGTTTCTGGACAGCCCCTTCAATTCTTGTCTTTTATGGCTAACATCAGGGGCACAAGATGTTTGGGCATTCCTCACCTATGAGTGGCCTTTCTTATTAAATTAAATCCCTTTTCTTAGTTTTCTCCCTACACACCCACAAAAAAAGGTCCCTGATTTTTAGACTAGCAAAGGGTGGCTTAGATCAACCATTCTTAAATATTTTGGTCTCTGGACCCATTTATACTCTTAAAAATTACTGAGGATCCCCCTCCACCAGAGCTTTTGTTTGTAGGGGCTATGTTTATCAATACTTAATGTGTGATGGTGAAAGTAGTTTTTAATCTCATAGGCCCACTGAAAGGGTCTCGGGGTCCCCTGTGGTTTCCCAGAACACACTTTGAGAATCACTAGTTTAATTAACCTGAAACTACTGAACCACGGGGTAGTGGTGCTGGTTGGGGAGTCAGAGGACTTGCCTTCAGATCCAGACTGCTGCTGACTTAGTTGTGTGACCTTAGACAACTCATTTCCCTTCTTGCGGGCCTCAGTTTCCTCATCTGTAAAATGAGGGGTTTAGAACAGTTAAACTGTTAAGGCCCCTTCAATTCTAAATCCTACATCCTGTGAATTGAGATGCTCACATGAAACAGTTGGTAGTTAGAGGAGAAATTGTTAGAGCTGTTGTAACTGGGGTTGGGGGAGAAATTCCCTGGGGGCTGGGCTCAGTGTAAATCTATTAATGTAATTAGTGAGATGAGAAGCCCTCAGAAACTCAGTGCAGTCATGCACATCGTTTTCTCGTTCAATACTTTGGTGGAAAAAACCTTTTTCATTGATCCTGTCTCTCTCAGCCCTTTTTGAAGGCTCTTCCAGATTGGAAACAGAGATGAATCCATTTCATTAAAAGCACATAGTTGGGCTTTAGAACTGGCACAGGACAGGTTGCTTAAGTGGGGGGAAACCTAAGGAAATTGTGAATTATTGAATTTTGAACAGCGTGGCATTGATCTGACTCATCTCTCCTAAAGCAGAGCAGGGTGCTTTGGTTTTCCTTGGGTCAGTCTTGATGATTTATTCACTTTCCCTCTTTCCAATTTGTCCAACACACATGCACCTCAGTACTCCCTGCAAAATTTGGACTCCAGTCACTGGGAAAGAGCTAACTCTGGTGGCATGGTGGGTCTCCTTTGCACTCTGCACCCTCCTTGATAACAGCAGTGGATGACCCAACTCAACCCCTGACTCCAGATGCTCCCTGTCCCATGTATCCACCCCCTCCATATACAGTGTCATTATCCTGAATCACTACCTTCTTAGGTCACCTCGATGCCCACTAAAACTTCCCACTGCATCCCCCCAGTAATCATGAACTCTTTAAAACACTTTGTAGACATTGTCTCTCCGTTGAAGGATGTAAGACCAGTTGTACTGGTTAGGATCCCCATTTTACAGAAGAGAAAACTAAGGTCCATAGATTTCAAATTGGAGGGGACCATGGAGATGACTGAGTCTGACCTCCTTATGTTACAGATGAGACTCAGGTTAATAGTGGTAACCGTGATAACAGTTACCTTTTTTAAAGTGTTACCTTTGGAAATATCATCTCATTTTATCCTCATAAGAACTCAGAGAAGATTATTCTCATTCTACAGTTGGGGAAACTGAGGCAAATGGAGGTGAAGTGATTTGCCCAGGGTCACAGCTAATGTGACCATGCCTAACACTAGCTGCTGAACCAGGCAGCCTTTCAGAACTTCTTAGTTTGGCATCAGGACCCCTTATATCTTGACCCCAGCCACTCTGTGCAGTCTCGTAAACAAGAACACATCACTTCAGCTACCCCCTCCCCATTGGGGTCTGAAAGGAAAACTCCAAGGCACATGACTAGTCAGTAGGTCCCAGTTTACTTGGGATTCAAAAAAGGTTGAGGGGGGGGGGGTAGAGAGAGAGAGAGAGAGAGAGAGAGAGAGAGAGAAGCGGGGAGAAAGAGGGAAGAGGAGAGGAAGAGGGAGGAAGGGAGAGAGGGAGAGAAACAGAAATCTGGTCACAAACTAAGAAAAAGCATTTTTATATTAATAATGTGCTCTGTGATTGGGCTCAAGTCTGCCAGAAGTAATTTTACTTAATGCAGTACCGGTGTTTATCCAGAGGCAGGCTGGAGCTAGATTGCACCAGTTTGCAAAGCAGATGATTAAATTTTCAGGGGGAGCATTTACACCTTAGAAACTGACAAAAGTCACAGATCAAATTTGATTTATTGTTTTATTGATTGTCTAGATATGAGAAAGTGATAGAGAAAGTGTTAATAATACAGATTAAACTTTTAAAAAGCAGTCGGGAGCTGGTTGTTAAACACAAGACATTTCCAGCCTGGTGAGAAAAATGTCCAGAGTGGCATTATTTCCCATGGCCTCCAACATGACTGTGCTCCCAAGAGATTTCAGTTAACATTTATGGGAATCCTAAGGGGGAAAAAATCATAAACATTTACAATATAGTTCTCGGTTAACATTCCAGAATTACACTGGTTCCCTGGGTGCAAACAAAGACTGCTCCCTTCACATGCAGGTATCTTAGGCCTTCTTCTGAGGGGATGCACTGGTGGGTGGGAGGCAGTGATTCAGATCAGAGTTACTCTGGCTTAGGCACCACCCTTCATCTTCCTCCCTCGTGAAGGCAGGGCTTCTCCTTTGGTCCTGACCCATACCCCACCTTCCCCAAAGGGATTTCCCAGCATTTAGAAAGATAGGATTTCATAATATTTTTTAGGGAAACTTAAAATGCTTTGATGCCAGTATGACCAGTTGTACTGGTGTTAGGATCCCCATTTTGCAGAAGAGAAAACCTTAATAAGGTCCATAGATTTCAAATTGGAGGGAGCCATGGAGATGACTGAGTCTGACCTCCTGACCCCAATGGGGAGGGGGCAGCTGAAGTGATGTGTTCTTGTTTATGAGACTGCACAAAGTGACTGGGGTCAAGGCGTAAGGGGTCCTGATGCCAGATATTTTTAACAGGCTTCTGTAAAAAACTCAGATTGCTCTTTCTCTAGAGCTTGTGGTGCATTGAAAACTCAAGGAAAAGGCTCCCCCTGTTCTGACCACGCTCCCAAGGCGTTTTGTGATAACAAAGCATTTTACTAGCTGGAGACGAGAGGGCGCAGGAGGAAAACCAGATGCAGATCTTTGGAGCTGGGTGATACACAGTCCACTCAATTAAGGCAGAATACAGAAGAGGGGGGTGGGGAGCGCTTGGACAGAACTGATCCATAAATTAAAAACTCAGACGTGGGACTCTGTTGTCATGGGGGCCAAGCTTGGTGGACTGGCTTCACCCAAGAGGTTGCTTTTTCCCGTAGAGGGCTTCAAATCCACCAGGGAGCCCAAGGGTGTTTTTGACTCCCACCTTCTCCCCTTCCTTCTCCTCCCTGGCTGGTCTCTCTTCATCTGCTCTCCAGCTTCTAATTCCCTCTGGGCAAACTCTTAACTACTTCCAGCCAAAGTGTTAGCTAATTAATCTAAGGCATCTGGCCCTAACGTGTATTTCTCTTCTAAAAGGAGACTGTTTAAGAGGAAAAGTCTTTAAAATTAAAAGGAGTGAAAATCTAATGAGACAATTTCAAAGACCTTGCCTTTGGTGGGAGGAAAGACTTTTGGACCAGGAAATATTTAGGTGGTTTAAACAACCTCACTGTACAAAGGTTATGGTACTGAACCTGGAGTCAGGAAGGCCCTACTTAAAATCCTGACTCGGACAATTAATGACTGTGTGAGCCTGGGTCAGTCACTAATCTCTGTCAGTCTCAGTTTCCTTATCTGTAAAATGAAGATGATAACAGCACCTACTTCCCAGGGCTGTTGTAGGAATCAAATGATGTAATTAATATTCGTAAAGGACTTTGCAAAACCTTTAAAGCACTAGAGAAACACTGACTGTTATATAAGACCATGTGAGTGAATGTCTCCTCCTGGCTAACGTCTCATTGTTTTTCAGGTGGCTTCATCAGCTTCAATGGCTCCTGGAGGGTCCAGGGCATCCTCGCCATGTCTCGATCCCTGGGTGATTACCCACTGAAAAACCTGAATGTCGTCATCCCTGACCCAGACATCCTGACCTTCGATCTGGACAAGCTCCAGCCTGAGTTCATGATCTTGGCATCTGACGGCCTCTGGGACGCCTTCAGCAACGAGGAGGCAGTGCGATTCATCAAAGAGCGCTTGGACGAGCCCCACTTTGGGGCAAAGAGCATCGTGTTACAGTCCTTTTATAGAGGCTGCCCCGACAATATCACCGTGATGGTGGTAAAGTTCAGAAATAGCAGCAAAACGGAGGACCAGTGAACTGGGGCCCTGCGGGTCTACACCCCCCCTGGACTGAAGGACTTCCAATATGTGGTAGAAAAGTAGCGACACTCCTTAAGATTGTGCCCAGAAGATCCAGGACAGCCCCCTTCCCCAACGGTCCTCAATCTGTATCCAGTAATGAAAGATGGAGGGCGCTGGCCAACAAGACCCAGGAGGCTGGACCAGCAGCCTCTATCTTCCTTCCCACCCTCCTTCGCCAGGCTTCTAATATATATCTATATAAGCATAGATGTGTATCTATGAAGATGTGTAGCATACATAGGCATATGCTGCCCGTTTTCAATTTTAAGGTTTATTTTTAATCCCCTTTAAAAACTCTTCAGGTTTTAGACTCCGTAAGCTTGCTTTGGAGCAGTTAGCTTGGGCAGGTAGGAAAACCCACCTAGCCAAACACTCCTGAGGGCAACTAATTTTGCTGAAAGATCTAATTGCCTTGGGAAATGACTCCACCCTTCCACCTCCAGGGCTGTTTTTCCATTCAAGCTGCAGAGAGATCGATTTTAAGTCTTGTTAGGATCTGCTGTCCTTTTCTGTTTGTGTCTTCTGGGGACTTTTGGGGAAAGAGGAAGGAGCCTCTGTGGGGACAGGGTGGAGAAGGTCACAGAGTCCCTTGGCAGCCTCTGACTCACTGAGACCTCTTGATAAATCCTGCCCATCACCTGACTGCCTCCATGCCTTTGTCTAAATCTAGCCAGGCTTCCCTAGCTCCAGCCTGCCCTTACTCTCAGCAACTGAAAACTGTCCAGCTTCCCCCAAACCAGCCCCTTTGGTGTGTTGACTTATGTCATCAAGAAACCAGACTGTCCTGGGGAGCCAACCCCGTTGTCATTGGATGCCCTTGACCTCCTTCATTTCGCATTCTCATTGAAGTTCACTCACCAGTCAGAGAAGAAGGAGTGAGCATCTCTGCGTTTGCATTAGACTTGAGACTAAAGAGGCCTTGGCTTCCAGGGTCCCCAACTCCAAGTTAGTTCTGGCTGCCTCTTGAGAAACAGATTCTTTTTCATCTCAGTGACTTTAGAGGACTGATACAAAATGTTTATCAGGTCATCATGAGTTCATGTCCCAGTCATCTTGGCATGGAGTCTAATTGTACCCAGGCCAAATTTGGGTTAATTCCCTTTAATTTTGGTTAAGAACAAATGCCCCTTTCCCTCTCCTCTTCTGTCCTCAGGATCATGTGGAACGTGTGACTGATGACTGGGGCTTGGGTCACTGTGGTCACTTCCCTCTGAAGTGGCTGAGAAATCTCTCCACCTGATATCACCTCATATTCCATCAAAAATGCCAAATCCCCAGCTAGGTTGTAGAAGTAGCTCAGGTAGCAGACTAAGGCATCAGATACCTTGGCTCCAGCAGGTCCCTTTCGAATGACCTAGCAGAGACAGAGAATAGGATGAGTTTGTGGAGTCATGTTCACTAGGGCCCATGTCATCAGGTCTCAGCAGGGGATGTTTTAAGGGGATCAGTGGCCAGGTTGCCTTGGTTATCCAGGCATTTTGATCAGGTAGTGGGGAGTCTGGTGACAACTTTCTTCTCTTGCCCACAGCTCTTTGTGTCTGGTACCCGAGAGCTTTGTTCCTTTGGAGAAGGCTCACCCTTCTTCCTGTTCAGTGTCCCATGGTGCTCACATTATCCCCCTGAGTTTCCATGGCAATAACCAAGGACTAATTCTGCACAGCTAACAGAAGAAAAATAGGGAAGGTAGTGATGAAGGAAAACCTCACAAGGTGGAACTGGGGACAGTAAATGAATTCCTGAAGAGGCAAATTTAGACTTGGTCAGAGGGGAAAACGCTTCCTAACAGGGACAACTATCTGTAAGTGGAATGGTGTCCCAGGGGACATCAGTCCCAGAGGCAATCAGATTTAGAAATCTATCCTCATTTTACAGAGAAGGAAACTGAGGCTAAGTGGTTTGCCCACTATCACACAAATAGTTGGTATGAGGGGCAGGATTTGAACTTTGTGTCATTGTCTCCAAATCCAGCAGAATCCTCATTTCTGGAGCTCTTCTGGACAACTTGTTAGAAAGGAGAGCCCTTAGCACGAAGTAAAATCTGAACTGGATGTTGAAGGAAAAAAAAAACTTGGACAGGCAGAGATAAGGAGGGAGAATGAAGGACTCTTGTAGAAGTGTTACACATCTCCTGGCTCCTTGCTTCTCCCCCAAGAAATCTCTCCCAGAAATATAGCATGAAACCAAGAGCCCTCTTTTGGGCACCCCAGGGATGTGACTAGTGGGGGAAGAGGTGCAGAAATCAGGTCCTTAGGCTCCCAGGTGGGCCCTCACATCAACCCCATTGCCAGAGCATGTGAAATAGGAGGGGAGAGTGAGATGCAGGAAGGCCTTTTCAGAGAACCTTCTGGCTTTTCTAGAGCCAGACTTCTGTCCATGGTCCTCATTTGTGCCAAATTCAGGAGTGTTTCCTGGTCCATCCTGGGAGGCTGAGAATGGCCACCCTCCCTGGGCTTTGGAAGGATCGGGTAAGAAACCTGCCTTCCTCCTGTACCTCTGAGTAACTGATACTTCTAAAAGACTTGGTACTGATCCCATGGCCCAATCCATCTGTCAAAGGGAGAGCCTTCTTGGGTGATGCCTCAGGAGCAGAATTAACTTTTGGGAGTGAGTGATTTGACTTGAGTAATGGAATAAAGCTAGATGGGACCTTTGAGGTCATCTGCTCCAGCCCCTTCCTTTGACCATTGAGGGAACACAGGTTGAAAGAGGTTAAGGACTAGCCCAAGGTCACTCTGCTAGTAAGCTTCAAAGATGGTATTTGAGCCTGTCTTCTAGCACTTTCCACCATGTCCTGCAGCCTCTTTAACAAACAAAGGTATACTTTGTGGTGATCCAAAGACCCTCTGCCAGTCATGGCTATGAGGAGGAGTTCTTGTTGTGAGAGGATCACCCAGAGCATTCTGTAGAAGAGCCATTATTATAGCCATAGAGAGGCTGGCCCATTGACAACAGATCTCACTTAATTTTTTAGAATTGTAAATGGCACCATTCTGATGTATCTCCCTCCATTGAGCCCCTGTGGCCTCGATGGTAAATCCAATCCTTTTCTAGAAATAAGATGACACCCATGACTCCACTGAAGGGAGCATAGGTAGTGCAGACCACTCTGGACTCTTGCCATAAATGAAAGATACCCACAGGTAATGGTCATTTTTTTCTTTCCTCCTCTCCCTCCCCCAATATTTGTCCGAAGGGGGAAAACATCCCTTCTGTAGCTGTCATGTTGGAGAATTTAGCAGTTTTTTGATCATGTAGAGAGCAAGAAAAAACCTTAGAGGTCACCTAATCCATAAAGCAGAATAGATTTAGAGCCAAAAGGGATCTTAATGTTCTTATCCAATCTCCTCATCTCACAGATAGAGACACTGAGGCCAGAGAGATGACTGCATCTACCCAAGGGCACACATTTATTAATTCAGTGCCTACTTTGCTAGGCTCAGGTGATACAGAGGGAAAATGGAACAATAACTGCCCTCAGGGAGTTGACCATCTATCAGGAGAAATTCGTTTCAGTATATACAAAATAAATACTGTAAGGACAGGCATCACTGGAACTCAGACCCGGGCCTTTCGCCTTCTTGGTCCAGCCCTCTTTCCACTCTACCCTCTTGGCTAACACAGCATACTTTGTTCTCTGTCATACCCACATTCACCATTAAAGGCAGATTCCTCAGGAAGGTTCCAGAAATGGTTTTCCTTTTTGACTCATCCCTAAACTGCACTTCTTCTCATCTTCCCCAGCCATTGGCTCCTCACACCAGACTAAGCTTCTCTGCTCCCAAGACTGGTGTACAGCTCTGTCATCTCATTAGATTGCTTTGGTTCCAACACCAAACTCCAGACCCAGGGTCCTCAATGACTGCCTCTCCAGGCTCATTGACATATAACTATCTCTTACTAGTCATGACCTGTAGTTATAACATTAGAATTGAAAAAAAAACTACTTAATATTGATTTTTTTATGTTTTTACATCATCCACATTTCCTTCCCCCCCCCCCCACCAAGAGAGCCATCCATTATAACAAAGTTAAAGAAGAGGAAGGAAAAACAGCGCTGCAAACTCCACCAGACCATCTTAAAAAGCCACCATCATAGGCAGCATCCACAGCTTCCTGCTTGGGTCAGTTCTGGAGGGCCAAGCTTGGCTGTTTTTATTTTTCAGCATTCAGTTTTTATTCCAACAGTAGAATTTACACTAAATAATGGATCATTTTGGCCCTAGTCCAAAGGGTTCTACTTTCTAGCAAAGGCCCCATAAGGAATCAAGTTTCTTAATGTGACTGATAATATTGAATAGCTTGAGAATGAATGAAATGAGCAAAATCATGAAAAAAAAAGCTTAGCTTTCAGCTAAGTGTGCCTTCCTATCCCTGTCACAGATATGTATATGTATAGACACACACATATGTGTGTGTCTGTGTGTGTGCATTACACATATATACATGCACGTATATATACATATTATATATATGTATATACACACATATTTTTAAACAGTTGCTTTTAGCAAAAATGTTCTCTTCTTATGTGGATTTGCTGTTTTATGATAGCATTTTATCTCTGGCTCATCCAAGAAAAGGAAGATCTAAATTTGCCTATTTATCGTGTGTCCTTTACGAAGCTGATAGCCATGTTAGATTGTTACCACGTAGAGAAATGTTGGATATAACAGTGTCCTTAATTCTTGAAAGGATTTGAATGTTTTCTAGATGAGGGGCTTGCTTTTTTTGTCTTTCTAGAGTGGGGAGTGTAGAGATATGATTTCACCAGTTTAAAGAACTCCCACCACCAATACACAACAGCACTTCTGTTATTTATGGATTTTGAGAGTTTCATAGAGTGTTGAGAAGTCAGATGACTTTCCAAGACGACAAAGCAGTCTGTGTCAGAGACGGGACTTCAACCCAGGTCTTTGAGACTCCTAGGGTTTGCCTTTGACCTCTGAGTCAGATACCACCTCATGAAGTCACTGCCTTAAAAACAAAACAAACAGAACCATAAACTAACAAGAAAATTTTCCGAATCCTGGAAAAGATATTGCTGTTTCTGTTGGGTTTTTAGTTTTGTTGTTGGTACTTTTAGCAAGCTCCTGAATCTCTTGGGTAATTTACAAGATTTCTACAACTTTCCTTTGTTTGGTGATGGCTATGGATGTGTTCCACTCTAGGAACTCTTTTCCCTTGATTATCCAGGTATCAGTGAATAATTTGAACATAAGTCCTAGAACTGTGTATTTAAATGGAAAATGTCTATTTCTGAATATGTAAAATCTTATTATAGGCTTGCATCTCTATAAATAGTCAATTCTCACCCCCACTCCCAAAACCCCAACTCACCATATGTTCAGTAACCAAGGCATCCTATGTACCATCAGCTTTCTAAACCCAAGTTGGGAATTTAAAGAAGAATATGATCTGTATCTTCACAATCAACCTTAAGGGACTCTCATGACTGATTTAGAACCTCATCAAGAAATTCCTTGTGGGAGGGAGCAGACACATGGGGGTGTGATCCAACCTTGGTTTCCTGTGGCCAGATTCTCTCCAGCATCTCCTTTTGACACAGACATGTGGCCATTCACTTGTCACTTTCAGAAGCAGATTCTCCTTATGGTTTGAGGTTTTTTGTTTTTTGGGTTTTTTTAGAATCATATGCTAACACTTCCCTTGAATGTGAATGACTTCCAGATTTAGAAGCATCCTTTTTCTAGGGCTTCGTGACACCCACAGAATCATGCTAGTGGAACAGCATTGTGTGAAGGAGGGATAGAGCAGCTGTTATTTTATTCAAAGATGAGGCCACAAGGTTGAATTCAAGTGGTGATATACACCTCAACATGCTGAGTAAGTAGCCACAGTAGGCTTTAAAGGGTATAGGAGAGAAAACAGAGACTCAATCTGTTTTGTGTTATGAACCACTTGGATAGTCTGGGGAAACTTAGGGACCCCTTCACAGAACCATGATGTTTACATGCTTAATATAAAATACATAGGATTGCAAAGGAAACTAGTCATAGGAAAGTAGCTAACAAAATAGTAAAAAACACTTTCACAGATTCCAGGTTAGGAAAGCCTGATGGATCTGTGCTCTCATCCCTGTAGACCAGATCAGAGCCCATCCATACCTTGTCTCCCATGTAATTCTTGTCTGTGTCCACCTAATGGACTTCCAGACCTCTTGATGTTGCATGTAATGCCAGGAGACCATGGAGGGTGCCCATCTGTCACCCCTCTCTCTTCTTTTATGACCAGCCCACCTTTCCATTCGTATTTATCCCTGATGACCCCCTTCATGTTGTTTCTTTATAAAAGGCAAAACTTCTTTAAATCTTGACAAAGGAAGTGGTAGTTACTGTTGCCCCTCACGCCACAGTTAATAGGAGAATTGAGGTCAGGAAGGCAACATTGAGACCTCTTAGGCTGAGGAAAATCGTAGTCCCCAAACATCTTTTCCAAGGTAGGGGACACAAAGTTGGAGCTAGAACTTATGCGTATTGTTTGCATCTCAAAGATCTAGCTAATCCTCATATAACTAATTACCCACATTTGCTTAGGTTATTATAAATCTCCACGACTTCTAAGGACCTTTTGATTTATAAATCAAGAATCCCAAAATGTTCCCCTTTGAGTTCGAAAGATAGGTATCTCCCAAACAAGTTCCAATACCATGAAAGTGAAATATCTTTTTGAAAGGGAAAACAAATGTCTATGTAGATGTATGTATCTCTCTGAATACAGGTGGACACTAAAAAAACCAATACCACTTCTAGGCCACACAAGTTTGGAGGGGAAATAGAATGTATTTTTGAGCCAATCCAGTCTATAAAAATAAGCTCATGGTAAAGTGTAGTGCTGAAAGTGGAAACTAGCTCTCATAGTTAGCCTCATTGAAAGTTCTTTTGTGATCCTTTGGTAGAGGGGCGGAGCCAAGATGGTGGAGTAGAAAGACTCACCTATGCTAGGTCCGAACCCACAGCCCATAGATTCCCTCTAAAAAGAACTCCTGACAAATTCTGGAACAGTGGAAGCTGCGCAGAAACACAG
>CM053771.1:534506244-534588420 GCA_028658325.1 Potorous gilbertii | reverse complement strand
GTTAGCCTTTTTTAAAAAGTGTTATTTTCTTCAGCAGTTTTTTTGTGTCTCCTTTAGCAAGGTGTTGACCCACTTTTCATGCTTTTCTTGTATCTCTCTCATTTCTTTTCCCAGTTTTTCCTCCACCTGTCTAACTTGATTTTCAAAATGCTTTTTGAGCTCTTCCATGGCCTGAGCCCATGGAATATTTATTTTGGATGTTTGGGATACAGAAGCCTTGACTTCTATGTCTTTCCCTGATGGTAAGCATTGTTCTTCCTCATCTGAAAGGATGGGAGAAGATATCTGTTCACCAAGAAAGTAACTTTCTATGGTCTTATTTTTTTCCCCTTTTTTGGGCATTTTTCCCAACTAGTTACTTGACTTTCGGGTCCTTTGTTAAGAGTAGGGTATACTCCGAGGACCTGTGAGATCTCAGTTCCTCCAAGGTGGCACAATCAGGCATGTACTGATCTGGGTTTAGAGAGGGATTTTTGTGCCCAGAATCTTAGCAGTTACCTCTCCACAGCCACCTGGCCTCCAGTTCTGCCAAGTCAGCACTGGGGGCTGATTTTCAGATAAGCTGGATGTGCAGGGCCACCATTCAGTGTGAGACAAAGACCAGCTCCCTCAGGGCCTCCACACAGGGCTGAGGCAAGAATCAGCTCCTCAGTGCCCCCAGGGTTTTTATGCTCCAACAATGGATCCAGTTGCTGCTTCTGGTGATGTGGCCTCTGTGGCGGCTGCCTAAGGCTAGAGCTATGGGAAGGCCCTTCATCCTTCCTGGCCAGCTGAAAAATCCCCATTGCTGACCTTTGGCACCTGTGGGTTGAGGGAATCTGCAAACCTGCTGCTGCTGGGACTGGGGATTCTACAACTGGAGATTCCGCCCACAAGGGCTGTTCACCCAGCTGTACGCCATGGCCAAGGCTGGGCTGGGCTTCACTCCGTGTGGGGTGCAACAGACATTTCCCATGGGCCTTTCAGGTCACCCTGGGCTGGAAATCTCCTCCACTCTGTTGTTCTCCACTTCTGCTGCTCCAGAATTTGTTGAGAGTCCCTCTCTCCAGGTATTTTATGGGCTGTATGGGGAGAGCCTCCATATCTGTGTCTTTCTACTCTGCCATGTTGGCTTCAACCCTCCCCCCGCCCCCGAGATGTTTCTTATAAAGCTACAAATTATTTTCCAGAATGAACTCTATCAGTGGTGTACTAGGGAAATTTGTTTTCTCATAACCCCTTTAGTATTGATAGTTTCCACCTTTTTCAGCTTTGCCAGTTTGGTATGTGAGGTTGCCAGCTGGGCAGGCAAACCAGTGTAGCTACAGCAGCCAGGCCCTGGGAAGGAAGGACAGAAACTTGAATGTGCCAGGCAGTTCAAAGGACCATCTGTATGTACCTCTACCACAACCTCTTCTTAGACTTCTTTGGAAATAACCCAAGACCTAGAGCCCAAGAGCCTGGAAAATAGCAATGCTTCTCATACCACTATTCTTGCTACCAACTTCATTCTCCCAGTCTTAGCCCAGGAGAGCAAGCCCTGTGGAGATGCCACCTGGCAACTTCCTCTGCCCTAGAAATCATAGCTCCTAAAGACCCAGGAAAGAAAATTCTTGACACCCAAATCTTTAGCAGTCATGAATGGCTCAACATCAGAAACAGACGTAGATTTATCAGTGGAGGTTGAATTCAAGAAGATCTGCTTTCTGGTTGCCCCCTAAAGACCATTGGGCACTATAAGTGCTGTCTTCCCATTTACAATGTAAGCTCCTTGATTAAGATCAGGGACTATCTCCATTTCCTCTTTGTATCACTAGATGCTTAGCACTTAGTGCTTGACATATGGTAGGTGCTTAATAAATGCTTGCTAAACAAAGGATTCCTAGAGGAAAACTCAATTTCCTTTTGATGTAAGCTTCTTGGGAGAAGGCATTGTTTCATTCCTTTTCTTTGGATGTCAGGTGGTGGCTATGAATAGAGTGCTGGTCAGAAAGACCTGAGTTCAAATCTTGCCTCAGACATATTCTAGCTATGAGACTCCAGGGAAGCCATTTAACTGTCTCAGCTACAATCTACTTATTTGTAAAACATATTGTGTGTTTGTCCTTTGTTGCCGAGAAATAGAGTGTCAGTGTTGATGAAATCATAGGCCTTTTAAAGTATTGAAGTATTATTAACATGCTAATGGAACACAGAATTATCCTTGTCCTGGAATGGTTATTTTCTCATCAGAGAAATAATGACATGGCTTGCACCTGACTTTGTTTTGAGTGAGGGTGCAGGTCACCAGCCTCACTTCTCCTCCAGAGCCATCTGAATGCAGTGACCAGATATTCATCAGGATGACTGGAGATGACCCAGGAGGAGGCAATTGGGGTTAAGTGACTTGCCTAAGGTCACACAGCTAGTGAGTGTCAAGTATCTGAGGTGAGATTTGAACTCAGGTCCTCCTGACTCCTGTGCTGGTGCTGTATTCACTGCACCACCTAGCTGCCCTTATTTGAAAAACAAGCATTATAAACAAACCCCACCTTGTGTGTTGTTGCGAGAATCAAATGGAATAATCCATGTAACGTGCTTGGTAAGCCTTGAAGTGTTACATACATGCTTTTATTATTGTAAATCTCCCCAGCATCTTGCACAGTGCCAACTTCTCATTTATCTAGTTGTTCATTCATTTCCATTTCATCTCCAGAAAACTCCGTATGTTCATTGATCATACACCCAGTGGGGAATGAGCCTTGGTCGTATTCCCTACAGATCTCAGTTATCAGACTTTTATACTGAACACCTTTTACCATTAAATGAGATATTAAAATAATCTGTTTAGCTAAGAGACAGGAGACAACCACTTGGGTGTGGTCCCAGGTCTGCTGACCTCCCCTGCTCCCTGTCGTTTACCTAGCCACTGCAGTTTGCCCAGGTTTAGCTCTGGAAAAGCCAAGTTTCTCAGTAGTGGAAATAGTGTCTCCATTATTACATCCATTGGCTCATTAGCCAATTCCTACCCTGGTGTCCTTGCTAATTAGTATAATATTTATGGCTTGAAAGTCTAAGGGATTCCTCTAGGAATGCAGGGAGATATGATTAAAAAGTACCCAGACCACAATATGAATCAGGTATGGGACTGGTACTAAGCACAAGAGAATCATAGCATGCACTCACAGAATGATTTAGACAGGATTCAGTATCCTAACTTGTCCTAGCACAGTCAGTTGGAAACCTAATATTCAAGCCTCATTGGGGGCATAAAATAGTGTTTTTTTTTGCAGAATGCTAATTAGCCACATTAAGTTTCACCTCCAATCATGAAACCCAACTGGATCTTTCTGGTAGCCACTCTCTAATTGGGACTCTTCCCTGAGTGCCATCCCACTCCTGCTGATGCTTAGGAAGTCCACCAGAGGATACTGTTCAGATGCCAGGGAAGGAGAAGGTGTCAGCTACCATTATTGCAGATCTTTCCAGGGTCACAAGGGTTCTACTGAAGGGAAGAGACATAAGAGGGGAAAACCAGTTAGAGGTACAAACCTGCCTAGTGGAGTCTGTGTTCCATTTAGAAAGTGATGGTCTCTGCTGCCATTATGCTGAGGGCAGAGAGGAGCTGTCCCTTCCCTCCCTTTTACTGATACCACATCTTATCACTCAGAGGGCTGTGTTCAAGAAGGCCACTGGTCAGAAGCCACCTCCTCCTCTACTAGGTATGGCATCTACTGACTTGACCTCTTCTTGCTCAGCAACCAATTAGAAGACTTTCATTGGATGAGTCATACATGGCCAGTTCCCAGAGCTGTCAACTAGTTCACCAGAAGCAGACAGATATCTTCATACTCTGGAGATAGGGGAAGGTTCTAGTAATGGCTAGGTCATTTCAAATAAGTAATCTTAATCAGAGGAGGAGAATTAAATGCTTTATAAGACCATGAATAAGATTATTAAATGACTTTGAAAGGACATGACAGTTCACGTTATCCCTCCTCTTAAATGTCATAAAGATACTTCATTGACAGAAAATAACCATTCCAGGACAAGGATAACTCTGTGTTCCATTAGCATGTTAATAGCCCTTCAATACTTTAAAAGGGCTATGATTTCATCAACACTGACACTCTATCTACCAATGCAGCTCACAATCCTTCCCTACTTTCATCCATCTGTCCACCATCCATTCATCTACTCATTCATTGGTCCATCCACCCATCCATCCATCCACCCATCCAAACCTCCATCAATTCAACAGTTATTGTTCAGAGGCTTACGATGAGTCTGACACTATGCTTGGTGTTAGGGATTCAAAAATATTAAACTATCCTTGCCCTTGAGGAACTTATATTTTATTGGGAGATATAAAACATATACAGGAGAGTAATACACAATTTTTGCACAGAGGGTATAATTTCTTCAAACAGGAAAGAAAGCCAGCAATGATAGAGGGAGGAGGAGGTGTAAGGATAGGTCTCCTGTGAACTTTGAAGGAAGCTAGGAATTCTCCAAACCACCGCACTCCCACCACACACACCTGAGGCAGATGACTTCATGACTTGCTATGACCCAAAATATTCATCACTTAGTGGTTGATCTTCTGAGGGTGAGCCTCTGGAGCTTAACTGGACTGATCTTCCTAAAGCAATGATATTAGTGGACTGACATTGGTGGACTGTACTCAACACCTTTCCAGCATCTTAGGACCTGTCGGAATTTAGGCTTCATTTAAAAAATCCTGGGTCCCTCCAAACCATAACGAGGTTTTGAAGTAGGTGGATCTGAAGGGAGGATATTAATAATAAAGAATTCATTTAATATAAAACCTGGCAAGAAGAGGACCAGGAGCCCTTTGCACAGAGAATAAAACAAATTCCACACAAATCTAGTCTCTTTGCAGCACTTTCTCATGTCCTTTCTTGTTTTAATCTTTATTTAAGGCTGGGTTTTAGGTAATTGCCTGGTACAGTAGGTAGAGTGCTGGACTTAGAGAAAGTAAGGAAAGAAGCATTTATGATGCACTATTATGGTCCTACTTTGTGCCAGGCACTTTATAATCATTTCATTTATTCTTCATAACAACTCTTGGAGGTAGGTGCTATTATGTGTCCTTTTACTTTGGAGGAAACTGAGTCAGTCAGAGGTTAAGTGACTTGCCCAGGATTACACAGCTAGTGAGTGTCTGGAGTTGGATTTGAACTCAGGCCTTCGTGACTCCAACCCCAAAGCACTACTCACTTCCCTCGACAGGAAGGACTGAGTTCAAATTCTACCACAGACATTCACTCTCCATGTGATCATGGACAAGTCACAATCTCTCTCAGCCTCAGTTTCCTTGTCAGTAAAAATGGCAATAATATCTCCTGCTCCACAGGGTTGCCATAAGCACGAAAAGAAATAATATATGGGAAGTGTTTTATAAACCTAAAGCTGATACATAAATTCTAACTGTTCTTCTTAGTCGATAAGCATTTATCAAGCACCTATTATGTGCCTGACCTTGTACAAAGTGCTGGGGATGCAAAAAGAGGCAAAAGACAGTCCCATGTCTCAAGGAGCTCACAGACTGATGGAAAAGACAACAAACAAATAGCTTGTACAAAGGATCTTTCTATGGGATAAATAGGAAGTAATTGACAACTGGAAGGCACTAGAATTAAGAGGGATTGAGGAAGGCTTCTTGTAGAACATGGGATTTTAGCTAGGACTTGAAGGAAACCATGGAAACCAGGAATAGAGAAGAAGAGGGAGAGCATTCCAGGGATGTTGAACAGCCACAGAAATGAGAGGTTCGAGTTGAATAAGTGCCTTTGGAAATCATCGGAATAGAGGCAATAATTAAATCCATGGAGTCGATGAAATAGCGTAGAGGGAGAAGAGAAGAGGAAATCAAGAAGGATGAGGACTGGGAAAAGGTCATTGGATTTAGCCACTAAGAGATGACTGGAACTTAGGGGAGAGCAGTTCAATTGGATAATGAGATGAGAAGCCAATCACAGAGAGTTAAGAAGACAGTGAGAGAAGAGCAAGTGGAAACATTTATTCTAGGCAGCCTTCTCAAGGAGTTAAGCCACAAAAGATCAAAGAGATATGGGAGAATACTTGATGGGGAGGGAAAGAACAAGTGAGGAGTTTTTTTGGAGATGGGGGAGACATGAGCATGCTTGTAGGTGGCAGGGGAAGGGCCAATAGATAGGGAGAGGTTGCAGATTCATAAAAGAGTTATTAGGACAGTTATATCTGCTGGAGGAGCCAGGATGGAATAGGATTGCTTGTGTGATGGAAGGATTTGCCTTGGCAAGGAATAGCGCCATCTTTAAGGCTGTGCTTTATTTCATCAATGGCACACCAGCGTTGTTACAGAAGCATTCTGGGCTCTATACTCTGAAGTCAGGGACTATAACTCATTTATCTTTGCATCTCCCTTTGTGTCCACGAAAGTACTTTGTGCACTGAAAGGGAAGCATGATATAACAGAAAGAATGTGAGGGATCAGACATTTAGAGCTGGAGGGGAACTTAGCAGTCATCCAGCTCAGAGCCTCTCATTTCATCGATGAGGAAACTGGGTCTTGGTGAGATTAAACGAGGAGACCATGCAGAGTAAGGGAAAGATCGCCGGATTTGGAGTTGGACTCCCTGGGTTTAATCCCTGGTTCTGCCAGTCATTACTTGTATATGACTGTGGACAGACAGCCCACTTCAACTCTGTGGGCCTCAGTTTCTTCTGTAAAGTGAGGGGCTTGGAATACGATTGCTAAGGTTGCTTCCAATCCTTCCTTCCTGACAAAGGGTCACACAGCTATTAAGTGTCTGAGGCTGGATTTGAACACAGGTCCTCCTGACTCCAGGGTCAGGGCTCTATCCCCTGTAATGGCATCTAGTTGCCCTCCATACAACTAGGAACTCCAACCATCCAATAAAATTCAAGCACTCTACTCTCTTTATCTAAAGCAAGTTTGACTTAGAGGTTAAGGGCATATTGTATAGGGCTGTAACTGCCACTAGTCGAGTAGGTTATGTGTGGTTCTGATGGGCTGGAATAGTAGTCAGGTTTTTTATGTTTCTCTGGATGTCTGGCATTCTTTGGAATCACGCCACTTTCTCATTTACTTTGCATCTCCAAATTCAACCTTCATTTTGGTAATGCAGTCATCCTACCTCGTCAAAAAGAGACAATCAGGGTCTGGCTCAGAGAAAAATAGTAAATGTATTCAGCTACAAATCTGAAGCTAACCTCACAATCAACCTAGAATTTGATCTTTTTTTTTTTTAAAGCAAAATAATGGGAATTTTAAATTAGCAAAATTTGTGCATCCCAAATTTATGAGACTGACAGGTTTTCTGCATAGTTTATGCTGAGATATTTCTCATTCTGGCTTATCTTGTAGTTTGTAGGATAATCAAAAGTCTCCTGCTCAAAATGAATACTTTCTTCAAAGAGAGAGAAGATGCTAGAGAGAAGATACTAGAAGATGTTAGAAGCTAGAGGGAGTTAGCAGTGAAGCAAAATGTATTACCGTCAAATAAACAGGAAGCGACTGGTCATTTCAGGAACAGCTGCCAGGGTATCATCAGATAGCCAACATGTTCAAGCAAGGACCCAAATCAGAACTAAATCTGATGAAAAAATCAATATGAGGAGATACTGAGTAGAGTTGTAGCATCTCTCTAGCTATCCCCTCCCCCATCCCTCCAGTGGGAAGTGAAGACTTTGGCTTTGGTTCTAGCCTTTTTTTAGACAAGCTTAACTTAAGGAACAACATTGCTGCTCCAAGGAGGCCAGAAGATGCCATAAACTTTAGTCAGCAAGTACTAAGTTCAAGTACAAGCTCATTTGCAAAACATAACCAAGGAATCTATCTATCTCTCTATCTATCTATATCTACCTATCTATCTATTTATCTATCTATCTATCCATCTATCCATATATCTGGTACTGTGCTGGGCATTGGAGATACAAAGACAGTAATGAAATGATATTTACCCTCCAGAAACTTACATTCTATTGGAACAACAATATGCATATGTATGTATGTATATGAGTATGTGTGTGTCTGTAACGTAATATAATACAAATGTTCAGTCATTTCAATTGTATTTGACTCTTTCTGGCCTTTTGGGGGGTTTTCTTGGCAGAAATACTGGAGTGATTTACCATTTCCTTCTCCATCTAATTCTACAGATAAGGGAACTGGGGCAAACAGAGTTAAATGATTTGCGCAGGGTGCCACACCTAGTAAGTGTCTGAGGTCAGATTTGAACTCAAAAGATTTTTCCTGACTGTAGGACTGGTACTCTATCCACTGAGCAACTAAATCAGCCATTCCAAATTTGCTGGACCAGCAAAGTAAGATGCACACACCTTAATTTGCCTACTATGTGCAAAGCACTGTGATAGGTGCTAGGATTACTGAGGCAAAGATACCTTGCTTGGGGATGGGCACATACCTCTGACATACATTTGTTGAGCTATTTCTTTTTATCGTTTGCTGGTCTTTATGCCCTTATGACTATTTTCTATACTCTTTTTCTACCTTTTGGGGTGCATTGCCTAGTAAGCCTCTTCCTTACTAGGTGGAGCCAAAATACTGTTAGTCTTAATAGGCTAAGGCTATGACAGCTGCATCCAGCAGGCAGATAAGTAAACCCAAGAGAAATTCTCGGGTTGGGATTCAATGTCTCACTATTCTATATCCTCCCACTCTATTTGCAATCCCTAACCCAGCCAACCATATAATTTTGGGTTAGAAATTTCCTTTGAATTCCTGTTAAATCTTGATTATAATTCAACCTCCCTTCTAACCATTTTGGGCACTTCACTCCACAAAACCAACCAGAAGGTAGTTATGTGGTTGGATATAATGAAACTCCCCTTAATTCCCCATAATGTTCCCAGCTGACATGCAAATCAACCTGGAGATTAGAATCAAAAAGGGTAGTGTCAGCTCTCAGCTTTAGCCCCTTTGTTCTAAATTCCTGCCTTATTATGCACACCTGTCAGCAATAAACCTCAATAGGCTCTCCCCACTTTTTTTCTTTATGGTCTACAAACATGGCTTCATAATTAGAGAAATCATACCTCCTTCTTCATTAGAAGCCCCTTTAAGGAGCCAGAGAACAGAATGCAATTTAAATTATTTTTTATATGTTTTCCCCCAATATGTTCTCCAACCAGTTATAGGGGAATATTCCCTGTCCAGGAGATTCCCAGCTCTGCTAGTATTAGGACCCTTCCTTGTGTCTATTTGTAGTCTCAAAGTGTCTGGAATAATTACACTCCCACAAGAGGCACTCAATACATGCTGGGTGGTAAGGACAGTCATGTGACAAGTCCCTTGCTTTTCTAGGCCCAAGCTCTCTCCTCTGTAAATAAGGGGGCTGCACGAGATGATCTCCAAGGTCCCTTTTTATTCTAAATCCTTTGAAGTTAATCATTAATAATAAAGACAGAGCCAATCATGGGCAATTAAAAGAGATTTCCTGCCCTTCTGCTCATCCCCCTAGTAATTTACCTCACTTCAAATTAAAAACTGTACACTCATATGCTCTGGAGGGTCTTTAAAAATTCATGTCTGCCATGATTGGGTATAAAAATAGCTCTTGGAGTCTTTGGAAAGCTTCGTGGACAAGCAAAGAGATGGCATCAATTGGGCTCATGACAGGTCTGCCCACTCTGCTTTATTTGAGTGTCATATTTCAATAAAGACTCCTTGTTCCTTAGTCTCTGAGAACAAACTCCCACTTTCGGACCTTTGCCCATACCATACCCTAGACACGGAGGGCACTACTCATTGCCTTCCCCTGCCCCTCTCCATCTCTGCCTATTGAGTTCCAGGCCATCTTTTAAGATGTAGTTTGGGTTCTGCCCCCTCTATGAAATCATCCCTGGTTTCCAGGGTCAGAATTGATCAGCCCTTCCTTAGACTTGGAAGGCATTTCCTGTGCTTCTGTCCTACTTTGGTATAAGTCATCTTTCTTAAAGGTCTGATATGTGGACTGAGCCAGCTTTCCTAAGGCCCTAAACAACACTGGTTAAGCTTGTTCTCTCCACTAAGAGTTATTGAGACTCTTCTTGAGACTTGATTGGCTAAGAATCATTGATATAGCTTCCTGGTCACTTGAGTACAAAAGCCTACAAGGAGTGTGATTGTTCTCTTTGAGACCTCTGACTGTGGACTGACAGGATGATTAACACTGGGAAGTTGTGTGACCTCCTAAGTGAACATCCCTCCTCTGCTCTGCCATGTTGAATGATCAACCACTGTCTCTTCTAGTTCCAACTGAACCTAAGCCTCCAGAAAACCAGAGTGAATCCACACAGCCCACACTATCTATCACATTCTCTTTTATATTAGAATTGAATGAGCACACATCTCATCACCCTCACTTAACTTTATAGTCCTTGACAGCAGGCAAAAATGTGATGAACCTGTCTCACATCAACTTCAGAGAGCTGCTTGTAAAATTTTCAGTGTGAGCCTTTATAATTTGGAAATTGGCAAACGTTACAAGTCAGAGCTTGACTTGTTGAAGGGATTTTCGAAACTTAAGAAAACAAGAGAGGAATGTTAATAATTCAGATTAAATTAAAACTGTACATTTTCAAAAAGCTGATTGTTATTTTCCAGACTACTTTTAGAGCAAGGCATTCCTTCGATAAACTTTGGGTTTTCCTTCATGTGAGTTCTTTAAGTAGAGACTGGATGACCACTTATCAAGATGATTGAAAAGAGAATTCTTACCCAGGTGTGAATTGGATTAGATGTCTTTTAAAGTCCCTGCCAGCTTCCAGATTTCTGCTTCTGTCATTCTGTTTCTCTCCCAGAGGTTAGCGGAGTATACAGAGTCTATTGGAACATACAGCCTGCATATAGTGAAGTCAATACAAGGTAATTTGAGAAAGGAAAAAGCCCTAAAAGCTGGGGAGATTTGAAAAGGTTTTCCAAAGGAGGTGGAGTGAACTGATCCTTACACGAAGAGAGAGATTCTGAAAGGTGTGGTTGAGGAGGAAGGGGATTTCAACCATGGGAAGCCAAAGATAACAAGTTCAGGAAATGAGCAGTAAGCCAGCTCACTAAAACAGGGCCAGCTGATGATTTTGTATATAGAGCTGGTGTCCTGGTCTTCTGTTCAGAGAGAGGTCTGGGAGTGGCTCTGGGGCCTTGAAGGGAGAGAAGCTTTGGACCATGGGGTAGAAATGAAGATAAGAATTTCAGTGCCGCGATGAAGTTGTGAAACTTGAATTTAGAGTCAACCCTGTCAGCCAAGGTTGCATAGCACTCAGGGTCCAGGAGAAAGTGGGTGATGGGGGTGATGCCAGGTTGGGGACTGGCCATATATAGACATTAGAAGGGCAGACAGGCAAGAGATTAAAGGATGGAAGAATGTGTATTTGACCAGTTAACCCCAGGATCAAAACTGAAAGAGAACTGGGGCAGCAGGGCAGGAGTGGGAAACTGGGAGGGAGGGGAAACAAGTTATGGTGAGGATGAGGATGGGTTTAGGAAGTGTGAAGGAGATGAAAGGAGGGGAGATTAGGACCAGAGATAGGAGACTTCCATGTTTTAAGTTCATGAGGTGTCACAGTCATGGTTGATGATGAGGTCTAAGGTCTCCTGACTGGCAGGTGGCTGACATAGAGTTAAGATGTAAGTAATGGGTTGAGGAGGTTGATGAGTTAGGATGCTAGATTATAATGATAGACAACTATGAGGGTAGTTATTGGGGTGGAGGGGAATGGGCAGAACACTGAGTGCTTCAATAAAAGGAGAGAGATCATGAGGCTGATAGGCCATAGCCAAAAGGATTTGGACAGGGTACTATAGATGGATGGAATAAACCTCAAAGGATGGGATTTTGATGATGGGTGATGGCAAAAGTATGGAGCAAAGAGGATGCCCCCTCATACTCACTACCAGCGCTGAAGGAAGTGGTCAACCCTACAGTGCCTTACTGAGAAGCACCAGAAGAAGGGAAAAGTATGAAAGAAAGAAATCTAGACTGAAGAAAAGTTTGCTCACTATAGGGCTAGGGTAATTCCTAAGAACACTGGAAGAGGATGGCAAAAGATGAAAGAGATTGGAGTGAGGAAGTGCTGAAGTGGATGGGAGCAATGTGGGAGAGTCATGGGAGAAGGGTTTTCACCTCTCTTATTGATGCAGGCAGATCACAGTGATTAGGGGAGTAGGTTATTGTTGATGTTCAGCTGTGTCCAACTTTTTGTGACCCCATTTTGAGATTTCTTGGCAAAGATACTGCAGTGATTTGCCATTTCCTCCTCTAGCTCATTTTACAGATGAGGAAACTGAGGCAAACAGTATTAAGTGACCCACCCAGGGTCACACAATTGGTGAGTGTCTGAGATCAGATTTGAACTCAGTCTTCCTGACTCTAGGCCTGCCACTGTGACACCTAGCTCCTAGGGGAGTAGGAGGTTAATATAAATTTTATTCATCAATGATGTCTTCTTAGCTCTAATGACATTTTAAAAACACTTTCAAAAGTCAAGACACATTTTTCTGTCTATACTGACATTTTGCTAGAAGTTACAATGTTTTCCTTTTTCTTTTGCTAAAATTATTAAATATGAAATAATCATTTATGGAAAGGGAAGCTTGAAAAAGATGCTTATGTTTATCTTCACCTTGTTTTCTTTAAGTCACATGTTTCCTGGAGTTCCGCAACAAGAAGATGATCAGGAAATCTGCTTCTTTAATAAATGTAGATAGGATTCAGTGAGAATTATAGTGTCACACCATCTTTCCTTTTCTCAGTTGCCACTCTAACTGGCAAAATCTCTAGGGGTTGGTTGACTACTTCTCCTCTGAGGGCTCTAGAGAATAACCCTGAAAAGGTCTGAGGTTTCCAGTACTAATCAGTACTGTTAGTCATCAACACTTGTCTGTATACTTCTCAATGATTATCAGCCAGAACTTGTTAAAACGGGAATTTACTAAGCAGTTATAGAAAGCAGAGTTGTTACAGAAACATTCCCTGAATTTGGAGATACACTTTCCCCCTGTACACCCAAGGTCCCTGGGGAGAGTAGGATCAAACAGAGATCATATGTAGCGAAATTCACTCCTTTTACCCTTGAGTTCTTATAACATTCCCTTAGGTATAGTTCTTTTCTGGGCTCACGGATTGGGGCTTTTAATCTTTTCCTTGTTAGAGTCTTTTTTTCTCCTCTCTACAAGTCCTAATTTTATTAATTCTATGGTTTTCCAGTTAGGAACATTTCCATAAAGTCTAAAGTTAACTGAAAAGAAAGACAACATCAAAATCAGAAGCCTCTGGGAAATCTATATGTAAAACTTTGAAAACACTATCTTTGACATTTCATTCACTTGTGTTTGTTTCCGAAACTTTTATGAAGAGATTTGAGTTAGGAAGGAACCTATGAGTGTCTACTTCTCCATGAGGGAAAGACATTTCCAATTTTGAAGATTTCCCACTTTAATGGCATCTTCTTATGTAGTCATAAGGGGTTCTTTGCTACTTGCACATATCTTCAATTTGCACAATGAATGAGAGGGCATCATGACACAGTGGCTAGAGATCCAGCCAGGATGGAAGTCTGAAAGTCAGGTTTGAGTCTTGTATATATTGACTCAGTGACATTGAGTAAGCCAAGTAACTTCTCAGTGAAACTGGTCCTTCTGTAGGAATGTAAGTTTCAAAACAAGTGATAATCAACATTGGTAAAGAGAGCTTGCTCACTCATTGTTCCTTTCACCAATGAATTCACAGGTCTGTACAAAAATACTCCAATATGTCCCAATGCATCATGGGAACGAACTATGCATCAGTCAGTGGAGCATCTCTGGTGTTGTCTTGAGAGCTAAAGGGAATATTTCATCTTTCTAGGGCTCAACTTAGTGCTCTATAAAACAAGCAGATTGGAGTAGGTATTCCTTATAGTTCAAAGTCCAGAGGTCATGATACTTTGGGGGTAGCTCACCCCTCCTTCTTAACAAGGCAGTGAAAACAATTATGTTGAAGGTGATTTCAGAGTTGCTACATCTCAGATTAGAAGGATAGTCCTGATTTCAAGAAAATAAAGTACATTTTTAATGTGGCTCTCCAAAAGGAATATCCTTTGTTAGACTATGTGCCTCCATTTGGGGTTTTGAAAATGTGGTCATTGTGGGCTCAGGTCACCTTGAGTACAGTTTCAGTCTGAGTCCCATTTGGTGAATAGTGATATAGCCAAAGCAAGCTTACATCACACAACTTACATCCCTTCTATGGGAAAACCAAGTCAACCTCCATGTCCCACTACTGGTGGGAATGTAGAACTTAGACCTGAAAGGAGACTCATTCTATTACATCCTTATGTTGATGCAACCATGTCACAATTCCTAAGCATTCTGAACCCTAATGACTAACTTTTCCATCCCACTTCAGCCATGGACCAAAATGATCATACCTTGGATCTTACCACCTCATGAAATCCTGCCCTCTCTAACATGCTGGGATTCCATGATCCTGAACTCGGAAATTCAAATTACTGACCACAACCTCCTATGCTTCCTCATCTTCCTCCTTTCTTCCTCCCTTGATCTTCCCCAATCCTTCCTCTCTCTCTCTCTCTCTCTCTCTCTCATCCTCGCTTTCCTTTCCTCCCCTCTCTCTCTTTCTCCATCTCTCTCCTTCCCTCCCTCTTCTCTCTTTTCTCCCCTCTTCCTGTTTTCCTTATCTCTCTCCTTCCCCTTCCTCTCTTTCCTCCTCTCCCTCTCCTTCCTTCTTTCCCTCCACCTCTGTCTCTCTGTCGTTATCTGTTCTGTCTCAGTCTCTCCTCCCTCCTTTACCCTCCCTCTCTCTCCGTGTGTGTATGTATGTATGTATGTGTGTGGGTGGTGTGGTGTGGTGTGGTGTGGTGTGGTGTGGTGTGTGTGTGTACACAAATTTGCTGTCCTGAAGGTGGAAAACGAGTGAACCTGGAATTGAATAGAAGGAAGAGAAGGGGCTCTTGGGAAATTGTAGTAAAGTCCTCATGCAAAGAATGCAGGACTTGTTTGGTAGGGGAAACCCCTGTCCGAAACCGGATTCTTATGCTGACTAGTTGTGCGCTTCTTGGCAAGTTGCTTTATCTCTCTGGGCCTCAGTTTCCTCATTCATAAAATGGGCATCATGTTTGCAATAGTTATCCTACAAGGTTGTTGTAAGGAAAGCACTTTGCCAACCTCAAGGTGTTTACAATTGAGTTATTTTCGGTGTTATTACTTCTACTAGGTTGTGTCTTACTTTGTCTCTTCCACAGCCCTAACTCGGTGTTTGACAGCGCCTTAACCCATAGTACACACTCAATTTATATTTGCTGGACTGAAATGAGATGGTTAGTTATTTTGCCATAGAAGTATGGTATTTCCTAAAAGGAAGAAATTCTTCTTGGTCTAATCCGAGTCTTTTCAATTATGCGGGTCTTTTGGGGGTAAAAAAAAAAAGTCCTGCCAAGGCTGAGCTGAAAAGTAGCTTACCTTAATTTTAAAAGTTCAAAACAGGGAAGTGAGGCCCTCTAGTGGAAGGTCATTTCCTGCTTCTCATATCTTCTGGAAGACAAGGAGAACCACCATCTAGGCCTCTGCAACCAACCAATGAAAGAACAAGCGTTTCTTAACACATTAGGAGCAGCTAGGTGGTACCGTGGATAGCGCACCTGGCTAGGCGCTGTCCACTGTTTGCCTCAGTTTTCTCATCTATAAAATGAGCTGGAGAAAAAAAAAATGGCAAACCAACTACCATATTTTTACCAAGAAAACCCCAAATGGGGTTATAAAGGGTTGGACACAGCTGAAATGATTGAACAACATTTATTATGCACCTTTTTAATGAGCCAGGCACTGTCCTTGGTTCTGGGGATGCAATGGGCTTACCTTCTGTGCTTTACATAGACTTAGGGCTGGAGATCAAAAAATACAACCCCCTCATTTTTCAGGAATGAGTGACCTGAGGCTCAGGTTACTGAGAGTCACGTTCAAATTTTAAGAGGTAGACCCAGGACCTGACACAGTATTGGTTCCCCTTTTAGACATGTAAAAGGAATTAGAGGGGAAAATGAATTCTTCATAGTTAGTATATTCCCATGAGTTGGCTTTTCCTTTTCTATAAATTTTCTTGACTATATCTAACAATAAAAACTGTACTCATGGAATTATTTACCAATATCTGTTGCCTTTTTATTGAAGTCTCGAATGACTAACTGTTGACTTCCTCTCCTCATAGTCCACTCCAACCTTGAGCAAATCATTTAACCTCTTTTTGCTAGGAGACAGCTAGGTGGCTGATTGGATAGAGCATCGGACCTGGAGTCAGAAAGATTTGAGTTCAAATTCAGCCTTAGACACTTACTAGCTGTATGTGCCTGGGTAAGTCACTTAATCCTGTTTGCATCCACAAAAATGAGTTGGAGAAGGAACTGACAAACCCTTCCAGTACCTTTGCCAAGAAAACCCCATGCACAGTATGGTCCATAGGGTCATGAAGAGTCAGACACAACTGAACAACAACCAAATCCACAGTCCAGAAAAGAGCACCAGCCAATTTTGACCTCAATTTCATAAAAGTAGCAATTTGATGTTTTATATGATTGCACATATGTAACCTATATCAATTTGCTTACCATCTTAGGGACGGGAGAAGGAATGGAAGGAGAAAATTAGAAATTCAAAATTTTATATAAAAACAAACATTAAAATTTGTTTTTACATGTAATTGGAAAAAAATAAAATACTATTTAAAAGAAAAAACCCAGTAATTTATAAAGTCAGTCAAGAGACTCTTTCCCTTTCTCCCCAGTTGCTTGTGTCTTCCCCTCTGAGATGAACTCCAATCTACATATCTCATGTACATACCTACTAATTTGTACATAGGCTTGACTATTTGAATGTGATCTCCAGGAGGACGAGGGATTTTTTACCACCTTATCTATCCCCAGTGCTTACCTAGCACAATGTCTGGTACATAGAAGGCACTCAAGAAATGGTGGTTGATTGCTTTGTACCTCTGGCACATGGTAGGCACTCAAAGATGGTGTTTGATTAGTTGGTCCCTTCTAGCTCTAAGTCTATTTTCCTGGGAGCCTATATGTCACTTCCTTTCTGTGGACCTTTGTTTCCTCATCTGTAAAATAAGGAACCTGAAATAACAGGTGGCTGGATGATTAAATGTTCTTTGAAATCTCCGAATCTGTTCCTATGCTTTGAGCACAATGCCTTACATATAGAGTAGACACTCAATGGATATTTGGTGATTTAATTTGAAATCATTGGTCCCTGGCTCATCTCATCCTGTCTTGTTGATTCCTGGAATTCAGTTCTAAGAATAAACATGAGTTGCTTTCTTTCAGGAGATCTGATTGCTTTAAAAACACAATAACAAATGAGAATGTTGTACACAGTAACAGTTATATTATTTTAAGAACAACTTTGAATGACCAAGTCATTCTAAGTATTATAAATACTCAGATCGACTACAAAGGAAGGAAGATGCTGTCCTCATCCAGAGAAAGAACTGATCCATTGAAGTATGGATAATGTGACTTTACATGCACATGCATATATACTTACATGCATGTATGCATACACATGTTTTTGTCTAAACTTCTCAGGGCAAAGTGGGGAAGGAGGGAGAAAAAAAGTGCACAGCAAATAAAAAAGAAAACTTAGAAGGAAGTACAGAAAAGCATGTCAGCTTTGAAAGTGATATATAATTTATTTTAAAGTAAACAATGTGAAATGGAAATTCATGGTTTTATATTGAATTCTCTTTTTATGTTGTGCTGCATACAGGGAAATGTTCTTTTTTTCTTTTTATATTCAAGTTCTAAATTAATAAAAAATTTAATTAAAATTAAAAAAAACCCCACAATTGCAGTTTCCGTTGGCTGGGCTTCAGGAGTGGAAAACAAGCAATCTAATGAAATAAAAAGAGGAAGGAAAACCTTCTCAGGATATGATTAAATGACTCAGTAAATGGTAAAAGCAGAACCAGGAAGCCATGAGTACAAAGAAGAGGTAAAGCAGAACTTTCTGCCAGAACAAGGTATCCATTTAGTGTTACAAGTTGTAGGTGGAAATATTTGGCAGAAATAAGGAGTGTCCATCCAATGGCACTTGTGTTTTCCTGTATTTCCATGTGGGCATCCAATGATTTTGGAATACTTCCTGGATGCAGCACTCCAGGCATTTCCAGCAGGCCAAAATACCATCAAAGATACAATGGTAAATGACTCTACAAAATCTCTTGTTCAGGTACTTTGGTTTACTATTACAGCCCATTTCATGTTTCATAAATTTTTATAGAAGGCATTTTGTCCTAGGCTGCCCTTTCTTTGCAAGTGACTTAGTGAAATTCAGTTTAAGGATAAATGGAAATTCCTCAGTGAGTATGACCGGATAATTGCTTGAGATGAATATAGAAAGCCCTTCCTGGCAAGAGCGCATGAAAAAACTCACTCCTGTCTTGATGGAGAAGTACAGATGGATGGATGGATACCTTTGACCCTAAGCTGACCCTGAACTCCAGAACTTCAGAGTAGGAAGGGACCTTGATGATTATTTAGTCCAACCCTATGTGGAAAAGAATCCTGTCTATGATACCTGCAACAAGTCACTATTCATCCTTTGCTTGGAGATGTCCAGTGAGGAGGAACTCATTCCTTTTAGCACCTATCACCTAGGTCCTGACACACAGCAGACACCAAATAGGTGCTTGCTGATTGGATAGTTAGTCAAAGCCTCCCTTGGGAGTCCATTTGACCTTCAGATAGCTTAAATTGTTACGAAGCTTTTCCTGTCAGCAAACCTTAATACATCTTTTTGCAAGTTCAGACACTTACAGATGGGTCTCATCACCTCCTCCTCTAAGACTTCTCTAGGCTAAAACATGCCCAATCAAGTAAAACAGGATCAATTAAGTAACCAGTCAGTCAACAAGATTTCATATGATCCTTCAGTAAATCCTTATATGACATGGCCCTTCACCATCCCTACTTGCCTACTTTTGGATGTTCCCAGAAGCACATGCAACATTGCCAATGTAGTCTGAGTAGGGTGAGCAACAGCAGAATGCTCTCCTCCTGATTCCTGGACCCTAGGCGCTTTTTTTAATGCACCCTAAGGTAGCGTAAGAGGCAGTGTGGTGTGGTGGAGCGCGTCCAGAAGACTTGGGTCCTGCCTCTAACTCAAACTACCCAAGTGGCCTTAGTTGAGTCACTTAAGAGCTAACATTTATGCTGCATTTTAAGATTCACAAAATGCTTGAGATTTATGATTGCATTTGATCTTTGCAATAACCCTGTGCAGCAGGTGCTGTTATCACCCTCATTTTAGAGATGATATAATTGAGGTTTGCCCAAGGTCAGACAGCTAGTAAATGTCTGAGGGGAGATTGCAATGCAGAGCTTCCTGACTCCAGGGCTGGTGCTCTTTTCACTCCACTGCCTAACTGCTTAATATTCTAGACCTCAGAGTAGTGTGAGAACTGCTCCTAACACCTTCCCTAATGCACAGTAGGGTTTCATAAATACTTATTCAGCACCTTCTCTGACATGTAGTAGGTATTTAATAAATGCTTATTGATTTACTGGTAGAAGTTTCTTATTGGTGCTCCCTTGCATCAGTGAAATCACAGGTCTGGTTAAACGAAAAAAAGGGTGGTGTCGGACTTTGTGGTTGCCCTATCACATTGTTAACTTGCAGTGAACTTTCAGCCCAAGAAAATTTCTAGATCTTTTTCCATGCCAACTGTTGTCTAGAAAATCTCCTGACCCTACCAAGACACTTCAAAAGTAATCTTTCATCCACAACGGTGGCTGATAAATCACTTTAGAGATATGACTCATATGCATATCATTATTCAGCAAAGGACATAGAAAAAATTGAATTTGAATTATTTGGTGGTGGTAGGAACAATTAACATAAAACAGCTGTTTTAACATCTGCCTCAGTGACTATCTAATTAAGGAGATCAGTAATGTCTGCTGTCTTCTGCCCCAATCCAGCTATCGCTAGAATTCTGTCTTCAGTCCTGGGTGGCACACTTTAGGGAGACATTAACTGGCAAGCTGAGATGCATACAGAGAGGGCATTGGGGGTGATGCGAGGACCACAGACCTTATCACATGACTGTCAGTTGAAAAAATTTGAGTATTTAACTGGAAGAAGAGAAGGTTTAGGGAAGATGTAATCATTATCTTCCGCTACTTAAAGGACTGTCACATGGAAAAGACAGAATCCTTATGCTCAGTCCCACCCTCTAGACCTCCAAGCACTGGGTAGAAGGGGCAGAGGGGCAGATTTGGGCTCAGTGTCAGAACAAATTTGATAACAAGGAGACCTGTCCCAAAGTGAAATGGGCTGCCTCAAGAGGAAGTGATTCCTGTCTTACACCAAATCTTCAAATGAAGGTTGGTTCAAGTGCTAGGGAATCTGGATTATTTACAGTTGGACTTGACCAAAGAGTCTTAACCTGGGTCCACAAACTTTAAAGGATACATTGATAACTACATTTGCAAAGCTAGAAAAAGAACAAATTAAAAATCTCCAACTAAACACCAAATTGGAAATCCTGAAAATCAAAGCAGAAATTAAGGAAAAGTGTAAATTCCCCACCAGTGAAGAAGAAATTAAAGGAATGATTAGGAGCGATTTTGCCCAATTTGACAGTCTAAGTGAAATGGATGAATATTTACAAATATATAAAATGCCCAGATTAACATTAGAGGAAATAGAAAAAGAAATTGAACAAGTCATCAATGAACCCCCTAAGAAAAAATCCCCAGGGCCAGATGTATTTATAAGTGAATTCTATAAAACATTTAAAGAATAATTAATTTCAATACTATATAAACTATTTGGAAAACTAGGCAAAGGAGTCCTAACAAATTCCTTTTATAACACAAATATGGTGCTGATACCTAAATCAGGAAGAGACAAAAGAGGGAAAGAAAATTCTAGACCAATTTTCCTAATGAATATTGCTGTGAAAATTTTGGATAACTATGTTTCCATGTAATTGATTTCCTTTGTAATCTTTTGTATTTATTTATTTTCACTAAAGAAAAACAGTATTATAAGAAGGGGTCCATAGACTTTCCTAGACTGCCAGAGGACACAAATAAAACTAAAGTCCCTTCAGACTCTGAGAGTCTATGATTTTGATGATCTTTGAAGTTCTTTTTGTTAATATCCATCGGTGTCTGACATGATCTTCCTTTCAGCCTGATCCAGGCAGCTGTGTGGCACAGTGGATAGAGCTCTAGACCCGGAGTCAAGAAGACCTGAATTTAAATCCTGTCTCAGACATTTACTAGCTGGATGATCCTGGGAAAGTCACTTTACCTCTATCTGTCTATTTCCTCAACCATAAAATGGAGATAACGTCATGTCCCTCCAAGTGTTGCTGTGATGTCCAAATGAGATGATTTTGGTAAAGCATTTAACATAGTACCTGACATGTAGTAGGCATTACGTAAATATTTCTCTATCCATTCTTCATCCTGAATCATCAGGCACAAAAGAGTAATCTTCTTTAAATGGAGGCATTCAAAATACTTGTGTCGTAAGAAAATATTCATAGATAATAACAGACTTGCAAAGTACTCTATGAATATAATTTCATTTGATTCACACAACTACCATTCCAGGTATATGCTATTATCACCCCATTTTATAGAAAAGGAAACTGATGCAAACAGAGGTTAAGTAACTTCTCTAGGGCCACACGGCTCCTTGAGAGTCTGAAGTGATGTTTGAACTCGAGGCCCCACACCCCATCCTCAGTTCTGCCACCCTTTGGACCTTCTATTGGCAGCATCCAGAAACTTTTAAAAACTTCTTTGTTGTTATTTGAATATTCATCACAAATACAAACATTTCAACATATGAGGAATAAAAATAGATTGCATATAAAACAGTTAATTTGTTTTCGATAGTTTTTCAAAAGACATTTATTCCATTTAACATTTTTGTAGCTGTTCAGTTGTTTTAGTCATGTCGGACTGTGTCCTCATTTGGGATTTTCTTGGCAAAGATACCGGAGTGGTTTGCCATTTCCTTCTCCAGCTTGTTTTACAGATGAGGAAACTGAGACAAAAGGGTGAAGTGACTTGCTCAGGGCCACACAGCTGGTAAGTGCCTGAGGCCAGATTTGAACTCAGGAAGATGAGTCTTCCTAGACTCCAGGTCCAGCATTCTATCTACAAAATTGTCTGTCTATGTCTTTTTTTTCCTGAATTCCTTTTTATTTTTCATTCAGAAACTTTTTGTGAAGCTAGGATATACTGTGCTCTGGGACAGATATGTGCTAAAAGGTTAAGACATTGTCAGCAGCCTTTTTGCACTAAAACTCAAGATAATTATTCATTTCTATTGAAGGATGGAGCTTGCCCTTTAGAGCACAGCATGTGAGAATATTTGTCATCAAGTCAGAGTATTTATTACAGCTGCTGTTTATTACTGAAACATTCCTGGGTTTCTTCAATGCCTCTGCCGTTACAGTTCCAGGAAGAAAATGATCTTGGTTTGCTTGGAACAGGGAACCAATGTGCGTAAAACTCAACATATTTCTTGCAAGGGGAATGAGGGCATGTGACTGCATGACAAACAATTCATGAATAAATATCACTTTCTGAGCCACCACTTAGCTCCTGAGACAAGTGAATGAGGATGGGGAGGATTGGTTGAATCCAAGTATATTTTTGCTAAGCCTTCTGATAGATCACTCCTGTTGTGGATTGGAGGTTATTAGATGGAGGCCAACAGATGAGGTGGCCAATGGAGTCAGGCTCCATGTGGGCATCCACAGAAAGGTGGGGGATCAAAAAGATGCCACAGAGACTCAAGATCCTTAATTGGCACCACGAATTAAGTAGCTAAAGGCTCTGACACTGATTTAGGGATCCTGAAATGACTAACCCAAGGATGGGTGCTATGTTTTATATTTCCCATTCATAAATGTTAATTAATGCCTCATCATATAATGCAGACTGTCCACTAAACATTAATCAAGAAGGTGATGCTAGGAGAGTCTGAATTCATTGCTTAGTTGTGGGCTTCCCAACCCTGTTCATTTTGTGACATATTGTCTTTGTGACACTTGTGGTCAGATTTAGAGCTGGAGGGCAGGAGAAAGGATCCCTTGCCCATTGGGGTCAGGATGAGCACTCTGCTGGTGCTTAATACCTCCTGCTTAGGGGCACCAATTGCAAGGAAGAGATTTTATAAAAGATAATAAACATCCCATCATTCTCCATTCATCCTAGGTTTTTAAAAAATATTATTTTTAAGGCAGGAAATAGTCATTATTTAATAAATAGCAACACAGAGCAAGGAAGCAGCTAGATGGCCCAGTGGATGGAGCACCAGGCCTGGAATCAGGAAGACTCATCTTTGTGTGTTCAAATTAGGCCTCAGACCCTTCCTAGATTGTGTGGCCCTGGGCAAGTCACTTAACCCTGTTGGCTTCAATTTCTTCATCTGTAAAATGAGCTGGAGAAGGAAATGGCAAACCACTCTGGTATCTTTGCCAGGAAAACCCCAAATGGGGTCACAGAGAGTTGGACACCCTGAATAGCAGCAGCAGTATTGAGCAAATTCCTTAAGTCAGGACAAGCATTTGCTGCATTGCAATCTAATCTCCAAGGGGTGCTGCTGGCACTCCCTTAAGGGGGAATGTCAGATCAGTTAAGGGAGTAATGAAGGGACCCAGGTCACTGATTCCTTCCCCCATGGTTTTGGACCTCTGACCTTGACCTCTGCCTGCCTCCCATGATGACTGACTCATGGGCTAGGCTAGTGATGGATAGCTAGAGTGAGTCAAGAACAAATACAGGCACCAGAAAAAGCCCTTCCTGTGTCCACCATTCCACAGCTCTTCATCTCTTGAGTGCCCCTCTGGCTGTGTCCAGCATTATTTCTGCTCCAGTCCTTTAGCTTTTCACATCCCACTGGGCAACTGAAGCCTGGCGAGATATCCAAATTCGGAAGCGTTATGAGTGGATCAGCCCCAAGACCCTGGGTCAATAGCTGGCTTCCTTCTCCTCCACCAATCCCATCAGAATGGATCCAGGAGTGAGTTCCAACAATGTAGAATGTTAGAAAGATAGGGAGTGGGTTAATCCAGGCAGACCCTAATCTTACCAGTAGGAGAACTGAGGCTGAAGTGCCAGATGTATGTGCCCAAGTCATATGACTATGAGGCAGAGCCAAAACTGATACACTAATGATTGGGCTAGAACAAAATGTCTTAATTTTCTAGTATTTTAATAAAGCTAAATGCTTCTTCTAAAGTGACATTACCTCAAATATCATATCTCCAGCAACTTGGCTGTCATTCATTCCATTCATGGGTAGCCAGACCTCAATAGTGATGGTTTCTCAAGTTTCAGACCCTTAAGAGTGGTGATAGGAGTGAATGGGTGGGAGATAAGGTGAAGCACATGCCCACAGCTCTGGAAGCAACTGGAGGAAAACCTTCAGGAGAGTCCATTAGTTCGGGACACTGTATAATTGCTATGAGCAATCTTGGTCTCAGAAAGAATACATAAATGCATATAAATATATGCAAAGTAGTTGAATCCAAGGCAGTTTGGAAGGGAGAAGTCTAATGCTTAGGGGGAGGGGTGGGTCAGGAAAGGGTTCATGTAGAACATGGAGTCTGAGCTGCATTTTAAAGGGAGAGAGAGAATCTAGGAGATAGGGTTGAGAAGGAAATGCATTATAAGAAGAGGGAGATGGTCAGTGCAAAAGCAAGGAGATGGGAAATGGAGTTTTGAGTACAAGGAAGAGAGGAAGCAGATATGCCTGGACTTTACAGTGTTGGAGAAGCAACTATGTCCATTGAGGCTGGAAAGTTGTGTTGGGGCCAGGTGGAGTGGGATTTTAAAGTAAGAAGCAGCAAGGTGGCACAGAGGATGGAACATTGGACCTGCGGTCAGGGAGACACTTATCTTTGGGACCCTCAGCAAGTCATTTAATCTCTTTCTGCTTCAGTTTCATCAACTATTAAATGGAGATAGTAAGAGCACCTACCTTCCAGGGTGGTGAGGATAACATTAAATAATGTTTACAAAATACTTTACAAACCTTAGAATGCTATACAAATATTGTATATTACTAATAAACATTAAATATATTTACAAAATACTTTACAAATCTTAGAATGCTATACAAATATTGCATATTACTAATAAACATTAAATAGATTTACAAAATACTTTACAAACCTTAGAATGCTATACAAATATTGCATATTACTAATAAACATTAAATAGATTTACAAAATATTTTACAAACCTTAGAATGCAATACAAATATTGCATATTACTAATAAACATTAAATAGATTTACAAAATACTTTACAAACCTTAGAATGCTATACAAATATTGCATATTACTAATAAACAGAAGGGATTTGAGATAATAACAGGAAGTTATTGGAGCTGAAGGGAAATCACATGGTCAGACCTGTGTTTAAGGAAAATTACTTTTAAAGGAGTGTGTAGGACTGGAGTGGGGAAGAGATTTACAGCAGGAAAACCAATCAGTACGCTCTTGCAGTAATCTAGGTAAGAGGTAATGAAGGTCTGACGAAAGATGGTAGATGTGTCATTGGAAAGAAGGGGTCAGATGCAGGGGATGTTGTGAACGTAAGAAACGCAAGATTTGGCAACTGATCAGATAAATGGGGTGAGGAATTCAGTTAATTCTGAGCTGGAAGGGTGTTAGTGCCTTTGAAAGAAGTAAGTGTGGGAAAGGAGTAGGGATTTGTGGAAAGATAGCGTGCTTGGTTTTGGACTTGTTGAATTTGAGATGTTTCTGGGACATCCGGTTTGGAATGTCCATTAGGCAAGTGATGATGTGAGACTGAGGCAAAGGATAACTAAACTTGTGGAGGCTCATGAGAGAATGGAGAAAGAGAGGACGGCCCAGGATGGAACTTTGGGAACCACTCTTAAGGGCTATGACTAATTGCTAGGACCTTCTTTTATCTGCTTATCTCAGACAGGAGACTTAAAGCCTCAAGTAAGTAGAAGTAGAAGGGTCATTAGAATAGGAGGGTGCCCAACAGCGCAGAGACTACATTAGATAGCATTAGAAGCACGAAAACTGAGAAAAGGCCATCCGATGTCGCCATTTGGAGATCACTGGTGACTTTGGACAGAGCAGTTTCAATCGAATGATGCAGAATAAAAAGGACTGGGGAGTGAGGGGACGAATGGGAAATGGAGACAGCCAGTGTAGACAGACAGCTTTTTCAAGCAAGGAGTTTGGCTGAGAAAGGAAGAAAGGGTGTATAGGAAGATAGCTTGAGGCAATGATAGCGTCTTTTTGTGAGGGGATTTTAAGGATGGGAGAGACTGGGGCATATTTGAAGGCAGTAAGGAAGGAACCTCTGTGTCACTTGTGGGGCTTCATCAGTTGAAACTATTCAGTATCACTGAATGGGAAGATCATGGCGGGAGGAGGAAGAGTTCAGGAGAAGGTTGTACCTGTGAGCTCATTGGTATAGGGAGCTTGCCCAGGGCCATGAAGTCAATGTGTCTGGGGCAGGACTTGAACCTGTTCTCTCTGTCCACTGCTCAAAGCTTCCTTTCCTGGGAAAGTATTCCTGGGGGAATCCTGGTGTGAGAAAGATGGGCAGGCAGCAGTTTGGGGTTATTTATATATTATTTTATTTATTAACATTTATTGTTGTGTATTTATTGAAAGAAAAAGTTCACTGTAATCTCTCAAATGTGATCCAGCCAGCTCTCTATTCCCTATTTAATTCAATTTTCCAATTGCAGGGATTCTCTAAGAGATACAATATTGGTTTGTTGTTACAGTCGTGTCTGACTCTTCATGACCCCAAGTGTAGTTCTCTTGACAAAGTGATTGAAGTAATTTGTCATTTCCTTCTCCAGATCATTTTGCAGATTAGAAAACTGAGGCGAATAGGGTGAAGTGACTTGCCCAGGCTCATACAGCTAGGAAGTATCCCAAATCAGATTTGATCTTAGGTCTTACTGACTGCAGGTCTGGCTCTCTGTGCACTGTGGTGCCACCTAGCTGTCCAATATATATGTACCAATGAATTAATTCAATAGTACAATACACACTGTTCATTCACTCAAGTTTTGTCTTCTTGTGGTATTAGACTGATTTCTTGACTTGTCACACACCTAGTTCTAGGACCTGATACCACAAGCTCAGTATCATCAGCAAAGAGGAGTATCTGGAGAATATTATCTGAATTATTAGTGAGTGTTTCTTCTTGAAAATATCTCTTGAGATTAATTTTCATTGGTTACTCTTTGGCAGCCCATGGAAACAAAGAAAGCTACTTTTAGAAAATATTTTATCTTTTTCACTTTCTTCTTACTCAAAACACTCCAATATGTAAGTGATTATTTAATGATAATTCACACAAAATTCAACAGTAAAATCTTATTAAAGTATTCTGGTCTTCACCGTTTGGAATTTACTCATTGGAAAGTAATGTTCTTCATGTTACCAATTAGTATTGCAAGCACCATCACAAGGTTGGTGTTCAAAACACTGGAAAACAAACTTTTCAGGTACTTTGGGAGCCTCCTGGGATCTTTGATTTATAGCTAGAAGGGGTTATATTAGTTCAATCCCTTCAGTTTGCAGGGATTGCAAACTGGCCAGGAGAGCTAAGTGATGCCCACAGTCACGCTCATAGTAAGCACTGGAGAGTCAAGATTTAAACCCAGATCTGCTGACTCCAACACTCAAGCACTGTTCACAGTTCTTTCCATTGTACCAACTTAACTCAATTTATGCACATTTAATGTGCCAATTACAAACCACCATTATCTATTTATTAAAAGAAATTGAGTTAAAGTAACCATTGCTTACTCTAGTCCTTCAAAGTTACCAAACTGTATAATAAATACTTGCTGATCAAATTCTAGATTTTTCAATAATCCTCATCAGTGGCCTCCCCCTTTTTCTAATCCATCAGTATGAATTACAAATAATCAGATTTTACTCCAGTCAACTCTCCCAAATATCCCTGGAAATTGAATCTGTAAAAATTAATAGAGTTTTTAAAATGTGCAGATGAGTATCCTCTTCAGACCACTTTAATCTCTGAAAATAATAACATCATAAAAATGAATACTGCTTGACAATAATTTAATTATTTGCTTTCTTGTTTGTCATAATCAAAACCATTAATATTTACTATTCAAGGTCTTCTAACCCTAGGCAAATGATTGAACTGATAACTACATTTATAGGCATTTTTTTCCACTTTAAAATATTCAGTTTTTTGGATACTTTTTGTTTGGATACAAAAGAATATTTTCAATATTTCCCTAAGTAAATCCTGATTCAAAAAACATTCCCTGACCACAGTTTATTGATTATTAACAGAAAGATATGTCCTTTAACTTTGACAATACGGCACTAACATTGAGCATCATAACTGACCAACTTTGTTGCCTCTCAAGGTCAACTTTATTTACATTATTGTAGCCATGTATATCGTTCCTTTGACTCTGATCTACTCATTCTGCATCACTTCCTATAGATACTCCCATGTTTCTCTGAATTCCTCATCTTCCTCCTTTGGTATTCCACAATAATATTCCCATATATAGTTCAGTTTGTCCAGTCATTCTTGAGTTATTGCGTATATTTTTTCCATTTTTTTTGGTGATCATGATAATAGTGCTATGAATGTTTCTGTTTGTGAGCATTTTACTGCCTTCAGCAATAAACTATTTGGGGGATAGTCTCAGTAATGAAAGTCTGGTTCAAAGGCTATGAATAACTTTGTAACTTGACCTGCATAATTCCAAATGGTTTTCCAGCATGATTAATTCCCAGCTTCACTAACATTGAATTAATGTGCCCATCTTCCAATGGCCTTACAATATTTCCCATATTTTACCATCTTTGTGGCATCCAAATTGTGTATTTAATTGATTATTGGTGATTTTCAACCTGTTTTTAGGTGGTTGTTTATAATTTATAATTCTTTTGAAAAACATTCACATTCCTTATCCATTTCTCTACTAGTGAATAGCTATTAATGTTTTAGATTTTTGTCAATTCTTGTATATTTTGAGTGTCAGAATTTTCTCCATTTCTATATTTAATTCTGATTATAACTACATCAATCAATCAATACTTGTTAAGTATTTACTCTGTGCCAGCCATTGTATTTACCATCAGTTTCATTTGTGCAAAACCTTTTTAATTAAATAGATATCTATTTTACCCTTTATTAGCTTTTGTCTTTTATTATTCTATGTTTGGTCATAAAATTTCCTCTATTCATAATTGTGAAAGACATAACTGTCCATTTTCCCTAATTTTCTGTGGTGTGATTTTTCTTTTCAAATTTATATATCTTGCCTATTTGGAATTTATTGTAGTATGGGGTATAGAATGTTGGTCAAACCTTTGTTAACATTATTTCCATGGCCAATCATCTATCTGGTACTTATAACACACTAGGTATGTATATAGACTAGATCCACATAATGTTTCTAAGTATTTAGAAGGCTCTTAAGTAGAAGATAGATTTAGATTTTTCTCCAGAAGAAATTTGTGTACGTTAAACAGGAACAGATTTAGGCTTAATGAGAAAAAAAAGACTTGCTAACAAGTCACAGCTTACCATAAATGGGAGAACCAAAGAGAGTTGAAAGAAGGCTTAGAGATCATTGGTCTTCCTCATTTGCCAGATGAAGAAATGGAGACATTTAGAGTTCAAGATATGTTTATTCAACAGAGACATTTGTTAAACGCCTTTGTCATTTTTAAGTCGTTTTTAGTAATTTCTAAGTCTTCATGATCCCAGTGGATTTTTCTTGGCAAAGATACTGGCATGATTTGCCATTTCCTCCTCCAGGGTTCCCATTTTGCAGTTGAGGAAGCTGTGAAAACAGAGGTCAAATGACTTGCCCAGGGTCATACAACTATAAGTGTCTGAGGCTGGATTTGAACTCAGATCTTCCTGGCTCTAGGTCCTTAGCTCTATCCATTGTGCCACCTAGCTGCCCAATACTAAGTGCATAATGTGTACTATGTGCTGGGAGATAGAAAGTTTAAAGAACACACATTCTTCGCCCTCAAGTACTAGGGGGTAAGCTGAGTAAGTAGAGAACAGATTTCAATGATATAAAGTATTACATGGTAAATACTTTGTGAGGTCTGATGGGTAATATGTATGGGCTCATAGATTTAGAGCTGAAATGGAAATCAGATATCATGCAGTTTAACTCACTCATCCTACAGATGGGGAAATTGAGGTCAGTCATGAAACATTTATTAAGTGCCTTCTATGTGCCTGACATATGTGCCCTGCTAAGCAATAGTGATACAAAAAGAGGTAAAAGACAGTCTCTTCCCTCAAGGAACTTACAATCTAATGGAGGAGACAAGCAAACAAATATGTTCAAATAATATGAGATAATTAACAGAGGGAAAGCACTGAAATTAAAAGGGACTGAGGAAGGTTGGTAGAAGATGGGATTTTAGATGGGCTTTAAAGGAAGCAGGGAGGTCAGTAGTCAGAGAGGAGGGTAGAGAGCATTCCAGGGACGAGGGGCAGCCAGAGAGAATGCCCCAGTTGAGAGATGGAGCATCATTTTCATGGAACAGCCAGGAGTCCAGTGTCACTGGACTGAAGAGTGCATAGTGGGGAGTAAGATTTAAGAAGATGGGAAAAGTAAAAGGGAGCCAGGTTATGAAGGGCTTTGAACACCAAACAGAGCATTTTGTATTTGATCCTGGAAGCAATAGGAAGTTTGTTGAGTAGAGGGGGATGACATGGTTGAACTTGTGCTTTGGGAAAATGACTTTAATGACCAAATAGAGCAAGGATTAGAGTGGGGAGAAACTCAAGGTAGGCAGACCCACCAGAAGCTACTGCAATAGTACAGGTATGAGGTGATGAGAGGGTAATGTCGGAGGAGAGAAGGGAGTGAATTTGAGAGATGCTCCAGAGGTGAAACAACAAGGGATCCAGCAGAGGGGACATCTACAAGAGAAGCAGCAGAAGTGAAACTACAAGAAATGCAGTAGAAGTGAAACTACAAGAGATGCAGCAGAAGTGAAATCAACAAGGGATGCAGTAGAAGTGAAATCAACAAGAGATGCAGCAGAAGTGAAACTACAAGAGATGCAGCAGAAGTGAAAGCAACAAGGGATGCAACCAAAGTGAAATCACCAAGAGATGTAGGAGAAGTGAAATCAACAAGGGATGCAGCAAAAGTGAAAATAACAAGGGATGCAGCAGAACTGAAATCAACAAGGGATGCAGCAGAAGTGAAAATAACAAGGGATGCAGCAGAACTGAAATCAACAAGGGATGCAGCAGAAGTGAAACTACAAGAGATGCAGCAGAAGTGAAATCAGCAAGGGATGCAGCAGAAGTGAAGGCAACAAGAGATGCAGCAGAAATGAAAGCACAAAGAGATGCAGCAGGACTGAAATCAACAAGGGATGCAGCAGAAGTGAAATTTACAAGAAACAATGTAAAAGTAAAGCGGATGGGCCCTGGCAACAGCTTGGATATGGGGAGGAGATATAGTGAGGAGTCCAGGATGACTCTGGAGGAACTGGGAGCTGGTGTTGCCTTCTACACTAATAAGGAAGATAGGAGGAGGGGATGGTTCAGAGGGAGAGAGAATGAGTTTAGTTTTGAATATGTTGAGTCTAAGATGTTTACTGGACATCCAGTTTGAGAAGACTGAAAGGGAGCTAGAGATGTGCGATTGGTTGTCAGCAGAGAGATTAGGACAGGATAAGTAGATGTGAGAATTAGTAGCATAGAGATGGTAATTAAATTCCTGGTAGCAAGGAGGGAGAAGGAAAGAGAGCCCAGGAGAGGAGGAGCTAGGATACTTACCTGTCTTCCTTGGCCCTCCCAAATCCTGCTCCACTCTACCTTTCTAGCTTTTTTACATTCCCTGCCAAAAAGAATTTCTTTTCACTGGCCCTGATCTCCCCCAATATATTCAGGGATTTCCCACTTTTAAGGCTTTGATCTCTCTGTTCCCTAGCAATTCTAGCAATGCCCTCCACCCTTCTCTTTATCTGCCCATCCCTACTTATCTTTTAAAGTTCAACTCAAATGCCAGATGCTCAGGGAAGATTTCTGAACGTTCGGTCCCCAAAGGCCATCTTGATCGGATTTTAATTCAATTCAATAAACATTATGTTTCACAGATAACACACAGGAAGCACTGGAATTTTGGGACTCCAACCTCTAACCAGTTCATTCTTGATCTGGTCAGATAGGAAAGACAGGAAGACAGTTTTGGAGGAGTTAATAATCAACTTTATTCTAGTCTAGTTTTCAATGGATTTCAATGCATTGCTGATAATGGGAGCACCAACTCCTGCAGCATTTCCTCATCATCATTCTTGCAGAGCCTCCCTCCCCAAATCTTATGTCACAATGAGGTCAGTTGAGACAGGCAGAGTTTGTGAATTCCCTAAATCCCCTGAAGCCTTGTTGGGAACTGGCCAAGACATACTCAGATTCTCCTATGAGTTCCTTGTGGTGTCCCCACTCACTGACCAACGTCCACTTGCTTTATAGGGAAACAAGGCATCTTGTCAACATGAAGTTCACAGATTAACTTTAGCAATATTGTCATTCTGCACAAGTGTAGTAAATATAAATTATGTCACCCCCATATCTCATGGCGCAGTCTCAGTAGGACTATCTATCACTATGATTCTAGAAAGTATTATCTAGGATCCTTGGGGCTATTCTGGGAGTTATTATCTAATACCTGGAAACTAGACATTGCCATGGCCATGGATCCTGAAAACTAAACTCTAAAAAGGATAGCAAAGTCCTCCTTACTTAAACACTATTAAATGTAAGGCAACATGCTGACTTACAGGAATTTATTTTTGAAAACTTTTTTTGGGGTACTCTCTTAACAGACTGACCTTGTACTAATGGTGACTATAACTACCTGGGTTGTACTATCTCTCTCCTTTCTATATCTCAAATCTCGTGAAGGCTGGGATTCTATCATATTGAAAGTAATTTTCCTGTTAACAACTATGATGCTCTGCCCACAACAGGTGTTTTTGATTTGATTTTTGAAGTAAGTATGTGTTAATAAAAGTATTTGTTAAAATCACATTGGACTGCATGAAATCTTCTCAAACTGGTGGAAGGGGCAGTGTGGTGGGGTGGAAGGGGTCCTGAGTTTGGAGTCAAAGAAAGTGGGTTAGAACAGTGGTTACACGGACAAAAGGGTTGATTTGTCTTGCTTGTTTGTTCTTATTTGTTCTAAAGGAGGGCTCCTTTGGAGGATGTTAGGAGTCACTGGGAAGTGGCAGAGAGCTTTAATAAGGCAAATTAAGAAAGTACCTACTATGTGCCAATCTCTAGGGATACAAGAAAACCAAAATCCATCAATAAAACATTTAAAGTGAAAAAAAAACACTTTCAGCTCTCTGGGCCTCAGTTTCCTCCACTCTCAAAGTTCTGGGGTTCCTGCTAAAGGTGGGATACAACCTTTTTTCCCTCCTCTATGTTCCCATTGTTCCCTCTCCTCTTTTGTGACACTTGTCCCTTTAAGAAAGCACAGGCTCTAACTCTCGCGCGGTCTCGTACACGCTCTCGCGACATCTTCTTCCCGGAAGCGGCGGTGCCGCTGCCGCGTGTGAGGATCCTGTGAGGAACCGGGGCCGGTGGCGGGGAATACCACGGGCAGGGTAGAACCGGGACGGGTGGGCGGCTCTGGGCTGTGACTCGACCCCAGGGCCGGGCGGGTGAGGGACCGAGGTTCATCTGAGGCACAGAGCCATCCAGGACTGGCCCAGGGTCTCCGGTGTCATAGGTCACGAGCTGCACGAGACCCCCGAGGCCTTTCCACCTTAGGGAGGAGAAAGCTGAGGCGCGGTCGTGAGCCCTCTGGTCACGAGGGTCTGGTCGTCGAGCCCCGCCTTCTCGTTCTACGGAGGAGGAAACCGAGGCCCGGGGACGCCGGCCACGCCCAGCTCGGGCTGGCTGACCCCGAAGTGTGGCCTGAGGGCCGTGGCGAGGACCTGCCCTTCCCGAGGCCTCCGGAGCTCGTCGGTCTCCCGGGGCCCCTAACAGCCATCCCGGGGTGGGGGTGGGGGTGGGGGAGGCCGGGTGGGATCCGGTGGGCGGGAGGGGGAAGGCCCGGGGAGGACGCGCGCTTCCAGCCCCTTCTCTTTCCAGGGTGCTCGCCGTCATGGAGTACCTGAAGGGCCCGGCGGTGAGCAGCCCCGGCTGCGTGTGAGTTTCTCCGAGCGTCAGTTTCAGTCTGTCCATTTCCTGTCAGTTTCTGTGTCACTTTCCCGGCCCCGAGGCGTGAGCCCCGTCTTCTGGTCCATTCACCTTTTCTGAGCCGGTCCCCGGTACCGAAGCGGTACCGAACCGTTGACGCATTCTGCTGTAGGGAGGGAGGAACGTTTGCGGGTCCTGAGGGGCCGCCGAGGCCGATCAGCAGCGCCATAGTGACCGGTGCTCATTTCTCCATGTTCAGTTTAGAGCTTTTGAGGGAGATCTTCGGAAAGTCAGAACTGTGGGACCAGGGAGCTTACTCTTAGCGTATACAGACCCACGACTCAGCCCACTGCTGAAGATGCAGATGCTTTTGACTAAGGAAAATGAGATCAGCAACGGGGAAAAAACCAGGATGAGAACGCAGCAGAATTAAGAAGTGTAGAGATTAATTTATTAAATAGTTGTAATTATCCAGGAGACAGACCAGCATTATGCCCAGGTCTGGCACTGAAAGCTTCAGTTGTACATTTGGCTTCGCCATTAGAATGCTACGATGCCTTTGGATGACCAAGTAATGTCTGTATGTAACTTTAACAGTCTTAAAAATGTGATGGCATGAAATAGGGCTTTGTCCATCTCCCTCCTAATTCAGTTCAGGTCAGTGAACATTTGTTAAGTGCCTGCCATGGGCTAAATGCTGGGGGCACAAAAAGAGGTAAAAGACCTTTGCTCTCAAGGAGCTCACAATGTAGTGAAGGAGAGCGCACACACTCTCATATATAGGATAAGTAGAATAACTTAGATAGGTTTCATCTCCCTGAATTATTTTTCTCTGAGTGCCTTCTTGCACTTGGACTTTAGAATGAAATGACTGCTTAGGGGAACATCCTGAAACCTGATTGTATCTGTTCTCAGTCAATCCTAATACATAATGAATGCAATATGTCTTAGTTTTTGAGGATGAGTTAATGTCAGAAGGTCAGAGTGCAAGTTGAGCTCTTTGGAAGATGTATTATCACTGTCTTATTTGAGAAATCTGTAGTTTGCTTAATTTTGTTTCATTTATTTAAAAGCCTGTGCTGCGAGTGTGGCGTCCCCATTCCCCCCAATCCAGCCAACATGTGTGTGGCCTGTTTGAGGACGCAAGTGGACATCAGTGAAGGGATCCCCAAACAAGTCTCAGTTAACTTCTGCAAACAGTGTGAAAGGTATGATATTTAACTTACTTAATATTCAGATTTTCATCTAGGGTGAGGAGCTGTAAGTTTTGGGCAATAGTTAGGAGTTCCAAATTTCAGAGTGTACTTTTCTAGTTTTTAAGAAATAAATAACATCATTACAAAGGTATTTGTTTCCTGCTCAGATGTCTTTTCTGGGGGTGATTCTGAGAAATTGATTTATGCTAATTGGGTTGATGTTTCTGAGAGTAGATAAGAATAGAATTATTAAGAGAAATGACTTAGTTATTACGTGTAGTTTGAGTTTTTTCTTTGTTTAATTACTATTCCATGTAAGCAAAATGAAAACAATCAACACTTAGTTTGGACACATTTGAAATTTGTATCTTTAAGTACTTAAAGAAACATATGTAACTTTTCTTCCTATATTCAGTAATAAACATTTATTAAATGCCTACTATAAGGTCAGCTAAGTGGTGCAGTGGATAGAGCATTGGACTGGGAATCAGGAAGACTCATCCTGTTGAGTTCAAATCTGGCCTCATACACTGGTGTGTGATCTGAACAAGTGCCTTAACCCTGTTTGCCTTAGTTTCTATAAAATGAGCTGGAGAAGGAAATAGCAAACCATTCCAGTATCTTTGCCAAGAAGACCCCATAAGAGATCAAGAAGAGTCAGATACGACTGAACAGCAACCCCAAAGTGCCTGCTGTGTGCCTGGCACTGTGCCAAGTGCTGGGGATACAAATACAAAAAAGAAAGTCCTTGCCCTCATGGAACTTACAGTCTAAAGGACAAAGAAAGCTTGAGGGTGGGTGTGGGGTTTAAGGAGGCAAGGTGGAGAGACATCCTGAGATGTCTCAGGAGATGTTTCCTTTACTGAAAGTTGAGTTCCTGGCCCTACCTTCCAGCTAGAAGGACTGTAAAAGCAAGCACCCTAACACATCTAGAATGGCCTGCTGTGACAAGTTCTTTGTAATGCTTTTCTAAAAGGAAAGGCAACTTTTCGGGGGTCAACAATCTTCTTCAGTTATGTTCACCAACAGAAAATATAAGCAGAAAAATAAAGACTGACAGGGCTTCTGTCTGACCATAAGCAATACATACATCATGGGTCAACAGACAGTTCCAAATGTCTGACTACTAATTACATATATACGCAGTTCCAAGAGAGAGAGAAGCATGAACATCTGGGTCTTCAAAGCTGAAGGGCTCCTTAGTGGCTACCCAGAGTCTCATCTGGCCAAACAAACCTTTCCAAGGAGTAAATCCCAAAGTAAAACCTCACCTCAAAGTTTATATACACTTCAGAGCGAGAGGGTATCATGACCCTTGAGAACCAGTGCCTCATTAGAAATTAACAAAATGTGAGGCCCTTCCACAAAACAGATCTCCTAATCAGACTTCCCTTAGTGGATTGGGAGGATCTCTAAGGACCAAAGGTTTCGTGAATACTGAGCCTGATTGGATCTTGCAGGAGAATGAAATTTCCCAGTGATGAGTGCTGCATGAGTGCAGCCTGATTTGTGCACAAACCTTGGAAGTTGCAGCCACAAACCTGTGGTTAGCTGTGATGGCATGGGCATGCACATACTACACAAAAAGTCTGCACTTGTTTTAGGAGCAGCCAGTAGTCTGACCTTGCCTGTGATTTGGCAAGGCTTTGAGTGAGCTTTTCCTCACTGCTCTGTCACTGTTCTGGGTATCAGCATGTAGCTGGAGGATTAGCACAGCCAGGTTGGGAGAAGTGTCTGGACACAAGGTTGGACAGAAACACAGCCCTTTACCAAAACCTAAAGCCAGAAGGGGCAGCAGGCAGCTTCAGTGGTGAGAGTAGTGATGTGTAAAAACCACTCATCTTTGAAATAAGGGTTTGTTTCTCTTACCTTTTGGAATCATTGTAATGAGAAAAACCATTTTATTGTAATTTTTAATTTCTGATAACATCTCTTCTATAATGAAAATTTTTTTTCTTTTATTAGTCTGTTCACTGCCTCCAGCCCCTCCCGTCCCCTTAAAAAAAGAAAAAGAAAAAAGCAAAGACCCTCAATCCATTCATGTAGAGTACAGCTGGTGAGATTCTCCCGCCAGTCATGTCCGATGATGTTGGTCTCTTTTTGCATTTGAAGTTTGTTATGTTCCTGGCAGGAGGGGTTTCATCTTTATTCTTCAGGTTTATTGTGTTCGGAATTCTGAAATCTTTCAAAGTTGTTTGTTCTTCTTTGTCTACTTACTGTGGTCTGCATCAGTTCATCTCCCCAGTTTCTCCTGAAATTGCCCCTTTTGTCATTTTTTATGGCACAATAATACTCCATTCTGTCCATGTACTATACTTTGTTTAGCATTTTCCCAGGAGGAGGACACAGCCTCAGCCAGTTTGGGGCTAACACAAAAAGAGCCATTGTAAATATATTTGTACATAGCTCCTTTTCCTCTGTCACTATCCATTCTTAATATATAAATTAATCAGCCCTCAATATATTTACATCTACGTCCAGAAGTCATCTTAGCTGATGGAAGAAAACACCTATTAGTTCATAGGTAGAGTGGCCTGGAATCAAGACTTCTAACTACGGCTGCTCCTTGGAGGTGAATTGCCCCTGTCCTTCGTTGGGGCAGTTGGTGTCCATAGCTGCTTAACAGATAACAAAGTAAAGGTTTGTCCATGGGACATTTTACTTTCCTGCTTTGCTTTTCCTCACTTGGGTGAGGACAGAGAACTGAAAGCCAGTCTATCCACTGAAGGTGTTTTGAGATTCTAGATCTGAGTGGGTACTCTCTGCCTTTCCTGAGGGACCTGTACTTTTACAATGATAGGCTGGGTGGTTTTTTCTGAATGGTGGTACTGATTGGGAAGCCAGGGCCTTGAGAGCAAAAAATTCTTCTCTCTCCTAGGATAGTGCTCAGAAAAATCTGTTCCTGGACAGTATGGTGAACTCGCTACTATGTGCAGCATTGAGAGAATAGACAGACTGCAAGTAGGACCTTCTCTCTGTGTTTGCTACCATTGCCTTTTGCATGTCTGATCAGGGAGAAATTGCTTTAACTTGTTAGTGTCCCAAATTTGTAAGACTGGTATCATGTGAAATTTAATACCTGTAAAGTGACAATTTTAAGTTCTGAGAAAGCATTATTTTTAGTAGAATGACTTTCGCATGCCAGGATGTGGAGGTCAGAGTCCTACACTCCTTGAATCTCTGGGGCTCAGTTTCCTAATCTGCAAAATGAGGGAAGGACCAGGTGTCTTTTAATGTGCCCTCCAGGTCTAATTCTGTGTTTTTATGAGCCTCTAAAGTTGTAAGTTAATTTAGGTGTCAGGACTTTTTGCCAAACATGAAAAGTGTCGTTGATCCTTCTAACTAATTATCAGAAGGGAATCAGGACTCATTGATAAGTATGGAGAAACCTCTTTTGTACTTCACGTAATAGGCATTTGTGATAATTCAGGTGTGCTGTCTGTGAAGTTTGCTTAGCACATGAACGGTATAAATACTTTTCAAGAGCACAAATGTTTTTCTAAAACTTTAGAAAGTTCTCAGATATAACTAGTTCATGTATCAACTAGACATCATTCTCATCTGTTAATTAACGTGTGTGTATTCATCCTTCGTTGCCAAAGAAGACCATGCCATTAGAAAAATAATGACATGACCTGCACTTGACTGTTTTGAGTGAGAGAGGGCTGTGCAGATCAACAGCCTCACTTCTCCTCCAGGGCCGTATGAATCCAGTGACTTGATATTCATCAGGATGACTGGAGATGACCCAGGATGAGGCAAAGGGGGTTAAGTGACCTGCCCAAGGTCACACAGCTAGTGAATGTCAAGTATCTGAGGTGAGATTTGAACTCAGGTTCTCCTGACTACTGCACTGGTGCTCTATCCACTGCACCACCTAGCTGCCCTGTTAATTAACGTAAGACTTCTAGAAACACTACTCAGGAACACCTTACCTTACAAAACCTAAATGAAGTTATTATTTTAAAATAATAAAACTGTAGTTATTTATGTTATGTATTTATATAAAATAACTCAGATGACATTTTATATCATTGGGTTTTTAATATAGAAATAAGAAAGAAATCATGAGATTTTATATTATTTAAAAAATTATTGCAGCTCCCTTACTTTGTTAGCCTGGTTAACAACTTCCTGATTCAGTTATCTGGGAAATAGAAATTGTTTTAAATGCTTCAGCTGATTGTCCTGTGTATACCTGTCTGCCCATGCAGAGTTCATAATTTACTCATTCTTTTTTTTCTTTTCAGGTATCTTCAGCCACCAGGAACATGGATACAGTGTGCCTTAGAGTCAAGGGAACTTCTTACTTTGTGTTTGAAAAAAATCAAGGCCTCTTTAAGTAAGGTAGGCTATTTACCTTCTAGATCAGCCTTTGGGAGTCATTCATAGCAGGGGATAAACTAGAATAAAATTATAATAGCACAGCTTGAGATTTCTGCTTTGCTGGGGTTTGGTTTTTTCCCTTACATGGCTCTTTGCAGAGCACTGAAATGGCCCGAAACAGAAAAGCAGAATGTACTTCAAATTCTATTTTAGCAAAGAATTTGTGTGTTTGCACTTGTGTCTTTTAAACTTATAAATCACTTAACTCTCCCTTTGCATGAGTTAGTTCAGGGTGTTTTAATAAATTACTATTTAGAATGAAATCTTTCATGTTAAAGTTAATACTGAGAATATTTGTCAGTAATGCCTATAGAACCTTTTTACTGAATATGCTTGTTGGAAAGCAGGCCACTCAGCCTTTTTTAAATGGGTTTCATAAATTATGACCTTTCACCTTTGCCTAGGACCTTTGTCCTTAGTGCATTATATAAAGTAGACAGCACTGACAGCTTATTTGAAGTATAATCAAATTTTATACATTAGGTCTTTTCCGTCAGAGCTGAATTTATAAAAGCTCTCTTAGCTTAGAAGGAACTCCTGTAATGTAGGGCTAGTCTAAGGATTATTAAGCTCATTTTTATTATTTGCTCGTACCTTGCCTCATCAAGCTTTTATCCACCGTTTCATATTTTTAAAGTACATGCTTTTTCATGGAAAATTTTTAAAAGGAAAATTCGCTTTCATTTGAAAGTCTTGATTTGCCATTGATGAAAATCCCTCCAAACCCAGGGCTTTCCCACAGTGGAAGGCGGTTTTGGGTTTTGAAAGTCTATTCGAGCAGTGTACAGACCTGGTGTGTTCTCCCACAATGGTAGACTTTGAGTGTGGCTCCACTGAGAGGTTGTCTGCTCCTTGGAGAACAGTCTGGCCTAGGGTGGAGAGAGTGGTTCACACAAGTCCAGCTGCTGAGGGAATGCAGATAAAAGTATAAACCAGCTGGCAGTACTTCATAGCCCCCTTGGTGGTAAAGGGGATAAAGGGGCCCAGAAAGACATGGTGCTCAGACCTGTAAACAAGCACTCCGAAGGTGTAATTTTTGTCTAGTGACCAGCAAATAGAGGCGTGACCAGAGATGTCATCACATCTCAAGGAATGACATACCTGCAGGTTGCTGCCAGACGGAAAGTGGATGACTTGACTTAGCTTTCAAGGTGCATTTGGATGACCTGGAAGGTTTGCCCAAGAGTCATCTCCTGGTTGGACCTTGGGCCTTCCCACCTGGCAGTGCTCACAGACATGGGGACAGCTGTGTCAGAGCATGAAGAGGTATAGAAATGCACCCTGGAGTCAGCAGGGAGCCTGAGACTTGATGTACTTGTGTTGGCAAAGGTAGAATGGCAAAAACTATGTTGGGAAATATGGTTTGGGGTGAACAAGTAGGAGGCTATGACTTATGAAAGCTCAGCAGCCTCAGTCTTGGATGTGAAGAGCACTTTAGAAGTGAGTCAGGAGATACTGGGTGTGGCAGACACTCAGAATAACCTTGAAAAAGACATTTGTCATATCTCAGCAGGAAACCATGGGTTGAAATCGGTGGGCTTCCTGAATCAGTGAGCTCTGTAGTTACTCATTCAGTTGGCTAGAGAGAGAGCCAGATCAGTACCAGAGAAGAAAAACTTAGTAAAGAGACAGGCACTGTGTTGCAAAGGCTGCTCCATCCCACTATGGTTAAGTAAGCAAAATTCAAAGTGGTCAAAAGCAGGAATGTCAGCTGAATCACTTTCCTGAAATGTTGAACAGATGTGAAGGAATTGCCATGAAAAGGCTCCCCCCCCAAATCCAGAGACAGGTAGACACTTGAGTCTTTTGGCAGAGGGATGGGGGGTGGGGAGGTGGGAGTAAGGATAAGCATTTTTAGAATATCTGCCATGTGCCTGGCACTTCGATGAGTGCTTTACAAGTACCTCATTTGGCCATCCTAGTAATCCCTTCAAGTAGGTGCTTGTTAGGATTCCCATTTTACCCTTGACAAAACTGAGGCAGACAGGTTACGTGACTGTCCTGTGTATATGTAGCTATTAAGTACCTGAGAATAGATTTAAATTTGAGTCTTCCTGACTCTAGCACCAGCATTCTTTCCACTTCATCACTGACCTTTCCTGGTAGCATCAGCTTACCAAACACCATGTGCAAAGAGTTTTTGGAGAGGTTTGCCTGAGAGCTAGCCAAGCCCAGAAAGACACTGAAGGATGGAATTCATGGGCAGTCATTGTGTTTGGATGTCCCCAGAGACCTGGACTGGTCATTTAACGTATTATATAGATGGTAAAATTCAGATAAGACAAGAGGTTAGAGCACTGCTATTGGTCTAGATTTTTAAGTAGTGCATTTATTCAGTGAAGTCTAGTTTTATTTAATTGGATACTTCAATAGCCAGAATCGTGTCTGGTGATCTGGAGAGTCCCCTAACTTGTCAGGCAGGACTGCTTCATTCACAGAGGATTGGCACATGGATATTTGTTTTTGTATCTCATCCACGCCCCTCTTTTTTTTAACAGAAACTGTAAATGCTGGACATGATTGCAAATAAGGATTGTAGCACCATGTTTTAGTTTGGTCAAGACGGAGCCAACAATGAATTTCAGAATAAAGCCTCTTGACTTAATGTGACCTGAATGTCTTGTAAGGTTGTGAATAGACAGGACTTTACAGAAAGTGTCGTCTGGTAAGCCTAGAGATTTGGAAACCCTGAAGGAGGTCTTTCCTGGCGTTTTTATGTAACTTAGATCATTTTTTGGCAAGTCTGTTACATCAGGTTTTTAAGAAGATAACAGTCACTTTTCACATGTCTACCATTCTCTTGATTTGATTTGATTTGGAATCTAAGTGACTTAAACATTCTGGAACTTGTATTGACTGGTCAGCATTACTCACTCAGTACCATTGCTCAGAAATGTCCCAGGTTTGGTTTTGGAAACCCCACGGTCACTTGGTGAATAGATGGATGAAGGAGCCGGATGCTGCTGTTTTGGGTATGGCCATGAAGTCATTGCTGCTGCTTCTTGGAGGCGTTCCAGATATGATGTGGGCAGTTCACAGCAGCCTTGACATAAATGTGGAGTCCTCATCTTAGGAGTATGTCCATTTAGTCCAGATCACGGAGAGTCACGTGTTTTGTTCACAACCAATCCCAGTTGCTGCCTGTTGGAGGAAGCCTCACTTACTCTCCTCTGCATCATTTTCACTGACAGCTAATTAGGACATCCCCCTCCCCCCCAATTAGGCTGTGAACTCCTGGGGAGCAGGGACTCTCATTTGCCCTTCTTGTATTCCCAGGCTTAGCACCTTGCATGGCACACAGTAGGGGCTTCATGAATACCTGGTGGTGGACATCGTCTGTTCTTTGTTTTATTTTCTGTTTTCGGGGTGTGCTTCCTCACTCCCTTCAGTCAGGAGAATGACGATCAGGGGCTCATTCCAGCTTATTGTCTTTGGTGGCCAGAGACTTATTTTGGTCCCTGAGACAGTGAGGGTGGGGTGTGCTTTTTTAGACCAGACCTGTGATTTCATTGGTAATGGGAACTCTTGGTGGGTAAACTTCCTCTACCAATGTGGAACCTGATACAGTTTCTTTGGGTACTGGAGTGATTTGGTGCCCTGCCAGGGTCGCACAGCTGGAGGCTGTCCTGATCACAAGATTGGCTGCTGGACCCCTATGCCACATTGCCTCTCCGTTGTTGTGTGGAATGGGCAGACAGTGCTTATGGGAGCCTTCCTTCAGTGTGATCCTCCCACTGGCAGGAAAGGATGCAGGGCTGTTGAGAATGTGAGCTCTCTGTGGAGCTTGTCCTGCGATACCCAAGCCTGGCTGGTCTGGGCGTCTGCTGGGCAGTATTTCATACCCTTGGTGTAGCCTGGGAACACTCCCTGACCTTCACCTGGTGGGTTTAGAATCAAAGCTCTTTCAGAGCAACATTGGCCAAGTGTTTTGAGAAGGAAGAAGAAGAAATCCCGAGACAGTCTCAGGAATGGTGATCTCATGCCTTGTGAATGCATCCCACTCCTAGGACAGTGAGAGCTCTTCCAAGGGACAAGATGTCATTTTGTGTCTTTTGGTACATGTCATTCACTACAATTTGGAACAGATCCACTGTGTGAATGCATGGTTTTTGTCTCAGATGCCCATTCTCCCTCACTGGTCCTGCTGTGGTCCCCATGGTGCTCATTTCCTTGGGAGTGGGATCTTGGTGGTCGTTCAGTCATTTCAGTTGTGTCCAACTCTCTGTGATCCCATGTCGGGTTTTCTTGACAAAGACACTGGAATGATTTGCCATTTCCTTCTCCAGCACATTTTACAGATGAGGAAATGGAGGCAAACAGGGTAAAGTGACTTATCTAGGGTCACATAGATGCTGGATTTGAACTCAAGTCTTAGTGATTCTAGGCCCAGCACTATCCACTGTACCACGAGCTGCTCAGGGGAGGATTCTCGGAGCATCTTGTGAGATCTCTGCATCACTTGACTTGTTTTCCCTTTTCCCCGGGGGTTGAATGAGCTTCTTCAGGTTTCTTTTTGTCCTATTGAAGGTACGACTGATCGAAGCCGGTTTCATTTGGACTGAACCCCATTCCAAGCGGCTTAAAGTCAAGCTGACTATTCAGAAAGAGGTAAGTTAGAGAAGCTGCCCGAGCAGGGAAGCAAGAGTTGTGTTGTATTGAAGATGGTTCAGAAAGGGCCCTGGCGATTCATTTGTGAGAGAAAATGCTCCTTCCATCATGCTTCATCCTCTGCTGTTTGGAGCTGGCCCCTCAGGGAAAGCACATGCGTGTGCTGGGGAGAGTGGAGGCTGAGATGAGCTTTTGACATCACTTCAGAGACTCTTTTGTTTCTTTCCACCTCCCTCTCAGTTTCCACAGTTGAATTATATATAGCTCATCCTTCTTCAAAGAAAAGAAATTCCCAAGTGAAACTGCTTTAATTTAAGAATATTTCATAGCCTTTGAAATGTTAATGTAAGACATCCTGGGGCTTAATCACTATAACTTTTAACTTTTTTGATCAAATAATCTGCCATTTTCTGCATATAGGATGTTAATTCTGGGTAGTTTATCCTTAATTAATATAAAATACATTCTGAAGGCACTTAGGTGAACAGATTTTCGATTAAGGAAATGATGAGATAGTGTGAGTTTATGGGCCTTTCAGGTATTAACTGTACTGTCATATAAAATCTTGGAGCCACAGGGAAGGAGGCTTCAGATTTTGAAATGGAAGTGATTTACCCTGGGGGTAAATGAACAGCATTGTTGCTTTTTTCAACCCAGGTGATGAACGGGGCCATCCTTCAGCAGGTGTTTGTGGTGGAGTATGTAGTGCAGTCACAGATGTGTGATGCTTGCCACAGGGTGGAAGCCAAGGATTTCTGGAAGGCAGTGGTTCAAGTCAGGCAAAAGGTAAAAATCTTAAGATGAGGGATGCCAGAGGTGTACCTTTCAGTGGTCCTTCTGTCAGTTTGTTTCCCAGAGTTTCTGGGGCCAGGAGATGCGAGTAGAGGCTGAGCCCTGCCCTTTCATGCTTTCTCCCAAGACTTGGGTGCCCATAGGAGGCTTCAGTACCTGCAGTTTTGAGATGCGAAGATTGATGAGTCATTCATGTTTTTTTCTTACCATGTATTTACAGAGATGCCTCTGGTATCTTTTTTCTTGTAATTCACATTATACTCATGTGCTATTTATGGCTGATTTTGTTTGATTGTTGTTCTTTCACATCTGAAGTTTGTTTTGGGTTTAATCATCTAACCTTATTTTTGGATTTAAATTTAGACCTTACACAAAAAAACTTTCTACTATCTGGAGCAGCTGATCTTGAAACATAGAGCACATCAGAACACCCTGCGGATCAAGGAGATTCATGGTGAGTCCGAGATTAACTTGCATTTAAAAATTTGAAATTAAGTTTTAATGTTCACCCCAAATTTCCTATTCCAAGTCTAGCTTTTTCCCTTATGGAAGATTCAGCACACTGTTTTATTTGGGGAAAGGTTGAGAAGAGGGGATAGAAAAGGAAAAGAGCTGTCTCCTTGCTCTGTGGTTGGCATCCAGCTGTGCACAGGTGTGCACAGGCATAAGCCAGCCGGGGACTTGGATTGACCATCCACGCCCATGGCCTGGAAGCATTTCTGAGGTGATTGGATGATGTGCACGTGCTCGTAACCACTTTTCTTCCTTATTGATGCTAAGGTGCCATTGATGGTCTTCTCTTGCCTTGCTTCGTGCCTGCTTGGGGCTTTCTATGGGACAGAAAGTGTCACCAGGAATTGTCTCTTTTTTGGAATGGTTGGTTAGCTTGTGAAGGAGAATGCTTATTTGTGCTGCCTTTTTTATTTGTTTTCTTCGAAGGACATAAGCAGAAGGAACGTATTCAGGGATAATTATGGTGAATTTTTCCCCAGGCCACGTAGAGATTGACCTCCTAGAATCCTGATCACTCAAAGACAGATGAGGAAACTGAGACTGATTGGGTCAGATGACTTGTGCAATATCAGGGTAGCCACATCCAGGGCCTTCCCTGAATCTTCAGTCCCATTAATACTCAAATCAGACTCTTAAAGATAGTTCAGGAAGGGATTGGTTGAGGGTCTCCATCATATACCAGATTTTTCCTGGTTGGGTCTTGGGGCCAACAAGCAGAGGGAGAAGCATTGGCCACTAGCCCCATCTAGGTGTACATGGAGACCAGGAAAGCCCCATTGGCTTCTGAGGCATCCCACTATTACTTATGATGAGGACTTGGTATAATGCCTTAGTGCAAGCTTGGTGGGAGACCTTTGGTTGTCTAATCCGGAGGGAGCGTTGGGGAATCATGCACAGATTGATGGGCTTGGCATTTGGAGTCTTGGCTTAAATCCTGTTTTATGCACTTGCTGATCCTGCTCCTTATCTCGGTCCTCCTCACTTTCCTCATCTGTAAATGAGGAATGATTCCCCTCCCTGCATCAGGAGGTTGTTGTGAGCGGAGCCCTGAAACATTATGTTAAGTTTATATAAATAGAAAGGCTTTTAACATTTTTAGTCCGTTTGAAATGTTCATGTTTCTTGGAAAACCCTTACATGGCAGCCTTCTTTTTCCTTTAAGATGGCTTGGATTTCTATTATGCTCAGAAGCAGCACGCCCAGAAGATGGTAGACTTCCTCCAGTGCACAGTCCCTTCCAGGTACATGGGAGTGGGAGCACCATGTGTGCTAGCTGCTAGAAAGTCAGTTTTACATGAGCTTTGTAGGCCGTTTGTCAAGGAGATTTTTCTCTTGCTGTAATATAGGCAAACGTAAACATCTGAGGTGCTGAATGTGGATATCATTTCGTTAGAAATGGCTTATTGCTTAAAGCATCTCTTCTGTGTAGACCAGCCAACAAACCAAGACAGGAAATGTGCTAAGCTTTGCAGAATTGAGTGTCCCCAGAGTGGAGGAAGGCTGTTGTCTGAGGCTCAGAGGAAGGAGGGAGGACAGTGTGAGCAAAGATATGGGAGTGGCAGTGAGGCCAGTGCTTGGGGAGGATAGGGGGTCTCTTGTGCCCACTCTACCATTAGATCTATGCTGAAAGATAGTAAGACTAGAGAAGCCAGGCAGGGCCAGGCTAGGAAAGGTCTCAAAACTTTAAGTGAATTCAGCCAACATTTCTTAACTGCCTCCCTTGTGCCAGGCCTCTGAGAACATAAAGAGAAAATCACAAAAATGGGGCACACAAGAATCTTAGATTGTTCTGGGGACTGACATGGACCCAGGTAAAGATAATAGGAGGTAGGGAGTGGTAGAGGCAGACGAAGACAAGGTACTCTTTCAGTTTGCAGATGGAGAGAGCACTTAGTGATCTGGGAAGTCTATATTAAGGAGAGGGTAAAGGAGCTGAGCCTTGGAGGATAAAGAGTCTGAGATGGTTTCTGCCTGTGTGACCTCCTCCTCAGTCTTCTTGGTCATGCCCAATCAAGGCTCTGTCCTAGGCTATCTATATTGTCTGCCTGGATGATCTCAGCATTTCTCGTGGGCTCAATGATCATCTTGATACAGATGATTCTTAGAGAAAGAGGGGGGGGGGGGAGAGAGAGAGTGTGTGTGCGTGCGTGTGTGTGTGTGTGTGTAGTTTCTTTTCTGAGCTCCCATTCCACATCGCCAGCTGCCTTTTGGACATCTCAGATCAGGTGTCCGCGTGGACATCTGTCTAAAACAAAACCCATTGTCTTTCCCCCAAACCTCTTCTTCCTGACTTTTCTATTACTCTTGAGGATACTACCACTCTCTCAGTGCCCAGATTTACCAGACTGGGTGTTTTCCTTGACTCCTTACTCTCACTCCTTCCCATAGTTCCTCCTTTGCCAGATCTTGTCATCCTCTACTTCTGCATCCTGTTCACTCATCAGCCACCACCTACTTCAGACCCTCATTGCCTCTTGCTTGAATTATCCCAGTAATTTCAGATTTTTAAGTGTTTTATTCATGTTTTTATTACTATTTTAATTATTAATATTTATTAATGCTTGTAGGCTATAACTTCACTTCCCAGTCTGGGAGTTTTGAGTGTTGTGGCATACTTTGTGGAAGGCTGCTGTTGTCTTGATGGAAACTCTATGCTCTGAAGAGCTCCCTCACTAGCTGTTGCCCATGCTGGTCTGCAGCGTCTGGTCAGCATTCTCTCTACCAGTCAGGAATTCTGTTTTCCTTGGCAATCACGCCAGTGCTCAGGACTCTCAGACTTGGTTGAAAGTCCACTTCCAGTAAGACACCACAGCCATTTTCCAGTAGCTAGTCCCCTACAATGTAAGGCTCTCCTGTGCAGTAAAAAAAAAAAAATAGTTCGGTAGAGTCATTGGCACAGGGGACAGATTTGCCAGTGTGTGGCCCATTCTCTTCACATAAGCCATCCTTTACTGAGAGGTAGGCGGGGTGGGTTTCATGATGAATTCTTTGGAATTGAGATTGGGGATGATGTTTTCATTGAATTGTGACGTGTGGTCATAGTGTAGGTTGACCTTCGTCAACCTTTTAGGGGGACTTGGTGCCTGCAGGCACACCCGCACCCACACCACACACTCCTGTCCCTCAGTAAACTCTGGGGCTTTTCTTCATACGTGCACGCACACACAGACACACACCCACACACACCCATCCACCCACCCACCAACCCACCAACCCACTACCACCACCACCACCACACACACCCCTGTCCCTCAGTAAACTCTGGGCTCCTCTTTTACTTCCGGGACTCACCCCTCTATGTAGCCTGCTCTTTGAAGCCTGCAAGCATCTGTCTTTGCAGTATGTAATATATCCTGTCCCTCTTGGCTCTCTGTGATCTGGCCACACTGACCCCTTGTTACCTTCCTCCTCCTCACTTGCCAAGAGCTGAGCCCCCTTCCTGGAATGCTCTTTACATCCTTCTCCTATCCCTAGCTTCCTTCAAGACTCAATCCAAATGCCAACTCCTGTATGAGGCCTTTCCCAGTTCTCTTGGCCTCTGGTGCCTCTCCTCAGGATGTCTTCTGCTCTTAGGAACAGATCTGTGTGTATATGTTATCTCCTTGGAGGGGTGCATCAGAATCCCCTCTGTGTTTTGGGGTCCCCAGGCTCAGCACTGGAGCAGGCGGGCTCAGCACTTGATAAAGGCTTGTTGATTGGTTGATGGCTTAAGATTAACTTCTTTATTTCTTTAATTTCTAGATCTAAATCTTCACAGAGATTGATCTCTCATGATATTCATAGCAATACATATAATTACAAAAGCACTTTCTCCGTGGAAATTGTTCCCATATGCAAGGTAACTTTCTCCACTTGATTAATGATAGTATGAATTCAAAATTAGCACCTGTTAATGCAAGGAAGAAAAACTTAGCCTTGTTCTCTTTTAGTTTTAAAATTCCTGCCTGATTCATTTCCTTTGTAGAAGAGTTGGGAGACAAATGTATGTAAGATGGTGGTGGAAATGATTCATTTGCATATCCAAGTGCGCCAGGCAGGAGCAGCCTGGTAGCTGTCCTAGTGCTGAAGTGTCTGCTCTGCTATGAAAATAGGAAGAGTGGGTGCTAGGTGGTGAGCTTAGAGCGGGCAGTGGTGAAGTCCTGGCGGGGGATGTGGTTCATGAAGACATTATGAAGGATCTTTAAAGCCCTGGTGTGTAATAAATACTGACAATAGTTATAGTAGCTAGAATTCCTGTGCTGCTTCAGAAATAATGTAGGTTATTTCATCTAATCCTTGGAATAATCCCTTCAAGTTGGGGCTTTTCATATCCCTGTTTTACAGATGAAAATGAGTGTCTGAGAAGTTGAGTGCTTTGCCCAGGGTCCCACAGCTTAGTAGACAGGATTCAAATTCAAGTTCTGCCTGCCTCTCAGGCCATCATCCTGCCCACTGCACCCTGTGGCCTGAGAATAAGAAGCTCTTCCATCTTCAAAAGCCTGTGGCCCCTTCCCCCCATCTCCCTTCCCATTGCTTGCTGGGGAAAGAAAGGCCAAGCTATTCCTCCTGGATTCCAAGGCCTACCCATGGCCTCAGGGCAGCTTTTCAGCCTCCTCTCCCACCACAGCTCCTGTGGAAGCTTCTCAGTGGCAAGGAATCTCTTTTTTTTTTTTTTTAAAGCCAAAGAAAACAAAGTTTATTAGAGATTCGCCTAATTGGGTTGCCTCTTACGAAACCTAAGCTTTTGTAATGCTTGTATTCACAAGCAGGCCAGATAGAATCCCAGCTAGACAGAGTCCGAGCTGGATTGAATCTGAGCGCCTTCATGGAGGCAAGGTGGGACTTAAATACAGAAAACAGTATAGGAGGGATGGGGGGGTGGGAGTGAGGGTGGTCTGGTAGTCTAGAGTGATGGGGGAAGAAGTTCAGGAAGGGCCTCCAAGGAGGATTAAAGGTTGGAAATGGCTGGAGGTAGTCAACAAACATCAGACTAGGGGGTGCCTAGGTGGTAAACAGGTAGGGCAATCAAGAGATAACAGACAATGGTCAGCTTCTGTGGAGAGATACAAGGGGAGCTCAATTTGAGTAAGGAGATTCCAGGGGAGCTCAAAAAAGTTCCCAGAATCTGAACCCCATCATTCTCCCCTCAAACAGATTGAACCCAAATTCTTTTGGGGTAAGGGGTGAAGGTCTCAGTTTCTGAAACTTCTTCCTGCTGGAAAAGGGCGTAGAGCTGTCCCTGCCTCGATGGGTCCTGTGCAAGGGGCCAGACTTCATCCCAGAGTCCCCATTGTGTGGTTCAGTACTTGCAAATAGGAGGTACTTGATAAACGAATAAATGCTTCTGGAGTTTCTCACATCACCCCCTGTGAACAGTGGACACTTTCACTTCTTTCTGGATGGTGCCTTGGACTTTGATCCTGTGGTGTTCTCAGCCTGTACATTCGGGCTCCACAGAACCTTTGTACATCTGACTGCCTTTTTGTTGCCTACATTTCCCCTTCCTCCAGTCCTCCCTCTCCTGCTCCCTCATCCCCCCAAGCCCTCTATGGCCAAGCTGGTCATCAGTGGCCTTGTTCTCTATCTGCAACCCTGAATTTTGCAGAGCACTGTCTTTGACCATCTCAGGAGGCTGATAACAGTCACATTAAGCCAGGGCAGTATTGAGGCTTGGGAGGCTGAGGGACTTCGCCAGTGTTACAGATAGTGAATCGACTCCAAGCTTATCCTTGGCTTGTTTCCTTGCCCCTTAGGCTGTGCTGGCAGAGCTGAGTCATGGAGTGTGGCTTTGAGACCCTCTTTCTCTGTTAAATGAGTGGGTTACCCTACATTTTTTCAGCACCCTACCTTGTAGCACTCCGTTCTTGGTCCTTGAGAAGGGTCTCTGACCCATCAGCCCATTACTGTCCCGTTGGGTGCTAGAGATGGCTCTGTTTAAGACCAGCAGTGAGAGAGTGCTACATCAGGGTCTTGGAGTCTGGAGGACTGAATCCTAATCCTGCCTCAGGAGCTGCCATTTTGCTGCTGTCTGCCTCAGTTTTCTCATCTGTAAAATGGGGATGTTAATGGTACCTTTCTTACAGGGTTGTTGGGGGATTAAATGAATTAATTCAAGTGCTTTGCAAACCTTAAAGAGCTCTGTAAATGTTCGCTGTTTATTAGATTTGTGTCCTCGGAGTCTAGTATGGTCTTGGGCACATAATAGGTGCTTAGTGAATGCTTGCTGATAGTTTGGAAGTAGGTGTTCCATGTGTTTGTCAGATTGAAGTAAATGGGTTCTACGCAGATGTTATTTCTATCACTGTGTTTAAATTAAAGCATAGGTTCTGATTCTGTTTAAGCTTAGGAATAGTTTAGAGTGAAAAGGGTAGGAAGCTAATGAGAGCTTTGAAACTCAATGTCTTTTCATTCCTTCATATCCCAAACCTTTGTTGACAACTGGTTATGCGCGCATTCCTGTGTTTGGTGTCTAGGCAAAAGAGAGACTGTCAGGACTGTTGTTTAATGTAGGAGACATGCATCAGGCATGGACCTGAACCTTTCAGGTATGAGGTGCCCCACGAGGGGCTCAGACTCCGTCGTATCAGAGTGCAAAACAGGAGTAATTCATTAGATACTGTGTTCCCTTAAGAGTGGAGGTGCATCATCTTTGGGATCAGTGTGATTTTTTTAAAAATGTAGTTATCAAAGACGTCCCTACTGCCTTGAACATTCTCCAGGATTGCAATTCTACTTTTATGTGTATTCGAGTTTCAATTCCTGATTCTTCAGTTGATTTTTGTATATTTATGTATATCTTTCTGTAGATGGAGATACATAGGAAGATATTTCAGTGTAAATTGTATTTGAGTTAGGCATTTACATCTGTCTTTATATATGTGTGTGTGTGTACTTGGCAGATCAAGAGATAAATGTTACTTTGGTTGAATTTTTATTCTTGTAGATGTTTGTGGAAGTTATGAATTGCCTAAGACCTGGCACATGTTTGCAGAATAATGTTAAATGGGTGTGTGATATAAAAATGTAGCATCATTAGGGGCTTTCTGTTCCATATCTGAATAAAGTGTATTAAAAGGGATCTCTGAGAAGCTGGCTGAATTTAAAACATTTTTGTTCAAACAGGATCTTTATGTATGTCTAGTTTTTAGACTGTTCTCTTTAGTTTGGGTTGGGCTTGTGGACTTTGGAAAAAATGCACATTGAGGGCCTGTTATTTGGGACTCATTTTCCTTGTAAAAATCATGTCTGCTTGTTTCTGGTTCTACACAGGACAATGTTGTGTGTCTGTCTCCCAAACTGGCTCAAAGCCTTGGAAACATGAGTCAAATTTGTGTTTGCATCCGAGTTACGAGTGCCATCCACCTCATTGATCCAAACACACTACAGAGTAAGGCTTGCTTTTTATTTTGTATAAAAAAATTGTCTTGAAGGTCATATTTCTCTGGGTGTAGCAGTAAATGGTGTTCTTTATTGTTAAAACTGTTCATACTATGCCCTTAAATTATTGTAATTCTAATTCTTGGAAAATTTTGTTTTTGAAAACAAGATCTGTAACCACTGCTGCAAATTTATTTACAAAGAGTGAATGGGGATTGAATTGTGAAGAAAGCATTTGATTAAAAGAGCCCGACAGTGTCATTTGATAATGTTTACAGAAATTATCTCTTCTATTCCTTAAAATCTTTTCTCGTATAGATGTTTCAGTCCATTAACTTTTACTGAAATTGGATTGTATTTGTTCTTCAATTTGGTTTTTGTGACGGATTCATTTAAAGTCTCATGACCACATTTCAGTGGATTTGAAAGCATTCAGAGTTTGGAAGGCAATTTACTTTTCATGATGGAGTGGAGATGTGGAATTACTCAGATTATTAGCTGATTCCTTCGTTATCTTGGAATTTAGATAAAACTCATTTGAAAACTTCCATTCTAGAGGAGTGATTTGTTAAAGCAAATTATTTTTGTTCATTTTGACCTGCTTTTGTTTTTTTAAATGTGTAGTCTTATTTTTAAAAACTTGGATTTTTTCTTTAACACAAAATTGACAGAAATGAGTAGTGTCTAGATAAGAAATGAATGATCTTCATCCCATCCCCTTGGAGAGCAAAAGTGATGATAGAAAAGGACCCACTGGTGCTCACCTTTTTAGGAAATTGATTTTTCTTACACACTACCCTTAAGGCAGCAGAGACCATAACTGTCAAGACTGTATCCTGACCTGTTGGGGAATGGACACAGATTGTGGTGAAACTTGTTAGAGACCAGACAAACCCATGGTGTTGCTGAGTCTGCTCCTTGTCCTCATCTCCTGCGTGGAGGGGTTGGCCATCCCTCAGCCTTCTGCTCTATCTGTTAACATTTGGGGACTTTGTCACTATCCATAACTCTGGGAAAATCATCCATGAAAACTAGCAGTATTTGTTCAAAAGACCCCGACAGGGGCCAGAGTCTGGGAAGTGAGTTGAGAATGTATCTGTCTCCACATTTCTTCAGTTTATCTGAGTGCCCTGCGTCCTTCTTTGTTTCTTCTCTGTAGTTGCTGAGATTGATGGGAATACCTATTGGCGTTACCCATTCAGTAGCTTGTGCCACCCCAAGCAGCTGGAGGAATTTATCGTGATGGAGTGCAGCATCGTTCACAATCAAAAAGTCGTGGCGGGGGCTGGCATGAGATCAAATAAAGTGAGCCTGGCCCACCTTCCCCGAGCTTGCATCACTTTCTGGGCAGATTTTTATTCATGAGTTGTTCTGAATCTAGGCCACTTTTCCTGAAAATAGGCCTTCTGGCAGGAAAATATGTATAATCATAAAGTCAAAAGATTGCTCAAGGGCTGTGGTCTAGAAGAGCCATTGACCTATTTGGGAGGAACTTGTAATGCTTTGTAGAAGTGTAGATACCAGCATCCTTGTCAGCTGAATTCTGTGATTACTGCTTTCTGGTCATGTTTACCACCTCCTCCAAGTTCTTCTGCTCTAAGCACATACTCCTGGATCCATGATCCTAGTGTGGGTATTGTAGTCCCTCATGCAATCCTTAGTCTTCCCTGAGAGACCGCATTTGGGTGGAGCTCCTGACAGTTGCTTGTGCTCCGCTGAGAGTTCCCCGTTCTAGTTAGTGCAGTAGTGAGACCTCGGAGAAAGCTGGGTCAGTTGAAGTGCAGATATGGTTCTGTCATAGCTGCGGGTCCTTTGAGAGGCCCCTTGGCCAGGGGGGGCCTTTGTCTGGTCCCCCATACTCCCGAGGGCCTCTGCACGGGGCAAGCTGTAGAGTCAGTAGCACCTCCCTTTACTCCCTCAGTGTTTCCCCACTGTCACCCAGAGTCCTTCCTACTGCCTTGTGGTGGGTGCCTCCTCCTTTAAGCCTGGGAACAAGGCTCTACTTTTTGTGGACTTTGATGGCTCACTCTCACCATATCACAGCCTTGACTTTTCACTGTACTCCTAGGGTAGCTTACTCAGGTACAGTGCTTGAAAATCCAACTATTCTGTACTATCCTTTGCTCTCTGGAATCAGAGGAGCTGGTTCAGATCCTGCCTCTAATGGGCACTAAAGCCACAGGCTTCCTGGGTCACACAGTTTATGTTTATCTATAAAATGAAGGGATTGGATTTAGATAGTTTCTCATTCCCTTCTGGCTCTTGATCTGTGAGCTGGGAGCTTTTTCCTGCTCTCCTGATCAATGGCTATTGGGGTCCATGGATCTGCCTTTAACTGAGACCAGCAGCCCCTAGGTCATCTGCCTAAAATCAACCAGTCAGCAAGCATTTATTAACTTGTTATGTGTGCTTGGCACTGGGGAAACAAAGGCAAGAGGGAAGCCATTTGGTCCTCGGTGAGCTTATGTTCCATCAGTAATGACACGTGTGCGCGTTTGCAGAATAGGCTTTACAAGCCATGTGAGAAGTTCCCACCATAACCTTGGGACAGGGAGGCTGAGGACACGGGGTCACAATTAGGGGCAGTGCCCACATGTTACGCAAGCCAGATGCAGGGGGCATGGAATGATGTGGCCAGCAGGGGATGTTCTTCCTCTGGCTTGGAAATTCTGTTTTAAAGGTACGTGCATTTCTTTAACTGAGAGGAAACATTCTGAGTCAAATGTCAGTTAGTTGTTAAAAACTTTTGGTGGCAAATCTGTAGGTGGCCTTCAAAATACTTCCATTAGGAGAAAAATCAGGATTGTATTTCAGCAGGAGGTGCACTGAATTGCACCCAGGTGACTAACCAGCCCATTTTCTTTTTTCATCAAGCACATGCTTGGGGAAGTCTGGGTACAGAAGACTTCGGAGATGAGTACGGACAATCAGTATTTCTGCCGGACTCATTTGGGACATCTTTTGAACCCTGGAGACCTGGTGCTGGGGTCAGTTGATCATCTTTGCCACTCCTTTTTCCCATATGCAGCATTTCTAGATGATGATGGGACTCAGTCTAAAGGGAATTTGATGCCACATGAATTTCATTTGCATTCTTGTTTGTTAATTAAAGTTAGAACTCTTCCAGAGGCTCCAAGGCTATGAGGAAGCCTAGGCTTGGAGTCACAGGAGTCGTGGGTTTGAATGTCACCTCTGACCCTTGTTTTCATTTGCATTCTTGTTTGTTAATTAAAGTTAGAGCTCTTCCAGAGGCTCCAAGGCTATGAGGAAGCCTAGGCTTGGAGTCATGGGAGTCATGGGTTTGAATGTCACCTCTGACCCTTGTTAGATGGGAGACCATGGACAGGTCACTTGACCACTGAGCCTCAGTTTTCCCCATCTGTGAAACTGAGATATGAATCCTCACAGGAATGATTTCCCAGGAGAATATAAAATTCTCTTCTTGGGTCTGAAAATCAAGAGACTGGAAGAAGTATAGATAGCGCTTCTTGTGAAAAAGATTTAATGGACTCAGGCAGTCCTTCCTGATGGAGCAGCCAGAGAAGCTGCCCAATCCCTAATGTGTCTGGAACAAGGGCAGGTTGAGTTAGATTGTGCCCTAGCCTGGTCTCGGTTTGACTGTGGTGTCAGCCAAACACAGACACAGAGGAGCTGGAGTAAGTCTGGAGAGGGTGAAGGACAGGGAGAGAATGCTGAATGGTACCGCCTTTTTGGGGAGCCTGTAATAAAGTGGGAGACACTATATATGGAATAATGACTGTCCTAGGGTTAAACTTCATGTTCTCCATTTCAGGTTTGACTTGGCCAACTGCAACCTGAATGATGAGTATGCTAACAAGATGAACACCCAGAATATTCCTGATGTGGTAAGTAAGGCTCTGTGGGCTTCCCCTACCTTGGAGTGAAATGTGCCAGTTCCTTTTTTATAAATGAATGGAGCTGTTGTAGATCTCTGGAATGGGGAGTTGAGGCAGTGTGAGATCTTTCTTTTGAAAAGACATGGGCATTCCCCCTTTTCCTAGAGAGATTAATAATATTATTAAGAGTTAGAGGGCTTGGTGCCTTTTGTCATCAGATGCCTTAGGTTAGGCTAGTTCACTTTCCCAAACTCCTGAGACACAACAGAGCAGAATTGCCTGGGGTGACAGAACCAGGGATATTCCAGCAGAATATATTTCAGATTAACTCTTCTGTGTTGTACCCAGAGCACTGCTTAGAAACAAGGCATTACTCTTTGGCAGAGGTGAGGCAACACCCTTATACCATTAGACTCAACTGACAGGACTGCTTTTTTCCCCTCTTTTTTCTTCATGGTAAAAGAGGTAGTTCTCAGGGGGAAGAGGGAGAAGAGGGTCTTGGGAAATAAAGGTGAAACAAAATGGTGTTAATATAAAAGGTATCGCTACAGAGGCAGCATTCTGACTTGGGCACAATTACAGTAGACAGTAATCTTCCCAGCATCAAGGCCTGCTGACCCTTGATGAGTTTGTAAAGGGAAAAATATGAGAAGCACTAAGTGTGAATTTGGTGTGGGAAGTCTTCACCCACCTGCTCATTTAGTATGATTGGGTAGGTTTGGTTTTCTCCACAGAGGGTGGAAGTGAAGTCATGGTAATGGAAGGAAACACACTGTCTGCTGTTACGTATCTGTTTTCATAGACGCAGGAGATAGAGCCATGTAGGCGTAAGACTCATAGAAATACAGAGTCGATTTAATGAGTTTCTCTTTGACTTAATATGCTATAAAATTATGCATCCTGCTGCATTTGTATAATTGCAAAAAACTGGCCCTGGTGGGATGGTGACTGAAGGGGCTGGACCTGAGAGACAGACAGCCTTGTTGGTAGTCCCCGCTGCATTTCTTGGGGCTCGTTGATTTCTGAATGTAATGTTAAGATTATTCTTTGGTGTTTAGGTATTAATCAAAAAGAGTTATGATCGTGCCAAACGCCAGCGTCGCAGGAACTGGAAACTCAAGGAGCTGGCTAGGGACAAAGAAACCATGGATACAGATGATGAAAGGTAGGGTTTTAAATGTTTGTAAGGGGCTGCCTCTAAAAGCAGATTCTGAATGGTTCCCTTGTGATCCTGAAAAGTTCTGTGGTCAATAAAGTTCTTTCCAACTTTGGAGCTCTGATTTTATGTTATCACGCTTTACAGAGTATAAGAAAATTTGTTTCTGGAAAACAGATGGGCCAGAGTGGCTTGCAGGAGTGTCATGGCTCCACATATGAACATCCTCATATATTTAGGGTCACTTCTCTAGACCTTGCATCCCCTGGACATTGGAGCAGCTTCCTCTCTTCCAGCTCTGGACTGTTTCTTGTTTGATGTTGGAAGCATGACTAGAGGAGGGGTAGATGAGGTGGCTGAAGGACTGGTGAGCTTCCATGGACATGCAGGCCGTGGGAGGGGGTCTCCCAAAAGGGCTTCTTTCCATTTATGGAGTAGTCCCAGATTTACTGAATTCTGAAGAGGTGAGACCTACTGCTAATCTTTCTGTCCATCACGTCATTCAGTTTTAATCCCAGTGAAACCAAATCCCGTTAAGTGCAGGCTTGTGAACTAGTGCAGGGATCCAGAGAGGTCAGCTAGAGGAAGAATGAATGGCTAAACATGATTGATTAAGAATTGATTAAGAATTAAGATTAATAGAGATTGTAAAAAGATGGGTCTGAGGCCTTAAATGTGTTAAACATTTTTTCTCTAGAATTGGTTTTTCTGGTAACTCTAGAGAAAGAGTTTTAGGAAATAAACAGACTTCCCAGAGATTGTGGCTTTGAACCTTGTTGGCTGTACAGGCCCATGCTCAGACCATGTGTACAGGAAAATGGGCTGAGAGGCGTAGCTGGAGGGAGGAGACTCTTTCCTTCACTCTGTAATAGGGCTGCTTACATAAGGAGGTCACTCTGAATGTCACATGTATTTTTTCACTACCTCCCATCACGTTTGCTAGGATTACATAGTGGAGTTATCTTAGCCGTTTCACAAATAAAGTTAGGAAATATCTGAGATGATGTGGTTGTACTCAAACCGGCGACCCCCTGGGCTCCTGGTCTAGGCAGTGTTTTCTGGTGATAACGGCTCCAGGGCTTGGGCCCCTCCACCTTCAGCACTTTGTAAACTGCACAGGGTTTCATGGAAGTGAGTTCTTATTTTTATTAATGTGATTGACCTTGGGATTATTAATATTGGTGAATTTGTTAACCACCTTAGGCCTCTTTCTCTTCTTGCATTGCTTCCTTTGAAAAAGGAAGCTCTTTCTTGAACTAGTTTTTTTAATAAGGATAAAGTGAGAAAAACAGATTTCTGGAGCTGATCAGGACCATTTATCATAATAAATGGAAAATAGGGTTGACATAAAAAGTGCTGTTATTACAGTCAGTGCATCTTTATCCCTACTCATGTGTACTTCGCTTCATTAGCCCTTCTCTTATGCCTGAGAGTATGGAGGAGAACCTTGGGTTCTTGAAGGCTGTGCCTATAACACACCAGCCCCAGCAAGCTAAAAAGGCCAAGAATGTGGTCCCAGTAAAGATGCTGTCATTGGAAGGTCAGCTATGCTAAGCTGAGAAAAGATTGGCCACCAGGTGGTGCGATCTTTTTTTGTTTTTGGATCATAGCAAGTCATGAGCGTCGTCTAAGCATGGAGGGTTCTTGGGCTGTAGTGGTAGGTGGAGTCACTGTGCCAGGGAAACCACAGATAATCCTGTCTCCCTTGTGCTCAGAAGTCTGTTTTCTTGAGTAAGATGACGAGCGAAGCTCAAACTTGGGAAAGAAGTCGGTGTTGCAGTTCACTAGGTTGAATCTTTATTTTGCCCAGGTAACAAACATTATTTTGCATTTGGTACCTCTGCTGCACTGCTCTAGGTGTTGGAGCGTATACAATTATATGTGAGATGTTGTATTACCTTCAAGGAGATGATCAGCATGAGTGTTGGGAGGGTTGTGCATTAGAAGATGTTAACTTCACAGGTGGGATGTGACGTGCTTGAGGTGAGGGAGAGCTGAATTCTAGGGGAGGTGGCTTGGGGATTGACTCAAGGTCAGCATCCAGAAGGAGGTCGCCCCTTGATCCTGGACCTTGAATGTTGAAGTGGACGTCAACAGGAAAGGGTGTGAGGGTAGAGAGTGTACTAAAAAATAAGGGTAGCATGAGGGCAGGAGTGGCGAGTCCAAGCTGAAACTGGAAAAAGTGAGTTGTAGCTGGCTTGCGGGGATCCTTGAAGACCAGGCCAAGAGCTTGGGATTGATTAGGTGAGGGATGGGAAGCCAGGGCACTCTGACCCCGGAGGGGGAAGGGAATATCGCTGTCAGCGCTATCATCCGGCTTCCCTTCCCTCTCCAGTTTTCCTTGCTTCCAGCCCCACTTTTGGGGTGGGCAATATCAGCTTCCAGGTGAGCAGATGTCACCTTCCCTAAGGGAGGGCACGTGACTAAATTTGTGTCTTAAAAGCCTTTTTCTCCCAGCTCCTGCTCAGGGATCTTTTTTATGTCGATGTTATTGCCTACTTTGTTGGAAATACTTGAAAGTAATTTGGATAAATTGAGAATTGTCTACATTTTTACTATTGATATAAGTAATGAAAAGCCTAAAAACTTAGATTTTTAAAGTAACTTTGATAGATAGGCTCTCTTTAGTGTGTATTAAAAAAGGAAATCTCCATGAGCAGTAAGTAAAAAGTAAAGATATTGTCTAACTGGCAAGAAATAATTAACTTTGCAGCAAGTTCATGCTTTTGAGCTCCAAGCATTTTAATCTTCAGGCTTTATGGAGTCTAATAAAGGTTGACAGTAAGAAGAATGAAAGTACTTGGAATATGAATCGTTTGGATATAATTTGTTATTTTCACTTTGAAAAATGGAAAAGTGTGATAGATTCTTAAGAAGTTCTAATTCATTTAGAAAGTGGGAGATAACTGTTCTGCCTGTTAGATGTGCTCATGTTAAAAACAGGCCAATCAAAATTAATTAGCCGTTTTAAAGAAGAAGTAACTAAATATTGTAATAGGACTAATATTCCATCACTTTGAAATATCTAGTTTCCAGTCTGGACGCTCCCTCCACCCCACACAGACTGTGCTGCTCTCCTCGTTGGTGGACTGACTGCTGCTGGGGATGGTTTATGGGGGAACAAGCCTCAATACTGGGGGCCTAATAAGGAGTCTGGGGGGAACCTCTTAAACATAGTTGGGTTGATTCACAGAGCACATGGCAGGTTCCCACTCAATCTCTCCAGTTCGATAACCGTCCAGAGCTTGTGATCTGTTGGCATAACTTTGACAAGCCCCAGGTCACCTCACCAACACAGTAGGTAGCATTTATGGATTGCTCTAAGCTTTGGGAAGCACTTTGCGTTTCTGGTCGTTGTTGCCCTAACCCTGGGAGGGAGGTACTGTTACTATCCGTTTTATAGATGCAGTGATAAGGAGGCATCAGCTTAGGACATCGGTGGAGGATGTACCATTACGAAATGGATTGCTTTTGCCTCTTGATCGATCAACTCTGACTCTTTTTGCACGTGTTTATTGGTAATTTGAAAGTGAAAGTAAAATGTGGTCCTTCAGAAATATTGCTCTGTGTTTTATTAACTTTTACTTTCAACCTTGAAATCTTTTCCCCAAAGTTTCACCATTGCATGCTCCTTGTTTTCAGAATGTCTTCTGTTCTCTGTGCTTAGAATAACTGCAACTTTGGGCCACAGTTGGATTGTTCTATTAAGCTGTGCAAATATTCTTCTACAGGCAATATCAGGACTTTCTGGAAGATCTGGAAGAAGATGAGGCAATCAGGAAGAATGTCAATATTTATAAAGGTTAGAATTTAAGTCGATTGAAAAGTTATGTTGTTACTTTGGAGTTAAGGTGTCCTATTTTTGACAGTTGATTGGGCTGTTACCATTTTGATAAATTAATTTTTTTTTAATTGTCTAGCATTTATTTTTTCTCCCATTTTTCCCTTGCCTCTTCCTGGGGAGAAAATTGCCAAACAACATTAAAATGTGTATAATGAAGCAAAACCAATTCCCATCTTGACCATACCCTAAAGTGTATGTCTCAGTCTGCACGTAGAGACTCTCTTGCGAGCCCTCGTCGGCAGTTCTCTGGAGTTGTGGTGGATCATTGTGGTGATCAGAGCCCTTCAGATCTTTCCAAACTGTTCATTTCTACAGTGGTGGTGTTACTGTAAACATTATTCTCTTGGTTTTGCCCAGTTCCCTCTGCATTAGTTCATGCAAGTCTTCCCAGGTTTCTCTGAGGTCATCCCCTTCCTCATTTCTTATCCCTAGTTGATAGGCACTCCTTGGGCCTTTACCTTTTAAATTTGGTTACCCCAAAGTATTTCTAGTTAATTCTTGAATTCCATAAATGTATTTGAAGAGTAGTGGAACTCTACATGGTTTGCACATGTTTGGATGCCGTGTAGGTCCTAGCTTGTTCCTCCAAACTTCAGATCCCCATTTAGGCAGTCTGAGGAATTTGCTTGGCTGCTGGGGTTCTTGGTTGTTGTAGATGCTAGTGGTGGCATCCCATAGGCTTTGGATGTAAAACCAGAGGTGTTCAAGTTCTTTGGCTAAGCATTGCCATTGGGGCTGGTGTGTGAGCAGTATAGGGGGAGGTTATCATGGTTGTCTGCTCCTGAGACAGTGGGCATAGACCCCATTGTGGAGTTGCACACTCTCTTCCACAGATGTTGGCTGAAAGTTGTGTGTGGCTGCAGTGCAATTAACAGTTTACATTTTAAATTTAAATTTTATGTTTAACCATTACATGGCTGTAATTGTTGTCTCTTTTCTCCTTCTCTCTATTCCTTGGTTTCTCAGCTTCGACAGTCCCTGTTGAAAGTGACACAGATGATGAAGGAGCCCCTCGAATTAGCCTGGCGGAGATGCTTGAGGACCTTCACATCTCTGAAGATGCCACGGGGGGAGAAGGAGCATCAATGATGACCTAATGAAATGAGCCCTGTGACGGGCCTTGCTTCCTCATCTGGAAAGTGAAGGCTTGGATGAAGAGCTCTCTTGAGATACCTTCTTGCTCGAGAATTCTCTCTCTATAAAATATTAGGCCTTTTGAAAAAGAAAAAGGTTTGGAACCTAAAAAAACTGATTAGAATTGAGTGCTTACCTACATGTCATACAGAAAATAAAACTCATGATGGATTTAAAGTTTTGGGGAAGGTTTCTGTTGGATACATGGCAGCCTGGTTACACTTATATGTAACTTTAGGGTTGTTTGAGAGATTTCTTTCCAACTGGGGGAAATTTTTTAAGACTGTATGACTATCTTAGGGGAAAATAGATACATTCCAGTATCTGTTAGGTTCACATTTCCAAATTTTTCCCTTTGTGCTTCTTTTCTCACCCTCATGTCTAGTCTTTGCCCTCTCTAGACCTTGCTAGGACTGTCCTCTGACCTGCTGCCCACAGCCCCCCGCCTTCCCCAGTGAGCTTTGCTTTTTCACTTGGACCCTTGGAAGAGTCTTGCCACACCAGGCTCTGCCCTCTTCAGCTCTTCCCAAACCCAAGCCCCCCAAACTGGTGCTATAGAACAGGTGTCAAAACATGTCCCACGACCTCCCAACTGTGGCCAAAACCAGATTAGGATGTGATTGGAAAATATTAAACAAAATAATTAAAAATACAATCAGACAGATACCATTTCGTTTTAAAAATAAGTCATCATGAAGTCTGTAGGGATCCTTCTGTGTGGATTAGAGACCCCCATTTTTATTCTGAAAATAGTTTGACATTTTGGGGAGGAGTGCTGGTCCTTTCACTGAAAATGCATTTCTTTTTATAATAAGCTTTTTGTACCATTTCCTGCATGCTCACATATGTAAATGGATCTGGATCCTCATTGATTTGTGAGCCCCCTCCAGTGATACCTGTTATAGCTGTAGCTGCCCATGGATCTCAGTGACTCTTGTCCTTCCTAGAATTTGCCACATGGCATTCACCCAATGAGCTAGAACAGAGTAGGTGATAAAGGCTTGCTGACTGGAGGCCTTCCGTATTTTTTCCCAGCATCTCCCAGGCTGCAGTCGAGCACTCTGACTGTCCCCATCTCATCCCCTGTTCTTCCTCTTAGCCGGTTCTTTCATGGCTGCTGTATCTCTGTCCTTCCTCACTGGCTCCACGCTGTGCTCTGTTCACACCATGAGCCTCTCTGTTTCCTGGTATGCGATGCTCCTCTTTGGTTCTTCAGTCTGTGGTCTATGTCTTGCCATGTAGAAACACTGGGGAAATGTTATTGGTCAGCACCTTAGTACCTTAACAGATAATGACTGAACCAAGTCAACCAAGTTCAGTTATTAACAGGTAATAATTGAACCAACTGAACTGAACCGAGAATTTAATACCAAGGCATATGACAGGGGGATGTGCATTTGCTGGGTGGAGATGTCCTTGGTAAAATTCAGACAGAAGAGATTCCCCATTGGTGCTAACATTCTCTAGATGATGCTTTTAATCTGCCGTTAAACTGTTTACCTCAGGTCTGATATCACCCACTAGATTCTCATACCCTCCCTTCTGCCGCTCCCTGTGACAGGTCATTTGTCTGACCTGTGGCGTTACTCCTCTATGGTTGGCAAAACATGCTCAGGAGATTGGGGGGTGCAAGTGCTCCTGGCCATGGGCCTTCCCTGAGCTGTCCTTTTCTTCCTGTTTGGTTAGATTGCCTTGGGAAGTTGTTCTTGGCTGCCAGTGCACCTCTGTTTATTTGCTTTTATTTTACTTTTAACTCCTGTCCTTTTGTCCTCAGGGGTATTGGGTCAGTTTACCCAGACTTGCAAAGTTTTTTTCTGATCTGTGTGTGCCCTGATTTTATTTTCAGGGAACATCTCAGTTACAGACTGCTTTACTCCAGTGTTTCCATTTGTTAATAAAATTAGATTTGTAAGAATTAACTTTTGGTAGTTAAATGCGCCCCCCCCCAAAAAAATTGGTTTGGTAACCAACGTGCAAGATTAAAGACTCTCTAACTGGATGCCTCCTACCTGTAATGAAAGATCACACAAGATTCCTTGATACAGATAATCTTTTTTGATGTTTCTCTCATGATCAATATCAATTTCTTACAGCATTTCAGTGATCTACATGTGACTACATTAGTTGGTCATTCCCCTCATAGGCATATTAAAACTACTGACTGGTAGGTGTTCTTCAGTTATTTATCACTAAAAAATTAATTGTTCTGTGACCAAGAGGCAGTGACTTCTTCAGTCTGAGATTGGGTGCCAGTTTAGTAGGTGGTCCTTTCCAGCTTGGTGGGACCTACAAAAGCTTGAGCTGTACTCCTTGGTGAACCAGGGAGACGTCTGCTTGCTAGAGGTGTTCACTTGTGGAGATGACCTTTGTAAAATTGGAATAGAGGAGGGGTTCACCATAGATGGTCACATTCTCCAGATAACTGTGTTTTCATATGCTATTCAACTTATGCCCTGGGATATGGGGCCTTTTCAGTGAGATCTAAGAAAAGATGGGCATCGCTTTTCATACATGAAAAAAGCAAGTGGATGAAGAGTGCATATGGCTTCATTTGTGACATACTAGAAGATGGTAGCCTGTTTGAGTAGTCCATCAGAACACATGTCTTGGACAGAACAGGTGGACAGTGACCTGGACCCAGAATGACTTGAAGGAAGAAAGCACATCCTCAGAAGAATCAACTGCAGGCATAGGAGGGCAAGCATGGACAGGCTATGATTTCCATTTTTGGAGAGAAGGCCTCTATCAATGAGCTCACAGGTCCATCTGAAAAGAGAGAATACATGTGATGATGATTCCTGTGGCCGTCTATGCTTCAATGATTATTCCAAGTACCAGTCAGATGATTTAGAGGACAAAAGGTGAGGGTATGAGATTCTGTGGTTTCTCACAATTCCTCAGGCATTGGACAATGCCAGCTACTCTCCTATTTGACCAGTAGGAGGCTGTTGGAATTAGATGGAATTTCATAAAGGTTTAGAGGATTAGGGAAACTGGGTTCCAATCCTGATGAGGCTACTTATTAGTCAGGTGATCTTGGTCAAGTTCCATGGCCTCAGTTTCTTCAATTATAAAATGTGGTCTTTGGAACCTGATTATATCTAAGCTTGCTTTGAGCTCAAAGACCTATGATTCTTCCTATAGAGGAGGTAGGTGGTTGGTGGTAGGAAGGAGATAGATGGACATGGGTGCTTAGTCTGGGGAGATGGTGACATTAGGTTAGTTATGGGGGCTAAGGAAACAGCCCACCTCTATGTAGGTAGCCCCCAGATCTCTTGACAGTCCAGCTGTTCTCCAGTTGAGAGTCCTAGCCACCTGTAGTGAAGTATGACTAATGTCTAAAAGTGTAGTGCATATACCCAGGGTTTTCTGGAGTGGAGTGGAGTCAGAGCTGCTAACCTTTCCACTTCCACTTCCCAACTTAGTAGAGGGCTGTAACCATGATCACCATCTCTGATGTCCTCAGTAGGGGACAGGTTAAGCTAGTCTGTGTGACCAACAGTAATCAAGTCATCTTTGGCTTGGCTCTTGTCACTGAATAAATTACACTGATGACTTTAGAATGGAAATGTAGTTAGGAGTCAAGGTCTTAATGTGACTGTGTCATGCAATCTTTCCCCCTTCAGGGCATCTTGAGGGTGCTGGAGCTAGTCAGGGAAGCTAGTGTTTCTTTTCAGTCCAACAAACATTAATCACCTGCTGTATACCAGCATAATGATGTGGTAGAGGGAAGGTGTTAATCTTAGATAAAAGAGATGGGGTCCTTGCTCTGATGGGAAGGGTTAACATCAGACAGGGCATTAGAGTTCATTAAGTCTAACTATCAATTTACACATGAAAACATTGAAGTCTGGACAAATTAAATAACTTGCCTGAGGTCACATAAGTAGTGAAGAAAAGAGATGTTCTCTGCCACCCCACTGTGCTCCCTTTGTACAGGGACCTGGATGGTGCAATGGTTAGAACCCTGGGTGGAATCAGAAATCAGAATCAGAAAGGGCTAAGTTCAAATCAAGCCTCGGACAATGTGATTCTGGGGAATTCACTTAACCTCAGTTTCCTCATCTATAAAATGGGGATGCTAATGGAACTTAATTCCCAGGGTTGTTGTGAGGCTGAAATAATATAATTGCAAAGCACAGCACTTGGCACATGTTAAGTGCTCTATATATGTTAGCTATTAATAGGAGGGGGAAATATGTCATAGCTACAACTGACTTCTCCTTACCTGGCTGCCTCGAATTATATTAACAGCTCCATGAAACAGTTGAAGTCTGGAAAATGTTTTCTCAATTAGGACTTCACTGCATGAAGAGAATCATCATACATTTAAGAATTATTTCACAGTATTTGAATGCAGAGAGAGTATGACCCAATGGACCAACCAGGCACGGGACTTGAAACCAGAGGACCTGTGCTTGGCACTTACTGCCTGTGTTACCTTAAACAAATCACTGCACTACCTGGCCTCAATTTCCTCATCTCTAAAATGGGGAGAGAGGTTTTGGCTTCTTTAAGGACACTTCTAGCTCTCAATTGTTGGTTCTGTGTGGCATAGAAGATGAACTCCTTGCCATTCCTATTGGTTAGGGCTGTAGTTAAAAGTTTCTTGACTATTTGCAATGCATCTTTGCTTCCCACAGGAATAGAATGTGTGTATTTCTTATCAGAAACTCACTTTCCATAAAAGTCTCCTTCATCATCTTCAACATATTGCCACTGAAAGAAAGAACAGGGAAGAAGATAAATTAGGCAACTCTTTTATCTAACAGAAGAGGAAAAAAAGCCCTGGGAAAATCTCTAGATCAGAGCCAACAACTAATTTCTTTGTTTTTATCCACATACACTGAATGAGGAGGCTGGTCCAGCAGGTACTGGGCAGCTGTCTGCTTTTAATCTCAGTTCCAGATTGCTTATTTGAGAGAAGAAAAAGTGCCCATGAATTACTCAGGGAACCACACATCCATTTGTGGCAGCCAAATTTGAGCTGCTCTATTTCCGGGCTTGAGTGGGTCAAAGGAGAAAAGATGGTTTTTGATCCTGAAAGATGGGTCTTTGAATTCTGGCCAAGATTCTCTAGAAAATAAATCACTTTCATGGGAAATGCAGCATGGGATAGTGGCAAGAACACCAGATCTCTTGCCAGAGGGCTTGAGTTTAAATTCCATCTCTGCCATTTCCTTGCTGTATTACTTTTAAGTGAATTACTTCCCCTTTGAGCCTCAGGGCAGGTAGAGGACAGCATTTAAACAAGGGGTGTGTGTGTGTGTGTGTGTGTGTGTGTGTGTGTGTGTGAAATGGGAGATAATATCAGAAGGAAGGCATAGCATTAAGTGGCATTATGAAAGGTTTTTTGTAGGAAGTGGGATTTTAGCAAGGACTTGAAAGTGCCTGGAGTTGGGAAATGAAATATCGTATGCAAGAAGAACCCCATTCTTGATAATGGTTGCAAATTTTTCATTTAAATAGGAGACAAGGTTCTCAGCCTGTGAGAAAGGCAAAGTGAGAGCCATGGGAAATTTGAGAAAAAATTAAAAGGTTTGAAAAACACTCTTGCAGTGAGTGGGATAGTGAATTCATTGCCTTGCTGTAGTGAGGGCCCAGTTGAGATCATACAACATGAATTTCTAGCGGACCCAGTCAGCAGTTAAAATGATTTTCTCTAGCTTTGTTCACCAGAATTTGAATAAGAGTTAAGGCAGTGTATGGTGGCAGTAATTCAAAACTGAGGCTTGGCAGGGCAAGGTCAGTGATAGGATAAAGGAGTAAGGAATTCAAGAGAAGAGGATTTTAGTGTAGACTTGAACTGATTCACCAAGGAGGTGAAGAGAGGTGAAATATGATTAGCATAGGTGGTTGGAGGGATGAAAGATGATGGTGAAGATGGCAGAAGAAAAGGTGCAATGATGAAAATTTCAGAGTTCACAAACATGGATGTGGAACACTTGTGGTTGATGGCAAGGTCAAGTGTGACTAAGGTGAGGTGGAGGAGGAGGTCATGGGAAAAGAGCAGGCTAGGAACTGGGAAGTTAGGATGTTTGAGGGAGCATCAATATGTATATAGAAGTCCCCTAGGATGAGGGCAAGAGTTGGGGGAGAGAGAAAGATTGTGAGCCTGGCAGTGGACTCTGAGGCAGGAAGATTGTCTTGGAGATCAGTAGACAAGAGTGACCAGAATCTTGCTTGGCTGATAAATATGGAAACCCATGAATGCACAGGAATCTCCTCTGTGGCATCCATTGACCATCTGGCCCTTGCTATAAAATAATCAAGAAGGGAGAGTCCTCCAAGACTACCCATTTCACTTTTCAAAAGCTCTTGTTATAAATTTTTCCCAACTTTGAGTTGAAAGTTACCTATTCCCAACTTTTCCCTGTTGAGGTCATTGCCCCTACTAATAAACATTTATAGGATAAAGCAAGTAATTCTGACTGATCATCCATGACTATGCTTGAGAAGAAGAAAGGACATTTAATTTAATTCATTTAATTCAAATGGTCCATTTTACAGGTAAGGCAGCTGAGGACAGGTAGCTTTGGTGTCTTGCCTAGTATCACACAACTCTCAAACATCAGAGGCAGGATAGGCATCCGGTTCCTGATTCCAGAGCCATGCTCTTAACACTTAAATGTTCTGCTCTATGGCTCCTGGGAGTACCTGATGCCTTATAGAAAAATTCTCTCCAGAGTTGGGCTCAGATAACTAAGCCATGCAGAATGTCCCAGTAAAAAAACAGAGCCTTTATAATGAATTTTGTCTAGTCATTGCTGGTTGCTATCCTTTGTAATCAAAGAGGACCAAAATGACATTGTTATGTTGGGGTCAATATGCAGTGTGTCCGACTGTGGCTGATCAGACTGTTAGGAGCTGGAAGGCTCTGCTACGGGTCGGGCACAAGTAGTCTATGTGAACATTTGGAGTGGAGATGTATCTAAGTTTGCACATCTTGCATTTCTTTTGAGCTATTGCAATTCTGCTTTGCTGTGGGCATTCCATGATGGGTGGTCCTTTGGAAGCATCACCTGTGTTATGTAATCAATCTCAAAGTTCTTCAGAAAGACCTTGAAATTGTCCTTGTATCACTTCTTCTGACCTCCATGTGAGCGCTTGCCTTGTGTGAAAATAGTCTTTCAGGCACACTTGGCATTTGATGAGTCATCATTACTTACTGTCAGGGAGGTGAGCCCTTTTGAAGAATGTGATGAATTAGCTTGCTTTGCTTTTCAAGATCCAGACAAGCCAACAGCAGTTGGGCACCTTATGGTGAAGGGAATCATTAAAACAGGATGGATGCAGGGGCTGCTAAGTCATCACTTGCTCTCCAAGTGAAGTAACTTGGCAAACGGATTGCTCGCTCTCCTTTGAGGCAGGATTCCATAGGTTTATAGAAAGGAAGTTTGGCCAAGTCTGGCGGCAGCAGGCCAGTTTGCCTGAAAAGTTGAGTTGGTGAAGAGAAAGAAGATGAAACAAGTGGGAGGGAAGTCAGTCGGTCAGTGAATCAGGAAGCATTTAAGGGGTTACTCTTGTGCCAGGCTCTGTCCCAAGGGCCAAGGATACGGAGGCAGGCAGACACAATCCCTACCCTCTGGAGCTCATCATCTCATGGGGGAATCACACCCACACACACACACCCACACCCACACCCACACCCACACACATACACATGCACATATATACAGATCTATACAAATACATAAATTTATATGTCAACAAATGACCCTATAGGTACAGATACAGGGTAAATGGGAGGAAATTTCCAAGGGAAGGTACTAGCAGTTGAGGGCTGGGGGGAAGAAAGCTCAGAAAACCTCTTGTAGAAAATGGGGTTTGAGATGTCTTCAAGGAAGCCAGAGTTGAGGTGGGAGATCATTCTAGGTAGGAGGGCTGGACAGTGCAACAGGAAGGGGACCAGAGCCACGAGGGAATGGAGTATGTGTGAGTATGTGGAGTACAGTATGAGGAGAGTGGACAGGGAGGAAGGACTTTAAAGGCCAAGCAGAGCATTTCATCTCTCTCTTGCATGTAATAGGAAGCCTCTGAATTTGTTGAATAAGGGGTGGGCGGATGACTTGGTCACAGCTGCCCTTTGGAAAGATCCTCCCTTGGACAGCTAAGGGGAGGGGAGCCTAGATGGTGAGAGGGGAGCCAGGAAGACCCACTAGTGGGCTGTTGCAGTAGTCCAGGTTGAGGTGATTGGGGTCCGCACGAGGGCAAAGGCTATGTTAGAGGAGAAGGAGGCACTTATGAGAAATGCTATCAAAGGTAGAAAGGACAGATTGGATTTGAGGAGTGAGTAGAGAGGAGAGCACTGAGACTGTGAACCTTGGTGACTCGGAGAAGATAGAGAGGATGAAAAGGTCCAAAGTGTGATGGGCTTTCCATTCTAGGCTGAGGAATGTCTATTTTTCTGTTAGAGGTCATGGGTTGAGGCTGAAGATTCTTGAGCAGCAGCACGAGGTGGTCAGACCTGTGCCTCAGGGAAGTTATTCTGATAGATGGGTTGAGGATGGCTAGGAAAAACTGGAGACTGGGAGAGCCATTGCATTCAGGAGGGGCTGGGGCTATGATGAGGATTGAATGAGGATGAAGGCTGCATGAGTGATGGTGAGCAAAATTAGATTACGTTATCCCATTTTCCACACTAGTAAACTGAGGCACAAGAGGTGACTTGGTTTCTTGAAGGTCAGTGTCCCAGTGTACCAATGCCAAAGTCAGAATGAGAACCTGAGATCCAGGGCCAAGACTGGATGCACTCTCTGTCTGCATACTCTTCATAATGATGATTTAATTCATTAACTTCCCCACCGCCAACTTCTGCTCTTTTCTTATCTTGCTGTATTGCAGAATGTGGTCCATTTATTAAGAGCTTAATTGTATTTCTTTAGCCTAACAAGTATTTATTTTAAATCCAGCCACCTTAGGATGCTGAGACTCAAAGCCCTAAACAGAGCCAGGAAGATTTGTTTACTTTTTTCCTTCCCTTTTCTCACTTTCTTGATAAACTCTGAAAGAACCAGCCAAGTGGGAAAGGAAGGTTGTTGATGCTGTACCTGCCTCCTGGGGAAATGAATCAGTTCTACTTAGCATTTTGAGGAAGTAAGAGCAGACTTGGCTCCCTCCCTCTCTCCTGCTTCAGTGTGAGCAGGGATAGCAATGGGTATGGTTTAGTTGACAGAAGGTGCTTTGGATGGAGCTAACTCTACGATTCTTCACATTTTCTTTTGCTTCACATTTTCTTTTGCATTATATTTATGCAAAACGTTTGTACAGATGTTTGTGCAGATTTTTTTGCTTTTTGAAAAAATTATTGTGAGCATTACAGACTCATGACTCACTTTTGCTTATGTTGTTCTGGCTTCTTGCCCCAGGCTCTCATTCTCCTCTTTTTTCACCTAAATTGGCTCAAGGCCCAGACAAAGTCCTATCTCTTCAGGGAATGTTTCCTACTTTTCTTATGTTTCCATACTCTATGGACTTCTCCTCTCCTTGAAGTATGGGTGAGTGGGAAAACTCATGAGTCTGGGGACCTTTCCTTTGGGAGTAAAGACCTGGATGCTAGTTCACCAGTTATAATAGATTTGCGGAATACAGAACTGGGTTGGTGGAGAAGACAGTATGATTGGTTACAGGAGAGACAGCATCATGGGGACAGGGACAACATGATTGGTTATTTTAAAGAAAAGTGGTCCAGCACACCAACCTCTCTGACAATAAAGGAATGTTAATTGTCTTTATGGGATCCATCAGCATTTCACACACCTTGCTAGTAGACCTGAATTAGCAGACTTCTTGGCACTTAGAAAGGTTTGTTAAGGAGATAAGAAACCCTCCTTAATTGTACAAGGACAGACAAGAATGGACAATATAACTTTTGGAGATGATAGTAAATTAACTTGTAACTTTCAACTAACTTAGAGGAAGATCAGTATTTCTGACCTTAACTCAGGAATGGGGAAATAGGACTTGAGCAATTATACAGAATGGAGCAGTAATACAGAATGGAGTCAATTATTAAATGACAGAATAATTTATATTTCCTCATGATACATGTGCTACATACACAACTTCATTAATTATTTTTGACTTTGAACTGATTTTATCTTTCTTTTCTTTTTTAAAACAGGAGTTGTGATTTCATTTTTGGAGACCTCCCTCAAGTAGTACAGAGTGGTGCCTATTTGGCAGCTTGTTGCCTTAGGAAATTAAGAAATACCTGGTAGTATTGAGAAATTAAGTGATTTGCCCAGAGACTCTCAGCCATCATTGGTCAGAGGCTGGACCAGGACCCAAGTTTCTCTGACTTGAAAACCTGACTACCAACTCAATTGAGTCAATCTTTCTATCAACTATACCACCCTACCTCTGGCTTATTAAAACAGAAGGAAACACGTTAGTAGGAGATTGTGTACTATGGTCTTAAATCAAAACAGACCCACTAATGTACTTTGAATTTACATAAAAGTTTAATGAATATAGACATCTCTAACACTAGGACCATGATATAACATGAATGCTTACACTTATGTCATCTCATTCTGAACTAATTTTTCTTCATTTCAGGAAATGCTGTTCTGAGGCAACTAAATGAGTTTCCTTTTGGGAAGGACCAGTACCAAGATGAATCCTCAAGAAAAGGCATATCAGCTTCAGAGAACTTCAGCCATTATTCCCTACCCCAAATTAAGCCACAGACATAAAATGTGAGGTTCGTGGGAATTTTTTTGCATTTGGACTGCTTGTTTCTAGTTACTTAAAAGTACATTGATTCAAATTGACCCAAACTTGACCCTTTTGTTGAAAGTTTCTTCCTTAGAGCACTCTACCCCCCAAGTTCAGCCAAATATCTGTAAAAAATGACTCTAAACAAATTCTGGAGCTGCAGAACCCATAGAAAGATGGAGTGAAGCAAATCTCCAGCCCAAGAGAGCCTGGAAGGTCACTCAGGGAGTGTCTACAAGTCTGGGCACAGCCAGCACAGACAGTACCTGAGTAGGCTTTGGCAGGACTGAACCTCTCACATCTGTGGTGGTTTCCAGATTTCATGATCCCAAAATGCTGAAGACAAATTGGAAGGTCAGTGGAAAAAACCTGTGGAACCTGTGTGAGAGAGTAGAGTGGTTTGACCCAGGGTACCAGAGGCAAGAGGGGGTGTAGGAACCTTTGGCAGCCACAGTAGCAGCAGGGGCAGCTGCAGTCAGTGTTTCTGGAGCTCTAGGCCCACATATTCTGAGGAGATCTAGCAGGTGACAGCATACCCCTCATCCCTGCTGGAAGCAGAGAACTACCTTGACAAAGTGCTCAAAAGTCAAGTAATGAACAAAATTCATTACTGGGAAAATGAACAAAAACCACAAAGACATTCAGAGTATAGAATCTTGCTTTGGTGACAAGGATGACCAAAACATGCAAACAGAAGACAACAAAGTCAAAGCTCCTCCATCCAAAGCCTCCAAGAAAAATATGAATTGGTCTCAGCCATGGAAGAGCTCAAAAAGGATTTTGAAAATCAAGTAAGAGAAGTAGAGCAAAAATTGGGAAGAGAAATGAGAGGGATGCAAGAAAATCATGAAAAGCAAGTCAATTGCTTGCTAAAGGAGACTCTAAAATGCTGAAGAAAATAACACTTTTAAAAATAGACTAACGTAAATGACAAAAGAGGTCCAAAATGCCAATGAGAAGAATGCCCTAAAAAGCAGAACTGGCCAGATGAAAAAGGAGATCCAAAATCTCACTGAAGAAAAATTAGAATCTTAAAGATTAAAATGGAGCAGATGGAAGCTAATGACTTTATGAAAAATCAAGAAATTGTAAAATAAAAATCAAAGGAATGAGCAAACAGCAGACAATGTGAAATACCTCGGAAAAACAACTGACCTGTAAAATAGATCCAGGAGAGATAATTTAAAAATTATGGGACTCCTTGAAAGCCATGATCAAAACCAGGGCTTAGACATCATCTTTCATGAAATTATCAAGGAAAACTGCCCTGATATTCTAGAACCAGTGGGGTAAAATAAATATTGAAAGAATTCACTGATTGTCTCCTGAAAGAGATCCCAAAAAGAAAACTCCTAGGAGTATTGTAGTCAAATTCCAGAACTCCCAGGTCAAGGAGAAAATATTGCAACCAACCAGAAAGAAACAATTCAAGTATTATGGAAATATGTTCAGGACAACACAAGATCTAGCAGCTTCTATCTTAAGGGATTGGAAAGCTTGGAATATGATATTCCAGAGATCAAAGGAGCCAGGATTAAAATCAAGAATCACCTACCCAGTAAAACTGAGTATAATACTTCAGGAGAAAAAAAATGGTAATTCAATGAAATAAAGGACTTTCAAGCATTCTTGATAAAAAGACCAGAGCTGAATAGAAAATTTGACTTTCAAACACAAGAATCAAGCATGAAAAGGTAAACAGGAAAGAGAAATTATAAGGGACTTACTAAAGCTGAACTGTTTACATTCCTACATGGAAAGATAATATTTGTAACTCTTGAGGCTTTTCTTAGTATTAGGGTAGTTGGAGGGATTATATGCATATAGACAGTACAGGGTGAGTTGAATAGGAAGGGATGATATCTTAAAAAATAAAAATAAGGGTTGAAAGAGGAATATATTGGGAGGAGAAAGGGAAAAATAGAATGGGATAAATTATTTCCTTAAAAGATAAAAGAGACAAGAAAAACTTTTTCAATGGAGGGGAAGATGGGGGAGGTGAGAGGGAAAAAATGAACCTATTGTCATCACATTTAGCTTAAGGAGGGAATAGTATACACACTCAATTTGCTATGAAAGTCTATCTACAGAAAAGTAGGGGGGAAGGGATAAGCAAGGGATTATAGAAGAGAGGGAAAATGGGAGGGAAGGGTAATTAGAAGTAAACACTTTTGAGGAGAAATAGTGTCAAAAGAGAGAATGGAATAAATGGGGACCAGGGTAGGATGGAGGGAAATAATAGTCTTTCAGAACATGACTTTTATGGAAGTGTTTTGCATAACTACACATGTGTAATATGTATTGAATTGCTTGCCTTCTCAGTGGGAATGGGTGGGGAGGAAGGGAGAGAAGTTGGAACTCAAAGCTTTAAAATGAATGTTATTGTTTTTACATGTGACTGAGAAATAAGATATACAGGTAATTGGGTATAGAAATCTATCTTGTTCTACAAGAAAATAGTGGAGAAAGGGATAAGGGAAGAGAGGGGTATGATAGAAGGGAGGGCAGACTGAGGAAAGGGATAACCAGAATGCATTCTCTCTTGGGGTGGATGGAGGGGACAGATGAGGAGAGAATTTAGAACTCAGAATCTTGTGGAGATGAATGTTGAAAACTAAAATTAAATAAACTAATTAAAAATAATAAAAAAAAGAAAGTTTCTTCCTTTACTTTTCCTATTTTTAAAATTTTTTTATTGATAATTGACTTTTTTGGTATCATATGTATTTCCTAATGTGTTCCTCCCTCATTCTCCAAAAGGATTGTCCTTTATAACATTGTAACAAAGAATAAAAATTTCCCTCCCCCCCCAAAAGAAAACCCTCCAGTTTGGTAAAATGAATCCATATATTGGAAAACATAGGATCTTTTATGCAGTATCCCACACCCTTAATCCCCTACTTTTGCCAAAACATGGGAGGTGATGCCTTATCATCCCTTTGCTTTGGGGCCAAACTTCATCATTATAATTTTGCAGCCTTCAGTTTGGTTCCATTTGTTTCATATCGTTCAGTTATTTTTCAGTCACATCTGACTCTGACTCCATTTGGTGTTTTGTTTTTTGGGCATAATTCTATTTACTGAATGGGTATTACCTCCTTCTAAGTGAGTACCTGAAAAGGCCAAGGTCTCCCAGCACATCCTGGGTCATCTCCAGTCATCCTGATGAATATCTGGTCACTAGACCCAGATGGCTCAGGAGGAGAAAGTGAGGCTGGTGACCTTGCACTGCCCTCCCTCCCTCAAAGCAAAGTCAAGTGCAAGTCAGGTCATCATTTCTCTGATGTCATGGTCTCCTTCAAGAACGAAGGATGAACACAAAGTTACTGGAGTGGTTTGCTCTTTCTTTCTCCAGCTCATTTTACAGATGAAGAAACTGAGGCAAAATGGGTTAAGTGACTTGCCCAGGGTCACACAGTTATTAAGTGTCTGAGGCTAAATTTGAACCCAAGAAGATGTGTCTTTCTCACTGTAAGCCTGGCACTCTGCACTATGGCTCCCCCTAGCTGCACATTGTACCAGTTCATAAAGATTTTCATGCTTGTCTTTATTTATCTCGTTCATCATTTTTTAGGGCACACTCATGAATATTGCACAGTTTGTCCAAGAATTCCTCAGTTTCTGGACAACCACTTTGTTTCCTGCTCTTTGGTCCCACCAAAGGTACTATACTGCTCTAAATATTTAGAGCCTTGCTTTTTGTTAATGACCTCTTTGAGGAGTATGCACCTCAGCAGTGGAATCTCTATCAAAAGCTATGACCATCCAGTCTTTCTCCTGGCTCCACAATCTCCCCAACATGGACTATTCCCATCTTTTATCATCTCTGTCAAATTTCATGAGGTGAAACCTCAGAGTTCTGCTGTTCTGATTTCTCTTGATACTAGTAATTGAAACAGCTTTCATGTGGTTGTTAATAGTTTGGAATTCTTCTCTTGAGGATGGTTTGTCCATATGTTTCCATTGGGATATGGCCACTTATTCATTGTCATGGAGGATGATTTCTCTATTTCTGGAATAGAAAAGGACATACAGATTGTTGTCCAGGTTTGATATCCCCCTCCTTTTTACCCAAAGAGCTCAAAACCAAAAATTGCTTAAATTGCACAAAAAGGGTTTTTATTCAGGTGCCACATTTGCTATTGAATAGTTGTATCTAAAGTTGCTACTTGCAATCTGTACCTTTATTTTCACTTCTTGAATTTAAAAAAAACAAATCAAATGCAAGAAAGCTCAAGAATTTTAGCAACAATCTCAAGTGGATCTTAAAAAAAAAACCCAAACCAGTTTTAGTTCTGCAGATATTAGCCTTATTCAGATGCCTCCTACTTTGAGAAGAGTGTGGGTCATAGATTCAAATCTGGAAGATTTAGGGAGCCTCTGACTCAACACCTTCATTTTAGAGATGAGGAAACAGGCCCCAGGTGGTTAGTGGCTGGCCCGAAATCATAGTATCATATGTTTAGGACTGGAAGGGACTTCAGAAGCCATGTAGTTAAATCTCCTCATTCTGCAGATGGGGAAACTGAAGGAAGGTTAAAAGACTTGTTGAAGGTCTCATTCTTAGTAAATGGCCAAGCTTTCACCTCTAACTCTTGTTCCATGAGACTCAATATTCCTTTCAGTTCTCATTTCTGGAATCCCATGGTACCATTTTAATTGGATGCCTCCCTTCCTGGAGGGTAGTTGGCCGCCCTGCTGTTCCTTGTTTGTCTATTTTATAAACGACAAGATTCACATGCAGGAGCACAGTTGACTAAATTTCACAACTGGAAATAAGTTGGAGGAAAGGTGTGGCGGTGTTGTAATTCATTGGAATCAGGTCTGATTAGAGGCTGAAATGATTCAACATTTCTTTTAGTTGGGATGGCTCTGTCCTCTCTATCTCCCTATTCTTCAGAAAGTTCTCGGATTCAAAAATGGAAATGAACAGGATGCTAAAGTCACTCAGCTTTTGGTTTCTCTGTCTGTTTCTTTCTCTGTCTCTGCCTCCCACCTTCCCTCTCTATCTCTCCGTTTCTATCTCTGCCTCTCGATTTCTCTCTCTGTCTCAATTGGCCTCACTCCCTCACCCCTTAAATTACACAGGGCACAGGACTTTGTAAGTAGTTAGGCCCTATACAAATGCTTGTTGAAAGAATCGGTGAATTATTTAATAATTAATTAAAACTTCCACCAGATGGTGCTAGTACCTGGTAGTTATACCTCTCTACACTGAAGGTTCCAATCACTTTCATATATATGTACCCATCATTATTTTTATTTTAGTAGAAGCAGCATTAGCTTTTTACTGACAACAAAATAGTGAGAAACATTTCTACTCTTTTGCCAGTCTTCATTCTGATTCAGAAGTTATATTTTTAGTGATTCATATTTAAAGTCATCTAAGATATTCAGTTTAATTCAATAAACATTTATTAAATGCCTAATGTATTCCAGTCTCTCTCTCTGTCTCCATCTTTCTCTGTCTCTCCCTCCCCCCTCCCTCTGTCTCCAAACATACATATGTAGAATGTGAGTTCCATGAGGACAGGAAATTTTTATTTTGTCTTGGTATACCCAGTGCAAGAAATACACACACACACACACACACACACACACACACACACACACACGTATATATATATATATATATATATAAATCTGTAATTATATATAAATACATATAAAATTATTTGTATCACATTGAAATATAGTAAGTGAATATATAAGTATAATATAGATATAAAATGCATGTATTACATGGATAGATATACATATTTTACATATATAATCTATGTAGACTAATGGTTTACATAACATTTTACATATGCTAAATCATTTGATCCTTGTGAGGTAGGTGATATCATTATCCCCATTTTACATATGAGGAAACTTAGGCACGAAGAGGTTGACTTGCCCAGGTAGCAAAATGACTTAGTTGGCTTAATGTATTGGAGTCCCAAAAGTCTTAATGCAGTTTGAAGCTTTAATAGCTATTAAACAAATAGCTGTTTTACTGTAAAATTGAAGATCGATTATAATTCTATTTTGCCAAGATTTAAACTAGATTTACTATTCCTAAATTTAATTATTAAAGTTTAATTTAATATTAAGTTTTATGGTTCCTTCCTCTTGTAAATTTCACCCACCACCTACATCCTGGAGAGTACTAAAAGGTCAGACTTTTGTCTTGTAAATACCTTCACTTTTGGATGAACAGCCATGAAAAGGGCCATCCACCTTTCACCCAATCAACCCCTGTGGTTTGAACAAGAGCATGTGCAGTGGCGCAACACCCCAATAAAACTATCTTGGAAGACAGGCTAAGCAAGGTAGAGGGTAAGTGAGAGATGTCAAACCCATCAGCAAGGCAGGGGGATGTGCTCCTTGGGGAAATTTTCTTTGCTCCACATGAGACTCCTAGCTCAGGCTGAGGAATCATCAAAAGATGTACATCAGTGGTGCCCCTTTAGGGAAGTCATAAAGTAAATACCAGACTACTCACAGCCATTGGGAGAAGGAGGAAGCTAAGTTTTAGGCCTCTCCTTCTAACTGGTGGTAGGAAGAGTGTTATTTCCCATTCAAAAGGGAAAATGCCAGGTCATAAGTAGCCATAAAAGGGCAAATGGCACAACCAACAGGTTACAAATAACCATAGATAGAGAGTGATGGATAAGCCATCTCTCATGGATTCTTCTCAGCTAAAAGGAAGTAAGTAAAGATTAAGGTGAATGATAAGTCTCTCTAGCCATCACTCAGGGACACCCTTACCCAAATTAGTCTAAGATACATAGGAATCTTGAAAGGTCCCAGAATTTGACAGAAAAAGGGGACTTTCACTTATGTGCACTGAATTTTTTTTAAAGGAATTTTGTTAGACAGGAATTCTGTATCTGTCTTGTCAATTATCTGTGTTTTGTAAGTCAAACTAATTTTTTCCTGGGATATGGTCAGCTGAAAGCTTTTTCTTTAGAAAGAATCTCTCTCTTCTTTCTGATTTTGACTAAGCCAGGGAAGGAGACAAGGGAACACAGAAAAGAGGAGCAGGGATCTTTCCCCTGTTCTGCAGAATTTTATAGCATCATAAACTAAATAGAGACTAGGATGTAGGTTCTCTACAGTGAATTTCCAAATTATACTTTGAATGTTTTTATGGTATGGAAATTATAGTAATAAAATTGTAGCATGAAATTTCCCAGCTGTAAAGAAGGGGGATAGGAATGTGAAGCTGCCATGTGGAACCTCTCCCATCTCTTGTCCAGAGTTAAGACTGAAAAACCTCATCAACAGGTGAGAGAGCGGGAGCTAGATTATGAACACAAAAGGAATTGATTTTTTTTTTGGTGATTTAGAAGGAAAATAAATGAAAGTTTTGGAAGACTGGGAGTGTCTCTACTAATCTTTGTTTTTATTTTATATTTTCCAATTTATTTATTTTTAGTTTTCAACATTCATTTCCACAAGATTTTGAGTTTCAAATTTTCTCTCCATCTCTCCCCTTTCCCCACCCCAAAACACTATGCATTTTGATTACCCCTTCCCCCAGTCTACCCTCCCTTCTATCATATCCCTCCCTTCCCTTATCCCCAGCTTCTCTTTTCTCTTGTAGGGCAAGATAGATTTCTATCTATCTTGTATTTCTTATTTTCCAATTGTATGCAAAAACATTTCTCAACATTCACTCCTAATACTTTGAATTCCAACTTTTCTTCTTTCCTTCCTTCCCACCCATCCTCACTGAGAAGGCAAGCAATTCAACATAAGCTATATATGTGTAGTTTTGCGAAAGGCTTCCATAATAATCACATTGTGTAAGACTAATTATATTTCCCTTCATCCTATCCTGCTCCCCATTTATTCTATTCTCTCTTTTGACCCTGTCCTTCCCCATAAGTATTTACTTCTAATTACTCCCTTCTCCCATTTGCCCTCCCTTCTATCATCTCCCACACACCCCACGTATCCCCTTCTCCCCTACTTTCCTGTAGTGTAAGATAGATATTCATACCAAATTGACTGTGCATGTTATTCCCTCTTTAGGTCAAAATGTGATGATAGTAAGCTTCACTTTTTCCCTTTCACCCCCCCCTCTTTTCCCCTCCAGTGAAAAAGCTTTTTCTTGTCTTTTGAATGAGAGATTATTTGATCTATTCCATTTTTTCCTTTCTTCTCCTAATATATTCCTCTGTTCCACCTTAATTTTGTTTATTTAGCTATCAACCCTTCTTAGTCACCCTGTGTCCACTGTCTATATATATAAGGTGTTTATACTATTTATACTATCCCTCCAACTATCCAAAGATTGAAAAAAGTTTCAAGAGTTACAAATATTATCTTTTTTTCTTTTTTTTTTAATTTTAAATAAATTTATTTAACTTTTCACATTCATTTTCACAAGATTTTGGGTTCCAAAATTTTCTCCCCATTTGTG
>CM053771.1:534453620-534505744 GCA_028658325.1 Potorous gilbertii | reverse complement strand
TGAGGATCATTTGGAAAAATAGAAAATGTTTTTAGCCTGGAGACTAGATTTGAGAGAGAGACAGGGAAAGGGAAAATAGCCATCTTCAAGTATTTTGTAGAGCTATCATATGGAAAAGGGAATTAGATAAATAATGTGGGAGTCTGTTTCATTTGACCAGACAATTGGTCACAAGGATTTGCTTTTTCTTTTTAAAGTGAGGCGGATGAGAGAGAGAGAAAATAAATACTTGTTAACTTCAAAATAAAACTTCAAATAAAGAAAAAAGAAATGGAATTTTATATGTTCTATTGGTTCCCAGAGGGGATAGAACCCAGGGCAGTGACTGGAAGTTGCCAGGAGAAAATGTTTAGGCTTAATGTCAACAAACCTTGTAACAGTTGAACTGTCTCAAAGCAGGATGGGCTGCCTCTGGATCCAATGGGTTCTTAGCAGGTACCTACGGCATCGGATTTTACCATGGTTTTCTGCACATCAGGCTCATCTTTTTTTTCCAGTCATACATTTTTTTCTCCAATCACATTTTTACACTACTGTGTATTTCATCATTTTGTAATGCATTAAAGCTGACTTGTGCCCATTCTGAACCTTTGAAAAACCAGTTTATCAGCCTCTTCATCCTATTTCACTACAGTTATTAGAATCCAGTTAAAGTTACTCTCCAACATCATTTATTTTTTGAACTTTTATCCCCAAGTCAAAAATGGTTAGGCTCACCTACTGATAATTTGTGGAGCTGAATCATCCAGAGTGGTGAGAGTAGTGGGGAATAGAGTAGGAGTGGAGATCAGATTGTCTTACTGTTAAAGGGTCATGGTTGGGTCCAGAAAGCAGGCCTTGGAATCCAGAACAACAGGACATTGACTTCTTTCACAATCTCCTATATCCTCAACACTTAAGTCTGTTCCTGGCATGTAGTACGGACTTGATAAATGCCTGTTGACTACCTGACTGGCTGACAAGAGAGCTGAGAGCTTTCTCAAGCCCACTCAAGGGATTTTTTTCATACTATTTCTAAATAGTAAAAATACACAAAACACTGCCAGGTTCCTGATTCCTGAAAGACTGGTGGGCAGGTCCTAGGACAGACTTAGGTCACGTAGGGTCATACCATCTCCTGTCCCATGGAGTTTCCTGACTCCCCAGGACCTACTATCTCCCAATAACAGCACCATCTTGATGGTGCCAGTGGATGGGCTGTACTGTAAAGGACCTGGGCTGAAGGAGATGACTACCCACTCCAGTTCAGCTGCACACAGGTTTGGCTGTATTATACTGGTGTCACTCTTCTATGTTCAAGATCTCCATCTTTTATCTTGCCATAGTCTTCTATCATTCCTTTTCTCCTAGTGCCTTATTACCCCTGAATCACTGTGATTCAAGGCCTTCTGCCCCTCATCTCGTTCCCCTGCCATCACCCTTGCTCTGACAACACTTTCCTCCCTTCTAACCCTGGATGAATCAGTTCAACCCTACATTGTCCCCTCCTTCGGAACGTTTATTCACTTCTCTTGTAACTAAAAAAGCTCCTTGCCATAAGTCCTAGAAGGAATTAGTGAAGTCACCTGACTGGCTCCCTTATAAACTGATAAAACCTGCTTAATGAAGGAACTGAGCCAGGGCCAGTGCTGAAAACTGTATAGACAGTCCCTGACTGGGATTATCAGTCCAAGAGACCTGAGGAAACTTGGTGGGGGGAGCCAGATTTCCACCATGATGACTCAGAGTTAATACTGGAAGATAATGAAAAGCCTCCAATTGGATTTGGAGCCAGAAGAGGCTGATCTGAAACTGAGTGTGTGTGAAAAGGGATCTGCCAGATGAATATGCTGGGGCGATCTCCAGCCTAGCCCAACAAGCCACCAAATTAACTTTATCACAACAGGCATTTCTGCAGTCTGACTAGAATCAGACAACAGAAGTATAATAATCCAGAAACATGAAGGCATCACAGTGGCAATACACAATATCATCTTGACCTCTCAGATCTAGTCTCCAAACAATTTCAGAACTCAAACCAATCTTTCCATCTTGACTCTTTGTCTTACTACCCTATTAAGTGCCCGGACTCAAGCCATCTATTAAATATAATACTTGCTTCTTTCCTGCTTATTATTTTAAAGTTACCTTTAATAAGCACTTAGTTAGAAAGGGTAATAACATCTTAAGGCCCTTGTCAAAACCAAGTTGCCCTGTATTACCAGACTTTAGATATGGTCGATAAGCATAGCTGGAGAGAAGCACTGAACTTTTCCGAGATTGTATGAAATGTCTGTATCACACACCGAGAATTATAGACTTGGGAGGGCGGGGGGAGGGTACAACCAAGATGGGGAATAAAGGTAAGAACTTGCCTGAGCGCTCCCAAATTCCCCTCCAACAACATTAAAATAACACTTCAAAACAAATTCTGGAGCCTCAGAACCAACAAAGAATGAGGTGAAACAACCTTCCAGCCCAAGAAAACCTAGAAGACTGGCAGGAAAGGCCTATCTCATTGGGGTGAGAATGCAGCAGAGTCCAGCAGAGACTGAGCCCCAGCAAACCAGCAGCAGGTCTTGGTGGTGATGAAATCAGCAGTGAACCAGCTTCAGGAGTCCCTGGTCCACAGATGGTAAAAGGGTCAGAAAACTGGTAAGAAGGAGGAGATTACAGGGCACCCTTTGCTGGCTCATGTATTGTCCATATATGGTTCTAGGTCATAGTCCCAGCGTGAGGAAGAAGACTAGCGGAAGTCTAGACTCTCATCAGAGTTCCAGGGTAGAAAAGAGTGCTTGTGGCCACTCACAGATCCAAGCACAGACCAGGAGAGCGTTGGCAACACCTGTCCTTAGATCATACCACCTGGGAAGAGCTGAAACTTACAGAGCTGGTTCTGAGCACGTCAGCATAAAACCTGAAGCTTGGGAAAGTGCCTTTTCAATCCTTATGAACAGAGCCCAACTTCGATATAAAGTTAAAAGTCAAGAAAAAGGCAGGGAAAATGTTGTGGTTTAGTTGTTTTTCAGTGACCCCATTTGGGGTTTCCTTGTCAAAGATTCTAGACTGGTTTATCATTTTCTTTTCCAGTTCATTTTACAGATGAGGAAACTGGGGCAAACAGGGTTAAGTGATTGGCCTGGGGTCTCACAGCTAGTAAATGTCTAGGGCTGGATTTGAACTTAATGGAAATGAGTCTTCCTGACTCCAGGTCCAATGTTCTATCTACTGTACTACCTAGCTGTGAGCAAACCTCAAAAAAAAAGAACCTCACCATAGAAAATTACTATGATGACAGGGGAGATCAAAACACAAACTCAGAAGACAATGATACCAAAGCAGCTATATGCAAAGCCTCAAAGAAAAATGTGAATTGGTCTCAGGCCCTGGAAGGGCTCACAAATGATTTTAAAAATCAAATAAGAGATTCGAATCTTATCTGGTCATCAACGTCCTTTAGTTTCCTGAGAGTGAAAGCTCAAAGACCCTACTGAAACAAGTCCATAGCTCTAACAAGATTTATTTGCATCTCAACAACTTCCTTCCCCTCCTTCTTGTTTTTAAAGTCAGGCTCTCTAAGTTAATGTTGGTCCTAGAGTAGATTGGAGAGGTAGTCCTTCTCTGGCCACAGTTGAAGTTGTCTTAATAATGTAACATTACATTAGTAATATTTTACTCACATAACATGGTTTACTAATGTAACATAGTAAATGTAGCATTTACTAATGTAGCATGGTCTACTAATATAACTCAACTCTCTCAATGCCAGGCCTACTACATAGTACCCCCCTCAATATTCTCTGAGTTAGAGAAACTCTTTCCTTGCCATTGGATCAAGATACCATCTCTGATATTTTCACCATTTCAAGAGGCAGTGGCTAGCATCCCCAGTTCTACTTAACCACTTAACAACAGGTTAGCTTTTACAAAGGGATGTTTAGTTCAAAGATATAGCAAAAACAAACACAAACATTTCCCCTAACACATAAGGGGCATAATCCTCGATATACTACCTCAGTCTGGGTAAGGGAGGAGTGGATCAGGATCACAGTTTAGCTCATTTCCTTTGTACCATCAGTCCTACTCAGTTCAAACTCAAAGTCAGCCTTGCCTACATCTGTTGGGCTAGACTGAGTCCTGGGGCTCATGGTTGTCAGCACCTGGCTTCTGAGCTGCTTAGAACATGCAGCCTGGATTCGTGGACGCCTACTTCCCTATGGCTCAAGCTCCTTGGAACAGATTGGAGACTCACTCCTTGCATCTAGACGAGGAAAGAATGAACAACAATGTCTGTTTCTCAGGGCCACATGGCCTCACAGGAGGGGAAAAGGGAGACCCTAGAGTCCTTCTTCTTACTGATAGTAAAGAGTCACATCTACTCTCAGACAAAAACCCGCCTGGTTCAGAGTCAGGGAACTCTAAAGATACCACCAGTTCTAGCTACCCAATGAAAGAAAGCCAAATGGAAATAAGGAGGATCCCACCTCCATGGAAGGCCAACGAAGAAAGTGCCTGCATGTTCCTTTTCTGAAAAGGTCTCTGTGTCTTCCACAGAGGTGACACTTTCTTAGATGGTCCTGGCATGCGCCAAATCCCCATTATAGTAACATTACACCGTCATCCTATTTTTTCTTTTTCACATTATAAATGTGACAAACATCAACAAACCCAGACACTTTCACGTATGAAATGCAGAAAAAGAGGATCACGTATAAAACCATAAATCTCAATTACACCCATCTTGCTTTTTTTTTAAAGCCTATATGAAAGGAACCTGATAGTGTGAATGGTGCTCTACTTGTCTAAGATCCATACTGAATTGGTTTTATTCTCTTCCATGTTTTTTTTAAATGTTTCATTTTCTTTCTTTCCTCCTTTCCTGGCATCACTTTCATTCCTCCAGTTTGGGGAACTTGTCATCTGCCTTTCCTTGTTCAACGTCAGATACTCTATACTGTGCCCTGCCCCTGGCCTACTGGTACCCCTCTCCAGTTTTTCCTCATGCCAACTTCTCCAAAACTTGCTTTACATTCCCATTCATTTGACATAGATCATAGATTTAGAGCAGGAAATGAAACTTAGAAATCTAGTCAGACCCTCTCATTTTACAGACGAGGAAACTGAGACCCAGAAAGGCTAAGTGACTGGAAGTGAGAGGTGGGAGGCTAGAACTGGATCCAAGGCTCCCCACTGAATCAAATTTCAACTTCAATGTGTTTCTTCTCCCAGATGTCACTTGCAATCCGGAGCTCCATCTCCATCACTAGTCCTGTGGACTAGTGACCATCCACTTGTATCAGGAAGCACACAAGAAAATAACTCCCACAGTCCTCCCTTTTACTCCTGTCCTCAAAACATAACCTATTTATCCAGGCAACATTTGAAAGTCCCATAACTAGAATCAACTAAGAATGTTTAACATTATATAATTATTCAAGCTATCTACTGTACTCACAGACAGCTAGGCTGCTCAGCGGATATAGCACTGGGTCTAGAGTTAAGAGGACCTGAATTTACAGACACTAGCTGTGTGACCTTGGTTAAGTCACTAACCTCTGTTTGCATCATTTCCCTCAACTGTAAAATGGGGACCTGGAGAAAGAAATGGGGAGTCACTCTAGTATCTTTGCCCAAAAAACTCCATTGGGGTCATGAAGGGTGGGGTGTTACTAAAAAAAAAAAATGACAACAACAACAAATGAAAAGCAAATGTAAATGACAACATCCAAATTAAATAGGAATTTTTGGACTCATATAAAGCAGTTCCAAGTGCACCCAGTCCAGTTGGGCTGGCAAGTTATGGGCACAACCTTGCCACTTATTCATGGTGGCTATCAGATCCTCTCCCAGGTAACCCCAATGTTTCTGCATATGAGGAAGAGTTGACTTCACTCTTCTTAAATTTATCTCATAAATTTTACAAAGAAAAAGCCAGAGCCATTTCCTGGAGCACTATACATTCATTACCTACTCTATTAAAAATGGATAGGCCATGTTAGCTTTACATTTTCTCCTCGATTTTCAGTAATCTGGGGGTTAATTTTATATTGATGGATGGAAAGAGGACGATTACTGGGAGACTGTGTATAAAAAATTTACAAGCTCAATTGAGCTTCCTGCTCCTTACGAGAGAATTAGCCACTGGAGGTTTGATTAAAATGTATAGAATTCTCGTGCTGCTGACCTTAATAGGAGAGCCCAAATCCCGTGTCCTTAATCTTTCGGGCTATAATTTGAGCCATAATTTGTCTGCAGAAAAATATGACCACTGATTAGCTAGTTTCTTTTGGAAACCTTTTTTCAAATGGGCACAAAGAAAATACTGGTGACTGTGAAATCCAAACCCGCAACATTTTAATGTCAAACATGAGAATTAGCTTTGATAAGGCACATAGAATCTATGATGACGGAAGAATGTGGAGAATTTGTTTTCATGTTATTGAACTCAATAATTCTTCCCTTAGTCCTCACAGTCAAAGGAAAACTGTCTAGTTCCAAGTGAATTCAATCCACTTATAAATCATGGGCAAGTCATTGTGCTAGGGGCTGGGGATACAAAGACAATTTTTAAAAACCTTTGCTCGCCAGGAGTTTACATTCGTGAGGGGATACATGTTAATTTGAGGGGAAAGACAAACAGACACAGGAAGAGACAGACACAGAGAGAAACAGAAAGAGAAAATGAGAGAAAAGAGAGCGAGCAATGGAGTGAAGGGAAAAATGAGAGGGAGGGAGACAGAGAAAAAGAGACAAACAGAGAGACAGAGACAGAGAGTGCAATGAGGGAGTGTGCAAGGACAAAGAGTGGGTCTAGAAGGGCTAAGGGCCAGGGAGAGATGGAAACAGAAAAGTTTGCAATTAGAGGGCAATCACTGTTCTGGATAGTTGGTTAAAGCACTGAACAGGGAAGATGAGGTCATGGGCATGGTTATCCTTTTGTGTGGTTGAGGTGGAGAGAAGGAGCAGATCACTGGGACACCACAGCACTAGCTAACATTTATATGGCTCTTACTATGTGCCTGCCACTAAATGTTTGCAGATATTACTTCATTTTGTCCTCAAAGAAAACTGAGGCAAACAGAAGGTAAGTGCTTTGCCCACAGTCACACAAGTATGTGACTGGCAAGGCATGAGAGCATTGTCCATGATTCAGAACCCAGGCAAACATGCCTTCATCAAATTGACATAAAATATTGATGAACTTCTCTGGGCAACCAAATTTTGACATAATTTTCCACAAGTTCTCATAACTAACAGCATCAAAAGCCTTGGTCAGATCTATAGACATTGTGTACAGACCTCTGTTCTGCTTCAGGCATTTCTCCTGGAGTTGTCAGGCAGCAAACACTATATCCACTGTGCCTCAGCCCTTTCTGAAGTCACACTGGCCCTCAGGTATAAGATCATCTTCCAGGTGAAGGATCAGCCTGTTAAGGAGAACTCTGCAAGAACTTTGCCAGCAATGACTTAAGAGAGAGATCCTCCTGTGATTGTTGCAGGACGATCTATTCTCTTTACGTTTATAGAGATGGACAATGGAGGCATAACCTCCCCTTGCCATATAACCTGGAAAATTTCAGTTAGCTTTTGTATGAGCAACGGTCCTCCTACCTTGTAAATCTCAGCTGAAATAGAATCAGCACCAGGTGCTTTGCCACATGAAAGGAGCCTAATGACTCTCAAAACCTCTTCTTCAGTTGGAAGTTCAGCTAAGGAGGGACTGACTTCAACCTGAAGTAAATGGTCAATGGCCTCAGCATGGATTGATGATGGTCTGTTGAGAACATTATGGAAGTCCATCTCTCTAGGATCATGTCCTTACCACTAATCCATGTGGCTCCATCAGCACTGAGTAGTTGTGATGCACCATAGGATTTTGGTCCATAAATAGCTTTCAGGGAATCATAAAATCTCTTTGAATTGTTGCTATCAGCATAAAACTGAATTTCATCTGCCTTCTTACTGAGTCAGGAATCCTGCAACTCTCTAAGCTTTGCTTATACTTTGCTTTTGATGGAATTAAATGCTGCCTTCTTAGAGATGGATGAACTATCCTGCTGGTAAATCCTGTGGAGTTCTCATTTTTCATTTAGCAGCTTCTGAATTTCCCCATCATTTTCATCAAACCATGAATGTGTGCTTACTCTCATGCTTTTTAGCATGATGCTTTCAGCCATGTTGTCAAATGCTTTCCAATAGAATGAACATGGCAACTACTGTACCGATGATAAGTTCTTCAATTTAAAAAGGTTATAAGCCAAGACCAAAGGGGAGGGAGTGTTGGTGCATCATTTTCTGTTTGCAGATGACTGTGCATTCAATGCAGTCTCTGAAGCTGAGATGCAACAAAGTATGGATCAATTCTCTGCTGCCTGTGCTGATTTTGGCCTAATAATTAATACCAAGAAAACACAGGTGCACCATCAGCCATCACCACACCATCCATATCCAATATAACACTGGTTACACAAATGGAGAAGTTCTGAATGCTGTGGATAAGTTCACTTACCTTGGTAGTATACTTTCCAGGGATGTATACATTGACAATGAGGTTGATACAAGCAGTGCCAGAGCTAGCTCAGTGTTTGGGAGGCTCCGAAGAAAAGTTTGGGAGAGAAAAGGTATTAGATCGACTACCAAACTGAAGGTCTACAGAGCCGTTGTGCTGACCTCCTTGTTGTATGCCTGGGAAACATGGACAGTCTACAAGCGCCATGCCAGGAAACTGAATCACTTCCATTTGAACTGCCTTATGAAGATTCTAAAGATCACGACAGGATAAAACACCAGACACTGAGGTCCTTGCTTGAGCTGAACTGCCAAGTATTCAAACTATGCTTCAGAGGGCACAACTCCGATGGGCTGGTCATGTTGTTCAAATGCAAAATGTATGCTTGCCAAAAAGACTATTTTATGGAGAACTTGCATGGGGTAGCGATCACATGGTGGTCAGAAGAAGTGACACAAGGTTACTCTCAAGAACTTTGGGTTTGATTGTGTGACATGGGAGACACTAGCACAGGACTGCTCAGCATGGCGTGCCCACATCAAGAAGGGTGCTGTGCTCTATGAGCAAAACAGAATTGAGACAGCACAAATGAAACATAAGATGCATTGGAGTATCCACCCCAAATGTTCACACAGACTATATATGCCCAATCTGTGGTACAGCATTCTGAGCTCGTATTGGTCTGATCAGCCGCAGTTGTACATATTGAAACTTCACTTTATCATGGTGATGTCATTTTGGTCCTCTTTGAGACAACAACCAACCAACCACAAGTATGTGAGGCTGAATTTGAACTTAGGTCTTCTTGATTCCAGATGCAGTGTCCTGTGCACTATGGTGCCCCTAGCTGAAGCTTGAGTTACAAGCATGTGAGTTTCATTTATGCAAGACACTCAGTTGTATTATTTGTACCTCTAAAATGAAAATTTAGTGTTTAGAATCAATCCTTAATTATTCTTCAACCTTTCTCATTGGCTAGATAATAAAGGAGGCAGCAAATTATAATTTAGATGAATCCAGCTTCCTTCAACCAAAGCAAAATAGAGGTTAGGAACAGCTTCAAGAACTTGGGCAATGGCAAGAACCCAATTTCTGGTTTACAGAATTTGGAAACAAAGAGTCATTCAGTGCATGTGGCTCTAGAGCATGTGGGTTGGCTCATTAGAAAAGGCATTAGCCAAATTCACCGATTGCACAATTCTCTATTTTTTTTTTTAGCCTATGTGGCCAGATCCATGGGCCTGCTGATTTTTTTTTTATAACAAAGATAATCTCAACAACAAAAAAAGCAAAATGCCAAATCAGATTCTAAATAAAACCTTAAAGTCCAAATTATTTAGATTTTGATGCCTTAGACATCCATAATTTCACTGGTAAAAGCGCTTTATCCTCCAAAACATATCTCAACACATCCAAGACTCAGGAGATGGTCTTCAGGAATTGCTATAACATCTCTGATGCAAAAGCTCTCCATAATTTGCTAGGCCATCTTCAAAGCAATGCCATCTGCATTCTGGCCTCTCTCCCTTTTCTGACTTGAGCTCCTCCATAGCCATTGACTTCTCCTGCTAGAATTGTCCAGCGTTGAGGGTAGGGGCTGTCTTTCTTCTGGATTTGTATCCCTAGCACTTTGCACAGCATTTAGCATGGAGTAAGCTTTTAATAAATGCTTTTTTCATTTATTCATTCCTTTTTTTGGCTTTCTAAATTTTAATTTATCTGCATTTTCACAGCTAACAAATCAGAAGTTCTTACCACAAATACTGCTCTTTTCCAATGGTGTTAAGAAAGATATATACTCACAACTATGTACTGTAAAGTCAAAGAGTGTTGACCCTTATATACTCTTGTTCAGGAGGGATCAGTCATTGTAAATAAACACCATCAGTTGCTTACACAGTCCTGCTAATACAAATTCTTCCAGGAAAGTACAATGGTCCTGGGCCTTGTCAATCAATCACCAAGGCTGAACCATGGGGAGGAAGAAGATGAAGACAAAGAATGAAGAGGATGATGAGGATGATGTGAAGCAATGTTAACGATGTTTAACGCTTACAATAACCCTTTGACAATAGGTACTTTCATCATCCTGTTTTCCAGGTGAAGAAACTGAACTTAAGTGAGTGACCTTTCTGTTTACCCGTGTAAGTCAGTCTCTGCAGTATGGGTTTTTCTGATTCCAAGCCCAGTATCCTGTCCCCATAGTACACACCTCTTAGAGTAAATAGGAAAAAAGACATAAAGCTTTGGAGTTAATATGCCTAGACAGGCAGCATTCAAGTCACTTAACCTCACTTGCCTGAGTTTCCTCAACCATATAATGGGGATAATTACAGAACCTCCCTAGAAAGGTTGTGGTGAGGATCAAATGAGACAGTATTTGTAAAGGGCTTGGCAGACTTTCTGGGTGTGGGCAATGAGTCAGGGTGGTGAGATAGCTTCCTAGTTGTCCCAATGAACTTGGGTGAGACTCTGCCACAAGACTGTGAGACTCCTAAAGGTTTGTGGCCATTGTCATTCTTTCTATATACATAGTATGGAAAATACTATATTCTATTGTTCAGAAAACTTACTATTATACTGTTTAAATCTAACTTTATATAACCAGAGATTATTTGAATCTGGAATGTTGCCCTGGCCTCAGTAACTCCCCATGAATGCCAGAGATGACTACAAAGGATTTGAGTTACCCCCAGTCCTGGGTCAATGTTTGGGATCCACTCACCTGGATCTTGTTTTGAGTCCACCCTATTTTGTGTTCTGGACGTGCCCAACTTTTAGTGAATGTTTATATTTACTGATATCCTTCTTAATCTATCTTGCATCCAAGTTGCTTTCTCTGGCAGTTTGTGTGTCTAAATCCTAAATATAATGTAAACCTCTCCAAGCTTAGGCTCACTTTTCTGGCTCAGTCTCCTCTACCAAATGACCTAATAAATTTCTTTCTAAAACTATTCCAGATTTAGGGGTTTGTTCTTGTGAATGACAACATGCAACATGTTTGCTATTTCTCTGCCTCTGCTTTCTTTGATCTGCATCATTTTTGATTGGTGATTTCAAACTGGAAGAGAAAGTCCTTCACCAGTCATCTGCTCATAGATTGTTGATTTAGAGCTGGAAGGGATTGTAAAGACCATCGAGTCTAACGCCCTTATTTTACCCAGGAGAAAACTGAGGCCCAAAGATGTGATGTGCTTTGCATAAATTCATAGAAGGAGTAAGTTTCTAAGACAGAATTTGAATCCAAATCTATTTAACTACAGATCTAGCATTCCTTCCATTGACCCACATTGCCTCCTATTTCATGCTGCTAAAAACTCTTTAAGTCTTGCAGTTTCCTGTCGACTTTAAACTGAGAGATCACTTGCTCCTTTATAAATTATAATACATTTCAAGGAATATATAAGGCAAGTCAGTTTAAAGTTTGAATGATATAATATCCTTCAGTTCTTTTTCCTTTGTGATATGATAATTTTTTTATATCTCATCTTCTTCTCAAGGGAAGAAGAACAAATTTCACTACTGTCTTCTGCGCCAAGTCCAGGGCAGGGTGGTAAGGCTTCTTTTAAGCAGAGAGTCACAGGATCAAAAAGTTATAAGGGACCTTAGAGATTATCTAATCATATTAATGACCTCCTATGTGCCAGGCACTGTGCTAAGTGTCAGGAATACAAAGAAAGATGACAGTCCCTGCTCTCATGAGCTCATATAGACTTGCATGAGAGAAGTGGTATAAAAGATACAGAAAGGACACACAAAGGGACATGAGACAATCATGTGGCAGGAATGAATGCCTGGGTCCCAGAGCTCAGGTCATGTCTCTCTCTCTCCATTCAGTACTGAAGTAGGTGCTAAAGTGTGTGGGAGGGGGGAGCTATAAAATTATATCAGACAGACTCAGTGATTTTACATATATGCTTTTTTGTTAAAAGTCAGGATTCAGTTGGGTGGGGTGGCTATCTGGAAAATTAATATGGTGTAAAAACAAATGGTATTGATTAAATACAAAAAGAATAAAATGCAGAAACAAATGGAGATAGAGACAGGAAAAGACAGAAGGGGAGGGGAGGAGAGAGGGAAGGAGAGAAGGTGGGGGAGAGGCAGAGATTGAGACAGAGACAAAGATCAAGGCAGAGAGAACAAATCAACAGTGTGATTCTTGCCCAAGTATCCATGATTTGTGTGTGTGTGGGGGGGGGGTGGAGAGTGGGCAAAGCATGAGATTAAGCGACTTATCCAGGATCACAAAGCTGGTGAGAGTCAAGTATCTGAGACAGATTTTGAACTCAGGTCTTCCTGACTCCAGGGCCAATGTTCTATCCATTATACTACCTAACTGTTCCCTATCCATGAAATTTATGATTCTTCTCCTTGTCTTTCTGTACATTCTCCATATAGGCTCTGTTGGAGAATGTACAGAAAGACAAGGAGAAGAATCATAAAGGACCAGAAAGTAGCAATCTCAATAAGGCATACCTTCCCCTACAACACCCCATTGCCTACACCCAAGATAAGAGTATGAGTACATCAAAGTAACAAATACTATGATTCGGGGATCCTCTGGAATAAGTAGCTGCTCTTTCTTGTTACCTTTAGCAAACTGGCTTCTCATTCTATTTAAAAATCTTACAGCCCTGTTAGATCACACACCCACAGTTTGTTTCTGAGAAAAGCCTTTACTTTTTTTCATTTTAAAGCACCATACAATAAAATAATATGACTTCTGGGATCTGTGACTCCTCATTAAGGGTAATCTTTCCACCATTGTGGACTGAGCCCATCTCTACCTTCTCGGCATATTTAGCTCTTGTCCATGTCAGTCACAAGGGATCCTACTGGAGGGCCTGTCTCATTATCTCTTGACATTATGTGGGCACATTCTGGTACAATATGGGTTCACTCTGGCCTGAGGCCAGGCCTGTTATACTTTCTTCCCCTCACCCCCGGAGGTGATTAAAGATCTCTCTTTTTTGCTATGGAGTTCAGATCCTAACTTGCCCCCTCCAATTTTAGGGGCCCAGTGATTCCCACTTCACTTCCAATTAACATTGGGTTGACTTTTACAAAGGGATAAAGCAAGAACAGATGTACAAACATTTCCTCTCATACCTAAGGGACACCATCCACCTCCTCTATACCAACTCAGTCTTGGGGAAAGGAAGGGCAATCAGACTCACAGCTTAGCTCAGTTCCTATGTGAAATCACCAAATTCAATCCAAAGTTCCACTGGACTGCTCAGCCTGGATTCCTGGATTCCCATGGCTCACATCCTTTGTCAGAGACCTCACAGGTTGCATCTCCTCACCCCACAGTGTAAGTGAAGGAGTCCCTGGACTCAGATGCAGAAAAAAGTCCAGCTGTGGTCAGTCAGGAAGCTTTAAAGATGCAAATGGTTCTGACTATTGAATCAATGAGGAAAACAAGGCTAAAACCAGCCACTTGGTAGGCCAGTGTAGAACATGAGGAATGTGCCAGTCTTCCAGAACAGATCCCCATTACCTTCCATGGGGGTAGCACTGTCTCAGGTGATCTGGATAGATGTGAAACTCCTTTAGAAAGGAAAGGAACAAAGGATGAGGGATTGACAAAGGTGGTGATCTGAGAATGATCTGCCAAAGACCGGTAGGGCAAAGAAGTGGATCTACCTCTCTCAGGTCAATGGTTCAAAGCACTTCCTTGATTTGGAGGGAGAAAATTGAGACGCAGAGACCTAAGTGACTTAATGTCCATTGTCATCCTGCCAGAGGCAAGGTTTACACCTTCTGACTCCAAGTCCAGTACAGAAACCTGTGGGGATGGAGAACACAAAATGCAAACCTTATCATTCAAAGGACTTCCTAAAATTTGGGGAAACCATGAAAAGTCTGGGCTTGGTATTCAAACCCAAGCCTTGTGACTTTGGGCAAGTCACTTGACTCCTCAGTCTCAGTTTACTCATCTGTAGATGACTCTAAAGTCCCTTCCAGCTGTACCTCTATGAACCTAGGATCTTACATGCTTGGAACTCTATGAGAATCAAAGAATGAAGGTAGCTGGTAAATGTCAGTTAAAATCATGGAATGTCCCTTCTCCAGCTCCACTTATCAAACTGAATCCTAAATGGTTCATTCTGTCCTCATGTGGTTTCTGTTTTCCTAATGACCTGAATCATGTTAGTCATTCTCCGATTTTTTTTCTACCACCTTTGGGTCTTAATTCAGCTTCCTGGCCTCTTAAAAGTCCAGTCCTGCCTTCATCAACTTTACAGAATTCATGAAAAATTAATTTTAAAAATTATGAAATGTCTAAATCGGTCAAATATGTATGGCATATAATTTGTATGTGCATACTACATGTACATATATGTATGCATGTATACATTGCATTAACTTTGGGCATCTATACATACACATTTCTATGTGTAGATGTGTGTACATCTACATATCTGAATGTACAGGTACATAATACATGCATTATATACATGCAAGCATATACACTAGTGTGTAATATATGCATATACATTTGATCTGTATGTGTGTTTGCATGCCACATATAACATACACACATATACATATGTACATACACATGCTACCCACACAAACACTCCTAGGCTTGGGATCAAGAGGCCTGAGTTTGTATCCCAACTTAGTTATTTACTAGTTGTGTGATTACAGGATAGTAACAACAGCTCAGAACCTCAGTTTCCTCCTCTGTTAAAATGGGGATGATGTGTCAGCTGAAAACAGATTCAATCACCACACACCCATATACATATATATATAATGTACATAGATCCACATACATAAATGTGTATATATACTGTGTGTGTGCCTATTACAGATACAAAGTGAATATAAAGTATTCAGGGGAGGCACTAGCAGCTGAGGACAGGTATCATATACATACATATATATCTAACATACACACACACACACACACACATATATATATAGGAAGTGGCATTTGAATAAAGCTTTGAGATAAGCAATTCAGTGTTTTATGTCAGCCCCACCCCACCCCAAGTCTCTGAGAAGCTTTACATTTTCCTTGTTTCTAGTTTTCCCCTAGAGCTAGTCAACCTTTCTTGCAACAAGTCTGCATAAGACATTCTCTCTCTTTCTCTTCCTCTCCACCTCTTCCCTTCCTTCTCTCCCTCCCTCTCTTCTCCTCTCTTCTCTTCTTTTCTCTCTCATCATCTCTGCCTCTCTGACTTTGTTGTCTCCATCTCTGTCTCTCTCTGTCCTCCCCTCTGCCAAAGCAGAGCATCTAATAAAACCAAAACTTTATTTGATGATCATTTCATTTTGCAAAAGATGGAAAAAAGTGTCATGGAAACCACTATTACAGACCTGACTTTGACCAACAGGAAGGAAATGTTTGCTAATGTGAACTCATTTGGAATCTTTGATGGAAGTGACCTCTTCAACTTGGAAGCCATAACAAAGATGGAGAGTTGGTTATAGACTGACATGTACCCTTGACACTGAGAGAGCAGATTTCAGAGTTCAGAAAAAGGATAGATAGAAACTCATTAAATTCTATGGAGAAGTAGGTCCAAGAGAGATTGAAGTTTTGAGAATAAAATTTTCATCACATAAAAACAAACAATTCTGAAGGAAAAAAGGAAGGAGTTGTCCAGAGAGGATGATCTGACTATATATGGAGGTCATTGGCTGACTTAGATGTGAAAATTACATTTAAAGAAATGGCTGTCAGGGCAGCTAATAGAGAATGAAATCCATGCAGTGAAATAAGAATCAGAACAAAAGGGAAAAAACATGAAAAAGAAAAAAACAAAAAAAGGAGAAAATAGTATGCTTCAATCTACATTCAGACTCCAAACTTCTTTCTCTGGAAAGTATTTTCGATCTTGAGTCTTAGAATTGTCTTAAACTGTTGTACTGCTGAGAAGAGCTAAGTCCATCATAGTTAATCATTGCACAATGTTGTTACTGTATACAGTGTTCTCCTGGTTCTGCTCACTTCACTCAGCATCAGTTCATGTAAACCTTCCCAAGTTTTTCTGAAATCTGCCTGCACACCATTTCTTATAGCACAATAGTTTTCCACCGCATTCATACTAATGTGAAAATATGTTTAATATGGCTGTACATATGTAACCTATATCAGATTGGAGGAAGGAAGAAGAAAAACTTTGGAACTCAAAATCTTATAAAAGTGAATGTTGAAAACTAACTTTACATGTAATTGGAAAAAATAAAATACTATTAAGTGGGGGAAAGTGAGCAGAATGATCCAGTAAAAACAGGGTCAAGTGAGTTACTTTTGGGAATAAAAATGAAGCTGTTGATGAAAGCAAATGAAAAGAAAGTATTTTTTTTAACTATGTAGAAAACAAAAGCATGACAAAAGAAAGGAGACCAGTTAGAGTATCATGGTTATCCTATCCAGAAGTTCCCAGACCTATTTGGCCTAATGAACCCTTCTCAAAAAAAAAAAAAACAAAAAAAAAAACCCTCAGTACCCCACCCCTGGGGTTTGGTTGGGTTAACCCTTATTTTTATTCAACACCTCCCAACTGCACGGGGCTCCTAGCGCTGCCACGCCGCAATTGATCCAATGCTCTGCAGGGGGCGATATCGCCCACTTTGGGAACCTATGCCTGTAGTCAATGGTAATAAAAGACAGAGAAGGCAGAACTCCTGGGTTGTTACTGTTGTTCTACTTTCTTTCCCATGGAGGATAATTTTGTACTGGAAGGAACATGTCACAAATGTCTAACATGGAGGTGAAGCTAAAGACAAGTGAAGAGATGTGAGAGTACAAGATCATGGAGCAGAAGAGAGCGCCCAAATGACAGGACAAACATTATTACAATTTTTTTAAGGCAAGAAAGTGAAGGCTATAAACCATAAGCCAACAAACGACTTTGATCTTTGGCAAATTTTTGGAATATATTATTAAAGGGACTGTTATAAATGAAATGTTATAAATGAAACCCCAAATCCAACACTGCTTCTTCAAGAACTAATCATGCCAGAATAACCTGATTTCCTTTTGTTCCCCACAAGGTTACTAAACTCTTAGATTGGAGGGATGTGATTGATTGCCTAGATGTTAGCACAGTATTTGAGAAAACGCTCATGCTATTCTTGGGAATGAGATGGAACTGTGTGAATCAGACAATAGACTTCCAGTAAAGAGGGGTGGATGGCTACTTGTCTAGAGGAAAACTTACATTCAGCCAAGGTGGGCTAGAGATCACTGAGAGCCTGTGATTCAAGGACTCCTTGGATACTCTTGCTTGGACTGATTAACCCTGACTTCATTTAACTGTTGAAAGTAGAGAGTTACTTTAACCCTAGCTAACAAGTACAAGAGAGATCAGCAATAGGGACCCATGAAAATCCTAGGATCATTAATTGGGAACTGGAAGGGACCTCAGATACCTTCTAGTCCAACTCCTTCCCCTCCCTCCCCATTATACAGATGAGGAAACAGGGCTGGAGAGGGTAAATGACATGGTCAAGGTTATACAATTGGACTCCAAATTTGACTATATTGGGCCGCCTCCTGAGGAAAAGGGAAATGTAAACTTCAGATTCAAATTATATACTACAAACAAGCAATACCACACCTCTGAAAGCTTGCAAAAATCTTTCTCCTTCAGTCATTCTGTAAGGCTCTACCTTTCCCCTTAACCAAACCTACTAGTCCCTAGGCATCAGAATTCAATAAAAAAAAAATCTATTCCTTCCATTTTTTAAAATTTTTATTTCGAACAATGTAAAAGAAAATATTTCCATGAAGACAGCAGAACACACACAAAAAAAATGGAATTCTAAATGAAACCAAGAACTTCCACTTACTTAAAGGTAAATTTTAAAGAAAACTAAAAATGATCACTTATTTATAAGTAGTATTCCAAATATTGCTGGGTATATTTACATTTTGTCATGAAAGCACTGTTTTCATCTTAGGGTCTAACCCACAATCAATCTATCAACAAACACATAAATCACCTACTACATGCCAGCTACAAAGTAAAAAATGAAAACATTCCTGCCTTCAAAGGCAGTTTGAAGTAAATAATGAGGGAGGCAAATCAGACAAGCAATGGTAGCATATAGGCTTTGAATAGTCTAGATATGCATTGGCAAGTCAGGTCTCCAGAGAGGAGACTCCATTTCTCCTGCCCACCCCTGTCATCAATCTCTCAGGGCTATAGAAGTCATCCCTGAGAGGTTATAGAGTATTTGCTTAATACTACTGATCATGAGCCCCCATCAGGAGTGTTCCACCAATTTCAACGATCAGATCATATCTCCCTAATATCTTATAACCATTTCATCAATGATATTGAAGAGATTACTATTCAAAATTACATTGGAGCAGTAATTACTAGTTATATGACCTAAGGCAAATCATTTTGTGAAATGACTATCCAAAACAGCAAAGAACCCATGGACTGGCAAAAGAAGGGGGAAGGAAGATGGTCATTGTAGTGAAGAACTAATCAATTAGTAGAAACATTCACAGTCACACAGAGTCTGAATTCAGAATCATTAAGATTGCTTCTTGCCTTCTGAATGCATGGATGCCACATAATCAACTATTGCAGGGCTTGTAGACATCTACTCACAGACTGAAGATTAAAAATCTCAAATGCCCTTGCCTTTTGTAGCTCATAATCAGGCTCATAGCATCCTGCCTCCTGATTACATTTGGGTTAGCTGTGCCAGATTGTTTTCCACCTGATTGATTAGACCATTTTGTGTGTGTGCATGCCTGTGTATGTTTGTGCATGTGCATGTGCATGTGTGTTTGAAATAAGACAAGGAGCTTTTTCCCAGGATGTGTTAATAGGTGCGAGTGTCTTTCATGTACTTCCCTTCTTTCACTTAGTGAGCAAATAAACCAGTTTTTTTAAACATCCTCTTCAAGTTATTTTTGCTGATGACAACTCAAGAATACTAATTCCAAAAGAATTCAGGTGTAATCAATCAATATTTGTTATTCTTATACAATAAAAAAAAAAGAAAAAGAATATTCTTGTTCTAAAATGAGCTACTGACCTAGTAGGAATATATGAATAATGTGTAAACTTTTTCTTTTGAAGGTACAAAGATATTGGGGTGTATGCAGTTTGATCCAGTGAACATTAAGTCCCTCCTCTGTGTCAAGGATTCCCCCCCTCACCTGGTTTCTTGCCTTCCTTTGGGACTGAGCTCAGATCCTACCTACCCCTACTCCTGCCTGACCCTAGAGATGATTGTCCCTTTCCACTTGTATGTACACATTGTTGTCTCTCCCATTAGAATTTTAGCTTCTACAGGGCAGGGCGCTATTCCCTGCCCCCCTTTCTTTGTATTCATGGCTTAATGAATGATTCCAGCCAGAATGAGTGCTGGAGGTTGGGCATGGCACGAAAAAGATGAAAGTGGCTGCCCCCAAAAGAATTTGGATTATTCTGGAATATGTCATTTTAGAGTGAGTCAACAGAGCCCCCAAGTCCTTCCAACCCTGAGAATCTCAGTCTAATTGGGGAAATGTTCTCCTCAGCCTTAAACTTGCCCCACCTCCCCAGCCTAGGGCACAGGGAGAAGCTGCTCTGTCTGAAGTCTTTTTGCCCTTGGTCATTGTGCACATAAATGACACAAAAAGACCAACTCAGCAGACCCACCCTGCACATTTCAGAGCTTGGATTCTCATTCTTTTATATCTCCCCTGCCCTGCTTTATTTTATGAGGGAAGATTTGGGACTGACAAGCTGTTTTCCATTGGTCTCTTTTATTTCCTAGGTTGCTTTAAAAAGAGATAGAATCGGGTAGTAGCAAAGACTATACATCTCCAAGTACCCACAGGGCATTTCAACAATAAAAAATAGACAGAGGGTAGGAGGTTTATGATGAGATAAGGTCTGTGAAAAATAATATTAATGGCCTGAAGCATCCTTGCAAATATGGAAAGGATTTTTTTTCAGTCCATTAATCGAGTTGCCAACAACAGATGACTAGATCTGTTATTAATAGGCTTTCTTTCCTACTGGCTGCTGAGGTGGGGAGGAAGGTATCAGCCTTGCTGTACTCATCAACTTCCTGAATAGAGAGGGTACAGGGGCACCTGCTGTGCCCAATGGGGAGAAAAAAAATTACTGGTTGAGTGCTTGTTTTGAATATTTATCAAGTGCCTGTGATAGACTAGAAATTGTACAGAAGACTGAAAGTCTTTAGACACAAAAGACTTTGGGCTCCTATGATGTTCCAAATTACAGAATTCCAGTATCTTCAAGGTGGAAGGAATTTTAAAGGCTATGTAGTGAACTCATGGGCCAGCTAGGTGTAGTAGTAGATAGAGAGCTAGGTCTACAGTCAGGTAGACTCATCTCCCTGAGTTCATGTGTGACACTGGGCAAGTCACTTTACCCTGTTTGCCTCAGTTTCCTCATCTGTAAAATGAGCTGGAGAAGGAAATGGCAAATCACTCCAGAATCTTTGCCAAGAAAATCCCAAATGGGATCAGAGTCAGACACAACTGAAAACAATCCAACAACAACGTGAAAAAGAATCCTCTCCAGGATGCATTGAGCCTTTGCTGAAGACCTTCATGGAGGGAGAAGCCACATCTCTGCCCCCCACCCAAGGCAGTCCTTTGCACTTTAGATCAGATCTCATAGGAGGAACTTTTGCAGGGGTTTTCCTAATTCTGCCTCTCTGCACATACCCTCTCATGTCTTCTAGTTCTGGCACCAAACACAACCCTTCAAATACATAAATATAACTTCAATCTTCTTTCTCCAGTCTAAACATCCCAAGTTCCTTCAATCCAACCTGACATGGCATGAATAATTTTTGAAGAGTGATATTTATTTTTCTAATCTAATTTTCTGTTTCCCTTACTCTACAGAGGAACTTTAACAGTTGAGACAGGGTCCAACACATGAGGGGGAAAAACACAGAGAAATGTTAGGAACCAGCATCATAACTAGGCTATGTTTTATTTAACACTATCTAGTTTCCAAGCATGTTCTAGATTAGAGACCAAAATATCCAAGCTGTCACATTTGAACATGCCCCTGATCATTCCTCTATTTGAAGCAGCATTTCAAGGAATCCTGAACTGGGAGGGGGCGTGGGGGGGCGGGAATCCCAACTTATTAAAGAACAGTTTGAGAGTTCACAATTCTGTTTCTACAAGTAAGACAACAGTCACTCAGCTACATTCTTGATCCACTTCTTCCCCCCTGTTTCCCAAGAAGTAATGAAGGGACTTCCTTCCATAGATCAACTTAATCCTTTCCGAATAGAGAAGAGAGAACTGCCCAAGGATGGATCCTGCCTTAGAGAATGGGGAAAGCAAAGATCTTTGCCAGGCTGGAGGGACATTTTGTTCAGGCTTCCATCTGGACAAAAAAAGTTCCTGGTTTCCACCCTACATCCACCTTCCTAAGAAAGGTCCTTTCTTCTTGGCCTGCCACACACTTTCAAACTGGAAAAGATTTTGAGTGGTGAAATAATTATTTCTTGATATTTTTAGAGAAACCAAAAGGATGTAGGTTTTTTTATTCAGTGTTGAAAGTGGGGGTGACCAGGTTGGGACCACTCTGATCCCAAAGTCATCGTAGATAAGCCTAAAGGTTACTCGTGGTCAGAGTTAAAAGCTCCTACCATAGGCACTGTGCTTAGTCTTGGGAACAGAAATACAGAAAAAAAAAAAAAGACAGCCCCTGACCTCATGGAACTCCAAATCTAACGGAGGAAGGCAAAAACAGTGGCAGGAGAAGGTCCACAGGGACATGCTGGAGAAGTTATGTAGAGTGAGGAACCAGTAGATGACTGAGCTGGGGTCTCTTCTGAAATTGAGGATTGGAGTTCCTGACCCCAGCCTCCAATCAGAGGCAGAGGGCATTAATGAAGTGGAATGCCAAGGCTGATTAGATCTTAAAGGATGATAAGGTTATTCCAATAATAAATTTCCTGGGCTTAGTGGGGAAGTCAGAGAAATCCCAAGATGGTGCAACCAATTGAGAATGAGGGTATATCTGAGCTGAGCTCTGGGTTTGGTCATGTTGACCATTTGAATGCCACCATGGGGACCCCCTCTGTAAAAGACAGCAGCAGCCCATAGACTGCTTTCAGTAATGACTTGGCAAAATGGGTGGAAATCCAGAGTAAGAAAGGCTCAGGAAGCAAAGGGTCTGTCCGCCGATGCTAAGGAAGCGAATCAGAAATGCTTCACAGAAATCCTGAATTACTTCCTGCGAGACTTGAGGGAGGACAGGACTAGTGAGGGGAGGAAAAGAGGTAACTTTGAGAAGCAGTGAGCGGAGAGGCTGCTGCTCATTAGATTCTCCGACTCACCTGGCACTTTATTTTCAGAAAAGGTCATTTTTGCTTCACTCTGAGGTCACATGTTTAATTTGGACTGGTCCAAATTAGCCCAAGTTTCTAAAGTTGGCGAAACCCTTTACCTACATTACCTCCGTTTATTCTCCCAACTACCTTGGGAGGTCAGTATTCTTGTCCTTTTACAGATCAGAAAACTGAGGCAGGAAGAGGTGACTGGAATGGAATTGCTAGGGTAACACAGCTAGTGGGTGTCTCCAAGACAGACGCTGCACTCTGTCCACAGTGCCAGGTATCTGTCCATGGCAGAGCTCGCGTTCTCCGATAAGATACCTACCAAGCCCTCCTGAGTCCCAAGGGCTGGCTCCCGTGGCACGGTAGTGAGCTCGCTGTGACCCAAGGCACCTTCACTGAGGCTGTGCCGGGGCTGACACTGGCAAGGCGAGGTGGACGGGTGCCAAGGGTGCATGAGGAGGTAGCAGCCAGGCAATGGCTGGAGACTCACCCACACCCCCAGGACAGGCAGCGTCCGTCGGGGCTGCAGAACCGGCTTCCTGGGGACCCCGCAGGGAAACTGAGGCGGGAAGCCTCCTCCCCCCACTCTCCATCGGCCCGCGCCCCGGGGGTGCCGAGGCAGAGGGGCCCTAGGGCGTGAGCGGGGCCCCGGGGATGCTCTCCTGCCCTCCGTGAGCTCCCACTCGGGTTCCGGCAGGCAGGGACTCCTGGGCGGCGCACGGAGGGAGTCGCCCTCCCCCGCGGGCCCCGCCCTCCGCCCCACGCGGGCCCCGCCCAGGAGAGGGACCTCACTGCCTCCCTCGGCCGAGGGGGGAGCAGAGGGTCCCACAGGGTAAGTGACCCGCCCGGTCCCTAGGGCCCCCAAACAAGGCACCCCCACCCGACCTGGGGGGCGTTCTGCGCGCCCTCGGGAGGAGTAAGGGAGCTCGTGGTGCTGCTCGCAGGGACGCACGCCGGGAGCTCCGGCCGGGCGGAGGCGGGGGTCGCGCTGCCTCCAGCTCCCGGGTGGGCCTGGCTGCCAGTCTCGGCCTCCGCCTCCCGTGAGCGGGGGCGGGATCGGAGGGACGGGGAAGGACGGGGCGCGATGGATCTGCTGGACAGGTAGGGCGGGGCAGCCACTTGAACTGGGCGAGAGGGATGAGAAGACATCCCAGACCATCGGGGCCCCGGGAGGGGGGCCGCCGCCGAGCTCCCCTCCTGCCCCCGGCCGGCGGGTGCCCCTGCAGGCGGGGAGTTGGCCCTAGGCATGGCAGGAGCCTTGGAGGTAATCTGGTGCCCCCGCACCAAGGTCACCCTCCCCGCTCGCCTCCCCTCCCCCTTGGAACGGAGCCTTCTTTGGGGGACGGCTTGCTAGGCGGGGAGCCCTGGGGCTTTCTCCTCCGGCATCTGGTGACGCTGTTCCTTCCACAACCAGAGGAAGGCCTCCCTTGTGCGGACAGAGCCGGGTCCCCCGCCAGGATGGAATCGTTTCTTTCCCTCTCCTCTGCGGGCCCCTGGGTCTGCAGAAAGTTTGGTCTCCCAGGCAGGAGCTGGGAATCACTTTCACTACTAAGAAACCTTCCTATGGAATCCAGATGTACTTGGGGGAGGGAGCAAATGCTGCCGATGCAGTCCAGGTTTCCCTTTTTACAGAGGAGGAAACTGAGGCATGGCTGGAATGCTAATTTACTTGCCCAGGGTCATCTAGGTAGTGAGTCCAGCTGGTATTGCTTTTGAAATACTCGGCTTCCCCCATAACTGACCTTTTGCTGTCTCCACAGCCAAATATAGGGAGTCTAAGTGAAAACCTGACCCTTAAAGGAGAGGAATGTGGTTACTGTTTTGGGTGGGGGCGGAGAGGAGAAGTGTGTTTCCAAGATACACAGACCATCTTGAGTCGGGCCGGTTAGGTGAAGGAGAGAGGGTTTCCAGACTGGTGCCACTTCTGTGTTCTGTTCCCAGTATAGTCTGGTGGAAGATGGCATTGGGACATTGACAGGGAGATGAGGATGGAACCCTCCTGAGCACCAGGCCCTTCTTCTATCCCAGTCTGAGACAATATTGGTAAGTTCTTGAGTTGTCTTTTCTCTGAGAGAATAAGCCACTGATCTGAAGAATCCCAGGGATCTAATTTTGCTGGCCAGAGAGGGTGGAGAACTCCAATTAGCCTTTCTCAAACTTTTTTTTAATTCCAGAACCCCCTTGTGGTTGTTCAGTCCTTTCAGTTGGGTTGGTTTGTTTGTTTTCTGACAAAGATACTGGAATGGTTTGCCATTGCCTTCTCCAGCTCACTTTACAGATAAGGAAACTGAGGCAAACAGAATTAAGTGACTTGTTCAAGGTCACACAGCTAGTAAGTATGTGAGGTCAAATTTGAACCCACATCTTCTGGACTCCAGGCCCAACACTACTATCCACTGTGTCACCTAACTGCCAATGTAACCCCTTTACACCCTTACAAATAACTGAGGACCATCACTCCAAAGCCTAGTTTTTCTTCATGTGGAATTATATCCATTGATATTAGAACATTAGACATTTAAACATCTTAGTATTGTGAACACAGTTTTGAACCTGTATACCTGTTGAAAAGACCTTGGGGATTTCCAAACTCCACTTTGTGCAAAATAAACAGTGCTCAAAAGGAATTTTCTGTTTAAGGAAAAGTTCTTGTTGAGAGTCCTTGATAACTGTACTGCCAACTGTACCTCCTGAGAAAGTCTCAGTTGTTTTTGTTTCCAGACAAGTGAAGTGTTCCCCTCCACCACCACCACCCCCAGATTAGCTCACCCAGCTTTTCTGAAAATGGACATACTTGTCTGTACTGGAGCCTAGAGGAGGGAGGCCCAGTTCTTTTGAATCAGCAGGCTTGAAATACTCCATGCAATGACCAGGCCAGATACCTTAAGCAATTGTCTATGAGATGAAGTATTTCCCGAATGTTTTAAGTTACTATTTTAAATGCTGTTGCCAAAAGCCAGGATCAAAACTTTAGAAGAATGATACTAAGATGACAAACAGAATTTGTTATTTTAGAACTTAAATTAAAACAGTTTCCACTTGATTCTTTCTAACCAGGAAGATTTGTTCAATGTATAATCCTAAATATTTGGTGTGGTTATTTCCTAAGGGCCCGTGGACCCTGTGCCAGACACTGTGTTAGTACACAGAGTCGACACTTGGGTTCTCCCAAATACTGGACAAATACTGATTTGACCTCAGCACCTGAACAGCTCTCTAAAAAGCTAAGTGGAGTGTTAGTGATCTCAATTAGAAAACCAAAGAAGGCACCTGTCTAGAACAATGACTGCAATTTGAGGTCTGCAAAATGTTTTCCATACATTTTCTTATTTGCTCTTGTGAAGTAAGTGACACAACTGTTTGGGCCCCATTTTGCAGGTGAAGAAACTGAAGTTGAATGATTTTTCCAGGGTCACACAACCAGGAGGTGTTTGAGGCAGGTTGCTAAAGCCAGCTCTTCCTACCTCACAGGATCGTAGATTATATGATTTTATTTATTTTGCTTTTTAAATTTTTTTTAAAATTTACGTTTTTTTGGAGGCAATCAGGGTCAAATGACTCACCCAGGGTCACACAGCTAGTCAGTGTCTAAGGTCAGATTTAAACTCAGGTTCTCCTGACTTCAGGGCCAGGGCTCTATCCACTTTGCTCCCTAGCTGCCTCAATTTTTTAATTAAAAAAACTTTTTTTTATTAATTCATGATACTTTGTTTGAAGACATTATATCCAGAACAGGTGCTTTGTTTGAAAAAAAAAAAAAGATTAGGAAACACAAGTAGATATGCTTGCAGAGTAAGTGTTCCATGGAAATATTAATGATGACTGATATTTATTGGATGATAAGCTCCTTGAGTGCAGGGACTGTCATTGATGTCTTTTTGTGTCCCCAACATTTGGCACGATGCCTCGCATATAGTAGGCTCTTAAGGCATTTACTGATCAGGTTAAGATTCTACAGCTTGAAGGGAACTTGGAAGTCATTGAGTCTTGCCCTTTCATTTTACAGAAAAGGAAACTAAAGAGGCCCAGGGCATTGAGATAGACCTGAAGTTTAAAAGGTAGTAACTGGGGCAAGATTCAAACCCAGCACCTCTGACTCTCAAGACCTCTCACTGGGAAGATGAGCCACTCATATAATTTAGGACTTGGTTCTGGTCTCCTACCTTTTCCTGGTATGGATCTAAAACCCATTTTAACTAATAACTTCCTACCTAGATGACCTTAGGCAGATCCCTTCCATTTTCCCAAACTTATTTTCTTCATTCGGAAAAAATTGGGCTCCAATGAGATCATCTCTGATGTCCTTGTTTCAAGTCAGTCATCATGGATCACGGTGTTTATAAAACAAACCTGCTCTTCAGATCTGGGCCAACAAACACTCTTTGATGATGTGGATACTATAAATTAGATTCAGTGGAAAGATCTGCCATAATGGAGAAATGTGATTTAGTTAAAGTCATTTAAAACTATTAGAGGGAGAATAGCCGTGTGGGTAGAGAGTCAGCCAAAGAGACTGGTCCAGCAGGGTCAAGCTCAGACAGCATGGGGGCCTCCGCACAGTGCATTACTGGGGGCCTCACAGTCCCTGATTTCAAATGTAATGTGATTCAGGTTCTGTTTTAAAATTTATTTTGTTAAATATTTCTCAATTAAATTTTAATCTGGCTCAGGCCCTCCTGGGGAGTGTTGTAGGCCCGGTTTTGGACACCTCTGGTCTAGACATCCCTGAGGCTGAGGCAGCAGAGAAGGTGCTGACCTGTCTTGGGAGGAGGAGTTTCATTACCAGGGGATTGAGTCCCTCAACCAATGAAATAACAGCCCCAGGCCCCATTTCTGACAAACTTTTTTCAGCTTTCTTTGTGTAATGGATTCACAGGGCCCATATTACCCAGTATTGATGGAACTAATTGAAATGTAATGCAAAGAGTCCAGCACTCATAAAGGGCCACACACCCTTTGGTTTCCATCTGTTTTTAAGAACAGAAAGTAAAGGACTTTTAAATTTAACTGTAAAGAGCTGGAAGCCAGAGCCTTCAAAATGCACAGAGCAGCTAATGCCGAGGGCTGAACCTTGGACAATCTGGAGCAGCCTGTGGACGCCCTCTCAGAAGTGCATAAAATAAATACGTTGTTGTTGTTTCTGGGGTTCCTTCATTCTCAAAGAGGACCAATAGATGAACGATGCAACATAATTATATATATATATATATATATATATATATATGTATGTATGTATATATATATACACATATGTGTATACACACATGCATACACATATAGTTTTATATACATCATTTATATATTGTAAAATACTTTGGGCTTTAGGGCCTAGATTTTTCTTAAATTAGTATTTATTTAAAATAAAATACCTAGAATAACAAAGGAAATATGGTTCACAGGGAGACAAGTTCCTAGACCCACAGTCTTGAACTGCTCAGTTTATGTAAATATCATAGTCATTTTCCCTAAATAACTGTGTTATGGCAGGATGCTCAAAAATCCCACCCCCACCCCCATTCCCTGTGCTAGTAGTAGGAGAGGTGCAAACTGTGTTCCAGGAGAACGTATGCCTGCTGATCCATTTTTCCTTTTCATATCAAAACATATCATGCTTCAGAAAATGCCTTATGAACCAAAACCTTCTGGTGTGATTTTCAGGCCCCTGACCACCCTACAATCCTGAGTATTCCTTAGCTTCTCATAGCCCTTTCTTAACTGTGGGGCCTAGAACTTAACTCAGCCTTACCTCCAGGTGGGGCAGAGTACAAAATATACCTATTAAATTTGACCTTCTGGGAAATTAAGAAGGTGGAACATGGCACAGAACATGGCTCTTTCCACAGCTTGGTGGACTTTGTCAGACTGATCCTCCTTACCCCCTTTTTTTTATTCCCTATTTTAGCTGAAGACAAAAGATTCCTAAACTGAAATAATCTAGGAAGAAATTTATTAAGTTGTCCAGCACAGGGGGAGAGCTAGAAGAGAGATGCTTCCCCCCTCCCCCCACCATGTCTGTAAGTTACACATTATATAGGATTCAGTGAAAGGAACAAGGAAACAGTATCTGATTGGCCAGCACAGTAAGATACATGGGTTACTTTGAGATATGTATTGGGACGAAACTGCATTCCTTGCGTCAATCTTTGGGTCTAGCTGGGTTTCTGAACAGTATAACTGGGAGTCCTATGTTAAACATTAAACAAATCTACTCTCTAAGCCACAGGTCTAGTTTTTCAGCCAGGCAGGGCTGGGTTCGTACAATGCCAAAAAATTTTCCCACACCTCTTCTAAGAGATTGCTCTTAGGACTAATATTTTGGGAAATGTAGGTGACACAAAAACAAAAGGTAGCAAATGAAATGTGTTTTAAAATGAAGCATATGCTCATACCACTCACTTATTTCTTAATTATTAATGACTGACATTTTGATTGAATTATCATGGGTATTATAATTCTTTTCAAAGCTTGAATGAAAATGCTACTTACAACAAAACAGATTTTCAAATATTTGATTTTTCACTGATTTATTTCATTTTTCTGTATTGAGCCCTTAATTTGCCTTCTTCCTGTTTTACTCTCTTCTATTTTTACCTACATCCATCATTTTCTTTCAGAGGCAACTAGGAGATACATTGAATAGAGCTTCAGATCTGAAGTCCAGAATACTCATCTTCTTGAATTCAAATCTGGCCTCGGATGCTTACTAGCTGTGTGACCCTGGCCAAGTAACTTAACCCTGTTTGCCTTATCTGTCAAATGAGCTAGAGAAAGAAATGGCCAACCACTCCAGTCTTTGCCAAAAACTCACCAAATGGGGTCTTAAAGAATTGGACATGATTACACTTCTAAAAAACTTTGAGCCAACATTCCTCAGCAAATCTTTTCATTTAAAGCATGAACTTATGAACAAATGAAACTTAACTTTTCTCATTAGTTCCTACATCTATTCTCCTTATTTAATTTCCTTCTGAACTTTTCTATTCATTTTTTAAAAACGTTCCATTGATATTTTTCTTTTTTTGTATTACTATCCCTATCTCTCTCTCTTCTCCCTCCAATGTAATCATGGCATAATCCCACAAAATAGAACGCATGGCCAGTGGGCTTCATTCTTAGGCCCTTGCCCTCCTCTAAGTTCAGAAGTTTGTCTTTACGGTGTTCTGGTCTTTGTAAACATAGTTCCCACAGTTTTGTTCACTTCACTGTGCATCAGTTCATAAAGGTCTTTCTGTGTTTCTCTGTATCCATCTCACACATCATTTCTTATATAGCACTGTAATATTCCATTTCATTCATATATCATACTTGGTTTAGCTATTCCCCAACTGCTAGGCATCTACTTTGTTTCTAACTCTCAGCTCTCATAAAAAGTACTGCTATAGATATTTTGGGGTATATAGAGACTTTTTTCTTATCAATGGCTTTGTTGAGATATAAGTCCAGTAATGGAATTTCGAGTTCAAAGGATATGGACATTTTATTACTTTATTTGCATAATTCCAAATTGCTTTCCAGAATAGTCACACTAATTCACAGCTCCATCAACAATGCATTCCACAAGCCCTCCAGCACTGATTGTGGTTATTTTTTCAAGTCATTTATGCCAGTTTGTGGGGTATGAGATGAAATCTGAGAATTGTTTTCATTTTAATATTTTGTATTATTAGTGATTTGGGGCATTTTTTCATGTGGTATGAATATTATGCAGTGGTTTGGGAGTAGGTTTTTTTGAGAACTCTTCATATCCTTTGACCATTTATTTATTGGGGAATGGCTATTAGTTTTAGATATATTTAATAGTTATTTATTTATCTTAGATATCAAATTTTACCAAAGGAATTTGATAAAAGTTTTTTTTTCTTCCTATCCAATCACTTCCCCTCTTATGTTAGATGCACTAATATTGTTTGTGCAGAAGCTTCTCAGTTTCAAGGTGCCTCTTTTCCTGTAAAGACAGTATTATGTTTATTCCTTTCATTTTTATCTTTTTTTAGGTGACTGTGTTCTCAATGACTCTTTTCCCTTCACCCTAATCCCCCCTTTCTCCTTTGATAAAATTGCCCTTCCTCTACTCCCCTTCAGCTAGTCTTGTTCCTTGGTTTTTAAATTTTTTGTGTGTATGCCCCCTTTCCAAAAAGGATTTTTCTCACCTTTTTCATTTTTCATATTATCTTCCTGTTTACTCTAGACCCTCATTCTCCAATTCATGGCCCCTGTAATTATCTGATCTCTCTCTTTTCTCTGTATTCTTCCTGAATTCAAAGCTCCAAGGTGTCCATTCTAGGCTCTTTCCTCTAGGCAGTTCTGCCAGTGCCTTGTAGAATTTGCCCTATGGATCTCCCTTTTCCATTGGGCCTCGCTCTGAGAATAATGCCAGATATTGCAGATGGCTCCTGGAGGAGTCCCTCTCCTGCCATGTTCCTGATTGTGCCATCCACCACAGATCTAAGGTTTCTCGTTGATTTTTAATTTTTTACATTTGCCTCAAAGCTTCCTCCAATTCCCTCTCTCCCAGGGTAGGATGAATAGACTTTTCAAGCACCAGATCCCCCAGGTCTCATCCTGTGGAATATCCTTATATCCCCTTTCAGGGCCCATCTCTTGTCGCCCATAGAGCATGGTTTCAAGTTTTCTTCTTCTTGGCCTAACCTTAGGGAGCTGGGGACCAGGCTATTTGGGTTCCTCTTAGCCTGTCTTTTCGAGTTTATGTCAGATAGGGGAGATTTGGGGTCAGGAAGACCAAGGTGCATTTTCCTTGGTCTTTTCCCCCTCCCCCCTTATCTCTGACTGCTGACCTCTCTGGCTTCTTTTATATCATGGCTAAAATCCCACATTCTCCATGCAAGCAGCCCCTCTCTTCCCCTCGGTACCAATGCCTTCTGCCTGATGGTCACCTTCAATTGTATCCTACAAGCTCCTTGAGAGCTTTGGTTTGACTTTCTCTGTATCCCCAGTGTTTACCCTAGTACCTGGAACATCGTAGGTGCTTTCTAAGTGCATGTTGAATCACAAAGTTTACTGTCGGAGGGGACCTCAGCAGCTAGCAGTTATCTTCTGGTGAAATGCAGATTTTGCTGTTGGGTGTTTTTCATGCGTTCTTCCTTTGTCTCCTTGCAGAACTGTCTTTGAATGTCACGTAGCCCAGGGGTGTCAAACTTCAATAGAAATGGAGGGCCATTAAACTGTGCAGAAGAGGTCCTGCAAGCTGCATACTGATGGAGAAAAACCACATGTTCACATTATCTATGTTCTATTTTACTTTTATTTATTTGGTTAAATAATTTCCAATTACATTTTAATCTGGTTTTGGCCATGCTCAGGAGTATTGAGAATTTGACACTTAAGTTCCAGCTTACCTTCTTCATTCTACAAGTGAGGAAACTGAGATTTATGTTACTTGGAGCAAAGGAGAGAAAGGGGGAAACACGACAAAAACCCTACTCCAAGGACACAACCTGTTTCCATCCATTAATCAATAAACATTTATTAAATACCTACTATGTGCCAGCCATGATGCTAAGTGCTCCAGGTAAAAAAGAAGTAAAAGAGAGTCCTTGTCCTCCAGGATCTCACCATTTAAGGGAAGACCATTAGAAGGTCTGCTCTCTTAGCTGTATAGGATAAAAGGAAGCTGGAGGGTGTGGGGTAGGAATATGACTGGGGCCATGGTAGGAAGTCCTAAGGCCAGCCTAGAGAGGAATGAGGAAATGGCAAGGCCATATGCATTTCCATGTATTGGTATTGATAATATTTAATATAAATTTTAGACTTTAATAAGGGCCAAAGTTTGAATTAAGAAGAGCCTGGACCTAACAGTCCCCTTTGTTTAACTTAGAGGACACCTATTGATGTCAAGCAAGCAAATGGGACTTCCTTACCAGACCCTTCTTCTGGCATCTTAATGATAAGGCCTGGGTTGTAACTTCAGCTTTGTCAACTCTGTTAAGATACCACAACTTCAAAGGCCTGTTTAGGACAGGAAGCCTGGTGGGACTTTCTTATTGTATGTCACAGAGACATATGTTTACCCAGCCTGGAATGGCAAGACCCAATAGACACTACTTTATTAATTGTCTTGTCTTACTAAATTTATAATTTGTTCAACTAAGAGAGTTCCTTTCTCATGGCAAAATGTATATAAGCCAGAAGATTTCTGTACTGGGTAGACAGAACATTTTTCTAGCTCCATAATGCATTATGTTATCATTGTCTTTAAAAGGGAATTGATCAATTAATTAAATCATAAAATGTATGCATTTAGCCTGTTGCCTTTTCTTTAACCAAGTTTTCAGGTCAACAGTATTAATTTGCAGGCAGCCAGACTGTGTATCACAAACTATTTGTACCATTTGGATGGGAAAAGTACTCATCTAAACTCCTTGATTTTTTTCAGATTTGGGGACTCTCCTTTACAAGCCACCAAAACCTGTGAGTCCTGTCTCCTCTTTGACCACCCAATAGCACAGAATGTCTGTGAGATGCTTGAGATGGAGCCTTTCACTACTCTGCTTTCTCATGGTCACCATGCTCTGGTACTTCAACCTGCCCTCCTCCCCTGGGATTGAGAACCTCAATTGGATGTATTTCTACCAGTACAAGCCCATTAACCATTCAGAATTTGCCTTTACGCTCCGAGAGCAGGTGACTTGCTTGGAGCGGGACCCATTCCTTGTTATCTTGGTGACCTCACGCCCTGCAGATGTGAAAGCCAGACAGGCTATTCGGGTTACTTGGGGTGCAAATAAGTCTTGGTGGGGACAAGAAGTCCTAACATACTTTTTATTAGGTCACCCAATGAAGCCAGAAGATAACATATTGGCCTTATCCATACAAGATGAAAGCATTCTGTATGGTGACATAATCCGACAAGACTTTATAGACACATATTATAACCTGACTTTAAAGACAATCATGGCATTCAGGTGGGTTACAGAGTTTTGCCCTACAGCCAAATATATAATGAAGGCAGACTCTGATGTTTTTATCAACACTGGAAACTTAGTGAAATATCTTTTGACATACAACCAGTCTGAGAACTTTTTCACGGGCTACCCTCTCATAGAGAATTTTTCCAACAGAGAGTTTTTCAAAAAAACATATATTTCCTACGAAGAGTATCCTTTTAGGGTGTTCCCACCATATTGCAGTGGCTTGGGTTATGTGTTATCCAGAGACTTGGTTCTCCAAGTTTATGAAATGATGGCACATGTCAAACCCATCAGATTGGAAGATGTTTACGTTGGGATCACCCTGAGCATCTTAAAAGTAGACATCCATCTTCCCAAGTCCGATGACCTCTTTTTTTTGTACCGAATTAGATTTAATACCTGCAAATTTAAGCACTTGATTGCAGCCCATGGCTACTCTCCCAAGGAACTAATCCAGTATTGGCAGCTCATACAAAATGAAAGCAGCTGTTGACTCTTGTTCTGCTTTGACCAAGTCAAGGATTTTGCAGAAAGCCCATGGGGTTGGACTGGGAAAGTCCTTTCAAAGATAGTGTTTGCCCCTGTGCCCACTTCACCTTTACTTATTCAGACCCCACCCCTCCTTGCAGTGGCTGCCTCCTGTGTCATTGTATTTTGCTTTTGAGGAGAGATCTCTTGTGGTGCTCTTTAAAAAAAAGAGAGAGAGATGAGTACTAAAAAAAAATTTCCTTACAAGGAAAAAGGTACAATTTGACAATTATACAAAAAAACCTAAAGGTTTGAACATGTCACAGGAAAAGTTTACTAGTAGGGACTTAATGGAACTCCATGTTATTTATAGTAGACTGATTTACTCAGGACAACTGATAAAAATGGAGTTTTCTGGAAAAAACCACTTGATAATGAAGTTATGATAAGAAGTGTGTTGCCAGTGATGTGATGTATGGATTAACCATTTTCAAAGAGTTGAAATACACTTAACACTAATATTGTATGGAATATAATTTAACTTTTTTCTTCACACAAAAAGGTTTTCACTGTGGCTCCTGTAACAAACCAAGTCGATTTTCTGAAGAGCAGGCTAGCTTATTATGGGGAAGCCTATCCCCTGTAGACTGGCCACTTAATGATGATATTATTTTGGCCAGATGCAGGAGGGGCAGACAAGACATGAATGAATTACAATCAGTGTCATTGGAGAGAATTAGGTTAGAGTTCAAATTGAGTAGTTTATAGAATCCTATACAACCCTCTACTTTTGCATATGAGAATATGAAGGCCCAGGGAGGCTTAGATGACTTACTGCAAGCCCAAAGACATTTGAACTTTTGGTGTCTCCTGGCCCATTATTTATGGTCATCTGTTATTATATTGGTAGTAAAAACACGGGGCTTCACGCCTTTAGGTTTTTACATTTAAATTCTGGATAGATTTTGTGCCCTTTTTGGGGTTGGAAGGCTTCTCAACTAACTCCTCATGGTGTACACGTCAATGACGGGAGATGGATGACTATGGAATAACCTTTTGCTGCTAGAGAATGTGAATACCTTGAGGGTAGGCATAGTTTCCTTCTCTCTTTGCCTCCCCGCAGTCTAGCGTGGCACCTGACCCAGGCTAAGTGCTCCTAAATGCTCACTGGGTGTTAAAACACATTGAAAGCCAGGCAGATTTGGACTTCAGAAAACATTTGTTCCTATGTAGAGGTGCTAATGAATTATGTGTTTCTGGAAACAGTTACTCTGTGTTGTTTGGTTTTTTGTATTTCAAAAGAAATAAAGTTTTATTACATTCATGTGCAAATAGCTAATAGAGTTTTTGCAAATAGATAAGTGATTTGCTTTAGTAAAAAGAGATGTTAACAGGCAGGTGAACTAATGATAAATGGTTATTTCTAAAGTGCTTCATCAGATAATGAAAATCATCTCACCCTTAGTGGCAGAACTAGATAAAATGTATATACTGTCAGATGGTCTCTCTCGTGGATATTTTGCTTTAAGTATTTTGCTTCTTGGCACACAGTAGGAACTTCATAAATGCTTATGCCCTTCCTTCTTGATAAAGGAGGGTTGAATTCATGGGGTGCAGAAGGATTTGCGATGACTGATAAAAAATTTTAAAAAGTGACGTTTTCCCATTCCCTAAGAATTTCTAGATGTTATAAAATTCTGGAAACTAAAAGACATATTATTGCCTGCTTAAAATAAGAATCTCACATGAGAAAATAGGTTATAAAAAATTAAATACTAGCTGGTTCACTCTAAACATGTCACCATTTCTCTGATGTCATGGTCTTCTTTGAATACCAAGGATGAACCCAACAACTGCTGGTGATGGAGAGTGGAATTTAAACTTTCTGAAACCACAGCATCAGATGCCACGATGACCGGTTCGGTCAGAGGAGCACATCTTTTTGTTTATATGGGTGATTAGGCTAATTGTTTATATTACTTTAAAGCATTTCTTGTATCGCTGATAAGAATCTAAATTGGTTGTAGTGAATAATTATATTGGGGAGGAAGAAGAGAGAGAAGGGAGGGTGACAGATCTAATCTCTTTGCTAAGGTTGTATTTTAAAATATTTTCATCAGTTTTCATTAGGGAAATTAATCTATAATTTTTCTGCTTTATCTAGCCCAAGTTAGGGTACTAGTTTTATAGAGCTCCCTCAAAGGAGTTTGGTAAACTGTTTTCTCTATATTTGAGAATTATTTCTGTGGTGTTGTCCTTCCTTCCTTCCTTCCTTCCTTCCTTCCTTCCTTCCTTCCTTCCTCCCTCCCTCCCTCCCTCCCTCAGAGAAAGGAGAATGTTCACTAAACTCTCACACAGTCTCCCTGCTAAGTGTCACCTGCCCCTACCTGAGATAGGAAAGAGAGCTCTGCAGTGAGCTGAGGAGAGCATAGAGGCCCAGGGGCCACGTGGCCCATCAGAGTAACCAGCTCATAACGCCCATGCTCATTCTTTATGTTTGCATGCTGTTTCATTTATTAAGCACCCACTGTGTTCCAGGCACTGTTAGGTACTGAGGATGGAAAGACATCTCTTAACACCTGCAAGTGGAACAGACTTGCCTGTGACCAGCAGGTGGGAAACAGCACACCTGTAGTAATTACACTTCAATGCAAACTCGAAGCAATCTGCTCCCTGCGGGGGGGAAGGGGGGGCAGCACCTGTGGGGCTTGGGATGGGCCTCCTATTCTGAGTCACTTAAGCAAGCCTTTCAAAGATGCCGGGGAGAACAATCGTTTATGAAATGTCATGGAAAACAGGGATCTTCTGAGATTTCGAGCGCTTGCCCCAAAGACATAAAAACCAGTCAAGACACGTTCCTGCCACACTGGAGTCTCCCCATCACTTTGCTCTTAGGGGCTGTACCCTGCTGAAATCACATTCATCGAGTTCTCAGGGTTGACTTGTTAGTCAACACACGTTTATTAAGTGCTTACCATGTTCCAGGTACTATGCTAAGCGCTGAGGGTGAAAATAAAATTGGCAAAAACCAGTCCCTGCTCTCATGAACTTAAATTCAAATGATGGAGACAAGGTATAAATTGGGACATATAAGATCTCTACAGAGTAGAGGTCATCTGAAAGGGGTCAAGATGGAAAAGGGAATGTATTCAGGAAACAAAGAACTTGTATTGCAAGCCTACATACAGTCCACAAGCAGCTTCCCTGGATATTGTTTCTTCAGACAGCCCCAATGGAGGTTATTAGGAAGGGCAGGTATTATCCCCTTTTTGCAGATGGGGAAACTGAGGCCCAGAGATGAAACAATACTGAGTTAAGGTGTTTACTGTTCCAAAAGCTGAGTAGGCATTGGCTTTACGGCACTCAAGGTCACTATTGGAAAAATAACTCAAAAAGACACTGTTGGGGACTGCTCCTAAGTACCTGTGACATTATCATTTCCTGTCATACTTGCTATAGACCACCTCATTGACCTTTCTTCCTATTTATGTAGCATTGGAAAATGCTGTCTACTTCATGAGAGGGTGAGAAGTAAAAATGCGTAGGCAGCTATTTTGAATGTAGCTTCTTAAATCACAGCATATGTTAGATTCTATGAGAGGAAAAATGATGTTGAACATCCAAGACTGACTTTGGAATCAGAGGAGCTGGGTTTGAAGTTGTTGCTGACGGTTGTGTAATGGGATACATGGTAATGGGCATTCCCCTAGGTATTTCCCTGGGCACACCTGCTCTCACCCCTCCCACATATAATTATTGAATCTTGGATGAAACTCCAAGACAGATGGTATCATACAGCCTGCCCCAGAGGAAAGCAGGTAGAGTGGAAAACCAGACCCCAGAGAAGCAGCCAAAGGATCCCTCAAAGGGAAGAGAGAGAATGATATAGGCCTTTCATGGAAGAGTCTTTGGGAGAAGGAGGGCAGATAATGGGAGATGGGGAGAGGAGTAAAAAGGAAAAATTTTATAGCAGAAAAGATGGTTTGGAGTCATACAATATGAATTTGAATGTCAGCTCTGCTGACATTATTTATTAATCACAATTAATTTTTAATTAAGGATATATGATTTTGGGAAAGTCTTCTCTGGACCTCAGTTTCCTTATGTGTAAAATAAAGTTGGTCTCTAAGATCCCTTGCACCTTTGTGGTCCCATAAGGTGGGATTTGGGTGGGGTATGGAAGTTGTGAAGTTGCAGAGACATGATAGGGGAGAGGAAAAAGTGGAAGAGAATTCTCCACTTGGAGCTACACAGTAGACAAGCAGATGACCCCTGTCCTCACGACCCTACTCTCTTAGTTCTCCTGATCTGACCACTCCTTCTGTCCTCTTTATGGATTTTCCACTCTATGGCAGCTCACTATAGGTATCCCTTAAGGCCCGCCTTTGGGGTCCCCTTCCTCTTGTATACTCTGTCCATGGATTCAATGATTGTCTCTCTGCAGACCTGTTTATCCAGCTTCAGTCTTAATCACTCGTTGCCTACTGGACATTTTGAACTGAAAGTCCCATAGTTGTCTCACTCTCACCATGTTCAAAACAGAACTCATTAGTATTTCCCCCCAAATCCTCCTGTCTTCCCAACTTGTCTGTTACTGTTGAAGACACCAAGACGCACAACTCTGTGTCATCCTTGATTCTGTACAAACCCTCATCACCTTAGCCTGGACCCTTTCAAGAAGGACCTTTCCATTGAGTCTCCTTACCTCACGTTCCCCTCACTCCCCTGCCCTATCAGTCTCTTCTTCACTCAGCTGCCATCATGATTTTCCTAAAGCTTAGGTCTTACCACACCAAGCTCTCTATTCACTCTTACGGAGAGGATACCATGTTTGACTCCCTCTCCTAGTTGGACCAGCCACATCTTCCCCTGAGTTCTAGGATACCTTGAAGACTTGGGGGTGTTTTCTCTACTGTATCTGGCTGTGCCCCCATCCCCCATTCTTTAGATACCAGTAACCACGAGCCCCAGTTCTTTTTAATCACCTAACTCCAATAAGCATCATTTGTTGTTGTTTCCAATGGCTCCCTACTACCTGCAGGATCAAATTTGAAACTCTTTACAACATGACACCTCCCATACTGGTCCAGAATTCTTACCCTTGACACCTTGCCTACACTGGCTTACTCCTTCTGTGAACTTCCGTCTTGTCTCAGTTCCTTTGTGTGGAATGTCCCTCGTGGGGGCATTTCCACTTTCCACCCCTGTCTCCTGGATTCCCTGAGAACAGAACTACTCAGATTCCACCTTCTTCAGGAGGTTTTTCCTAAACCCTGCCACTGCTAATGACTTGACCCAGACTGGCACCTATCTCCTTCACATCTAGCTTGGGTGTGCCCAGTCCCCTGCATATGGCCTCCCCATCAGGAACCAGGCTGCTGGAAGGTAGGTCCTGGTTTTTGCTTCCTTTGTGTCTCTGGTGTATAGCACATCCCACAGCACACAGTAAGTACATAATAAATGTTCCTGGAGCCTGCCCCAGTGTCCCTGTTGATGTTAACAGCTCCTTCACTAGAAGACTTCCCTGCAATTGGCCCTTCCCAACCCTAGAAGGAAAATCAAATCAGACCTGAACACACCTATAACACTAATTAAACACAAGCATAACTGATTAAATCTCCTATCCTGGGTATTGTTGGAGACCCCAGACTCCATTTCCAAGGAAACCCCCTAAAAACATCCTTGTGGACCACGAAGCCCAGAAGCCCTCATTATTGCTTGCAAATGCAGTATAAAATAAAGTGTTCGCCATATCTGAGCAATCTAAAAATCAGTGATCAGGACAGAGGCCATGTGACTGAATGGAAAGGCTTCTAAGTGCAGTCACAGGGCTTGAATTTGAATCCAGCTCTGCAATTTGCTGTCTGTGTGATCTTGGGCCAGGGGCAACCTCTCTGGGACTCAGTTTCTTCATCTGTAAACAAGGAGGTTAGAAGAGATGATGTCAAAGATCCATTCCAGCTTCCAATTGATGATCCTCTTTCCTACTTTAAAAAAAATCATCCTCTGTACACTGGAGTAATAAGTCTCCATTTAAAATTAATTTTAAATATAAAGATTAATTTTTATGACCTAAGGAGATATTTTAAATTGGGTTTTGACTGTCCTGAGCTCAGCCGTAGTTGGTGTGCTTGAGTAATCCATGTGGGTTTGGAATTGTGTGCGTGTGTGTGTGTGTGTGTGTGTGTGTGTGTGTGTGTGTGTGTTCCATTTACATAATGTGCCCCAGTGGTTCCTGGGAGTACACTGAGGTTCCCTGAGGTAGCCTAAATAAATGACTTTTGGGTAAGGTAATGTCACTTGCTTCTGAGAAGGTTTGGAAAGACACTGGGACAAGGATATGTTATTCTGCTAATAAGGTCAAAGATAATCATGAACCACTACCTCTCCCACCCCCACAATTTTAAATCAACGCTAAGGCAAACTCAAGAAGGGAGGGGGTGTATCACTGAAAGTTAACATAAAATTTTCTTATTGGGGGTTCTTTGGGCCTTGGGTGAATAAATCCTGAGGTCATTACAGGATTGTTGATCCAGTCCTCTAAGGGCTATCTTCCATCTACAATGTATGGATCTGGTATGTATACCTATTTACATGCAAGTTGTCTTCCCCACTAGAATAGAAGCTCCTTGAGGCCAAGGTCTGGGTTTGCTTTTTCTTTGTATCCCCAGTGCTTAACACAATATCTACAACACAGGAAGCCCTTAAATTCTTGATGGATTCAATTTTGTCATTTTACAGGTGAGGAGATTTGAAGTAGAGAAAGGTAGCATGATTGTGTGTGTGTGTGTGTGTATGTGTGTGTGTGTGTGTAACTTCTATATCTATATGTATTAACAAAACTTATACTGCCTCTCTTTGCAATTTTAAAGCTGTCTTCCAATTTAAATTTATCCTCTACTCATGTTAATAGTCTCTTATCTATCAGATTTTCAAATAAATTGGTTGGCACTCCCAGTCAGGCATTTAATATAGCTTCTGTATTGAGTGTGGCACTGGAGGAGAGTCTTTTCCTTACAGAGGTTAGTTTATATACATGTATACATACACACATGCATAATGTGTATATACAATAATGCATATATGTATGTAAATATGTATATATATTTAGATAGAACTGAGAATCAGTTTCAGCTCATATGTTAAATGCTCATTGGAGGTTTGGAAACAATTTGATGACAGGTCAAGAAACTTCAAGAACACATGGCCCTGTCAGAAGTAGTCATTTTGTTGGGATTGCTGCATAGACACCAAAATCATTGTGAACATGACATGATGGTTTTGAACAGCTGCAAAAAACCAAAACAAAACAAAAAATCTATGTTGCTTCAAACATGCACATGCATGTTGTCACATGGAAAAATAATTATTTGTAACATATTGGGTAATTATTGTAACAGAATTAGATAATTATTTGCTGCTCTATAGCAGATCTATGGCCACTGGAGGACTTTTTTAAAAAATATTTTTTGTCTTTAAATCAGTCATTTCTGGGGAGCGGGAGCTTCTCTTCACCCTATTCGCTTACAGATTAAATATTCCCCTGTGACAATGAAAAACAATGAGAAAGTATCAGTGACCACATCTGCCAATGTATACAACACTTTATTTGATGGCCTCTACTTCTATCAGAAGGAATGAGGTATATTTTATCATATGTTCTCTAGGATCATCATTGCTTTCCAAATTGCCCTGTACTTGATGCCTAGCTAGTCTGCTGTTAACCAATTTTGATTTTCTACCTTATGGCTAGAGTGTTTGCACGTGAGTGTGGACTGACAGGGTTTAGGATGTGGGCTTGGAATAGCCCTGAATTATCTGATGACAGAATATCTCGAGGCATCAGATTCTCTCCTTGCCTGTGGCCCCCATGCTCTTGTGTAACTTCCCAAAAGGTGACACAGGTTATGAAAGAGACGCTGTTATTATTAATACCATTTTCTGGAGTCACTTGACTCTTAGTAGTATTTGAGGCAAGATTGGAAATCAGGTGATCCTGGAAGTCCAGCACTGCCTACCTCCTACGGCTGTTGCACAGATGACAGAATGAATGTAAAGTGCTTTGCAAACCTTAAAGCATTATATATCCCTGTTAGTTATTGCTGTTGTCATTGCCAGCGTGACTGATTCTTTGGAAAGTTGCCAGACTGATGAAAGAGACTGGGATGAATCTAGCCAAGAGATATGGGACACCCCCCCTTCAGGGGACAGATATCTCAGACACCAGGCTTCTCTGTTCCCCATAATTACACAGAAGACATCAGCAGTTCAGAAGACAGCAGCACTTTAATAAAAGACAAGTGTACAATTTCTCTCTTCCCCCTACCATAAGGAAGATATTGTTCACTAGTTTCTGATTCCAGCCACTGAAAGGACTGAGATGTTAAACACCTTTATGACATTTCTAAAAAATGGCTTTGTAGAATCAATGTCCCAGGGCTTCAGCATGGGAACATGATGGTTCCTTGGTCAGTCCCTGGTTCTCAGGGACTGGCCTCTCTGCTCTCTCCTTTCTGGAACTTTATTACCCAACTCAATCCCACTGCCCCAGCTGAAAAAACTCACTCCCAACTCGCTGACACACCTGGTGGAGACAATGAAGAGAAAGGGCTGAGATAAGTGGGGAGGTGCTAGTAAACATTTAACAACTGGCTTTCTGAAAAGGCATGACACACTTTTAAGTTTAATCTGCATTAACATTTTCTCCATCACTTCCTTAAGTCTTAGATAAGCAACAAAACAGTCAAGGCCTAATTTGTAGTATTTGCAGATATTCAAGGTGTAAATGCTCACACTGAAAATTTAATACTTGGATCCTGGTTAGCACTGGCTCTAGCACATCCCCTGTTGAGACTCACCTGGAAGGGCACCTTCCTGAAGTCTTAGAACATCCATGTAACGGGCTAAAATGAAGCTATCACTCAGTGAAACTCCTCACCTCCTAGTTTCCCCCTCCAGCCCTCAGCCTAGGGCTTAGGCTATCAGAAGACCAACCAGTGGAAGGCAGTGGTGATGTCAGCAGTACAGGAAAAGAACTCACTCCAAATGCTCATGGGACAAAAATATTGTCTCTTTTGAAGAACAGACAACCCCACTGGTCAGATGTTGTAGTTTGGCATCCTGGGTGATGAAAATGGCAAGGGCACAAAGGTAGCCCCTCCCACCACAAGATGGGCACTGGTTGACTTTATTACTATGAAGGGTACCAGTCTGGGCAAAGTGCAGAGCCCTAAGAGCTGAACTGGTTCATGATGATTCGAAGAGGGAGGAAATGATTAGGATGTGGGGTGACAGTGCTACACAGGGATAGCAGATAGCAAAGTTTTCTTGTCCCTCATAAGGGTGCAAGGGAGCAGATGTCAATGGGGAACAGGGTTGGGGTGTAGCCTCCATCGCTCTCAGTCCCCAAGAAGGTCCAAAGTCCCTTGGAGCTCACACTGATGAAAGTTTTAGACAAAGAGGAGATGAGGCACCAATACACAGCCACGTCATCCATGAGTAGGAAGTAGCTGAATAGTGTGGTCTACTAAAATGAGAGTATTTTCTAACTTGTCTAATAAGTATCAGAGCCCCCAAAATTTAACTTAATGGTGCCAATGATGGAGTGGGGCAGGGCTGTGTGTGTGTGTGTGTGTGTGTGACAGTACCTGGTCTCTGGGCTGATGGAGAGCATGTGGAGCTGGAATCATACCAGTTTCTAGCCGCTCCCACATATGCTGGCTTAGAGGGATAGCTGCCAGGACATTGTTCATGCCACTTCATGGAAGCCCAGGGGATGGGGAGGGAAGAACATTAACTCTAAGCAGGAGTAGCAGTTCAGGCAGCCAGGTAGACTAGGCACACTGCTAGCCTTGTGACTCTCACTGCCCCGAGGACCAGACACCAGCTCCAGTCCCAACTCAGCCTCAGAGAAGGGCTTTTGGTGGGAGCTGGAAGATTTTAAAGCACAGACCATTTTAGCATTGTCTTCATATATGTGTTGCCTGGTACTCAGTATATGTTTGTTGATTGGCTGATAGTGGGCAGTCACAGAGGGCTTTAATTTTTCTGAGCAGAATTATATACACTTATTTGAGTCCCACCACTTCATGAGGTTATCATTCCATTTTGTCGATGAGAAACTCAGATTCAAAGGGCATGGCTAGGAATTGTCAGCATCAGAATTTGAACACAGGTCTTCCTGACTCCAGATCCACACACTAGCCCATGGTTATGCTGCCTCCAAATCATAGGAGGCAGCTGGACACAGTGGGAAGACTCCTAGGTTGGCTTCATAGCACCGAGGCATGGGTTCTTCATATGAGGTTTGTGATCCTGTTTGTCGAAAGCGTTTTGGTAACTACTTCAATGTATTTTCCTTTGTCATCCGAGAAGAAAAGGGTCCATAGACTTCATCAGACTACTAGAGGGTCCATGACCCCCAGATCATTAAGAACCCCTGGATTTGATGAGTCTAAGGTCCCTAAGCTCTAAACCTATGATTCAGGAATGACACCCTTCCCCCTGGGTTCATGAAATTCATTCTCCATGGCTCTTCATGGTCTCCGCTGAAACTTCCTCTAGTGGAAGATGGCCCCTAATCACGGAAATAGATGGGACTTTGGGGCACTTACACCCAATTTCACACTTTACAGATGAGTAGTAAGGCCCAGAGGGAACTTGTCAAGGTGACCTGGTTGGTATGCAACCCAAAGAGCTGACTGGCTGGTCCCTCAGTGCTCATAGACCCCAGCAACGCCTTAGGGAAATTCTCCCTGAGGAGGCTCCTCCCAGCCTTGCCTGCTGCTTCGCTGGCCAGTACCACTTACCCCATGAGGCCCAACACAATATCCTCCTTCCCTCCCTGGGCCAGAGAGCGCTGTGTGGCTGGTTTCCATTTCTTTTGCTGACGCCAGAGTGTTTTCTGTTCCCATTACTTCTCCCTGGAAGGACAGGCAAGGATGCTAAAAGAGGAGGCTCCTCCCCAGGTTTCTGTGTTTGCTCAAGGAGTCCCTTTGTGGTCTACCTTTCCATTGTTTTTCTAAGTTGCATTAAACTGTGACTCCTTCATAGCATCTGGCTTGTGGTTTCTGATGACCTTTCTTCAGCAGTGTATAAAGGTCAGAGCTTTAGAGTTAGAAGAGGCTTCAGAATCTACCAAGGTTGAGTCTTCCAACCCCTGACTTAAAGAGGAGGAAAATGAAACCCAAAGATCTTAAATGACTTATCCAAAGTCACACAACCAGAAAATGTCAGAACTGGGTTTCCAAAACAGCTTCTCTAACCCCAAATCTAGAATGTTTCCTCTGCATCACACCATCTCTCAGATAAAGAAGGATATGTTTGTTTCTTAGCAGTCTGTAAGTGAAATTTCCATCTTTTCTCTGGGGAATGCAAATGAATTGGTATTGATTGATTACTAGGGGGAAATACATATATGTATGCATCCATACCTATATTCATAACTGAGACCACCCCCTCCATGTTATGATCTTTTATTTCCTTTCCCACACAGAATCGGAGTCAGCATTCTTATGTACAATACGAAGGGGAATGATCCTTATTTGAGAGCACAATTCAAGGCCACCTCTCTGGCATGGTCAGGATAGCAGGTGTCAGAGGCCATATTCAAAGTCAGAACTTCCTGCACTCTGCCACCACCTGCTACCTTACTATTTTATAAAACACATGCTTACCCTAATTTTAGTTGCTCTTGGGGGAAGGTTGATTGCCATTCTAAATTAGACTCTCCTCATATTTTCTTTAAAAATTCTACAATTGCCTGCCTCTAGCTTTACAGTTATTTCTTTACAGTTATTTCTTTCTAGGTTTTCAGTCTTATAGATCTGATATGTCAAAATGGAAGGAAAGAAGGACAGGTACCACCCTGACCAGATCAAAATGTAATTGGCAAATGTTTAACAAAATAAATAAAAATAGAATACAATATAGATGTAATTGTGGTTTTCTAGGGCATTAGGGACCCAGAGAGACCTATTTCTGTTCGATGTTGACACCACTGTAATATAGATTATATAGTTCATTAGTTAGTGACTATTTTTTTTTTGATAACCACCTCCTTCTCAAATGCCTAGGGCGTAATAGGTGCTCAGTAAATATTTCATTGATTGAATATTGTCTACCTAGATAGATGATAACAAAACATATGATCTGACCAGATGAAACTGGATCAACCTAACTTTGCCACCTTAAGTGAGTTCTTTGTCAGTTCAGCACAGGATTTTAGGATATACACATATTCCATTGCTCTCTTTTATTGAGTTTTTAATTAAAAGGTTTTTAAGAATGACTGTTACTCCAAGACAATGTATAAAAGTTGTAGATCTTAAAGAGTATACTCCAGTGACTGTTAGAGATACTGCAGGAGCTGTTGGCGTGGTGCAGTCAACAGTTCCAAGCTTTATTAAAGCCCATGATGAAATGAGATCAGTTATTCTGAAAAGCAAAGGTAAGTGCAATAAAAAACCAAAAGCAAAGCCAAGAACCAACAACTGAAAACATGAGAAAACAGGGACCTTCAGAGGGACCTGTTAGCTGAAGGGGTTTATAACGATTTCCCTCTAGTATAGGATTAAAAAAAGGTGCTTGTCATGAGCAAGTAAACTGGAAGACTGGAGGACTGAAGATTTTAGAAAGGCAACTGTACCAATAAAGCTCATTTTAAAATTCAAGACCATCCCCAAAGTCTTGTCGGAAGAAGTCCAGGTGAGTCTGTAAGATTGGTCATTTTGATCCCACAGTAAAACATCCATCTCCCATTTTTAAGAAAAAATTAATTTAATTTATATTGATCGTGGAAGATTTCTTTATTGAGGAAATTATAAAATCTGACAGATACAATGATTTGCTTGGAGATAAAATTGTTCTAGAACTGTAGAAATTCCCCAAGATGATGCTTAGGTGGTGCCACGTGTTGTGAAAAGTTAAGCAATTTATTAAAGTGACAGGTTTCAAAGCCCCCAAAACTCACTTGATTTGGACTTCTCTGAAGATCTATCTTATTATCAATTCTAGACTTAGAAAAATGGACTTCTTAAAAATGTATTTAATATCTGGGATTATGGTTTTATCATGAAGAACTAAAGAACGTGTCTCAAATTCTTATGAACTCAATGCCAAACTGTATAAAACAAGTGATTTTTAAAGTGAATGGAGGCCATCCTGTGTATTAAAATTTTTTTAAGGTATAAAAATGTTGTAAGGTTTTTTCTGGATGTCATTAAATCTAATACATTTTCTTGGTCCCAAGGAATTCTCCCAGCACTGTGGCTTCACTCAGGCATGGTGGCCTTGAACAATCTGAACAAAAAAAAAAAAACAACACAACGGAATCCATAGGTAAAGTCAGGTAACTTTAATAGGTTTATTTTCATTGGAATCATATCGTTGAGGTTGAAATTTCAGTAGTCCATTGTTTTGGATACAATAATACAGGACCTGAAATTGCACAGACACAGGAATTGGGTGGGACACTTCTACAGCTAAGTGGAATACACATGGGAAAGGAAGAGTCAGAGTTCCTTACCATGGTGGGACCAGGCACCACCATCCATTCTATGATGGGCTACAGTGAACGTGATGGTGTACTGACATCTTGGTTTTGCTTTTGCAAATTGTCTCTTAGAGACAAATGTAGAATAACCATTGTAAAACCCTCTGACGAGTAACAAGAATAATGAGGTTGCCCCAAGGTTTTGTTTTTCTCCTGGTCGACTTGGCTTTCGACACACTGTCCAAGCCTTTATGGGAAAGTATCAGGTACAGAGATGTGCAACTTCCTGCCCCGGACACAGGCTGATGGCCCTGAGAAGTCTGGCCTATAGCAAACTATTGATTCAAGTGTTTAAAATTCAGAGACCAAAAAATGATAGTGATCTGTTCTCATTCTTATAAACACAAAATGCTTTAAGATCCTTCTTAATTCCAATATCTCAGCTACTGAATATTAGAAAATTGGCCCTTGGAAGATATTAGGATGTTTTGAAATTGTTTCCACTACCTAAGGATGTATGATTTCTGTTCTAATTTATTCTAAAACTGGGTTCCATCTACCTTAGATATGATCTAACCAGAAAAGATTTTGATTTTCTTTGACTTTACTCTGATTTAGTTAAAATGATAAAGAATTCCTGGTCTTCAAAATGGATCTTCAATTCCAGACACTGGCACTATGAACTGAATGGGAAAGGGATTGGGTAATATACATTTGGTAATTCAAAAAGCACTTATTAAGTGCTGGCTCCCTACCAGGCATTGGCATAAAATGACATGTAATAGCATGCGAATATGGAGATGAAAGAAGTCCCTGCCTTCAAGGACCTTACAGTCTAATGAATGGAAGACTTTGGAGGCTGGCTACTCCAACCCCCTCATTGTTTAGACAAGGATAAGCTTCTCAGTGACTGCTGGAATTCAAGCCTAATACTTCTCACTCCAAAGCCAGCAGCCTTTCGTGGTGAGCTGGCTACATGGTCATGACTAGGGCAGTTGGTGAGCAAGCTCAGTGATTGTGGATCTGACAGAACAGACCTTGGAGGAAGATTAGAATGGTTTCCAAATGAAAGACAGGCACTATTTAGTTACACTCCTAGGATGCAAAACTGGTAAGAGATCAGTGATTACAGAGGAAGATTTGAGAAGGGCAAACAATTATCCTGGACTTAAATAGTAATTGCCAACCACTCTTAAAAGAGAGGGAACCTTCTATGGCTGTCACCTTTCTTTACCCCATGGCCCTATGGAAAGTGATATTCCTTGGACAGCTTGAAAATACATTCTTGCAAATGATTTCCAAGCTTGATCAATGACAGGCCATTGCTGCATAAGGATGAGAAAATTTAGTTCAATTAAGCATTTATTAAGTGCCTACTGTGTACTAGATCCTATGCTAAAACTCATTTCTCAGACATTCATACATTGAGGCTAAAATGTCCTCAACAAAAAAGGCATTGGTCTCCTTGGTTAACATCATGAGGCTCAAGATGCTAAGGGTAGGTCACTCACTTTGGCATATTTCAGGTAATTTTCTGACTAGCAGTCAGTTTCCACCACTGTTTTACATGAATATTTTTGTCCAGTCCTATGATTTCAACAGTATAGGGGATTCCCAATGAGGAGGTTTCCTCCACCAATGCAGATCCATAATTGCTTTGCCATTAATAGTCTTAGAGAATTCTCAGAGATCACTGAGAAGTTGAGGGATGTCTACTCTGACTGTGAATGTCAGAGAAGGGCTTCATCTTCCTTCTTGTTCTTCAGTCCTCTAAAGGATTGTCTTCCTGATCCTACCCCACCTCTGACTCTCTCATTTTGTATAATCAAAATAAATGATGGATACTTTAATAAGCATTTGTCCTCCACATAGGGGAAGTTCAAGAAAGGGCCTAAAATATACAATCACAAAACTGCAATAGCCTTTTAAGATCATCTAATTCAACCCTGACATTTTGCACATAAGAAAACTGAAGCCCAGAAGTGCCTTGCATAGGGTCACCCAGCCAATGGTAAAGTCAGAACTCTGGAATTCAGTCCTACTATACCATGCTTGCAATTTGAAAAAGAAAGAAAGGAAAGAAACAGAAGTCTCATACAAATATCAACTCGTTTATTTCTTTAAAATGTGTCTTGGTAATGAAGCTTAATGAGAGCCAGCAAGGCAAGGGTTTTGAAAGCAGCGGAAAGAAATGGAACCAAAGGACTTGAGTATGAACCCTGATTCCTGGGACTACTTCTGGGGCCACAGGAAAGACACTTTCTCTCTCTAGACCCAGATATTTCACCTTTAAATCTGCATTCCTATGATTCATCACTCAAATAAACAAAAGTAGAGAATTTGGCAAATATGTCTAACTACACAATTAAACATTTTCCTTGAAAGCTACTGGACAATATTTCTTTTGACTACCTTTATGACCAGCTTAAAACTAAAAAGTCCAAACCTCTCCTTATAAGTATAGCTATTTGAAACAAGGGAAAGCTTATATCATAATTCCTACAGGTGAAGTTCATACAATTCACCAAAGCCCCTTCCTCTTTTCTGTACAAAGAGGGGATAGGTTCACCATTTGCAGGGATAGGTTTGGGGTGAAGTTTGTAATTTCCATTCTTATTTTGCCATAGAAAACAAAACAATCAGTGACTCCTATGTTTGGTTAGAATGTGAGACTCAAGGCCAAGCCTAGGTTCTGGGATTGCAATGAGTCAAGTTTTCAGCCTGGGTAACTATATCACAAACCCAATATCAGAGAAGGAGCTGGTCATTAGAAGTGACATTATCGTCTCTACATTACTGATCAGTAAGAAGCCCAGTGATGTAGTGGTGATAAATACCACCCTGCCTCTCACCTCGCTTGCTATGTTTTGTAACCACTTGGAAACCAAAACGTCATGCAGAACTGTTTCCATCCCTCATAGTCTGCCCATCTCTTCTCTAGAAAATGTCTGGTAAGAGGAGGAGGGGATGGGTTTACTGAGGCATTCCTTTTCGCAGTACAAATGGACCCAGAAGAGAACAGAGAGGAGGGGAATGTAGTGTACTTCTGTACATGGTCTGGGAATCCCGTCCAATGCCACTAACTGGCTGTATGAACTTGGGTAAGTCACAACCTCGATTTGTGAAATGAAGAGGTTGGACTACACAGCCCCTGAGTTTCCTTCCTGCCCTAAATCTGTGACTCTAGGATGGCTGTCCACCAGGAATCCTTTCCTGGAGGGGAGGGAAGCCCCTCAGAAGAGCAGCTGCCCAAGTGAGTGAATCATAATAGAGAAGCCAGGAGGGCTCTGCTGCTGTGCCCACCCCACCCCAATGTCTTCTGAGGCTGTGCAATCAGGAAGCACCCAGACTATGGACGGGCATGACCAGGGCCACATGTCTCCAATATGCTCCTTTATGACAGTGAATTCATGTGTGCAGTGAGAGACTAAGTTTAATTTTGTGCTGGTACCAACAACATTCACCACATTCATCTGGACCATAAAGGAAATTTCTTTTCTGTCTTTTCTGTTGATGATTTCTTCTTTTTGGTCCAGCTTTTGCACCAAAATCACCAGAAGGTCAAATCCGTTGGAAAATTTCTTTACAAGAAAGGGGCCAATTTGCCATTTCCAATGACAGGATCCTTTTCACATGACCTGGATATATTTTGTAGACATTGATAAGGTATGTCTGTCAAACTCAATGTGATGTTGCATCAGAAATCATACATGAGTATTAAAAGCATGTCATTATGATCATGAGTGGGGGCCTGAAGTGGAGAAATACCTCAACTTAGGTGAGTGGAATGGAAAACTGAACTGTTCTCATTATGGTCAAATAAAATATGTAAAATCCATATAAATTCATTAGTGATACTTAGTTTCATATGAGATAATTTTCATTTGGGGCATTTGTTTTCCTAAATGCAACTGACTCTCCCAAATGACCTTCTTTTGTAACTGCCATGTAAACAAAGAGTTGATTCATAAATCTGTCCATTGTTCCTTCTGGATGCTGATGTTCTGACCCACAAACATGCTCCCCACGTATATTCTTGGAAACAATCAAAACTGTAACCAACGCTAAAAATACCTCAAGACTTATGTCTGTTTTGCTCTTGAGCTGGTGCCTAAATGAAGGAAATCTACATGTCTCTGGGATGGTCTTTTTTGGACCACCCACTTTATAATTTTTGATTACTATTCTGGTTTTTAAAATTCAACAATTCCATTCAACAGACATTTATTAACAGTACAAGCCCTGGGGGAACAACGACAAAGAATAAAAATGGAACACCCTTCAAAGGGCTCCCCTCTACCAAAGGATCTTGATTTTCAAAATCCTTTTTGAGCTCCTCCATGGCCTGAGCCCATGGGGTATCTCTTTCAGATATTTGGGATACAGAGGCCTTGACTCCTATGTCTTTACCTGATGGTAAGCATATCTCTTCGTCCTCAGAGAGGAA
>CM053771.1:534432521-534453120 GCA_028658325.1 Potorous gilbertii | reverse complement strand
TGTCTTTACCTGATGGTAAGCATATCTCTTCGTCGTCCTCAGAGAGGAATGGCGCAATCCTATGGTCACCAAGAAAATAACCTTCTATGGTCTTAGCTTTTTTCCCTTTTCTCGGCATTTTCCCAGCCAGTTACTTGACTTATGAGAGTCCTCTCCACCCCAGCCTAGGTCTGCCCGAACTAGTGCTTGGGGTCTGGGATTCAAATGCTGCTCCTCAGCCTCAGGGCTTTTGGCGGCTGGCTTGACTGCTCTTCAATGGAAGCTTATCTGCTGGTTCTCAGGTGGGGGCAGGGCCGCCTCTCAGGCTCAGTTCCCTCAGGATGTTTATGCAGAGATCTTTTGTAATAGAGCTGGGGTGGAGCTCCTGCCTGAGCGGCCTCTGTCTCTGCCGTGGGGGCAGCAGCCTCCCGAGGGGGTCCGAGTCCCGGAGATACCCTGCTCGCCTCTCAGCCCATCTCTCTCACTGACCTGTGTGTCTGTGGGTGGAGGGACCTTCGTGGCCGCCCGGAGATTCAGGTCTCTGAAGCCTGCTTGGGTCTGCTGGCTCCTCTCAGTGCTGCGTGGCTGGGCAGAGCTCCGAGGCTGGGGCTGGGGGAGGGGAGCGCTCGGCAGGGCAGGACTCTGCTCCCGTCCAGGGCACCTTTGCGATCGGTTTTTCAGGGCTCTCTGCAACGGAAATCTCCTTCACTGTGTTTCTGCGCAGCTTCCAGTGTTCCAGAATTTGTCAGGAGTTCTTTTTAGAGGGAATCTATGGGCTGTGGGTTCGGACCTAGCATAGGTGAGTCTTTCTACTCCGCCATCTTGGCTCCACCCCACAAATATTATCTTTCCATGTAGAAATATAAACAGTTCAGTTTTAGTAAGTTCCTTATGATTTCTCTTTCCTGTTTACCTTTTCATGCTTGATTTTTGTGTTTGAAAGTCAAATTTTCTATTCAGCTCTGGTCTTTTTATCAAGAATGCTTGAAAGTCCTCTATTTCATTGAATTACCATTTTTTTTCTCCTGAAGTATTATACTCAGTTTTACTGGGTAGGTGATTGGTGGTTTTAATCCTAGTTCCTTTGACTTCTGGAATATCACATTCCAAGCCTTCCAATCCATTAATGTAGAAGCTGCTAGATCTTGTGTTGTCCTGACGGTATTTCCACAGTACTCAAATTGTTTCTTTCTGGCTGCTTGCAATATTTTCTCCTTGATCTGGGAACTCTGGAATTTGGCTGCAGTGTTCCAAGGAGTTTCTCTTTTTGGATCTCTTTCAGGCAGTGATCAGTGGATTCTGTGAATACTTATTTTGCCCTCTGGTTCTAGAATATCAGGGCAGTTTTCCTTGATAATTTCATGAAAGATGATGTCTAGGCTCTTTTTTTGATCATGGCTTTCAGGTAGTCCCATAATTTTTAAATTGTCTCTCTTGGACTTATTTTCCAGGTCAGTTATTTTTTCTGTGGGGTATTTCACAATGTCTTCTGTTTTTTCATTCTTTTGGTTTTGTTTTGTAATTTGTTGGTTTCTCATAAAGTCATTACCTTTCATCTGCTCCATTCTAATTTTTAAAGAACTGTTTTCCTCAATGAGCTTTTGAACCTCCTTTTCCATTTGGCTAATTCTGCTCTTTAAAGCATTCTTCTCCTCATTGGCTTTTTGGGCCTCTTTTGTCATTTGAGTTAATCTATTTTTAAAGGTGTTAATTTCCTGAGCATTTCTGTGGATCTCCTTTAGCAAGCTGTTGACTCACTTTTCATGATTTTCTTGCATCACTCTCATTTCTCCTCCCAACCTTTCTTCCACCTCTCTTACTTGATTTTCAAAATTCTTTTTGAGCTCTTCCATGGCCTGAGATCACTACACATTCACTTTGGAGGTTTTGGATGCAGAAGCCCTGATCCCCTAGGTCTTCCTCTGATGGCGTGCATTGCTTCTCCTCATCCAAAAGGATGGAAGAAAACACCTGCTCACCAAGAAAGTAACCTTCTATTGTCTTATTCTTTTTCCATTTTTTGGTTATCTTCTCAGCCAGTCGCTTGACTTTTGAGTTCTTTGTCAAGAGGAGAGTATACTCTGCAGACCTGTATGTTCTCAGTTCTTTCAAGGTGGCACAATCAAGGTAGAGAAGTTTATTCCTCTCCTGGCCTGCATTCTGGTCTGTGAGCAGGATTCCCTCTCCAGAGCCTCCATCACTTACATCACCCCAGTACTCCTCTTCACACCCCCCCACAGCCATTGAGTGCCGAGATCAAATCAGCTGCTCAATTCTCCAGGGGGTTTTAGGCCAGGGCTCCAACAATGGAAGCTGTCACTGCCTGAGGCCAGGGCTAGACCTCTGCATTCCCTTCTCAGCCAGGTGAATAAGCTTTCTCATTGACCCCTGAAACTGTCTTTGGTGTTTGTGAGGTGAGGAATCTGGGACCTGCAGCTGCTGCTGGTGGTGCCTTACAAATGACTCCAGTCCTGTCCTTGCCATGGCACAACTCATGATATGCTGTGCTGCGTGACTGTACTGGGCTGCCACAAACAGGCTCTCTTAAACAAAATCACAAACAAGTCCTTTCTCTCATGCTAGTCAGCAGCCTGCATCCTTCCTAGCTCTCTCTACTAATCTTTGAAACTGAGCTAGTTGATAACAATGGGTTCTAAATTTTGAAGAATTGCCAACTAATGGTCCCTGGGAATGTTTTCTTTTTTTTTTTTTAGATTTTGTGTTACTGTTAGTGATTAAAAATACATTTTGATTTGAGTGAAATTTTGTTCTGAAACTAAATAGGATACTTGTGGTAAATTAGAATTGTGGGAGGAATTACCTGGAGTAGAAAATTTTTGGAAAGCAACAAGATCAGATGATTATATATGTCAAATATAAATGATTGTAATGGGCTATACAGGTCTTGAACATGTTCTAATAATAAGTTCTAAAAATTAAATTCAGGACTTTATATATAAAATTGTGTTGTTCACCCTCCACATAAACCAAGATTTTTTTTCTACTTAATTTAAAAAGGTTTCAGAATTCTGTCATCTGTGGTACTTTAAAATATGTAGCTTTTGATTTCTCAGTTGTTGATTTGAATTTTAAAAATATGTCAATGCAACAATTTGCTGTTTTACATCACTGGTAAGTTATAAGTAGTAAAACTGAAGTTTTTCTCTTTATGAGGTTTAAATAAAAAAAAGAAATTAATGAATCCTAGTCTCAAAAAAAGTTAAATGATAATAGTTGCTGCTAATTTAGGAAAGCACTCTACCTCAACTTACATGTCAACTTATTGGTAAATATTAAATCTGTAACCACAAATGCTCATTTAACAAATCATTGTCCTCATAGATTCTTTTTAAGATTCTTATTTGAGCCTGTTGGCGGTGGTGTCTGTATTGTGTACAGGGTTTAGATAAAGACAGAAACAGCAAAACTTAAATTCTCTCAAGTTTCACATCAACTATAGGTTTCTAATTTGATGTTCTCTTTATTGCTCTGTGGAGTTATAGTTAGAATTATAAAGTTTGAGCTGGTTTTCACCCCATGAATGAATTATTGAAAAATCAAAGTCTAAGTGGCTGTACTAAATTGTATTATGTCTTTCAGCAGAATTATCTCAGATTCTCTACAAGTAACCTGGACCAGAGAAGAACTTCTAGGAGAAGATCCTCCCTTCAGAGTGGCTCTGATAACAAGCTCATTCCAGAATGTTTGAGGAAATGTTTTCAAAAACCAGAGGACTGCATGAGACATCTGAGCTCTGGTAGGATGTACTGAAAACATGGACATTGGGAATGGATTACTAGGAAAAAAGTTGAATGTTTGCCCTTACCTACCATTCCTTTCCCATAGGCTGTTGTCTCTGTAAGACCTGCTTACTGAAAGGCATTGCCCCGATAGAATTTGTCAATGCATCCATTGTGGGTGGTCTCAAAGACTAAGGGTTTAATTGTTATAGGATTAAGCCTCATGATTTTGGGGTCATTTCTTTTCAGGTTAGTCCTGTTAAAGTACAATATCTGGGATAAAACTTTTTTAGTCTCTATTTCCTTATATTGGGCATTAGAACAGTATTAGAACAAAGCAGAAATATTAACCCCTTTTTCACAATGTTTTTGCTTCCGTGACCATTGCCTTAGCTTTACTAAACATTATGGAGTGATAGAAATACATTATTTTTATTATACCTTAATTATAACTTAAATAATTTATTTTACCTTGATTTGAAACCCTAATTAAACTAACTCTAATTAGGCTAAGTGTGGCCTCCCAAGAATCAAAAGAAGGAAATGTAAAATTGAAAAATGATTTTAATTCTATTTTTAAGGCTTAGTCAATCTAGGTTTGATACTCCCTTTTATGTTTCTTTCTTTTTATCATCTTCACCCACTACCCACATCACAGAGAAACTTGCCTAAAGGCCAAACTCTTGTCTTGTACTTGATTCCACTCTTGTAACCTCATCCATCACCCACTTTCCGGAGAAACTTGATTCTTCTTAAAGATCAAATCACATCATTTAAACTAATTGTAGCCGGTCTCATCTCTGTGAGCCTTTGTCTTGTGGCATGTGTTGACTGCAGTTAAGGGAATTTCACAAGGGGAGGCTCATATAACGTGATCTCAATTCTGACAATGTTATGGATAGCCAACCAGAAGAAGACACATCTATGTTGTTTGGGATTTTGCTTTGTTATCTTGATAATTGTTATGAAAGCTCTCACTCAAGGTTTCTGGTTATTGAGAAGAACACTGACTCAATTTATCAGCTATAGCTAGCTTAACTAATAAATTGATTTTGTTCAGAATTTTGTGCCTCAGTTTAAATGTGTACTGTCACAATACAAGTCTGGAAACTGAAGTATAAAGAGGGGACTTACCTAAAGTCATAGAGGCGGTAAGTAATTGAGGCTAGATTTGAACCCAGGACCTCTGGTTTCAGAGCCAATTTCAACTGACCAAGACTTTGGGGACACGCTGGGTAGTGGTACTAAGATAATTCAGACATTTTCATTGCAGAACAGGTGCGTCAATGTCTTTCCGCAGTGATATCTTCTTTCTATGTTAGCGATCATAATGACGACAACAAGCATTTATATAATGCTTTAAGGTTTGCAAGGTACGTCACATATTTTTATCTTCATAACAACTGTGGGAGGTAGGGGCTATTATAATCCTTTTATAGTTGAGGACACTGAGGCAAACAGAAATGACTTGCCCAGAGTCACACAGCAGCTAAGTACCTGAAACCAGATTTAAACTCAGTTCTTCCTGACTCCAAGTTCCTAAGTCTAGCCTCTGTGATGCCTAGCTGGTGGAATTTCCTAAATAAATGTGTTGTTCTACACTGATAACATCACTAGTCTAGACTTCCCGACAAAAGGAAAATTAATTGTGCCAAATCTTAAACTTACAAGACCTTTTATGATCCTGATAAAATTTTGCAAAGTAGTCAGGTTAGTGTAGTGGATAGAATGCTGGACCTGGAGTCACAAAGTCCTGAGTTTGAATCCTGTCTCAGATATTTACTTAGTCATGTGATCCTGGGCAAGTAACTTACCCTCTCTTCAAAAATAAGAAGGTGGGGTCAGCTTGGTGACTTCTGAGGTCTCTTTGGACTCTACAACCTGATGAGTTGATTCCCTATTTTTGGTGATGCAAAGGAGGATTGGGTCTGGAGAAAAATTCTGAATCCCAAATAATTCAATCCTGCAACCATTTATGATTGTCCTATTTTGGGTGAGACACTGGGCATCCTGAGAGGAAGAACAGGGCATTCCTACCCCAAAAACCCAAGGGTGGCTGCCCAGCTGCTTGTTAATTCCAATGGTCTTAATTTTCTTCTCTCTGCTGCCTGCTTTTTGGATCTTTCATCCTCCTCAGGTGACTCTTTACTCAGGAGATCAGTGAGTAGGTGAAAGGGGAGGAAGTGAAATTGAAATTGGCCACTGGTTCTTGGCTTTGGGACAATATTTGGCCAGGGTGGACGTCAGGAATTCTGGCTGAAATCAAATGTATGGCTCTCATTTAACCTTCCTGCCCCATTATCAGGGGCAACATGACACACAACATGAAAGCTCCCTTATTGTTCCAATGACCTAGAGACAAGGTGCTCTGTGAGGAAGACCCTGATTATTGTATAAGAGGAAATACATAACAAGATTGCAAGATTCCCCAACTAAGGCAAGTATATTCTGAGTCTCATGCTTAACACAGTGCCTGGTACATAGGAGGACATCAATAAAGACTTCTTGACTAGAATCAAATACGGAATATAGTAAAGGGCAGTCAATGTTCTGAAAAAGAGTAGACTGGACTTTGAGTTGGAGAGCTAGGCTCTGACATTTCCTGGCTGTGTGACTGTGTTCAGGTTGCTGTCTCTCTCTGGGCTTCTGTTTTCTCATCTATAAAGTGAGGGGTTTGGACTTCACTAATGATCTGAAATAAGTTATGTGGCTTTCTTTAGTGTGAACCCTTGTGAATACCTTCCAGCTGGCCTGCCTGTAGGTAGCACAGGCTCACACCAGGATATTTTGAGGAATTCCAAATTGGCCACATTGCTTCCATTTTTTTCCCTCCCCAGGCACCACAGTAGCTGAAATTCTAGAATTCAGAAATTTGTTTCTTTTGGTTTTTCTTTCACTTGGCTCTCTCTTAACCAGGCTTCTAGGTGGATTTGCTGTCTCCCAAACAAGAGGACAATTGTGGAAGGAATGCATATTTTGGAGTCAGAGGACCTAGGTTCAAATTTTGTCACTCTCTGTAATCTTGGGCAAATCTGTTAACCCCTCAGGCCCTCATTTTCTCATTAGTAAAATGAAGGAGGTGGCCAGCCCCTACAGTCCCTTTCAGATCTAAATATATAATTTCATGAAAAATGAATCATACAGAGGATGGGAAGAGGGTGTGCTTATAACTGTGGTCCAATAATAGATGATATTTATATAATGCTTAACTGCTCTTGAATTAGCCCTGCATTCCTGGCATAGATCCCACATAGTCATGGTATAGATCATTGTGATAGATTGCTGTAATCTCTTTGCTAGTATTTATTTAAAATGTTTGCATCAATATCCACTGGGGAAATTGGTCTAAAGTTTTCTTTTTTTGTTTTTCTCTTCCTGGTTTAGATATCAGCACCATTTTTTGTATCATAAAAGGAATTTGATAAGAACTCCTTCTTTACCTATTCTTTTCAAATAGATTATATAGTATTAGGATTCACTGTTCTTTAAATGTTTTGTAGAATTCACTTCTAAATCCATTTTGTCCTGGGGAATTTTCTTTGGGAGCTCATTTATGGCTTGTTCAATTTCTTTTTCTAAAATAGCATTAAGGGCCAAGATGGCAGAGTAGAAAGACACACATACTCTAGCTCTTCCCCCGCAGCCCATGAAATATCTGTAAACATGACTCTAAACAAATTCTAGAGCAGCAGAAGCCACAAAACAACAGAATGAAAGAGATTTCCAGCCCAAAGTAGCCTGGAAGGCCAAAAGGAAAGGTCTATAACATGGGGTGTGGAGTAGGGTGCAGCCCATGGAGCCCAGCTCAGCCTTGCCCCTGTGAGACCAGCAGGAATAGGACTGAAACAGACCTTGGGGGTGGAATCCCCAGCAACAGCTGTGGTTCTCAGATCCCTCAATCTACAAATGCCAAAGATAGCTTCAAAGGTCAGTGAGAAAGTTTTTTCACCTGGGTAAGAAGGAAGCAGAGTCCTCCCCTAGCCTGGCCCCAGGTGGTGGCTGCTATGGCAGCTGCAGCAGTAGCTATTTTTGGAAACCTTGGCCTAAAGCCCCTAGAGGAATTGAACTGCTGATCTGAGCCTCAGCCCTGAGTGGCAGCCCTGGGGAGAGGAAGAGTATTGGCTAGGGTGGTGGAGCTGGTGGAGGCTCTGGAAAGGGAATTCTACTTGAATATCCTCGGCAGAAAATATTTGGTAGCTCCAAGACCAGAGTGCAGGCCAGGTTGATAGGGTCACCTTGGAGAAACTGAGTACTTACAGGTCCCCAGAGTACACTCTCCTCTTGACAAAGGACTCAAAAGTCAAGTAACTGGCTGGGAAAATGCCCAAAAAAGGGAAAAAAAATGACTATAGCAGGTTACTTTCTTGGTGAACAGCTATTTTCTTCCATCCTTTTAGAGGAGGAAGAACAATGTTTACCATTAGAGGAAGATATAAAAGTCAAGGCTTCTGCAACCAAAACTTCCAAAATAAATATGCAATGGTCTCAGGCCATGGAAGAACTCAAAAAGGATTTTGAAAATCAAATAAGAGAGGTGGAGGAAAAATTGAGAAGAGAAATGAGAGTGATGCAAGAAAATCATGAAAAGTGAGTCAACAACTTACTAAAGGAGACCCAAAAAATGCTGAAGAAAATAATACCTTTAAGAATAGGTTAACTCAATTGGCAAAAGAGGTCCAAAAAAACCAATGAGGAGAAGAACACTTTAAAAAGCAGAATTAGTCAAATGGAAAAGGAGGTCCAAAAGTTCACTGAAGAAAATAGTTTTTTAAAAATTAGGATGGAGAAGATGTAAGCTAATGACTTTATGAGAAACCAACAAATTAGAAAACAAAACCAAAAGAACGAAAAAATGGAAGATAATGTGAAATATCTCATTGGGAAAACAACTGACTTGGAAAATAGATCCAGGAGAGACAATTTAAAAGTTTTGAGACTACCTGAAAGACATGATCAAAGAAATAGCCTAGACATCATCTTTCATGAAATTATCAAGGAAAACTTCCCTGATATTATAGAACTGGAGGGCAAAATAAATATTGAAAGAATCCATTGATCACCTCCTGAAAAAGATCCAAAAAGAGAAACTCCTAGGAATATTGTAGCCAAATTCCAGAGCTCCCAGATCAAGGAGAAAATATTGCAAGCAGCCAGAAAGAAACAATTTGAGTATTGTGGAAATACCATCAGGACAACACAAAATTTAGCAGCTTCTACATTAAGGTTTTGGAAGATGTGGAATATGATATTCCAGAAGTCAAAGGAACTAGGATTAAAACTCAGAATCATCAACTCAGCAAAACTGAGTATAATACTTCAGGGGAAAAAATGGTCATTTAATGAAATAGAGGACTTTCAAGCATTCTTGATGAAAAGACCAGAGTTGAATAGAAAATTTGACTTTCAAACACTAAAATAAGGTTAAGGATTCTATTTCTTCTTCTTCTGTTAATCTGGACAATTTACATTTTTGTAAACCTAGTAAATTTTTATATATTTCACTTAGATCATCAGTTTTAGTGGCATATAATTGGAATAACTCCTAATAATTGATTTAATTTCATCTTCAATGGTGATGCATTCACTTTTCATTTTTTTTTTGTTTTTTTTGTTTTTTTTTGTTGTTGTTTTTTTTTATTAAATTTTTATTTTATTTATTTATAAATGTTCTACAATCACTTCCTTAAAATTAAGATTTTATACCCCCACACCTACCCCCCCTACCCCCCTCCCTCCCCATGACAGCATACAATTTTGTATAGGTTCGACATATACTTTCCTATTGAGCATATTTTCACTACACTTTTCATTTTTGATACTGGAAATTTGATACTGGAAATCAGTTTATCTATTTTACTGTTTTTCTTCCCCATAAAACCAACAGCTAGTTGTAAATTTAATGGTCATTGAACTTTTAATTTTATTAGTCTTTCCTTTGATTTTCAGGATTTCTATTTTGGCATTTAATTGGGGATTTTAAATTTGTTCTTTTTCTGTCTTTTCAATTGCAGGCCCAATTAATTGTTTTGCTTTTCTTTTTTTATTGATGGAAACATTTAGAGATATCAATTTTCTCTTAAGCCCTGCTTTGGCGCATCCCACAAATTTTGGTGTGTTGTCTCATGGTTGTCGTTATCTTTAAGGTAATTATTTATTGTTTTTATAACTTTGTGTTTGACTTATTCATCTTTTACAAGTAGATTCTCTGGTTTGCAATTAATTTTTAATCTATGCTTGCAAGACCCTTTATGGGACATAATTTCTGTTGCATTGTGGTCTGAAAAGCATGCATTTAATATTTTTGCTTTTCTGCATTTGTTTGTGAAGTTTTTAGTGCCCATGTCAAGTTTTGTTCAATGTACAGTTGAGAAAAGGGTGCACTCCTTTCCGTTCCCATTTCGTTTTCCCAAGAGGTCTACTATATCTAGCTTTTCTAAAATTTCTATTCATTGCTTAACTTCTTTCTTATTTATTTTATGGTTAGATTTTATCTAATTTGGATAGGGGAAAATTGTGGTCTCCCTCTAGTATCATTTTGCTTTCTACTTCCTATGTGACTAATTTAACTTTTCCTTGAAGAATTTGGATTCTCTTCCATTTGGTTCAGTATTGATATTACTTCACTTTTTATGATATCTTTTAGCAAAATGTAGTTTCCTTGATTAACTCTTTTAATTAGAAGAATTTTCACTTTTCCTTTGTGATCATGATTGCTACCCTTGCCTTTTTTTTAAACCTTAGCTCAAGCTACTCCAGCCCCTTAAACTTTGTGTGTCTTTCTGTTTCAGGTGTGTTTCTTGTAAACAGTATATTGTTGGATTCTGATTTCCAACCCATTCTGCTATCCCCTTCCATTTTATGTTAGGTCTATTTATGTTCTAGACTAGCTTCCAATCCAGTATCACAGACCTCTTCTTCTGAGCTTCTATCTTGTCTTGAAGAGGAAAAACGTCTCACCCTGAACTTTTGTTTAGCTCTGCCACTCCATAATTAGATTTGACTCATTTTAAGGAATATTCAGCATGGTTGCTGACTCTATTTCTTCATCCTGGCCCTACCCCTACATAGTGCTTTAAAGTTTGCAAAGTGATTAATGCATATTCTATTATTTGAGCCTCAAATCAGCCCCGTAGGGCAGATACTACAGATATCATGCCTATTTTGCTGATGAGGCAATGGAGGTTAAGTGAAGTGTTTCCTGGCCACATAGCCAGGAAACACCAGAGCTAGAATTTAACATAGATCTCTCCTGATTCCAAGTTCAGTATGTGATCTCCTTTATAAGGCAGAGTGTTATGAGCAGTAAATTTCTGCTTAAAAGTGATCCAAAATAACATTAGTTTTTGGCCTGACATATAGTTTTCATTTAGATATGTGGCCCAATTTCTACTCAGCCTCCCATAATATCTGTTAGTGTTTTGATTGACTTGTAACTTGGGGGCCAATTCTTATTTTCAAGACTGGACTCCACAGGAAGTAGAAAAAGTAGAAGTAGCCACTGGCAATGGAAATATATTGATGGTGCTAAAGTAGACTTGAGCTTGGGGGAGTAAGGAGGTGAAAGTATTAGTGAACAGAGGGAAGACATGCCAGGAATAGTCCTCGGAGCAGCTTGTCCTTTCTCAGCTGAGCAGAAACACCGAGGGCTTATGTTGCTACAGCTGTCAAGTGGCAATCTGTTCCACCAACTCAATTCACCAGTTAAAAATAAGCCAGGAAACAGGATCAAAATAGACTTGGATGGCACTTCTTGGTTGGCTGTTAATGCTTCTCAGGTAGGAAATGACTTTAATTTTCCAGTATAGTGTAGAGTGAGCCAGATTTGGAGTTAGAGAATCTGGGACAAAATCCTGGTTCTGAAACTTGTGTGACCTTGGGTACATCACCTCTCTTCTCTGGATCTTGGGTTCTTTCTCTGAAAAATGACAGAGATTTGTTGGCCCAGAAGCCTTGTGAGATCCCCTCTACCTCTGGGTCTCTGCTCTGGGCTTTCCTGAGTCCATGAACTTCGGGCAATTAAAAAGGCTGATATAACAATAATTCATGATAATGGTATTATTAATAACTCACGTTTATACAGCAGCTTCCAGTCTTTAATTATTCTCCTCCCACACTAAAAGAAGGAATAAAGCGGAAAGCTGTATTTGATCTATTAGCTTTCAGCACTTCCAGCAAGTGTTCCATAAAAATCTTTAGTAGGCATTGAGGTAGAGCTGGTGAATGTTAATAGGATGGGTGAAATCAGAAGATTATGAAATGGGTTAGAAGTGACACAACACTTTTATTACTGAGTGTTCCCCCTCCCACTCCCTTCCCCCTATGTTTATGGTGGGGACTCACATATAATGCTCTCCTCAAGATCTATGCTATGGGACTGTCTCATTCCCAAGATCATCTTATAATATGGTTCTTTTGCTCAGTTAGAAATTTAACCTTCCTGGATGGGATCCAAGATGGACCAGGTTTATAGCAAATTCTGCTCTATCCGTAGCACCATCATCATCACCATCACCATCACAATCATCTATCATGGAAAATTCTTTTACAGACAAAAAAACAGGGGCTTAGAAAGGTTAAGGCATTTCCCCAATGTCACAAAGTAAGAAAATGCCAGAACTTGGATTCTAGCCTAGTTTTCTGGACTCCAAACTTGCTTGTCTTTTCCACTGGATCCCAGTGAGGTTCTGGATGGCCTTGTGAATTAATTTCAGCAAAGGGCCTTTTGTTCAGATTAGCCAATATTTACTGAAATAACAGAGACTATGACTGAAGAATTGATAAAAATGATACAATGATGAATTTTCCTCTTAAGAAATTAAAAGAAATCCATGATTTTAAAATAGAAAGCTTCCAAGGAATGTTTCAAACTTTAATATTGCACAGAATAATGTGCTCCTTCCTTGCTGCAGTACAGTGGAAATAGCACAGGTTTTAGAGTCTGAGGGTCTAATCTAATCAAGTCATACATCTAATTCTTCCCACCTGTGTGACTTTGGGCACATAACAACCTCTTTGGGCCTTAGTTTCCTCATTTGTAAAATGAGGGGGTTGGACTCAGTGGTTTCTGAGGTCCCATCCCAGCCTCGCTCTATGTTCCTATGTTCGTATCTGCTTTACCAGAAGAGACTTTTTGGAACAAAGTTTAACCTCTCTGTTCAGGAGATTGGGGAAACTTTACCCCAAAAGGTGAATTCACTTGCCCAAGACCACTCAGAAGGGGCAGGATTGGAACCTTGGCCTCCAAGTTCTTAGGCTAGTACTCTTATATAATCAAGTAGCAGGCTATGCTATAGAGCACAAGTGCTTCAGGAAGTCAAAGGAGAGACAGAATAATGTCAACTTGAGCTACTAGAGGATCTAGAAGGAAAGGGAGCTTTTGGATGGGCAGAGAAGAAGGTGAGATATGGACAACAGAATGGGCAGATGTCCTTGTTCAAGCATCTTCAAAGTGACTTGCCCAGGGTCACACAGCTAGTAGGTGTATGAGGTTGGAGTTGAATTCAGTGCTTCTTAACTCCAGATCCAACACTCTATATACTGTGCCACCTAGATCATAGCATTAGAGCATAACATGACATTAGAGGTAATCTATCTACTATACCATACTGTCTTAGAGGTCATCTAGCCAAGTTATGAATGGGGGTGCCAAGTCTGAAGTGAAATGATAGGATTTGAACCCAGGCTCTCCCACTCCAAATCCAGTGCGCATTTCCACTGTGCCATACTGTTGGGCTTCAGGAGGCATCCAGAGCAGATGCCTTGCACTAGCAGAATCAGATCCCAGGCTACAGAAACGCCCTGAGTTCTCCCACACCCAGATGAACCATGTGACAGCTGCATATCATTTCCCTACATTTGAATGAATGAAACCAATTTGCCTTGGGGATGGGGTGGGGGGAAGGCTCCTGGCAGCAAATGTTGTTCAGCAGGCCCAGTCAGTAGTGGCTTATGCCTCACTGGGTGCATTGTTCTGGGAGGCTGCCCCTTCCACATTTGAGAATGACCTTTGATGATGCTCTGCCCAAGCAAGTACCTTTCAATACCCACTAAGAGAGTAGGAAAGCATTTTTCAGAGATTTCTCCACAAAGTGAAAGGGAAAAAAATAGAAACCATTTGCTTTTGCCCAACTTGCTCACCCAGGAGTTTGAACCATCCTAGAGGGAATCACTGGGCTTTTATTTCCTCTGGGGCATGAAATGATGTGGTGTGCCAGTGATAGACTTTGTCTTTCCAGTATTCTGTCATGGAGAGATCTAGGGTGATAAAACCTGTGGTTTAGAGGAAGCCAGATCCATTATGAAGTGACAGGGCACGTTTGCTGCTGGTAATGTTTAGGACCCGTTTGTTTCAGTTGTGTCTGACTCTTCATGACCCCATTTGGAGTTTTCATGGCAGAGATGGAGTGATTTGCTGAGGCAAACATGGTGAAATGACTTGCCCAGGATCACACAGCTGGTGAGTGTCTGAGGTTAGGCCCACTAGGCAACCTGAAACTATCACCTGCAATAAGTATCTCTTGATCTTCCCACCTCATATTTCATATTTTTTCTGAATATATGTAGATACGTATGTGTTGTCTGACCTCATTAAGCTCCTTTTGAGTAGGGATTTTTTATTCTTTGTACTTATATCTTCCAATTTTTATTGGAATACAGTATTGTATTCCAATGTATTTTATTGGTATACAGTAGGTAGTTAAGAAATTCCTGTCTGTAATTGCTTAATTACTTTCTGGTTCTTCAGCTCTGGGCTAAGGGCTCTACAAAAGGACATAAAAAAATCACTGTGGTGAGTAGAAAAAGTCTGGATTTTGTGTCAGAGGACCTGAGTTCAAATCTCAGCTCTTCTGCTCACTCTATGTGAATCTGGGCAGTTCTCTAAACCTCTCTAGGTCTAAATTTCCTTTCTGTAAAATGAGGGGGTTAAACTCAGTGACCTACAAGAGCCCTTAGAGCCCTAAAGCTGTGAGGTCTCAGCTGTATCAGCTTCTTAAATCTTTTCTGAGCTCTTACCATAAGGTAGAGGGAGGTCAAATGTTTTGGTCTATGATTCCCTAAACTGAGACAAAAGGTACATCCAGTGAACATTGCTTGTAACCATGGCCAAACTGTAGCAGGAAGTTCTCAGTTTTGCAAATAACTGCTTCTGAGCTATGCTTGGTAGCCCACAAAGGAGTCCACGGTTTTTAACACTTCGTTCTAAGCTTACAGCCCAATAGCCTCTAGGACCTGGAACAAGATCTAGCCCAGCTTTCTGTGATAGAAGTCTGACAATAGACAGACAGACTGATAGGTGGTTGGACAGACCGATATAGACACAGACATAGAGAAAGACAAGTGTTTGCCAGTTGTCAGGCACTATGTTCATTGTTGAGGATATAAACAATCCCTGCCTTCAAGGAATTTATATTCTGATGGGTGAAACCCAGAACAGGTTACTAGAAAGTATTGGAGGTGGATTGATGAGGAGACCACTGGAAAGAGGTGTAGAAGCCTGGACTCCAGCAGGACAAGGCAAAGTTCACCTGTCAGAGCTGGGAGACTCATGGTAGGGAGGAGATAGTCTGTGGTGAGGAGATGAGGAGAAAGTGGGCAGGTACAGACTTGACAAAATCTTCCTCATTCCCATAGTTTCCTCATTCTCCACTTATCTCCTTTAAAAACTTCTTTTTAAAAATAATTTTCACTCTTAATGTTAGATGTTAAGGAATAAAGGCTAGGGATTGTGATTTCATTTATCATAGGAACCCCTCCTACCAATACAGGTTGGCACATTCTCTATAACTCATTGTCTTTGAGTTACTTGGGGCACTGATGAGCTAATTGATTTTCTCAGGGTCATATAGTCAGTGCCTGTCACTCTTAAATCCAGATTTTCCTGGTTGTAAGCTGGCTATCTACCCACTACTTATGTGAGGGGTTTAAATGTGAAGGGTTAAAAAAAAGCATAATTCTTTTACTTTGTCTCATTTGAGATGCTGAGCCTCCATCTCCTCTGTGCTATGAATTTTATTTGCCAATTACATAAAGCGTCCAGAAACACGAGGGGAGCACCTTCCCAAGGTCTATGGCCACTCAGAAGAAATTGGTTTAGTAACTCACATAAGAAAAACCAAGTGGATGAAGAATAAATATCATTGAGATTACAGAATACAACTGGATGAAGAACTCATTGTGTTAGTTCAATAGTACTCTCTCTTGGACAAGGACTGTGATCAAACAACGCACTGGCCCAATGGAATAGGTCAGGGATTTTTAACCCTTTGGCACACCCTTTGGCAATGTGGTGAAGCCTATGGACCCTTCTGAGAATAACATTTTTAGATGCACAAAATAAAATGCAAAATTAAAAAATACAAAAAGGATTACTAAATATATAAGGTTATAAAGGAAAGCAATTACATTGAAATACAGTTTCAAAAAATATTTTAAAAAAAGTTCAAGGATTCTGGGTTAAGAACCCTTGGAATAGGAGGTAAAGAGCCAAAGGATGGAGACTGCACATGATCTAAAGACCATGGTGGGTATGGGCAGGAAGCAGTATTTTGCTTTGGTTTGTTTTGAGACTGGATCTACCTATCCCCTCCAGGTTGTAAGTTCAGTGGTCATTTGTGAGTCTCATCCCACTACCGGTCAGCATGAGAGCTTCAAAGAACTATTTCTGACATGGGCCAATTCTCCAAGAGATAAAGATGGCCATTAAATATTTCAAGCCCCAGAGTAGGACCTCCAGGATATTGGGTGAATCCTTCTTGGGAAAATATGGACAATCGTGGATAGACTTTGACCTGTCCAGAAGCTGAGAGGAACACCACAGCTGAACTCATAGACCCAGCTAAATATTTAAGTAATTATCACATGGTTTGACTCCTTGCATAGTTCTGTGCTGGAGCATGTCCTCAATAAATATTGTTTGATCCTTATCTAAAAAGATTTGAACAACTGATTTGGTGAGAGTTGGCAACAGATGGAAAGTGACTCTACTGATTTATGGGGGAGTTTCATGAAATGTTTTGAAGGGTTGCCAAGTGGAAGAGGGGTTATACTGCTCCTATTTGGCCCCAGAAAACAGAACTAAGAGCATGGATGGCTGTCAGGAAAAACTCAACAATTAGAATAATGCCAAGGTGAAATGGGCTGCTTTGGAAGGTCATGGGCCCCCTTCTTGGGAGGTCTTCGACTAAAGGCCAAGTGTCACCCATCAGGGGTGTTGTAGTGGGGATTATTTTTCAAGTATGAGTTGGAAAATAGGTCAATTAGGTCCCTTCACACTAAATTTCAGGGAGATCATGCTTACCATATGCCAGGTATGAGCTAAGGAGGTTTTGCAAATATCTCCTTTAATCCTCACAACAACTCTGTAAGGTAGGTGCTGGTATTATTGCCATTTTACAGGAAGAGACTGAAACAAACTGACTGACCCTGAGTAACCCAGCGAGTAAGTGTCTGAGGCTTGATTTGAGCTGAGGTCTTCACCCTACTACCTAGTTGTCTATAGTCTGGAGGGCATTTCGAGGAGGGCAAACCTAGTTGCAGAAGGTCCTTCATTACATTCCAAGTGAGCATCGGTTGATAGAACAGGAGATTCTGAGCCCAAGAGGTAAGTGTGGAAGAGGGATTATATCTGTCCTATTGCCCTGAGGACCAGAATCGGGAGATATGAGTAAGGACCTGTAAAGAGGAAAATTCAAGTTTGAAATCAGGAAGACCTCTGCCAGTTAGGGCTTCTAAAACTGGAATGAACATCCTTGGGAAGCTTCCCCTCACTGAAGGTCTCAAGTGAAGAATGAATGGCTACGTTTTGGGCATATTCTTGGTCATTGGAGGGACCAGCGATCTCTGAAGTTCCTTCTGTGGGATTCTAAAATAGAAAACTTGGCACATTGGCCAGAGGTTGGTCAAAAGCCAACTCAGTTAATACTTTGTAATCTGATTGCCTGCTCCCTCATTCCTTTTCCTCCTTCCTTCCCTGGTATTTGTGGACTTGAATGGGTTATTTAAGGCTACATATGGGTCTGAAGGGAGAAAAGGAAGAAATTTATTTTCTCTGTGCTGGCTCTGTTATCTCCAAGGTGAATGGCTAAATCCTCAGGCCATTTTAACTTTTCAAGGTTTTGCTCTTTTTCGGCTTTCAGCCAGGAGAGAGTGATGGGAACTGGAAGGCACAGCAATGGCATCTGTGGGTACTCCAGAGAGGTAGGTAAACGTTGGCAGGCCATAACACTGTCTGTCTTCTCCTATGTCACTCACTATGCCTTCCTGGCACTAAGGGTTATAAGGAGGCTTCAGCAGCTCAGATAGGTGGGGCGCAGTGGCCAGAGATAGAGTCCCAGACACTTTCTGTCTTTAATGAATAGGACAACTCCACAGTGAGATCTCTAGCAACAGAGGTGTGGCTATGTTTTGAAATGAGAAGAATTTTTTTCTTCTTCTTTTTCTTCTTCTTCTCCTCCTTCTTCTTACTTCCTCTTCTCCTTTTCCTTCTTCTTCCTTCCTCTTCTTCTTTTTCTCCTCCTTCTTCCTTCCTCTCCTTTTCTTCCTCCTTCTCCTTCTTTTCCTTCTCCTCCTCCTTCTTCTTTTCCTCCTCCTCTTCCTCCTTCCTTCCTCTTCTTCTTTTTCTCCTCCTCCTTCTTCTTTCCTCTCCTTCTCCTTCTTTTCTTCCTCTTCCTCCTTCGCCTTCTTTTCCTCCTCCTCCTTCCTTCTTCTTCTTCCTCTTTTTCTCTTCTCTTCTTCTTGTTCTCATTATCTTTTCTTTTCCATTCTCTGCCATCTTTTCTTCAGTGCTCAGCCTAATGCCTGGCACATAGTAGATGTATAATACACGTGTGTTAATTGATTGTTTGGAAGAAGGCTGTTGCAGTAATAGAATCTTTGGGGATGATAGCCTAAGGTGAGGTGAGGAGAGGTGAGGCAATCACACAGGACTATGCCAGATGAGGGATTGAGGATCTCCCTTAGAAGGAAGCTTTGCTTCCCTATTGGTGCCCTGAGGCAAAGCCTCCGCCTTCACTTCCTCCTATTGGCTTTAATTATGGCTCTGGTGAGGATCCAATGAGATCACAGAAGTGAAAGTGCAAAACAAGCATGATATAAATGTGCTAGCTTCTGATTGCTTTGTTTGATTGCTTACCATCTCAGGGAAGGGTGGAGGGATAGAATTTGTAGCTCAAAACTTTAAAAAAATGTTAAAATAGTTTTAAAATCTAATTGGGGAAAATAAAATATAATATATATGTTAATATAGCATATATCTTATATATGTGTATATATGTATAGATGTATGTATGTGTGCATCTTCTCTCTTTATACTTATATGTAAACATGGTAGCTTTCTTCCATGATAAGTTTTTTTCTTTTACTGTCACTGCCATTGTATTATATCAAAAACAAACTCGAGGTTACACATGCTGCTTTCTGAAATGTGTTTGCAGGGACTTTGGAAATGCTTAGTGTTTTGGATTAGATTGAGCTTAATTTACACCAATGACATGTTATGGAATAAGAAACAATGTAAGGGGTCATTTTGTGCTTGATGCACTAAAGTAGAAGTCATTCTGTGCACAGAACTGCATAGATAAGTCTTAGTTTCTTGAGGTTAGAAGACATTGAACTGTTTGTTTGTGATCACACAATTGTTAATAGTCAAAGACAGAATATAAATTCTAGTCTTTTGGACTCCAATGACAGCCTTCATCCCAATATATAAAACAGTGTCTCTGGGTTCCCTTTAAGAATGGTGATAGGCAAGGATGTGCTGCTAAATGTTTAATAGCTCTCAAAAAAACAATATGCATGACATGTTTTTCAACTTAATCTGAATTATTAACACATTCTCTACCACTCTCTTAACTTAATAAAATCAACAAAACAATAAATCAAACCTGAATTTGGAACATTTTCTAATATCTAAGGTATAAATGCTCACACTGAAAAGTTAACGGTTGGGTCTGGAAAGCTGGGTAGAGGTGACTCCAGCACACTCCTGGCTAGCATCATGGCTTTCGAGCTGCAGGGATCTCAGAGGCCATCTAACCTAATCCTTTCATTTTGCAGATGAGGAAATTGAGGCCCAGAGAAGTTAAGGGACTTGCCTGAGGTCACATAGGTGTTAGCTGAGAGAGCAACGATCCAAACTCAGGTCCTTGGACTCAAAATCCAGCATTCTTTCCACTTTCCTATGGCTGTTCTTCATCAAGTCTGAACTTGAGGCTTTTCCATCTTTGTAAAAAAAATTTTTTAGCATCATTGCGGTTTATTATTGAATGCCAGTAGATTTTGGAGGGCAGTGTAAAACCCAGTCTTGATAAGCTTCCAAATGAAATTTATTGGACACCTGGGAATTTAAGTGGAAGAAGAGTAAACTAGTTGACCTTTGAAAGTTCCACTCAGTCTATGATTCATAGGGAGGCAAGCTTTAGTTTGGGCAGTGCTGGATGTGAACCATCTTGGTTCAACATGTGCCCAGACAAAGATCAAGATACTGCCAGAGGGGAATGTGGAGAGGCAGATTTAAATGGGATGTGAGAAAAATTTCCTAACAATTATTGGAAAGTAGAATGGTCTTTTGGGAAACAATTTAGAATGTCAAGTTACTAATGATTCATGCTCTTTGACCTATCTATCCAAGTCTTGGGCTACTAGACTTCAAGGGCAATTAATGACAGATCAGCATGTCAGAATTACTTGTTTATGTGTCATGAGATGAAGTTCAGAACCTCAATATATTTCTTTTTTTTTTAAATAAATTTATTTAACTTTTTACATTCATTTTCACAAGATTTTGGGTTCCAAAATTTTCTCCCCATTTTTCCCTCCCCCCTACTCAATACACTGGACATTCTAATTACCCATATCACCAATCTGCCCTCTCTTCTATCATC
>CM053771.1:534361545-534432021 GCA_028658325.1 Potorous gilbertii | reverse complement strand
GTTTTTTTCCCTTTTCTGGGCATTTCCCCAGCCAGTTACTTGACTTCTGAGAGTTCTCTCCACCTCTGGCCTAGATCTGCCCAGCTAGTGCTTGGGGTCTGAGATTCAAATGCTGCTCCCCAGCCTCAGGGCTTTTGGCGGCAGGCCTGACTGCTCTTCAATGGGAGCTTATCTGCTGGTTCTCAGGTGGGAGCAGGGCCGCCTCTCAGGCTCAGTTCCCTCAGGGGGTTTATGCCGAGAACTTTTTTAATGGAGCTGCAGTCGAGCTCCAGCCTGCTCTGCCCGTAGCTGCCTCTGCTGCAGTGGCGGCCTCCCAGGGGGTCTGAGTCCCGGAGATACCCCACTCCCCTCTCAGCCCGTCTCTCTCACTGACCTGTGTGTCTATGGGTGGAGGGACCTTTGCAGCTGCTGGAGATTCAGGTCCCTGACGCCTGGTTGGGTCTGCTCGCTCCTCTCAGTGCCGCGTGGCCAGGGTGGGGAAGGGGAGCGCTCCGCAGGGCAGGGCTCTGCTCCCGTCTGGAGTACCTTTGTGGTCGGTTTTTCAGGGCTCTCTGCAACGGAAATCTCCTTCACTGTTTTTCTGCGTGGCTTCCACTGTTCCAGAATTTGTCAGGAGTTCTTTTTACAGGAAATCCACGGGCTGTGGGTTGGGACTTAGCATAGGTGAGTCTTTCTACTCCACCATCTTGGCTCTGCCCCCCCCTCAATGTATTTCTTATCCCCTGAGATGTCATTAATATAAATTAAGGATGCTCAACCCAAACACCACAAAATGACAGTGATACTTGTACTCATTGTTATAGCAATTAGCTGGAAGGAAAGCACCCATTGATCAGGAATGACTGAATAAACTTGACTTTTATCAACTGATGTAGAGGGAATTAAGCAGAAAAAGGGAAATAATTTATTCTCTAACAACATTATAAAAGCAAATGATTATGAAAGACTTAGGAACTCTGATCAATGCAATGATCAGTCATTATTCCAGAGAAATCAATGATGAAGAATCCAATCTACCTCTTGACAGAGAGGTAATGGACTCAAGATGCAGAGTTAGAAGGGATCCTCTAGTGATAAAACATGCATGATCAATGCTTGAAGAAGTACAAGCAAAGTCCTAAGTGATGGCTGTGGGTAACTGGGGGAAAGGGGAGATCATTAACGACTAGGGAATCAGGGAAGACTTCCTGGAGGAGGTGGCAGTTGAATAGGACTTTAAAGCCTGGGTAAATATTCAACCAGTGGAGAAGGTGGGGAGGTCATTCCAGGTGGAGGGAATAGTATGAACAAAGGAAAGGAAGTGGGAAACTACAGGATGGGTGTGGTATGGTGGACAGCAAGTAGCTATAGCTGCTATAAACTCCGCTAAGACTTTTGGAACACCTAGTATATACTATTGCAGGTTGGCTGTCCCCCACATTTAGTACGGTATATTGTGTATATGACTTGTCTCCAGCATGTCCTCCCCAGCCCCTCTCTAAGGGAGACTTTAGTTCCTTTCAGGAGGCAAAGTCAGAGCTTTTCCCTTGGAGGGACTAGATATTGGCCCCTCTATTCTGTTCTCCTCAGAGAGAGGGGTAGTGGGCTAGAATTATATCTTTTCCCCTAAATATTATTAGTCTAGGAGGGGATATAGTTTTTATGTTCAAGCTATATTCCCAATTGCTAGTCACTCATAAGGAAAGGAGGGCCCCAAGTTCTATATTCAAGACTTCATCCCCACCAAACACCAGGTTCACTGTGAACACATGTAGCAAACAGAAAAGAAACTCATTTATCCAAGTCAACAGCAAAACAGAAATAGGAGAAAGCATACATATGGGAACATATAAATGGAAGGAGCTCCCCCATTGAGAGTGTGGTAATTCAGATCAGCCATTAGAGAGAATCCTAGATCTTATCCAAAGAAGAAATTTTCCTAAAGTGTCTAGTGTAGCAAGCTGGGGATAGGGACAAGGTAGAAGCCTCAGACAAGCACTGGGTCCAGGTACATATGGCATCTCCTTTGGCAAGCACTGGAGTCCTGGGCACACCTGGGTGTGTGTGGGTAAATGTTTAACAACTGACTCTCAGGGGGAATATGTATGCAGTAAAATCTCATCTTTTACTGGAAGTCTTTCCCAAACCCTCTGAATTCTAATGTCTCCCCTCTGTTTGTTATCTACTCCATTAGATAGTGAGCTTCTTGAAGGCAGGGACTGTCTTTTGCCTCTTTTTTTTGTATCCAGTGATTTTTTTAGCAAAGGGCCAGGCACACAGTAGGCTCTTGATGTTTATTGTTTATTGATATGTTGATGATATTGATATATGTTTGTTGATTTACTGATGTAGGGAACACTTTCAAGTTTAATCTTCATTATTAACATTTTCTTTATTACTTTATCAAGTCTAGACAATGAACAGAACAGTAAATCAAATCTGATCCATTGCCTTTGCTGACTCTAGGGTGCAAATACACCCTGAACATTTAACCATTGGTTCCAGCTAATTTAAGTTGGCTCCAGCACATTTCTGGGCATACCTTTAGAGTACTCTGAAATATACACAGATCAGTGATGAAGGAAGATGCTGATCACCTCCAGAGAAGGAATCAATAAACAGAAGTATGTATAGAATGGTTTTACAAACATCTATATCGCTATTTGTGTCAAATGGTGGGTTCTAGTGTGGGGTGGGGAGGGATGGAGAGACATAGTTTGGAAATTAAAATATAACAAAAATTAAACAAAATTAAATTAGAGTACTCTAAAGCAGAGGTGTTCAACATCTGGCAATACCAAGAATCAGATTAAAATGTGATTGGGAAATAGTTAACAAAATAAATAAAAATACTATTTGTTGTTGCTGTTGTTTGGTTGTTTCCATAGTGCCTGACTCTTCATGATCCCATTTGGGGTTTTCTTGGCAAGGATCCTGGAGCAGTTTGCCATTTCCTTCTCCAGTTCACTTTATAGATGAAGAACTGAGGCAAACAGGGTGAAGTGAGTTGCTCAGGGTGACATAGCCAGTAAGTGTCTGAGACCAGATTTGAACTCAGGATGGTAAGACTTCCTGGCTTCAAGCTCAGCACCCTAAATACAATAGAACAAAGAAAATGTTAATATGAGGTTTTCTAAGTCAATATGATGCCCACAGAAATTCTCATGTATGGTTCCATCTGAATCTGACACCATTGCTTCAGAGAGTTTTGTCTAGGAAGGATTGAGAAGTCAGTAGATGTGGGTGTATGGGTGGGTGTGTGGAGAAAGAATTAGTAGGAAGGTCATTTTGGGAGGAAACCTAAAGCTTGTTGACATCCTTGTGCCTTGTTCCCCACCTGCGTCTAGGTATGCTTTTCCTTTGGGTGTGGGCCCTTCTGTGTATTTAATTATTAGAATAGGTTTTTCAAAATTAAACATGGTATATTGACCACTGATATAGTATCTTAGATGAAATATTTAAGAGTGGAACCCTGGCATCTCAGAGCAGAAAACATCTCCCTCTCTTGGAAGACTTTTGATAATTCCCTGGTTGTTAGGACTCCATCCCATTTATTAACATTATTTTGTATTTTAAAAATACATTTCATATTTACTTATATGTGTACATGTTTTCCATTGTAAAATCAATTTGTAACATTTATTAAGAATCTGTTATGTGCTTGGGCTAGGTGCAGAAGAGAAGATAGTTAAATTTTTAGTGTAAGCATTTGCAACTTGGGAAGTCATCAACCCCTACAAATCAGGAATCGATTCATTGTTTAGACTTAAAAAAGTGATAGAAAAAATGTTAATGATGTGAAGTAAAAATCAAAGTGAGTGTAGCCAACATTCCTATCCACTTCAAACTGGTTGTTAAAAATTTCCCAATGTATCACTGTATTTTCCTGTGCAGGAATTCTTTTTGCAGAGTCTATAGCCTATGATAGAACAATAAATTGACTGAGTCATGCTTTCAACTCATGAAGGTATCTGGACATCTTGTCATTCAGTTTAAATGGGGTGGGGTGACTTGATTGAATCCAATTTGCAAAGGAAATATAAGGCAGTTCTGGGGAGAGGCACCAACAGGTGGGAGGATCAGGAAGGACCTATCCATTCCTTAAAGGGAGGGACTTTTTCAGTATTGCCTTCATGTTTCCTAGTTCCTCTAAAATAATTGGCACTTATGAAATACTTGTGAATTGAACTGAGCCTATGACTTGAGTATTATTTCTAGGATTACCCACTGGATCATTTTTTGGTCTGAAATTAGCACAGGGAAATTCAGGGAGTACTGGAGGCAGCTCAAACCAGCTCCTGGGAGTCAATCAAATCTTCAGTGGGAAAATTTATGACTTAGATTATGATAAAGGCTACACATTAGGGTTTGATTTATGGTTGCATTGATTTTTCTAGACTGATGGAAAAGATGGCAATGATGCAGTATAAGTTTTTTGGGGGGAACTAGTTGTTAATTATTTACCAGCACACCATTGGAGAAAGTTACCTGGGGCCCTGAGAGTCACAAGGTCACACAGCCAGCATATGTCAGAGGCAAGACTTGGACCCAGGTGTTCCAAACCCTGAGGCCAATGACACTAAAGGGAACAAGACTGGGTCTTGAGTCAACCAAAAAGAATGAATCAAGTGGATTAATCCTCTTTGTGAGTATGGATGGCACTTTGACTTTTTCCAAGTCTGGTGATCATAAAGGAATTTGAAAGCAAATGAGTGACAATTCATTAGGAAAGTAGGATTATACACTCCTTGAAGGCAGATTGAAGTTGTTTACAGTTTTAACCTTTGTTCTCACTCTGTGTTAGTATAAAACCTCACCCAGGAGGTGGTATGATTGCCATGGTCAGTCTTACACATGAGAGGAAGGGAATAAGGATTTACATAATTTAATTTATATATATATATATATATATATATATATATATATATATATATATATATATATTAACATTTCAGGCACTGTACTGTTCTTATCCTCATTTTATAGCTGAGGCCACAGAGTCTAGTGACTTGTCCATGGTAACACAACTGGGAAGTGGCTGAGGCTGGATTTGAACACAGTTCTTACTGACTCGAGGTCCAGTGCTCTGTCCATTGCACCACCAGCTGCTTAAACCCTGTGAGATTATTTCAGTCAACAGTGTCCCCCAGCCAGAGAGTTCTACCCCTCATTGCCCACACACTGGGAATGAAGTTGCTGAGTGCAGCTAGAGCAAGACCAAACACTGAATGCTGGCTGTGTTTCTTTCTACCTGTTATTGCATTTCTTTCTGAGCCACAACTCCCTCACCTACAAAATGATGATGTCCCCAGGCTGGAATCTCAGCTGAAAGAATAGTCTTAAGTCCTGTTTTGTTTTCTAGATAGCTGTGTGAGGCAGGTGGAGATGTGGATCATGTTGGATGCATTCTGCATGTAGAGAGGAATCTTTACCTTTAATGTTAATTTCACCCACACCTATTTTTCATTTCTGGGCACCAATAGTTCCCTAGTTTGGTTGTTGCAGGGCATCTAGGCATTGTAGTGGATAGAACACTGGGCCTGAAGTCATTGGGCCTGCTCTTCCTGAGTTGAAATCCAGCTTCCAACACTTACTAGTTGTATGTCCCTGGGTAAGTCATTTAACTTTGTTTGCCTCAATTTCCTCATCTGCAAAATGAGCTAGAGAAGGAATGGCAAATCACTCCAGACTCCCTGCCAAGAAAACTCCAAATGGGGTCATGGAGAGTCAGACACAACTGAAAACCAACAATGAGTTGTTGCAGCTCAACATTCCCTAAAGGACACCCATTCCCCTTTCAGATTTTAACCTAGTTCTCTCCCAACTTCAAGTAGAGAATTTTTTCCATTTTATTAGGTGTCCTATAAAGAGCTTAGAAATAGGAAACAGATTGTAGAGACAAGGTTTATTTAAGGGCAAGAAGAGATCCCAACAGAAATTCCATCTCCTGCACGAACCCTCTCTGGATCTTACTTAATGCTAGTATGTTCCCTCTGAGAACAGCTCCAATTTCCCCATCATTGTTGCTTTACACACAGTTTGCCGGTTGTTTTCCCCATAGGTTTGTGAGCTCGTTGAAAAGAGGGACTGATTGATTTGTAAACTATTTTTTGTGTCCCTAGCACAGTGCCTATCACATAGTAGGCATTTAAATACTTGTTGACTTGAGAGAAAAAGAAATGACCCAGGAAAAACTTTGAAACTGAGCAAGAATTTTGCTTTCAGAGAAAATTTTCAGTTTTTGTTGTCATTGTTTAATCATGAATGACTCTTCATGAACCCACAGACCATAGCACACCAAGCTCTGCTATCTTCCAGTTTCTCTCGAACTCTGTCCAAGTACACGTTCATTGTTTCCTTGACATTACGTATCCTTCTCATCCTCTGCCATCCCCCTTTCTGTTTGCCTTTAATCTTCCTTATTATCAGGGTCTTTTCTAATGAGTCCTGTTGAATCTTTATGTATTTAAGTTTCAGCTTTAGTAGTTCACCTTCTAGTGAATATTCTGAATTAATTTCTTTAAGTTTGGACTTATTTGACCTCCTCACTGCCCAAGGTACTCTCAAAAGTCTTCTCTAGCACCACCAACAGAGCTCAGATTTCCTTAAAGTTCAGCTTTCACAGCCACACATCCCTACTGGAAAAATCACAACTTTAACTATATGAAACTTTGTTGGTGAGGTGATATCTCTACTTTTTAATACGCCATCCAGATTTGCCATAGTTTTCCTTCCATGAGCAAGGGTCTTTTAATTTCATGCCTGCAGTTGCTGTCCACAGCAATCTTTGAGTCCAAGAATATAAAATCTGACACTGTTTCCATTTCTTCTCTCTCTATTTGCCAGGAAGTGATGGGACCAATTTCCAAGATTATAGGTTCTTTTTTTCAAATGTTAAGCTTCAAGCCATCTTTTCCACTCTCCTCTTTCATCTTCATCAAGAAGTTTCTTAATTCCTCATCACTTGATGTCATCAGAGTGATTAGAATGCATTATCCCTGAAGACCTACCTAAGTAAGGAGTAAGACACAATTGAAAGGTTAGCTCTGATTTCCCCATTAGTGGCTCTGGATTCAGAGGATCTGAACCTAAACCCTGCTGCCAATGTTCATTATTGCAGTGACCTCTCTCAGTCTCAATTTCCTCATACATAAAATGAAAAAATTGGACTAGATTGTCTCTAAGACGACTTCTAGATCTTAGATCTAGAGTGCTAATGATGGAGAAAGTCATCACCAGTCACTTGGTTGCTTGATGAATTCTTTGGCTGTGGTGTCTCATGAATCACAGAGCTACAGATTTTTTGAGTTGGAAGGAATGTCAGAGTCCATATTTTTCAACCTTGATTTGAATGGGATGGGGGCAGGAACCCTTCAGCCTCTTGCAAGAAGACGTTCTATTTCTAGATAGCCCTAACCCTACTGATGTTTTTCTTCATGACAAACTTAAATGCATCTCCTTGTAGTTTCCACTCAACGCTCCTTCTCTTGTCCCTTAAGGATACAGAGAAGTAGGATAATCCCTCTTGCACATGAAATTCCTTCAGAGAATTCAAGACTACTTTCATGTTCTTCCCAATGGTTCTCTTCTCCAGGCCAAACACCTCCAGTTTCTTTAATTCATCTTTACATAGAATGAATTCAAGGTCCTCTATTGCACTTACCCTCATCTTGAAGCTCTTTTACATCAATATCCTTGCCAAAATATGGTATTTGGTGTTAAACATAACATTCCAACTGTAGGTAATATTTACGGGTGCCTAACTTTTCTCACTTGATGATCAGTGCTTTCCCCTTTGCCTGCTCCCTGTCTCATCCTTGCTGCACAATGTAGTCACTATGTTTGTACTTTCTCTCTTGAATTGATGACAATCTGTAAAGAGATGTGTTTTAGCCCAAGCACCCCTTTACTGGTATCCTCAGAATTCTGGTCTGTTTTCTCATTGTTGTCATGATCTAATTATTGCATTGTAGCAGACAGAGAGGTGTTCTTGGAGCCAAGGAGATTGGCATTCAAGATGGCTCGACACATACTGGCTGTGTGACTCTGGGTAAGTTGTTTAACCTCTAAGAATCACAACTAATGCTCTAAGACTCTACATTGGAGAGAAAGTGCTAAGTTGCTTTGCTAGAGGAAGCTGCTTTATTGTGGAATTTCCTGTATCCATGAGATCACAAGACTGATCCCCATCTTTGAGATCAGCTCTACTTACGTTTGCATTTGATTTCATACCTTTGTCATTTTTTGGGAGTTAATCAACAAAACTATTAGTTCTCTTAGGGCAGGGACCATGATTTATACTTGTGTTTTTCTCTCAAGGGCCTATGATAGTGGTGAATTCCTAGTGGATGTTGGGAAAACTCCTGTGGGCTGATGAGTCTGTAGGGTGTGTGTGTGTGTGTGTGTGTGTGTGTGTGTGTGTGTGTGTGTGCGCGCGTGTGTGTGTATCTGTGTGTGAAACATCTTAATAGGAAAGTTTCTAGAGGACAAATACTAGGTGTGGTGGTGGTGGTGGTGGTGGTGGTGTGTGTGTGTGTGTGTGTGTGTGTGTGTGTATGCATGTAAAGAAGTGTCAATTATCTGTGAAACTGTGGTCTATCCATACCTGGAGAGGTAGTGTGGTATAGTGGAAGGAAAGTAGATTCTGATATCAGAAGATCCAGGTTCAAGTCCTGACTGCTACTGACTAGCTGTGTGACCTTGAAGAACTGGATTTAATTTAAAAAGTATAAAGTACCTACTATATACATGACTTTTTTTGGCTCTCAGTTTTTTCTTCTGTAGAAAATGAAATTTAAAAAAGACTAGATAGTGTCTCTCCTAGCTCCAAGTCTAGGACTCCCTTGTCCTCAATTCTGCCTCTTAACAGATGACAAACTCCATTGCTGGGCCATCCTGGAACTTTTTTAGCCTTCTGCACCAGTCATTGTGGACTTATTATAACAAAGAATTAAAAAAGAAGAAAAAATCCCAGTTCAACAGAACTAACTGACACACCTTAACCAAGTCCAATGTTATATATGTTATTCCACAGCTGGGTCCCCAACTCTGGAATGAAGAGAGAGAAGTGCCTTCTCATATCTCTGGAGAAAGCTTAGCCTTTGTAATTTAGTAACTACCATTTGTAATATTGCATTAAACATTGTATCTTTTAAGTGTTACTGTATCTTTTTGGAGCTATTTTCGTTTACTTTGCTGTTGTCATTTGATACACTGTTTCCCTAATACTATTTACTTTGTGTCAGTTTTTATAATTTTTTAAAATGCTTCTCTCAGTATACTATATTCATTATTTCTTAACAGTTGTAGTTCATTACATTCATATACCACTCTGGCAAAGGCAAATGTCACTTCTAAGTCCATTTTACAGATGAGAAACTTGAGGCTTATAGCTATGTGAAGTTCCTAAGGTCATACTTATAGATAGTGAGTGGCACAGTCAGCTTTTAAACTCAGTTTATTTCTTTGCTCCAAGTCCATGGATTTTCTTACTAGGTCTTGTTTAATTGTTTTTTCTGGGGCTTCTTCTAGCTAGAAATCCAGGAACTTTCTTACTATTGTATGAGCAACCCTAAGAAGGATGCTCATCTCACATGTCTCAGTAATGGGACAGACTGTATTAGGTTGCCTTGATTTTCTGAAAAGCTCTAGTAGCTCATGAGACTATGCAGAGGACTGGGCAGGAGAAATCTTCTGAGATATCTCTTCCAAACAGACTTCGTGGAGAGCTCAGCATTTTATTCTCTATGGGAAATGCCATAGCCACCCAAGCCTGAAGGGACGTGAAGCAATTAGAACTCTAAATCTTCCTTGTCCAGGAAGATGTGAGTGGACTGAATTGCATGTGGGAAATCAGGGAGTGGTTTCAATAACCCCAATTTCTTTCCTGAAACAAAATCCAGTTTTTAAAAAGACACGACTAGTCTGATGATGTGAATCAGAAAATGCCAATATCACTGAAGAATAAAAATGGCCATTCACAGATTTCTTTATTCAAATGGCAAACATTTCCCCTAATGCTAAAAGGCATAATAGATCAATCAACCAGTCACTAGCACTTACTACTTGCCTACTTTTTATTATTACATAATATATAATTATTATTTATAACAATTGTATTACGAATCTATAATATTACTATAATATAATAAAGTGATATGATGACTATAATGGTAACCATATGTATATGATAATTATTCTTATAATAAAAAGTGTTTAATTATTGTTATTCAATGCCTACCAGGCACTTTACTAAGTGCTGGGTAAAATGGAAATATGCATGATGGGTTTAATAGACCATAGTGTATTAGGCAAAATTAATTGTGTGTAGAAAGTGACATACAAGGAAAGTAAGACTGCCCAAAGAGATGGGCAGGTCATGTCCCTACAAGAAATGGACAGCTCAAGTGTTTTGCAGTGTCAACTTAATGTTTGGAGAACTCGAGGAAGTCCTCTAGCAGACTGTGTTTGAGGACTGATGGAGCATAAGGTCACAGATTTTCAGGGGGAAGGACCCTCAGAGGCTGGGTCGTCCAATCTCCTCTTTTTACAAATGAGGACAACAAGGTCTAGAGAGAGTAATTTAGTTGTCCAAGGACATACAGGTAACAGTCGTTGGACATAGGATTGGAATCAGTTCTTCTGACTCCTGATCCAGGGCTCTTCAGTCACGGTCAATCAATTAATCAGTATTTATCAAGCACTTCCTACATGCTAGACACTGGGAAGCTCTGGGAACAAAAGGAAAAAAAATAAAACAGTCCTTGTCCTCAAGGAACTAACATTCCAATGGCAGACACAATTTATAACTCAATGGGCCTGCACGCACACATATACATATATATACACATATACACATACATGTACATACATATATACATATATACACATACACACACATGACACATGCAGATACAAGAATGATGGGTTTCCAGGAGAAAAGTATACACACTGACAAAGTACAGATGGAATGCAGTATAAAACATCTTTCTTATTCTGTTAGAGGAAATACAGCCACATCTTGGTTCAAGTGGGTTTTGGAGCCTACAATCAGCCAGGGGATTGATGCCAGGTATCACTGGGAAAGAACTAGAAACAACATTGGAATTCAAGTTTTAGCTATTGGAAAATGTTTTCTCTTTATTTTCTGTATGCTTCTTGTCTATATTCCACACCCTCCAAGCCCCCAATCACCCATATGATGTGAGCCAGCAGTTCTCCACATGTGACCTAAATACTTCTGGAAGACCCCTGGACCCAGTTGTGTCTGATTCTTCATGGCCCCTTTGGGGTCTTCTTGGCAATGATGCTGGAGTGATTTGTCATTTCCTCCTATAGTTCATTTTGCAGATAGGAAAACAGCAACAGAAGACATTTTAATTTCCATATAGTAATTGGGGCAGTGAGGTGGCACAGTGGATCGAATGCTGGGCCTGAAGTCAGGAAGACTCATCTTCCTGAGTTCAACTCTGGCGTCAGACACTTACTAGCTGTGTGATGCTGGGCAATTCATTTCACCATGTTTACCTCAGTTTCCTCATTTGTAAAATGAGCTTGTAAAAGAAATGTCAAACCCCTCTAATATCTTTATCAAGAAAACCTCAAATAGGGTTATGAAGAGTTAGACATGACTAAAATAGATGAACAAATATAGTAAATATCAATAGCTATAACCCATATAAACAAAAGCTCTCTGAAGGGTCCTCAAAAATTTTTAAGAGGCCAAGAAGTTTGAGAATTCCTGATCTAGTCAATCCCACAGGAAAAAAAATAAGCTGAAAAGAGCAAGGTCACTCAGTCCTTAAGTCTTAGGTCTGTGCATCACTTGGTCTTTAATTGCAAGACAATCTGAGCTATTCCAGGCATCAGAGAGAAGAAAGCTTGTTACTTATGGTTTCAAGAATATTAGAAGGTTTAATATGACTAGGTGGCAAGTACTTTGAATTCTTTAGAGAGAAGTATGAGATAAAATAGCATTAAATACCATGAGTAGGGCTCTGAACACTCAACACACTCTAGTTTACTATGGCATTTTCTATTACATCTTAAAATAGTTATTCTAAATAAATTAAACTAATCATTCACAAAATTTATTTTCTGGACAAGAACAAAATGAGTCATCATGAAACTGAACTGAGAGAGCTTGGTTGCCAAATAATTGTCCAGCATTAATGTGACAGAATTAGAAAAGGGAATTTTAAATACTTTTAATTAAAGCACAAATGCTACTAATTCTGTAGTATTTTTTTTTTTTAACAATTAAGTCATTACAAGAGGCACAAGCTCTTAGGGCCTTAAACAGTCATTGCTTAATTGTATTGTCCTTTCTGTCTCTGCCCAGGGACAAGGACTTTGGGGTGTGTCCAACAGGATTACATAACATTGGGTGATGTCTTTCCAATTTGGAGACTGGGACATTCCTGGGAAGTTCAAAGGATCATATAATTTAGAGCTGTAAGAGAACTTAGAAACACTTTAGGTCAATGTCTTTATTTTCAAAATGGGGAAACTGAGTCTCAGAGGAGCAGAGTAGCTTGCCCACAGTCACACAAATTGAACGTAGTCAAGTGTGAATGACCACCTAGGTCTATTTAATGCAAATTCACTGATCTTTTCACTATACCACAGTGTTTCCAAGTTCTTGTGAAGCTTGGGGCCCAGACATATTACAAACAAAGTAGAGGTTGGCAGCCAGGATAGATTTCACAAAGCTGAAGGCAGAAGCTGGTGTCCTGTGTAGAAACAGGCAAAACCCAGGGGATCAAAGTCTCTAAGGGGACTGGATAGAGGTGTGGACCCAAATCAAATGGCAGGGGATGACTACTAAGCTTGACAACATGATAGAGACAAATTTAGTAAAGAGGTCTTTAAATGAGTTGTACCCAGTGTTCTGCAGGCATGGGATGTGTGTGTGTGTGTATGTGTGTTTGGTACAAGTGTGCATGTGCATGCATATGTGTGTGTGTTTGTACCTGGTTGACCCAGTTCTCTAGACTCATGGGAATTTTCCCCAGATCAGTTGACCCCACTGCTGTCCAGGCCAATGACCATCTCTAAGGGATAACAGACATGCTGAACATTTGTTGATGAACTAAATGAAAGGATGACCTTGGTGTTCACAGATTTCAATTTAATAAATATTCATGAAGCGCCTAATATGTGCAGGCACTGCATACCAGGGATACAAAGGAGGTAGAAGAAAGTCCCTGCCCTTAAGGAACTCACAGTCCAATGGAGGAGATAACATGCAAACTACTATAAATGTAATTGGGGAAAAATATTATTAAAAGGCCAAAAAAATTCAACAACAACAAAAAACCATGCAAACAACTATGTACAAACAAGCTACAGACAGAATACATTAGAAATAATATATAAAATGAGAAATAATCAACAAAAGGAAGGCACTACCATTAAGAGTTAGGGCTTTAGTTGGGATTCAAAGGAAGGCAGGGAAGCCAAGAGATGGGAAAGGAGAGCATTCCACACATGAGGGACACCAGAGAAGATGCCCAGGGTGGGAGATTCGTTTTTCCAATGGTCAAGTTCCCCTTAATGCCAAAATGAACTTTCTCCAGTTTTCCATGGTGCCACTCTGGCCATCCCCAAACCTTGGACTTCCATCTTCCTTCCCTCCCTCTCTGCAGGTGCAATGCCTCATACGGATGCACACGGATATGATGGAGGCAAGTCTTAGCCCCACTGTGGAAGCCAGGTGACTCCTGCTCTCCTGAACTTCTGGTGCCTTCCTCCTGTCCTAAGACCTAGTCTCCATCTAATAAAAAGTGCTGGCTCTCTCTCTGCTGCTATTCCTTACTAGGGGCAGCTAGGTGGTGCAGTGGATAGAGCACCAGTGCAGGAGTCAGGAGGACCTGAGTTCAAATCTCACCTCAGACACTCACTAGCTCTGTGACCTTGGGCAAGTCACTTAACTCCAACTGCCTCATCCTGGGTCATCTCCAGTCATCCTGATGAATATCTGGTCACTAGATTCAGATGACTCTGGAGAAGAATTGAGGTTGGTGACCTGCACAGCCCTCCCTCACTCAAAACAAAGTCAGATGCAAGTCATGTCATCATTTCTCTGATAGCATGGTCTTCTTTGGCAACAAAGGATTAACATGCATTCTGCCCATGAACTTTTGCCTTATTTTGCTGTGAACTAGGCTCCCATGGCATTTCCTATAGACTCTTGTCCACACCATTGAACAAGTAAGTGCCCCCTCCTATTCCTGTTCCAGCACCTCTTCTGTACTTTTCCTCATTAAGATGTAAATAGAAACTCCCTTGTTTATTGTGTTTGCATTCTCATTGCCTAGCACAGTGCCTGCCTTCCTGTCTGCCTCTCTGTCTCCCTTTCCCCCTCCCCTTCTCCTCAACTCTAAAACAAATGACATGGAGAATGGTCTTTTTTCAAACTTAAAAAGAGGTAAAGACTGAAGGGAGGGGATATCCGGGAAAGCTTTATAGATTTTGTGGAATTTGAGCTGTCTTGAAGGATGCACAGGAATATTCATGCTGTAGACAATATCTGTGGAGATAGAACTAAAACTAAGACTGAGTGATCAGAGCTTTGCTCCAGGCTGTTAAATATATAGGGTGCAAACTGCAGTTGAAAATCCTCTGGCAGCATAGAAAAGAAAAAGATTTTGGGGCAGCTAGTTGACACAGTAGATGGAGCAGTTACCCTGTAGTCAGGAAAACCTGAACTCAAATTTGACCTCAAACCCTGGGCAAGACACTTGACCCCATTTCCCTCTCAGGAAGGAAGGAAAGAAGAAAAGAAGGGAGATTAGCACTTATTTAGCAAAACAAATTAGTTAAAATAGGAACTGGTAGGTTTGCCCTGGTCCCCTCTTACTCTGAAGCCCGAAATCTTCTTACATGTGTTCCTCAGAGACTCACCTATGGGTGCTGCACATGACATCTACCTCCCTTCCCCAGGGAGCTCTCTCCATAGTCTTCACATATTCAGGGTAGACATTCCCCCAGTTTCACTGAGGAATTTGAGGCCTGTCTCTTACTTTCAACCTGGTTTAGCCCATTTGCTAAGACAGTTTTGTCGGGATGTGGCCACTGTACATGTTAGAGCTTCTTTGAGCCACAGGTGAGAGTTGAGCACCATGTGGGTGCCAGAAGTGGATGGGCTGCCCTGCCACCAGAGGTCCTACTCCTCTCTGCACATGCCACATATCTCTCAACTGTAAATGGGGAGAACATTAGCACCTACCTATGGGGTAGTGAGGATGAAATAAAATGAAATAATATTTATAAAGCCCTCAGCACAGTAGCTAGCACATATTAGGTGCTATACAAATGTTATGAGTAATAATAGTAGCGTTATCCTTATCAGTGGTCTTAGGATAGGTTCTAGAGTCCCTGTTTCCCCACCACAGGATGCCGTTACCTTTTCCATTCCCCATCATGTATCTCAGCCTAGCGTCTGGTTCATTAACTTGTCTTACTAGCTAGATGCTAAGCTTTGTTGATTCTGTGCTGGCTACTGGACCCATATCTACTAATCCTACAGGACTCAGCTCAAATTCTTCCACAGTGCCTTTCCTGGCCAACCTTGTGATCACCACCTTCTCTGAACACCCATAACAACTTAAAATGCAATTGAATACGATTCAACAAACATTTCATATTTTTTTACCAACTACAATACTGATAAAAGTGACTCACAATTATTACCCTGGAAGATCTTATTTTTTACTGTGTGTAGGGAAGTTGGGGGATGAGGGAGGCAGGATATAACAGATATACAAGTAGATAACTACAAGGGACACTGTGAGGAGTGACCCATGGCTGAGCCTGGCTCACAGAAATGACTCCATGTTTGACCACTGATTAACCCACCTATGTACCCAATGCTTGACTCAAGTCGATTTCACTATGACTTATTGCAGCAATGTATGCAAGACTCTAATATAATCAGTTCATCAAACTTCACTGAATGCAGGTATGCAAAGTATGCCAGGCTCTCCTGATGATAATCAGGTGTGCAAACTTTCCTACTTGCAATGCCCTAATGGTTAATAAGGGGGGGGATTACAATTGAGTTGCTCTCTAATCAACTCTCCTTAAGCTCTCCCACCCCTTTCACTTGATCCTTGTGACTGCCCAGCACCAGCAATCAAATAAGGAGTTCTGGGTTCTTGACAGTGGTGAGTCTCCCACTTACTCCTGAGCCACTGGCTCTGCTTAACTTTGGGACTAAAGAGCTGAGAGCTGCAAATATGCTTGTCTGTGAGTAATAAACTGCCTGATTTATGATCCTGGAGAGTTTGAATTCCTTCTTGGTACCTCCCCTGTGAGCTCCTCACAATTAGGATGATTTGGGATGAGTCTTTGCCCACAAGAAGGTTTGGGAAGGGTTTCCACGAAAAGGTGTGGCAGGGCCACTGGGGAAGTGCAGCTGGGGAGCATGATGGTCAAGGTAATTAGCATCTTGGACCCCAGAAGCTCTTGATGGCTGAGTTCAGTGCAAAATTGAAACTAATCCAAAGGAAGTAAAGCATTTGCTCGTAGCTACTGCTCACTCTTACTGAGCAGAGAGGGAAGACTTTACCCTCCCCTTCCCCAGAACAGGGGACCCTGGGAGCAGGGGAAATACCACCACCCTTCAAACAGTAATGACAGAGATTCATGCTCAAAGGGGAGGTGGGGAGCAGTGAGAAGCATTGCCATGGAAGAGAGTTAGCTAATAGAAGGCAGAGGCATAGTAGTTAGTGTATGCTCCTGGATATGTGTATGTGTGGAGTGTGTGTGAATACATAGGTGTGCCCACCATCTGCGTCCAAAGGAACAGAAACTCAGTTTAGGGTTTTGTCTGGGAGATTGTCTACATATTGTTTTGTGATTATTAGAACCAAGGATTCCCAAGAAGATATAGATGAAATTCCAAACTCCATGTTATAGAAGGACAGGGACATGGCTAAGGACCAAGAATAGAGCAGGAGGGTTCTGGGTATTCTGGGTACTCATGTTTAACCCCCCTAGGACACCAGTCACCAAAATGATGAAGTGGGTGGAGGCATTGGCTGGGAATTGGATGGGGCTGATGACTTCCCTGGAGTTGCCACTGGTCTCCTTTGCTGTCCAAAGACCCATATCCTGCAATGCCCTCTGCATAGCCCCCAGAACCTTACAGGACAAACTGACCTGAGTCACTTCAAAGACTTAACTTCATATTTAGGACCAAGACTTGGCTCCAGGATCTCCTTCTCCTGGAGATCTTTGACCCTTTTGAAAATTCAGTCTGGAGGAGAGATTCTCTCTTATTAGATTGTGAGCTCCTTGAGGCCAGGTACTTTCTTTTGCCTCTACTTGTATCATTAGTGATTAGCACATTGCCTCATACTAGTAGGCATCTAGTAAATATTGATTTACTAGGGGAAAGGGATTGCTTGCAAATGCATTCTTTTTCAGTATTTTTCTTAGAGAGGAGTGCAAGAAATAATTTGCTTTCATTTGACAAGGAAGGCAGAATATCTCCATAGTCCTAACCTAAAGATACTTGAACACAACCCTCCCACCCCCAGCAATGAGTAGGATGAACAGTATCCAAGACCACCTTCATTACATAGAGGACATTTTGTGGATTGTCCAAATGAAACAAGAAATGCAGCAAACTGAGGGTGTTCTCCCAAAAACTCTGAAAGGGGATGGCTGAGGTTCTAATCCTGATAAAATTCAGGGACTCACCAAGCAAGTGAAGTCTTCAGGGCTCAGTGGGCCAGAGCTCAATGGGACATGCTGTGAAGGACAGACTTTAGTCTTGAAACAAAAAAGAGACCCAATCAATCAATAAACATTTATTAAGCACCTACTGTGTACCAGGTACTGCTAAGCACTGGAAGTGATAAACCTAGGAACTGATAGGACTATTTGGTTATTGGAGGCAATGCTTTCCTCACCTTGAACTTTTGTTCAAACTTTTGTATGAGCTGACCTGATATTCATTGCTCTTTTCCTGAGGACCTGAACAGAAACAGATCCAGGAGGAGAATAGGCAACTCCAACTGGGACATTTGGATGCCTGGGACTCCACTGAATTACAAGTCTCATTTATAATTGATTGCAGGCTGTGACAAAAAGACTCCACAGGCTTATTCAAGGCTTGTGGGATTCTGGACTTGAACACTAAAGGGACTGCAACAAATTATACATCTTTGGAAAAGCTACTTCTAGTTAGCTTGCCTAGAAGACCATAGTAGAGATGAAATGACTGCTCAGAGGGTATGTCTGTAATGTTAATGCCCATCTTTCAGTGGGTACTGAATGACTCTAGATCTTATCAGGAAGAGTGAGGGCAAAACACCTCTAATGTCAAATAGAAGTGATACATTTAGTCCCAAGCAAAACCAGGACCACCAGGAGTGTCCTATCTATACGAAAAAGCAGCCTCTATCCCAGATAAGGAGAGTGAAAATAAGAGCCCTTGTCTCTTCCCCCACCCCTGGCAGAATGGGGGCAATGAATGTAAGATTTTCTTGGTGATGCTGAGGGTTGGTGTAGTGAGGCTGCCGCACAGTTGTGTTATGGAAAAAACCACTGGGCTGCAGCAATGATCTGTGGACAAACAAGGGAAGTCCACACCCCCATGGTGACCCCTCAGAGTTGTTTGCAGTTATTCTTTTGGCCCTAGGCACTGCACCATATGCACAGATGCACTTGTTTGTAAACTCTTGGGTAGTAGCCAATGGACTTGCCCAGTAGTCAGGCCTGTGGCTGCAAGATGAGTGGGATGTGAAAAACATCCTAGTTTGGGGATTCTAGCTCTGAGCCCCAATTGCCTCCCATGGATGCTATAGAAAGATATTTGTAACCCATGTGTCATCTCATAAACTTGGACCCTACCTGATAAAAGACCAGGAAAGCCCACACCAAGATAATTGTGTTGGTAGTCTCTTGGTTACACACCCATCCTATACATTGTAACCTTCTGAGCATTGTTATGGGGGCAACTGAGAGAGGAAATCATCTAATGGTATACAGGCTCAATCAATGCTACAGCAAAGTTCAATGTGTCAGTGGAAAAAATGTGCACCTGCACCTGTGAGAAGACACATTTCCAGGGGCATCCAACCGGAATGTGCTTGGCAGCTAGACTTCATTGGCCCCCTGCTTCCAAAGAAGCAACCCTGGTATGTTCTTATGACAATTGACTCATACTGTTTCAATGGCACATCCCAATCCCAAGGCCACTGTCCAACAACTTGAGATTCATCTCTGCTGGAGGTTTGGATATCTGGATTATGTCTACTGACAATGAGTTTTCACTTTACACTACTTTTACCTAGTAATGGAACCTCAAACAAGGCATTGATTGCATGGCACTATATGTTCCATATAACATTCAGGCCGTTGGGATAACTGAATGATGTAGTAGACATTAAAAATCCCAACTCAAAGACCCTACTTCCAACAAACCATGGAAAGGATGACTAGATTGCCCTTACCCATGCAGTCTTTGCTTTAAACCCTACCATCCCCTTATAGCAATCCTCTCCCCTAATCCATCTCTTGAACATGCATTTAGTATTTATTAGGGGGTAGGGATGAATCTTTGACATTGACTCTCATAATGACTGATTTTACACTCACAAAGGACCCTCTCTTTTTTTCCCTCCAGAGTTAAGCCCAAGTTAGGATGATTTCTTTCTCAACTTTCCCTAGAGTGGTAAGAGGTGGTGTTGGTGGCAGTGGCTGCATAGACACCAAGTTCATCTCTCCCCAGGTATGAGCTCTTGTGACAGCTTTCTTAGGTCACTCTATTTCCCCCATTACCATGCAGGAGAAGACTTTCTCCACTTCTTAATAAGAGGCCTCTCCTTGATGCCTTACTTCACCTATTCAAACTCCTACTATTAGAATCAGGTGCAAAGGTTTGGTAAAACCCCCACAGAGGATGATAAATGGGTGCATGTAGGTATCATAGGAGCAGGTATAGGAAACATGGTGTGGTTTGCTGAAGAAGGGAAGACAGATTATCAAGTTGGTTAATCTAATATACAGAAAAGGTAAGAGGAATGCAGGGGTGGGGGAACCTAATGTGTTCATTATATTTCTAGGTGACCCCGAGACATTCTTGTTGACCCCAAGGACCTCTTTCTCATTGATTCTGCCAGTAACAGCCATGATCTTCTGATTCATCCATTACACGCTTTAGCTGTTTGGTCCCAATGACTCTTCAGTTGCTCTCAGCTCTACCACTGAGAGGTCAACAGTAACAAGACAGCAGCATACAGAGACACACAGAGGCTAAACTAAATTGGCTAACTTGATGGCCTGATGAATATAGCAATCAGCCACCAGGATACCCAAGGGCTAATTGTCTGTAAAGGATATGACTGAAGGAATCCTTACTCCATGTATGCCAGGTTCCCACCTACTCTTCAGCCACAGCACCTTATATATAGGTAATTGTACCATTATAGTCTATCCAGAATGCACATATATGAGGTATCAAGGAAGGTCCTTGACAGTGTATGTCACATGATCAGCGTCCTCATCCAATGGTCATCTCTTACTTGTCCTAGGGAGGAATTACACCAAGGCAAGAAGGGTAGGCAGTGTAGGGGCTTTCAGATCCCACAAGCAGGTAAATATTGAGGTATAGTAACTAATGTCACTATATCATCATATAAAAATGGACCTTATGGACAACCATTAGGTTCAGCATACATTTTGATAGGGATGCATCACCTCAGCCTCTTAGGACTGAATTGTGACTCTTTTCTAAGCTAGCTCTTGAATACGTAGGGTTACAATGCATAAGATGAGAATGACCAGGTGGATTTTCTGACAATTGCTCATTTTCCTTCTTCGTTTATTTTTTTCTTCTAGGAACCCAAAGTTTTCCCATTCTGAGAATGATTAGGAATTTATCTTATTCCACAGAAATCATAGTCAAAGAAACAGCTCATCATACCACCAAGAGCAGACTTAGTTCTTTAGCTTGAATGCAGTTAGACCACTGAGTCACCCAGATTGCTTGATAGCCACTCAGGGACAGGTGCGTACATTGGTGGATACCACTGGGGAAGAAAGGGAGGAAATAAGCTATTGTGGAAAAGAATCTTCTTTAGGTATACTTCTGATGACTTGGCCTCTGAGGTCCTGTCCAATTCTGGGAGTCTCTAATCTGTGATCTCTCATCGATTTGGACCATAAGTTTTGGTCAGCTTGGATTTTGGTTGGAAGTTGCTACCAACTCTATTGGGGCAAGCCACCTCAACTACAATACTTGAAAAGGAAAAAACCAATGTTATAGTGGATATTTACACATACCACAAATTAAAATCAAAGAAGCAATTATATTTCTCTATTATCCTGATAATATAACTATAAAACATTAATATTTCATAGCTGTGTTTATGGCAGTAACTATCTGGCTCATAATTTTATTTTGATGTACTTTATCTTATCCTCAGGGCACATATAAAATGTTTTCCCCAGGCTCAATAATATATAGACTGACTGTAGAGTTTCATGCTCATAAAGGAAACTGTGGCATTTTATTTCATTTAAATGATGTAGCATAAAGTGGTTGACCTTGTTATAAGGAACAAAACCCCAGGGAACTTATTAGCAATTTAACTCTTCTATTCCTTATGGAAATGTTCATTACATTTACTGACGAGAAGCACAGAAACAATGCTGGCTAACATTAGGGCCTCTACCTAGAGACATGATGACTGGGGAGATATGACCAAATTGAAGATCATTTGAAGAGATTCTAAGGGTCTCAGGGGGTTGCAAATTCAATATGTTTCAACACTGTTACAAGACAGTCAAAAAAGTAAATGCTATCTTAGGCCACCTGGAAATAAGTCTAATGGTTAGGGCATGGGAAGTACTAGTCTTACTGTACTCTTGCCTGGTCAGACTACTAGACACAATATTTTAGGATGAAAGTTGACAAGCAGGAGAGTTTGGAGAGGAGGGTAATCAGGTGGTGAGAAGAATGTGGATCATACTGAAGATTTGGGAGGAATATGGTAGCTGTTTAAAAGTACTTGAAGGACTGCCACATGGAAGGGAGATTTGACTTGTTCCTCATGGTCTTAGAAGGCAGAATAAGGATCAAATAGCAAAAAGGTAGATTTAGGTTTGATAACACGGAAACTTCCTAACCATAAGAGCTGTCCAAGGTAGAAAGGACTGCCTTGGAAGATCATGGATTTTTCCATTTAGTGAAGGTCTTCAAAGAATGTGATTACATATGTTGTGGAGGGGCCCCCCCCTTTTAATTCCATTTTCATTAATTTAATTAATTAATCACACAGTTTAATGCTTTAGATGACCTCTGAGGTCTCTTGGAATCCTGAAATTCTGTGATAATGATGAAGAAAAATTTACCACAAGAGGTAAGGGTTGTGCCTATGTAGGTTAGATATTTTGATCTGAGCATCAATTGAGTTGGTCAATAGTACTGATATTGTAAAAATAACAACAATATGTAAGAGTTATAACAGGTGCAATGATCGTTTGTTTCAAAGTGTATAAAAATTTTATTTTGTAGAAAAAAATTTATATTTACCTCTGTGTAAAATTGTGAAATAGTAATTGAACAAATATTTATTGAGTACCTACTGTGTAATGAATTATGAAGACATATAAAGCAGCCATTTCTGTGTGGGAGCTTCTAATTCAATTAGAGAGATAAGAAAGACAGATAATGAAACACAACTAAAGGATAGCTTCAGAAGTTCCATTGTAGTGGATAGATATCCAGTGCTACAGGAGGGAGGTAGCATGGCAGAAGGGGCCTGGACAGCAAATTAGGGGAAATGGGTACCAAATGTCTCTACTTTGTATGACCTTAAATGGACTACTTTCCCTTATGTATAGAATGAGCTCTTTGGACTCTGATCTCTAGGTCCCTTTGATTTCTAATACTTTACAATTTTATAATTTTGGGGGAGGGAAAATATTTTGTTTCATTTGATCAAGAAAGGTTTAATGAATAAGGTAGCATTTGAGCTGAACCTGTAAGGATCAGTTGAATTTCACTGAGGCAGATACTAGTTTTGGAATCAGGATAGAGAAAATTCCAAATACTGGGGAATAGTATAGAGAGAAGCTCAGGGCCAGGAATATGTGAAGGGTGTTTGAGAGATGGCAAACAAACCAGTTGCCCAGTCTGTTTAGAGTTCTTATTCCAATCTTGAGAAAAAACATGCAATGTTTTAGCAAAGAAAATTTCAACCTCAGCTTTGAGAAAGAAGGGAAAATATTAAAAATATGCTTATGCTAGGAAAAAAGTGTGCATTGAGACAAACATTATGAATTTGAATGGCAAGCCTTGACAAAAAACTAGCTATACACTTAGGAGTTATGCCTTACTTATATAGATGTTTAAAAAGTTAGGATATCCTTCCTACTCTCCTTTCTACTTCTCTCCCTTCCCCTCTCTTCTCCTCTCTTCCTCTCTGTCTCAATCATTCCTAGGATGGAGATGGAGTGAGAATTCTTATATCTCTCTGAATGGGATCTTACGTATTCAACATGGAGTAGAAATTATTGCTGTGAGAAAGTAGATCATGGCAATATTGATGATGCTCCACAAGGACCTACCACTGGCTGATCATTTTGGAGGTGTTTTTTTCCTCCCCTATTAATCCTACAGAGGCAGCTGTGGAGGTGAAACATCTCTTCTGGAACTCATTATTGGGCAAATATAGGACTCAGATTAGAGAGGGCGTTACAAAATCTTTACCCCTTCCCATACATTTTTCCATCTTTACCTAAATATAAGGATCTGAACTGATTTTATAACATCCTTTAAGGTTTACAAAGTGCTTCTCTTGTAACAAGTTGAGGCTTAATCATTAACAATAATACTAGTACCCTAGCATTTATATTGGGCAGCTAGGTGGTACAGAGGATAGAATGCTTGGCCTGGAGTTAGGAAGATTCATCTTCACCTTCAGACACTTACCAGTCATATGACCTTGTTCAAGCCACTTAACCCTGTTGGCCTCAGTTTCCTCATCTGTAAAATGAACTAAAGAAGGAAATAGTAAACCTCTTCAGTACTTCTGCCAAGAAAACCCCAGGACTGAATAAACAACACTTACGTAGCCCATAGAGGTTTGCAAGTTGCTTTACATGCTGTTTCCTTTGATCCTTGCAATAACACTGTGAGGTAGGTGCTATAATTATCTGCAATCTATGAATAAGGAAACTGAGACAGAAATTAAAGGATTTGTCCAGTCACCTGGCTAATGTCTAAAGCAAGATTTGAACTAAGATCATCCTGATTCCAAGTCCCACATTTTATCTGCTGTGCCATCTAGCCACTGTTCTGAGCTGGGAGCATTTCTAATGTTAGCCTTATTTGTAGAATCTCCATACTTCTCTGGCCCTAGCTTGTCTTGTGCCAGGCCTCTGTGCTGGCCTTACCCTCTGTTCTTGACTGGCATCTTTGGCCTTGGTGCTTTTTTAGGATCCTCTATATTTCCTTGATAGAATCTTTTCTACTGGAAGCTTCTGGCCCCACACTGTACCTCTGAGCAAATCCCTGTGGTCCTGCTACTTGTGCTGCAGAGGCCTTCATTCTCCTGAAACAGCAGAGGGGTGTGGCGATCAGCTCTCAGATATCCCCATGCAAAGTGAGCTCTTGGTGTTAATGGGTCCCAAGCAGGCAAGGCAGTTTCTCCTAAGATAATGAATCCCTGGTTCCTTTTACTGTGGTCAGAAAGTCATTGCATCCGGTGCTACTTTGTTAAATGATGGACCCTGGACAATGTTCAGATATATGCCATGGCTTCCTTTACTCTGCTGATGTCCTTTCTCACTGCTTCCCATGACCCAGACACTGAGTGTCTTGAGTGAGGCCTCAGATCTTCTTGCATGTGAATGATACCCATGGTAAAGGTCTATCACTTTGAGCATTCCCATCCGGCCTGCTTCTGCCATGAAAGCCTTTGGGTTAGTCACCTTCATCTCCCCAAAGCAGTTGTAATGCAGCAGGGCAATGCTTCAATTCTCAATTCAGAGGTAATTTCCCATCTCCCTCTTCTTTAGTGTTCCTCTCTCCACACATTAGCATGCATGTTTTGGGGTACTTGGTATAGTCCTTCAACAAAATGCAAGCCCCTTGAAGGCAGGGGAGAGTTTTCATTCTCCATCTCTGCCTCACTCGGGTACACAGGTATCAAAAGATCTTGAATGGCTTTGTGAAGCCTATGAACCCTTATTCTGAATAATGCTTTTAAGACTATAAGACAAAATACGTAGGATTACAAAGAAACCCAATCACACTGAAATACAATGAACAAAATGCAAGATGTTCCAAAAGAGTTTGTGAAGTTCTAAAATATTAAAGTTTAAAACTACACTAAGACTTTTGTGATAACTTGTATTAAAAAAGCCATATACCCCAGATTAAGAACCCTCTGTGTTCTCTTGGTCTTTATCTATCTGTGTCTCTCTCTGTGTCTCTGTGTGGGTCACGCTCTGTCTTTGTGTCTATCTCTGTCTTTCTGTCTCTCTGTCTGTCTCTGTTTCTCTTTGTCTGTCTCTCTCTCTCTCTGTCTTTGTCTTTCAGTCTCTCTGTGTATCTCTTTGTCTCTATCTCTATGTTCTGTCTCTCTGTTTCTGTCTTTCTGTCTGTCTCTCTCTGTCTCTGTCCCTGTCTCTTCCTCTTGCCTCCCTTCCCCTTCTCCCCGCCTCCCCACGTGTGTGTGTGTGTGTGTGTGTGTGTGTGTGTGTGTGTGTGTGCATACATATATTTTTGGGTTGGTGCCCATTGGTAGATCTCTTCCATAGTCTTGGATGGCAACTTGCCTGTAACTTGCTCAGAGACTTAGAGGACTGATGGACACTGGGAGGTGAGGTCACTTGCTCAGTGCCATACCGCCAGCATACATCAGAGGCAAGACTTGAACTTGCTGATTCCATTGCAGTAAGTGCTTAGTAAATGCCTAGGAAGACAGGATTATTGCTTTAGAGCTGGAGGAGACCTGGCCATCCCTTCATTTGATAGGGTTCCAACATGAGAACTATTCTCTGGGCTCTGTGTTGGGCTGGAGAAAGGAGGAACAACTAAATCACTTGTCAATTTGTGCTACTCTGGGTTTGGGAGTCAGACGCCCTGGGTTCAATTCCCATCTCTACTACTGATTACTGGGGTGAACTTGGGCAAATCATTTCCCATCTCTGGGTCTCAGTTTCCTCACCTGTTTGGATCAGATTTTCCAGTACTGAATTCTATTTTAGAGAAATTTAATGGAGGCCATATTTCCGATGTAAGAAAGTAAGTCAAAAAGGATTGGATCAGGGAAAACCATACTCATTATAAGTTACTCAAAGCAAAAAGAAGAAAATGCAGATCAAGATGGTCATGTAAAAACAACGACGACAACAACTAAACTAACTTTTATTTTTCAAAAAACAATATATCTGTGTTTAGATCTGGGTCACCTTCAGTACATGCCCATATTTTTGACAAATACAAAAATCTTTCCTTGATCATAAAACATTTTATTTTCCAGAGCTCTCCCCAATAAATAATTTTTTCCTGATATAATTGTCCAAATATTCTTTGAACACTATTTACCTCTCCCCTTTCATCAACACTAGTGCATGTCAGTAAAGGAAAAAAAGGGTACAAAGCTTCCTCTTTGGCGTTCACATTTGAATCAGCAATACAATGAGAAACTCATGATAAATATTCCAAGGTGATTTAATAAATATTATTGCTGCTCTGCAAAGGAGCCACTGTATTAAAGCTTTTGGTTGGAGCCGTACCCTTCTTGCTGTGAGGATATTACTTCCAGTCTATTTATCAGTTTGTCCTCCTATGGTCCCCAACACATGCTTTTCTTGCTCTACTGAGTGATAGCACAACTAAAAGCAATTTGCTTTTTTAAAAAATTAAATTTATTTATTTAGTTAATATCATGCAAAGCAAGACAACTTTGGAAGACATGGCGGCTGAATCGGCTTCGATCAGATTTCATCTCTTGCACTCACAGTTACATTGCATGACAATAATGCCATGATTCTGGGAAACCATCATTGTTAATTTTAGCTCACTACAATCCCAGCTCTGGTCAAGGTTTTTTGGGGAAAAGATTACATGAGCCATTTTCTATAAAGGTACAGTTGCCTCAAATCCCTCTTGTGTATTTGAGGACAAACCATTGGAGGAAAGGGCAGTTTTCCAGAAGATGCTGCCTCGAGGTGTGATGCTGCCTCGAGGTGTTCCTGTAATTGGGCTCACATCTCTTGTACTCTGTCAGACAGAATAGGGAATCAATATCCTGAAGCATTCCTTACAGAAATATCACTTTCTCTTTTTTCTTGGGTACCCAAATGCCTTTCTTTCCTAGGGTCTTCATAAATGCCTGTCACTTGCTGTTGATTACCAGACAGACTTGGATAAGAAATTGTTCTGATACAAAATAGACTTGAAATCAAGGATCTGAAGAGCAGACAGTTCTAATGCTTCTTTGTGAGAGAGTGTAGAATGTGAAAAGTATTTTCCTTATGGAGAAATTGCATTGTGAGTATTTGGTGCATATTGTGATCCGTGAATAATTTTTCCAAACCCAGAAAGTGTAGAGTAGTGCATAGATAAGAGTCTGTTTTTCAGGTCAGATGTTTCAAGAGGATGCAACATTCACACAAACCAGAAATGCCTAAGCAATAATACCATTATGTAATAGAACTTTTCAGAGTATGGAGGCCCTTCCCTATTGGTGTTTAGCAATTTTAGTTAGAGACAGAAGCAGTACTTTGGTCTCCAAATATTTCTGAGAAGAACTCCCAAGCCAGGCGTATGTGGATGGGGATGAAGACATAGGCCGTGTATACCACCATTCCCACAATGGTGAGAAGAATAGTGTTGAACATGGATCGCTCCCAGGGCTCCAGGACAGCGCAGCAGCTGATGATGGTGTACTGGTAATAGAGCCAGGCAATGTAATCCTTCACGTACCTTAGATTCATCATGTTAGCCAGAAGTAGTCAATCAGACCTGTGATGGAAGGACACAACTTAGTAGAACCACAAGTTTGACCGGCAAAATACAAATTTCCCAGATTACCAGCTAGATATGATCAAATTAACACTCCAGTTCAGGGCTCTTTCAGGTCTGTGATTGCATTTGTGCTGTCATACAATCCATAGATGTTCTTACTCCATGCATTACTTTGCAAAAAGAACCCACTCAATGTGCTAGATTGGAGGCCTTCCTCTGGTTCTCTCAAGATGAGAAATTATGGTATGATTCTGACAGGAAATTCACTGTATTGGAGATTCTTGGTTTGTATTATAGATAGGAATGTGAAGAAGGAGAAAAGGAAAGAGAATGTGAAAATCTTTAACCATGCAAGAAGGTCCTCTAGTAATGGGATTTGTAAAATTTTAAAGCTCATTATCTTGAATCATGTTAGAAAATGAATGTTTAAGGTAGTAATGATGTTTACAGACACACAGACACACCTGTAGAGAAGGGTAAAAATTAACTTTTCTGTTTCTCGGCAGAGGAAATCCTAGTAGAAGGTTCATATTCTGTGAATGAGGTCTTAGTAGGAAAAACTCTGGGTGGGGCCCACTATACAACATTTACGAGCAACAGAAACTAATAGTCTCTTTTGGCCTTCTAAGAGATCAACATTTACACTATTCAAAATATGAAAGAATTTGTCTAGATTTTAAAAAAAATCTTAGTAATCAACTGCCAATCAGTTAGTCGACATGCATTTATTTATTAGGCAAGCTACTATATGCCAGATTCCACGTTTTGTATCCCTGGATATAAAAGAATGAAACAAGGAACAAAGGAGACCTGGAACTGAAGTCAGGAAAACCAAGTTCAAAACCAGCTGCAGACATTTGCTGGGCTGTGTGACTCCCCCCCCAAAATATAAAAAACTGAACATTTTCCCCATCTATCAAATTGTGATAATAGAATCCACTCCCTAGGGTTGTTGAAAAGATAAAAATGAGGTATCTGTACAGTGATTTGTAAATCTTGGAGCAATTAGTAGCTGGTGCTGCAGTGGATAGAATGCTGGACTTGGAATCAGAAGACTCAGTTTCCTAAATTCAAATCCAGCCTCAGGTACTCTGTAGCTGTGTAACCCTGTAACTTAACCATGTTTGCCTCAGTTTCCTCAACTGTCAAATGAGTTGGAGAAAATGGCAAACTGCTGCAGAATCCATGCCAAGAAAACCCCAAATGGGGGCATGAAGAGTCAGATAAAACTAAAATGATACAATAACTGCACATCTTCAATTCCTTTATAAATGCTAGCCATCATAAGGAAATGAATACACATATAAAAAGAATAAATATAATTAAATAAAATGTAGTTAAATACAAGGCAGTTTAGGAAGTGGTGCTTGAGCTGTATCTTGGAAACAAAGAGAGTGATTTTATGCATTGGAGGTGAAGAGCAAGTGCTTTCCGGGAATGGGACATGACCCGTGCAGAAGCAGAGAGATGGGAGATGGAAGTCTGTGTAGGTGGGGCAGAGAGAAAGCTGGTTTGACTGGATTACAGAGTGAAGAATAGAGAGCAGTGTAATGAGGCTGGAAAGTTAGGTTGGGGTGGAACTGTGTAGGGCTTTAAAAGCTAAACAAGAGTTCATGTTACCATAGAGGTAATAGGGAGTCATTGGAGTTTATGGAGGATCCTTCCTCTCACATGGCCTTGAATTTAACTTTTTAATTTTTATTTGTATTTTATTCTCTTTATTTAGAGATCAACAAATCTAAGTCCCTTATTTTACAGGTGAGGAAACCGAGACACACAGAGAGTGTGACTTATCCAAGGTCTCACACAATTAGTGAGTTTCGGAATACTTGAACCAGGTCTTCCTGACTCCAGACCCAGAGCTCTATGCACAGCCTTTCCCAGGTGAAGGAACAGAACTGGCTGCCATGCCAAGTCAGTGCTTCTCGGGATTCCTTCATCTGTCCCCTTTCAGAGTGGCTCATTTGGAGCGAAGTTTCCATCCCCTCCCTCCACACCCCAGGGGAGGGGAGAGACTCTGTGCCTAGTGGTTCAGGGCCTGGCTTTGTTTGGATTTGATTCAGGCAGGAAATCAGAAGGGGGTGCTTTGCAGTAAGTATAGGAGAGAAAAATGTTCCTGATAACACCACCTGTGAGTCATCAAGTAGGGAGGAGATCAGAGCTGTGAACATGACCAACCCTTCTCAGGACCCCCTCTCTTCTCCCTCCCCCCCAGCCTTCAGTCCATCTGGGCTGGGACCTGGAGCCACTTAGCTTCCTGTTCTTTCTATAGGGACAGGGGGCATCACAGCTTTGAACTGTTCCACTGGGAGATAAGCATCCTAAGGATTTTTGTGGGGCACAATTGTATCTTCTGAAATGTTCCAGAGGGCTAAGCTGTTTTCTCAGGCAAAAAGAAGAAAAAAGGATCCTCCAAATTTCAGGACTCTCCTAACAATGCATTCTATCCTCTGAAACAGATAGATAAAAATGTACTTTTTTTTCTTCCTGAGGGAAAAGAAAATTGTTTCAGTTCAGCCTTTAGGAATCCAGGTGGTCAGTGTCTACGATGGAAGGTTTAGGCTGGCAGAGATCTGGTTGGGCACTTCTTCTGACAACACAAAACCCCTTTGAGCTTCAGATTTACCACATTAAAAAAGGCAGAAATGGAAATAGTCATCTGCCTGTGATACAGAGAGGGTGAGTTATCTAAGGAGAGACATCATGTCTGTCATTTTAGAGCAGCTTTCTTTGAAGAGTCTGAAATAGAATACTCAGATAAGTAACTAGGGTAGGGTCGTGAGACTTTGGACCATGGTGCTGAATTTAGAGTGCACTGAAGTTAGAAGGCACCAAATTTAGAGGGCTGGCAGCTTGATGGTAGAGTGAATAGAATGGGCCTAGAAACAGGAAGACCTGAGTTCAAATCCAACCTCAGACACACTAATTGTGTGACCCTGGGTAAGTCATTTAACTCTGCCTCAATTTCCTCACCTGCAAAATGAACTGGAGAAAGAAATGGTAAATTACTCCAGTATCTTTGCCAAGAAAACCCCCAAATGGGGTCCCAGAGTTGAGTATGACTGAAATGACTGGACAACAGCAATGAGTTGAGAGAGATAGTGTAGTGTGAGAGATTGAGTTCTGGGCTTGGAATCAGGTAGACCTAGGTTTGAATTACATCTTGGATATTTAAAACTAGCTGTGTGACCCAGGGGAAAATGACATCTGGGCCTCAGTTTCCATTTCTATAAGGGATTGGATCCAATGACTTCTTAAGCCTTTTCTAGTTCTGAACCTATGGACCTAGGAACATTTTCTGAAGATGTTGTATCAAACCAATTCTTATCCTAAACATTAGTTCCTCAACCTGAATACGGTGCTCTGTCTTTGCTCAGACTGAGGCAGAGCGCTATGCGATAGCAACCTCCTTCATTCTTTCTATTAATGGAGGCCCAAGCTGGCACTCTCCCTCATGACTTGCATGTCACACTCTTTAATCATGGATTTTGATGTCCACAAAACCTCCTGGATTCTTTTCACATGTTCCTTTTGCCTCCTAATACTTTATATTTGATCTTTTGCACCCAAGTACAAGACTTCCATCTATTCTTGTTAAAATTCATCTTGTTAGATTTTAAATATGTTTCATTTTCTTTAAATCCTTTGGGATCTTAATTTCATTCATTCATTCATCCATCCATCTATGCATCCAGCCATCCATCCTTCTATCCATCCATCCATCCCAACCCCCTGCTGGGTCCTCAGGATATAAAGACAATGAAAACTTCAAGAAGGATACATTCTACTGAGAGGATTCACTAGAGTTAAATAATCAATCAATTAGCTGGCATTTGAAAGTAAAGAGAAGGAAGAAAGAAAACAACCCAAAGGGATAGTTTTAGTTAGTAGAATGGTTCCAGTGGTGTGCTGATAAATGTTTAACAACCAGCTCTCCAAAAAAAAAAGGATGCACAGATGATACACTCTTAAATTTAATTTGCATTATTGACATTTCCTCCATTTTTTCTCAAGTCTAGATTCTCAGCAGTGATTTGTAGCCTTTGCTGATTTTTGAGATGTAAATACTCACACTGAAAATTTAACAATCAGATTTTGGAAAGTCAGTATGGACGGACTTCTGCACACTCTTGCAAGGAAGAGTTTAAGATATTCCTGAGACCTAAAGGATAAAAAAGCTAGCTTCTTCCGCAAATTACTTGGACATTCCCGTACAACATCTCAGGGAGGGAGAAATGATGTTTTAAGTTAAAATATATTTGCATTTAGACTAATACACAGCTAAAGTATTTGAAGCTGGCTTTCTGGCTTATTGGGAAGAAACCGTCCTGACCCTGGACTCAAGAACATCTGTGTGACCATCAACGAGTGACTTAACCTCTCGGTGCTGACCTGGTGACCCTGAGAGACCGTAAGCTACAAGGGACATGCTGAAAAACCAAACCGTGGAAATGTGACTGGAATTCTGGGAAAGGAAGTAGTAACAGTGCCCAGGGTTCCATCCAGGTGAGGTTGTTCATAGAAGGGCACATGTGGGTGAGATGCACAAGCAGAGTGTTGTTGAGATGCTGGGGAAGGAACTTTGTCAGTTTCAACTCTCATGAATGTTGCTGGAAACCCACCAAGCTGGAGTTTGACTGACTCTGCTATGGAAGGGCTCCTGGAGAGTGAGCTCTCTCTGGGGAGGGTGCCAGCTTAGTGAATGATGGGGGTACTGGCCTTTCATGGTAAAAAGTCTGAGGTCTGACTTAATCAAAGTGTGAATCACAGGGCCATATGGTTTAGAGCCAGAAGGGACCTTAGGAATCATTCAGAGCCTGGCACACAACCTCATGCCTGTCATTTGTTTCATATGTGTCTGGTAAATGAAACCAGATCCCCTCATTTTGTAGGTAAGGAAACTAAAGCCCAAAAGGATCTCACAGGTCATAAAGAGAAGAGCAAGAATTTGAACTCAAGGTTTCCGATGAAATCCAGGGGCCTTTCCACAATAGCTCTGAGGGATGGGGTAACACCTGACATTTATAGGAAAGTGGAAAGTGCTTTGTACATATCATCTCATTTGAATGTCATCCAAACTTGTAACTTTGATTATTGCCCCCATTTTACTGATGTGGAAACTGAGTCTCAAAGTGTCTGTAACTTATCTACGGTCACAACAGCTCGTATGTGTTAGAGGCAGAAATTGCCCCAATCTTTCCTGACCCCAAGCCCACTGATCTGGCCACTATGTTCCATTGACTCTTTTAAAAATGAAAAAAATATATATTTTCTTTTTAATTTGTGGATTAAAACAAGCATTTCCATAACACAGTGTAATACAAAAGATGATTACACATGAAATTGCAAATCAACTGTGTATGATTTGCCATTCCTTTGAAATATATGTGTGTGTGTATATGTATATGTATATGTATATATATATATATATATATATATATATATATATATATATATATATATATATATATAAGTGATCAGGTAAATTTCTTTTCTTCCTTCCTTCCCCACCCCCTATCCTAGAGATGGCCTCTATTAGACACAAATAGATGTGTGTGTGTTTCTGTGTTTATGTAGAATTATTCTAGGCATACTTCTATTGGTATCAGTTCTTTCTCTGGATGAAGATAGCATCTATCTTCATATGTCCTTTATAGTTAATTTGGCTATCTATAATAGTCAAAATTATTTATTCACACGAAGTCCATTCCATTGCCTCTTAAAAGAAAGCTCCCATTGGAACTTTCCTCCCCAAAGGGCAGGTGCAGTGGTATGCAGATTTAATGCAAGTAATTTGTAACACAGAAGGTTGATGTATATTTTGTTGCTTCACCCGCTGCCCCCTCAACCTTCTCCAGTGTCTTTGCATTTAGTGATTTAGAAGAAGCCCCCTGACCCAATTTTTTTTTGATTGTATCAAGAAGGAATGGTAAGGGACAAGTTTTCCATTGCATTGTTGGCTTTTTTGGCTGTATGGTAAATTTATTTGTTCATTTATGTATGTATTTAAACAATAAAATAGCAAAATTACCCAACAGAAAAGAAAGTGACTTGGTTTTAGATGACTAATTGATTCATTTTAATGTCCTATTGGCTTGTCAAGTCACGTCCAGTTGTTTTGAGAAATAACAGCCTGGCACCACAGACTTGCAAAACAGATATTTGCCTTAGAAGCTATTGTGAATTTAGCCAGGATTTCAGTGCCAAGGGTGAGTGTGTTGTCTCTTGCTGGTATGCAGTGTTATTAGTTCAGAAAAAAAGTCATTATGGATGGAGTCTACTAAACTGAATGACAAACCAAGTGGGAAAGTTCTCCCAGTGGCTAACATACTGATGACTCTGCTGAGTAAATGGCACTTGAGTTAGACTCTAATGGAGGAACTTGGTGGGTGCAGAAACAAAGGGAAGGCATTCTGTGGGGAAGGATGGTGGGAGGATGGGAAAAGAGGGAGAGATAGAGAGGGGCAGAGACAGAGACAAAGAGATAGAGAGAGAGAGAGACACCGAGACAGAGGAAAGCTAGATGTGCACAGAGACAGAAAGGAGAAAAGACATGGGCAAAGTCAGAGAGAGAGAGAGAGAGAGAGAGAGAGAGAGAGAGAGAGAGAGAGAGAGAGAGAGAGAAGGGAGGTGAACAGAAGCAGAGAGACACTGTCTCATCCCTTTGGATAAGGTGGCATGTTGCCATGGAAAGTACTCTGGAATGCATGCAGAGGATCTAAATTCAGGTTCTGACTTAGCATTGATGTAGATGAAGTAAAGTTAAATAAAGATCAAGAAATGGCGATTGAGAGGATAAGTGACTTATCTAAAGTCTTGTTGCTAGACTACTTGAGAGCCAGTGCTGGGATTCAAACACGTCTCCTGACACAGTTTCAGTATTTTTCTACCACAGCATTATCATGCCTTCCTTTGCCTTTAAGCCTTCTCTCGACTGCTCCAAAGACTACTTACTCTTCAGTGTCAAGCCCTTCCCAAACCACACCATCATACCTGCCGTTATCATTCTCTTCCTCCTCTGAACTCCTGACTAGGGTCTTTGTACCACTGACAGCTGGTGCTGAATTATAAACTACCTTGTATTAAAAAAAAAAATTCTGTCCTTAAGAATCCACACACAAAAAGAGAACAGTCTCACATATAAAGTAGATCAGAAAAAGCAGATTTTTATGTGAAAATGTGAATCTTTTATGTATAACTTGCTTTTTTAAAAAAAAAACCCGTATATAATATATATATATACACATACATCATAAATTCACTGTTTTTTACTTCCAAAGCTGTCCTGTTTGCTTGTTTTCCTCTTTGAACTTCTGCTCTTCAGTGCATTTTAAAGGTATTTTCGGGGCCCTCTTTTATCCCCCCCACTTTTTTTTGCAACATTTTGGCCATTTAGAGCTTGAATTTCTTCCTTTAAAAATTGCCTGCTCATATTCTTTGACCGTTTTTCTATTGGGAAATGGTTATCATTCTTATTTATTTGTATTAATTTTTTAAATTTACTTTAGCTTTCATATCTTTAGCAGAGAAACTTGCTGAAAAGATTATTTTTTTTCTCCCCTGTGACTTGTTCCCCAATTATTTTAACTACATTGATTTAGTTTGTACTGTTTTGCATTTTGATTTAAATATTTTACGGAACTCTATACCTAGATGGGGGCAGCTAAGTGGTGTAGTAGATCCTTTACAAAATGGGGATGAAAAAATGACACAGGACTTTTAAAAGCATCATATAAAATTCTACATGTAAAGCTATTTGAACAACTTAAGCCACTTTATCATCAGAGCTAACACTTTTCTAGCTCTTTGAGATTTGCAAAGCTTTTTACGGGCATTATTTCATTTGATAGAGTAACCCTCTGGCATAGATGCTAGTGTTAACTCCATTTTGCAAATGTGGAAACTGAGGCAGAAAGTGGTTGTGACTACTTAGGGTAACATGGATAAAAGCTGTATGAGGGAGGAAAATGTTAATATTGATGCTAATGATAGTAACAACAACCCCATATCAGGTCCATACCAGATGGACAAATGAATAGACTATTATGAATAATTTAAAAATTACTTTTGACCCTCAAGAGTATTTTCAGTTGCATAACATTTCTGAATAGAGAACAGAGTCCTGAATTTGGAGTTAGGGGATTTGATCCCCTACTCTAGTACTACGTGCATGACCTCTAAGCCTCCATTTTCTTTTGACTGGCCATAACACTAAGGGCCTGTACTTCATGAACTCAGGCTCTAACATCCCTCCAACACACCGTGAGAATGAACTTCTGCCTTTGTGCAAAGAGAGTCTCAGGATCTTGCCGGGGCACACATTCTAAAGACAAGGGCTGATCTTTCCCCTGGTCCCCTCTGAATATGCACTGTGTGGATAATGAAATACTTACTAAAAGATACATGACTTTGATCATCAAGGGCAACTCAGGGGAAGATGCCATTCCATTTAAATAAATGATGAAATGATGCCGAAAGAGAAACCTCCTAGGATCCTGTTAATCTATAAATAAGACAGTAGCCTTTCTCTCTCTCTCTCTCTCTCTCTCTCTCTCTCTCTCTCTCTCTCTCTCTCCCCCCCCCCCACCCCAATTCTCTGCTTTCTCTAGGTCTCTTTTTCTAGGAATTACCATTATATCAAATTCCTTCTGCCTCCTCCCATAGTGCCTAGGATGGTGTTGAATACCGAGGGGCACTCAGTAAAGACTTTTTTTATTATTATTTGGAGAAGAGCAACCTGAACTTGTGGCTACTTGCATTTTGACGATCTGGATTGTAGATACCAAAACAGATGGGTTGATAGCCAGCAAGGTCTCAGGACAAATAATTAAAAGAATCATTTGCGGACACTGAGAAGAGGAACTGCGTATTACTAGGAACCTAAGAATGAATCATATTAGACAAACTTTATTTCCTTTTTTTTTTGCTAGGAAGACAGAGGGAAATGCATCTTGGTTTCTCTTACAATATCCCTATGGATAATATGGATAAGTGTTGACCAGATGATGCTCTAACCATGTGGATTTGTAACTGGACGGGCAATGGTACCAATGTCATTTGAGAGGGAAGCCTCTGGAGACACGTTAACAAGACTCTGTGCTTGGTCCCATTTAATATCTGGTCTGTTTAAACATTTCATTAATGACTCAGATGAAGACGAGTGAGACCTTACCGACTTTATAGACACAAAGTTGGGAACAATAGCTAACATGTCGAATCACAGAATGGAGATTCTAAAAGATCTTGGCAGGCTACAATACTCAGGACAACGAGGTGAAATTTTTTTCAGGGATAAATGTCAGATCCTGCAGTCAGGTTTAACAAATCAACTGCAGAGTCATAGGCTTGGCAGCTGCTGTTCATGAGGGGAAAAAGACCCAAGGACTTTAGCTCACTCTGTGGTAGGACTGCCAAAAACAGTAATGAGGTCTTAATTAATGAATGAAATTCATTAATTAATACAAGTATCATCTAGAATTAGGAACGTGATAGTCCTGTGGTTAATTCTACTCTGTAGAAACTACATTCCTTCACCATTCCTCCCTTTCCACACTCTGTGATCTAGCCAGATAGCCCTTTTCTGTTTTCCGCAAACAGAATGCCTGTACACTGGCTGGCTTCTATTTAGGAGCAGCTTGCATTGGAAAGTGCTGGATCTGTACTCAGAAAAGCATGAGTTCAAATCTGACCTCAGACACTTTCTAGATGTGTGACTCTGCTCAAGTCACTTAACCTCTGTATGTTTCAGACTCTTTAACTATAAGATGGGGATGATAAGAACACCAATTGCCCAGGGTGGTTGTGAGCATCAAACAAGATGATATTTTTAAAGCACCTAGCATGGTATCTGGCACATAGTAGGTGCTTAAGAAATGGTTGTTTCCCTCCTTCCTTACTCTCACTGCACAGAGTCCCACTTTCCTTAAGGTATAGCCCAAGCATTAACTTCTACCTGAAGATTTCCCTGATGCTCCAAAGACTAGTGTTCTCCTTGTCAAACTATCTTGTAGCTAATGACTTGGTATTTAACTGTATTTTGTTCTCTTTACAATTATTCATAATAGATTTACACAAGTATTTCTGGTCTCTCTCATTATAATGTAAGCTTTTTGTTAGTTGAGTCTAAAGTTTTGCATTTATATTTCCAGAAATTCTTGGCATATAGTAGGTGTTTAATGAAGCCTAACTGATTGATTTGGAGTTACATAAATATACATTTATGTATATATTAATTCCTTTGCATAAGTTTTTAAGGGTTCCATTAATAAGATGGAGGCTATTTAGAAGGTAAGCAGTTAAAGAAAATAACTCTAAATCAGGCTTCCTAAAATAGTTCAAGAAAGTGATCATGTTTATCTTGGAGAAAAGAAGGCTTAAAGGGTGACTTTGATATTTCAGAGTTATCATATTCAAGGAGGATTGACTTCATTTTATGTGCTTCATAACTAAGACCAACAATTGTTGGTACCATGGAGATGGATTTTGGTTCAATGTAAGATGGACTTTGTAACAATTAAGGGTATCTGTCTGCTCAGAGGCAGTGAGTTTCCCAACGGTGGAAATATTCAGGCACAGTCTGGACAACTAACTGACAAAGGACATGCTTTCTGTGATAAATCCCCTTGGCCTTATGAAGATGAATTTGTTGGTAAAATCAGTTTAAAAGACTAAGTACTATGGGGTAGGATATATCTATAATCTCAGCTATTGGGGAAGGTGAAACGGGTGGATCTCTTGAGCTCTGGAGTTCTGAGCTGCAGTGGGTTATGATGATTGGGAGTCTGCATGGAATTGGGCATCAGTATGGTGAGCCCCTAAGGAGCAAGAAGGACCATTGGGTTGACTAAAGAAAGTTGAAATAGCCAGACTCAGAAATCTAGTCTGTCAAAGCTCCCGTTCAGACCCATAGTGGGACTGAGCCAGTGGTCGGCCCCTACACTTCCAGGCTGGGCTAGGTGGGGAACCTAGTCTTAAAACAAACAAACTTAAATTCTCCCGATTTATTTCACTGCTCCCATTTGAAGAGCTCTTTCTAGATGAATCTGGGAGCCATATGAAAGATTTCATTTGTAAGCTCACGTGTAGATATCAGAGTAGGTAAAGTTCAGTCTAATAGTTTAGTATGTCAGGAATGTGTTATCTTTGCCTGAATTTTCTTATTGGTGATTATCTCCTAACATAAGGAGCAAGAATCTTTGTCCTAAATTAGAACCTGAATCTTCTGCCAGTCCAGATCAGAACCAGATGGGCCTGTTTGATTTTTTCATTGTTTAAAGTTTGGGGCAATAAAAGATTACTTCAGAGTGTTAGATGCCGATTGTCCATAAAAAGCTTTTGCAGGAGGAGCTGAGTTTTGTCCCTGAGCTTCTCAGGATTAGGCTTTTAGCTTTCTTGTACTGCATCTATCAGATTGATCTGAACCGTGCCCACAACCTTCTAGTCAGCCACTGTTTTATGAGGATGAATGACTTTATAGATGCGAAGCATTCTAATGTTCTGGGGGGAAAATAAAAGTATAAAGTAGGCATAGAGTTCACATTTCCTGAATAAAAATTCTGGATATATTCCCAGATAATATGGGTTTCCTATTGTCAAGCAACATGGCTACAAACATTTCTTGTGACTAGACATCTTGAATAGGTTTAAAGAAAAAACCAGAATTTATTCCCACTTAAGCGTCTTTCGGTTTCCTCATCTGTAAAATGGGCATAACAGCATCTACTTCATAGGGTTGTTGTAAGAATAAAATTCAGTGTTATTTGTAAAGCTCTTAAAGGGCTATGTAAACACCAGCTATTAAGCATTTATTAAATGCTTACTATGTACCAGGCCCTGTGTTAAGATACAAAACAATGAAAAAAACAGACTGTTGTTAAGGAGTTCTTATTGCAATGGGGGAGATAGCATGTAAACCATGTTGTACATACAAGATACATACAGGGAGGCTGGAAGTTTCCACAATATTGTAAAATGGTAGTTTATTATAATGAATGAGATTTGTCCTCTGCATGTTAAATGAGGGTTATTTAACTTTATAGCAAATTGGTCATAAACAATGGTATTCATTTTTTTTTGAAGAAAGAAATCACACAAAGTTAGTCTATATAGGGATGCCAATGTATCTTTTGCTAACTAATAATAGGTGAATGACTGTCTTGGGTTAAGAATACTTCAAATGGAAAATAATTTTTAGTTTAATAAAGACTGCAACTGGTATCATTTAAAATAATATTATGATTCAAAAAAGCAAAGTTGGCAAAGCAAGGCTAAATTTTCTGAGACATCTAAATGTACATTTCTAACCTATGTTTAGTTTAGCACATGCCTTGCACATAGTAGGTACTTAAATATTGTTGACTTGTTGCCTTTTTTGCTGTGTGATGGGCCCCTTTGGAAGTATCTTTAGACTCCCAGAATCATGTTTTTAAATACATAAAGTAAAATGCAAAGGGTTACAAAAGAGGTCAATTACATTGAAGTATAGCTTTGGAAATATAGTTGAAAAAAGACAAATTCATAGACTCCAAGTTAAGAACCCCTGATCTAAAAGGAAGAGCATTGGTCAATTTCTATTTGGCTCCAAACCAGAATGGAGCCTAGGTTAGTTTCATAGGAAAATTGTCTAATCTTCCTTTAATGTCACAGCTCTGGGTGTGGATACTGTGTCAAGACAACAAGTTAGGAAATGAAAAATATTTTCTACTAGCCAGATGATGAGCCTATGTGTGGTAAACAGATTTAGACTGGCTTTATTTTTCCTCTCCTGCTTACTGATTGGATTTTGAGATTATTTTAGTGTTGTGTCATCAGACAGAGGAGTGACGCCTGGCCCAAACTGTGTGTGAAATGCAACTGTTGGCACTGTGCTGTAATTTCAATCATGCCACTATCTAAGAGAAAAATAGCTGGAATCTCAAATTTTGGGTCACTCCAGGCCTTATGACAAATGTGGTTCTCTACTCTTGGATATGTCCGAGGGTTAAGACTTATAGGGAGTTTGCATCATAGATTCACACTTGGACTAAGAAGTCAGCTTCCTGAGCAAAGGCTGGGGGAAGAATGCTCTCCAGGTCATTCCTATGAAGAAGATCTAGGGGTATTATTGGATAGCAGGCTCAAAAGAAATCAACAGTGTGATGCGCCATTTTAGGCTGAAGGTGAGAGAGGGACAGTGAGCAGGAGGAGAGGGGTCCACAGTCCTTTTGGTCCTACATATGGTGGATTTGAGGTATGACATTCAATTCTGGGCACCATATTTTAGGGAGGTGGTAGATAAGCTACAGTGGTTCCAGAAGGGTGGATCAGTTAGGATAGTGTAAGGTTTGGAGATTATGCCATAAATGAGCTAATTGATAGAGTTGGGAATATTTATACCGAAAAAAGGAATGGAGGATTTGGAAGTGAGGCACCAGCATACATTTGAAGGGTTGTCACAAGGAAGACAGTGGATAGAGTGGGGCCTGAAGTTGGGAAGACTCATCCTTCTGAGTTCAAATCCACCCTCAGACACTTGGTAGCTGTGTGATCCTGTAAAAGTCACCTTACCCTATATGCCTCTATTTCCCTGTCTGTAAAATGAGCTGGAAAAGGAAATGGCAAACCACTCCTGTATTTTTTCCAAGAAAATCCCAAGTGGGGTCACAAAGAGTTGGATGTGACTGAACAATGACTAAACTAGAACATATGGAAGAGGGATTAGATTACGGTACTCCGAAGATTGAATGAAATGGAATGGATAGAAGATAGAGAAAGATGAATTTAGGCTTGTGGCAAGGAAAAACTCCTTACAGTTAGAGCTATCCCAGAATGGAAGGGCCCACTCAAAATGTGATAGACTGTCTCTCACTGAAACCTGGGTTGCCATGTGTGTGGTATGTTGTAGTGGACTTTAAAAACAACTGTATTTTACATCATTTAAATTTCAAGTCCTGTGCACAAGTGCCAGATGTTCCTATTAGTGTTATGACTTGCCCCACATGACATTAATGTTCTTAGCTCATTCTCTGTGATAACTGGAAGAGGATGAAGGGAGGCCATACAAGTTGGATCCATTCTTTTGACTAGTAAACAAGCTGCCTACACTGTTCTCATTTCCACCTTACAAACAGAGGTCATTCAAGTATTGTTTATTTAGATGAAAACCTCATCTTGGTATTATCAACTTTGTAAAGGGCCACTGAGGAGAATGTTGCCTCTTTTGAGCTATAGACAAGACTCACTTTCTGTCTTCTCCATATCACTCAGTTGTGCTTTCCTTTCTTATTATCTGTAAATATTTACTCAGGATCTATTGGGTACAAGGCACTGGATAAGATATAATGGGCCTCTTGTTGAACAGTTTAGGGCAAAAATGTCTATGTGTTTGGAGGATGAAGAGGCAGAATTTACCAGTTACCCTGATCACCTAGTGATCAGGGATAGAAGGGAGAAATGGTAGGTCACAAGATAACAAGTTGTGGACCTGAGTTTGATCACAATTCTGCAGCCTTCTCATTGAGAAACCCAGGACCTCTCCAAAGATGTTAATTTTTGATAGTCTTGTCAAAAATTGCTGACAGTCTTTGGCTAGACCTTGAGGATTCCTTATTCAATATCTGAGTTCTACTTATTCCTGCATTTACTTCTTAACTGTCCTTTAGTTGGTGAGCTAGATTCTGATCTGGGATTAGATCTGCTAACTCTGAATTAAATTAGAATGAATTAGAGTCGAATTAATTATTAGACTACATCTGAATTGCACTGGTTTGTAAGTTCTTTGAGGACAGGGACTGTCTTTGGCTTCTTTTTGTATCCCCCAGGGCTTAGCACAGTGCTTGGCACATAGTAGGTGCTTAATAAAAGCTTATTGATTGATTTTTTTGATTGACTTGGAAATCAATTTTTTTTTCCTCTTTTCACTCTTCTAACTCAGAGTAGAAAAGATTTGCTAAGGCAGATATCTGGGAATCTGGAGACAAGTATTACATAAGAGGATTTCCACAGATGGCATTTATATAGCACCAGGCAATGTACTTACTGTTTTTACAAATATTTTATCCCTCAGTCGTTTGATCTCCACAACAACCCTAGGAGGTAGGTGATATTATTTTCTCCATTTTACAGTTGAGGAAACCGAGGCCGACAATTTAAGTGACTTGCCCAAGGTCACATAGCTAGTAAGTGTCTGATGTGGGACTTGAACTCACATTTTCCTAACTCTGGACCCGGTGGTCTACCTACTGTGCTACTTCAACAAATCCATGAGGCGAGTACTAGAGGCAAAATAATTTGAATCTTGAAGATGACTTACTCTTGATGTCACAGCTGGTGAACGGTCAAAGATGGGATTCAAACCTAGTTCCTGTTGAGAGGACCTCCTTCCTGATGCCAAGTTGCCTCTCACTATGATTTCCATACATTCACAGGCGCATATTTTCTCAAGAGATAATTCTAGGGTGATTCAGTGAGAGGATTGATAGGAGCCCTTTTCCTTATCCCCCTCCCACACTGCCTTTCCTCTCCCTGGTCCATCCCTTCTGGACATGGGCAGTCACTGTGACTTACTTCCAAGTGCCTGGATCCTTTAGACCTCAAAAAAGCTCTGATTTTTAACTCTGGGGTTCTGACCACCCCAAACTGGCTTTACGTAACCTCATCCATACCTTAAGAGCTAGTTTCCTGAGCTTCTATGGCCAAAATAAATTCTTCATCTGTTGACCAGTCTTGTGGTGATACGCCCCTTCTGATTTTTCCAGGCTATTTCTAGACCTTCATTTGAAGTCTTTCCAGTCTGGTAGGACCTATTTTAGTTTATTCTTCATTGGTAAAGCTTTTGAAGTCCCATAGTCCCTTTCATTCTACAAGAAAGTTTTGGAAAATGACTTTAGAGGAGGATAGATATGTGTGAATATGTGCGTATGTATATGATCCAGATCTGAATTTCATCTGTCTAAACTCTTTCAGCTGATGCTAAGTATCAATTCTTAGAGGTTAACTGGCTTGTTCATGGTCTGCATAGCAATCTACATATGTGGGAATTCAAATATGTAATTCTTTTTGTTTTATTCATTAATTTTTTTAAATTTTTTCCCCTCATTAATATGTGACAGAATGTAGAATGTGTCAGAATCAAGAATTGATCCCAGATCTTTCTGAATCCAAGACTAGTTTGGCCTTCTAAGCTATTCTCTCTCTCTCTCTGTCTGCCTCTCTTTTCCTCTCTCTCTCTCTCTCTCTCTCTCTCTCTCCTGTTCTCCCTTTCTCTTCCTTTCTCCCTTCCCCTTCTCTCTCCCTCTTTTTTCATCTCTCTCTTTCCCCACCTCTTTCCTCCTGTCTCTCCTCTGTCTTTCTGTCTTTCTCCCTCTCTCCCTTCCTTCGTCTCTCTTTCCCTCCTCTACCCTCTTTTTTTCCTTCTTTCTTTCTGCTTCTTTTTCTCTAACTTCTCCCTTTTCTTCCCTCTAACTTTTCTCTCCCTCTCTCTCTTCCTGCTTCTCACCCTCTTCCTTTACCCCTTCCATTGTCTCTCCTCTTCACTGTCCCTTTCTCTGTGCCTATGTCTATTTCGGCCTCTTTTCCATCTATCTCTCTTTTTTGTGTCTGTCTTTTCATATATCATCTAATAAGTTATAAGCTCATAGTAATTAGAACTGGAAGGGGCTTTAGTGGTCATCTAACTCTCCATTTTACAGAGGAAGAAACTGAGGCATAGAAAAATCATATGAGTTGTCCATCATCTCATGAGTTCCAAGTGGCAGAATACAGATTTTACTTGTGGTCCCTTGACTTTAAATCTAACATCCTAGTCTAGTGTCTCATCATGATATAGAGTAGAACTGGCAATTGGAGCCTGCGCCAATGGCAGGTTCTTCTAACGTACAAACATTTGTTATAGACTTAGCAATGCCTGTGCTGTGTTGTTCAAAGGCCAACTTCCTTCATTTTGGAGCATTTCAGGGTAGAAACATAGCAATACTGGAAGACCAAATGGGGCCATTATTTGCACTGGTGGAGAGCATGCCCATATTGACAATCTAATGGATCTTTCCTCGAAGAGTTAATATGAATATAAAAAAAAATGTCTGTGTACATTTGTACATATAATACATACATACATCTATAATTCTCCAAATATTAAGGACCTACTGTGTACTAGACACTAATAAAGATAAAGAAATAAGATAACTGTCCCTTCCACCACCTCACTGCACCCCCAGTTATGCCCGAGCAAATTTTGGAAACATACAAGCCTTCCAAAGAATGAGAAAAGATTGATGAATAAGTACTGCTTTCTAGGCAGCTAGGGGGAGCACCTCACACTCCATCTATCACTATGACTCCTTTCCCTGGTTTTTTGCCTCTTCTGCATCTTGTTCCTACTTTTGCCTGATGAAAGGGATTTCAGGGAGATGATGCCTAGGTCAGAGTGAGGCAGAAAAGATAGCCTAAGGGTCCCAGAATTCTTTCCTATCGGGCCATAATATCTATCCATTTTTCTTCAAAAAAAAATCTGTCTGGAGATTATAGACCTATGCAAAGCAGTGCCAGGTGTGGTCACAGGTCCATTCCTGGCACAGCTTCACTGTTTCAAAAGTCTTGGTGTGGCTTCAAGAAAAGTCTCCAGGAAACACCCATGTGGTGGATTAAGCCTTGGTGTTGGTGAGCTTCAAGTTACAAATTCTCTGCCTATTTGTGACCATCAGATTGCCTCCTCTCCCCTTCACCCCGCAGGGTGGGTCTTAATTTTTTCAGTGATAAACTAGGGGCAGAGATTAGACCTGTATTTTCATTGGTACAGGGATCTCCTGTTCTTCCTGGTGAGTGACTCCCTCTGCCAACACAAGTTGGTACTTTCTTTACCACTTAAGAGTCTGTGAGCCTTGCCTAGAGCACTTAGAAGCAGTGTCCCCCAGCCACAATGTGTCAACGGCACTTCGTGAACCCAGCTTTTCCTGGCTCTCTACTAGGTTATACTGCTCTCCACTGAGAAAACATTTAATACTAATATACTGGCCCCTATAGGATGCAGACCAAAATTCTTAGTCAATCCAATATAGTCAAGTCAATCCAATATAACAAAAAAAATATTTCCCTTGCGATATATGGGCAAAATATTATAGATCTAGATCTGGAAGGATCATAAATTGTAGATTTAGAACAATAAGGAAAAGGATATTAGAGGTTATGGAGTTCCTCCAGTTTACAGATGGGGAAACTGAGGTTCATAAAGGATTAAGTGATCTGCCCAAAGTCACACAGGTACAAGTAGCAGGGTCTAGATTTGAACTCATTTCCTCTGATTTCAATTCAGGTCTCTTTGGTACTGAGATAAGTGTAAATAAAAATAGTACTTGCCCCAATTCTCATGGAGTCTAGTGGGGAGCATAAAAAATGCATATAGATACTAGTTGTGAACCTTTTCTGCTTCAGGTTCCTCATCTGTAAAATGGGGAGATTGGACTGGTTGGACCCTTCCAGCTCTCTCACCTTATTAAAATGACTGAAGTCCAAAGACTCAGAGTTCAAAGGGCTGAGGGCCTTGGGAAGCCACAGGATGGAGGTGACATCTGAGTCTACTAAGCCTACCAATGGGAGCTCAATGGCTGTTGACTTCCCATTGGAGCTGACAGTCACATCCTCTTTACTGACAGTTGTCTTACCCTTCAATTTGATAAGCCAATCTTAATTTGTTGCTGAGAGTTCTAAAATGGCATAGAGATGGTGAATTTTATTCTAGTGCCCATGAAATTTCATTGGTACAGATAGGGATTTCACTCCATAGGGATATGCTCCATCATGCATATCCAAACTATAAAAACCTTAGGTTTATTTCAGAGCATCATGGGAATGATGAAGTGCTGAGCTGAAATTACACAGACCTCTTCAGTCTCTGGCTCTGTCTAGAATGGTTTTTAGAAAAGAAGAATCTTCTGGATTCCTGACTTCCATGTAATTCAAACAATTAAGAAAAAACTGCTTATAGGTCAAATACTTTGTCTGAAACTACCCTCTTTTAAGTATACAAGGATGTGCCTTTGGGGATGGGGGCTAAGATTTCTGGTCTTTCAACTTTTCAAAAACTCACTTGCAAGTTCTTTCTTGTTCCTCCTTTGATATGATTGGATTTATAGGGTAGACTCCATTTACATGTAGGCAGTCCACTTGGGAGGAACTTTAGTATCGGCTCAACTGGTGTTAGGATTCAGTAAGACCCTTGCTATGCTTGAAACAAACTTTGGCCAAGGGTAAACATCCATGTGCATCTTGGGACGATGCATCTTTCTTACAGTCTTGGGGAGATGCGGAAAAGGCTCATTGTTGAACTCCTTCAGTTGCATTTCCTTGATTGCAGGCAGAGTATCACTGATGGTAGCTACCCACCACAAGTTGCCTTACAGTGAAAAGGGAGAAGAATGACTAGCGAAGTAAAATAAACTGGAGTGTCTAGGTGACCTTTCCTTAATCAGTCAGTAAGAGCAAACATCCTATAAGTGGATAGGCAATCAAAGTACCATCTGAGGAATTTTGGCTTCTCTTTGGACAAAATGTCCATCACTTCAGAGTATAAAGTTTGGTTTCTCTTTGGGAAACAGCCAAGTTTTTTGAAATATTAAGAAACAGAGCAGAAAGCCTATCCTTTCCCATGAGACTAAAAGTTCAGTCAAATAGAACAAATTGTGTGAAAGTACTTTAAAGCCCAGCTGTCTTTGTGTTTCTTTATAAAAGTACAGAATTTCATCCCAGGGAAACTAAGGCATGGTCCATAAGAAGAAAAGAAAAAATGAGAACCAATAAAAGTAGGAACTTACCTCTTGTTCCGAGTGGATGGCCCTGTGGGCTGATGAGCAGTGTGGACACTGGCTTCCTGCTGCTTGGAGTTACCGATGGATATATCAGCCCGAGGTGTTTCTTCTGACTCACCTTCTGCACTGTTGTTAAAACTCCAGTCTTGCCAGGCTGATTCCAGTGATTAATTATTGACAAAAGGAAAACACTCCGCGGCAAACTTGTTTCCAACTGAACTGCCCTGAACCCTTCCAGGACTCCTCCGAGATGATGATGCTGTCTCTGCTAGACCCCTCCCCACTTCCTTTCTGGTCCGAACTTCCTACAGGCTGACACACAGTGTCTCTGCTCTCCCTCTCTCTCTCTCTGTCTTATGCAGTCATTATGCTAGTCATTAGAAGAATGTAGCTAAACAACTTTTTAAAAATTAGTATTCCTAAGGCTACTTCTCAGTCCTCTGGGAGTCAACCTAGTCTCCAGCGGTGGATGTGGGGGCCACTGTCTGCCCCTGAGGGCACCGTGGACATAGAGAAGCCACAGAGCGCTCCTGTCACCTCAGTACCGCTGCAGTAACATCCAGAGTGAAAACAAGGATGGGGAGGGAGAGATATACATTCCCCTTCCCTTCCCCCTCCCAAGCCCTCTGGCCGAGAGCAGGGGAAAATGATTCTATATGGCATAGACTTTAAATGGGTAGGGTAGAAAACCAGAATGGGAAGGGAATGCATCACCTTGGGCTCAGAGGCCAGTGTAAAACTGCAGGGGAAATGTTCATGCTTCCTACCATCCATCCATCTGCAGACTTCTGCAAAGGGGAGGGGAAGGGGGGGTACCCACGCAGGGCACATTACAGCAAGAACGCAGGCAGCAGAGAGCTAGGCATGAGGCTGTGGAGCAAGCCAGGGGTGGCTAAGCGAGTTAGCCTGGAGCCAAGCGGGTGCTCAGTCGGATTCCTTTTGGAAGGAAATGAAGCCCCTGACTAAGAACTGGGACGGGAAGGACCAGTTTTGGTGTCATTGAGAATGCAAATAAAGCTTTGTCATGTGGCTGGGTTTCATCTTTTTAAAGATGTACTCCTCGGCTTGGCGGAGAGGAGCCAAGGACCAGGTCCTGGGCACTGCGGGCTCGTCTCAGACTCACAGGTGGGGGGGCGGCGAGAACAAAGATGCGCCTGAGCCCTGGGAGGGCGATTGGAAAGAGATCACTGCGGGGTGACGGTTTAGCGTTCACACGCACGGGAGAGTCAGCCCTGTTCTCTGGGGATCAGGGCTTGTGACCCTGGACTCTCTCCAGTAAATTTCCTTCCATTGGAAAAAGGTGATGGGGGGAGGGGACCGCGTTCCCTGAACACACGGGGTTGGGGGTGGGGTAGGGGCTAGGGGGACCAACCTCTGCACTGGGGACGGAGCGCGCTAGCTCATCCTTGCGCGTGGCGCAGCGTTGGGCATCGGTGGGCACGGATGCGCAGAGCCCCGAGGCTCCCCACCTGCGCGCCCTGGTCGCCCGCTCTTGACGCACCGCATCCTGGGGCACAAGGCCAGCGATGCCGGCAGAGGCAGGGAATGGGATGGGCGGAGGGAGGACGTGAGCCACAGTTCATCCCCGCAGTTGGGCCGGGGCCTGCCAGCCCCAGGAGCCCGAGAGACTCAACCCCGGAGGTGCGCAGGGGCGGAAGAGGGACTTCGGGCTGCCTGCCTCTGTGTTTGAAGGCAGTCAGTGCGGATGTTGCTTGAGGTGTGTGGCTGTGGTGGGGGAGCAGGGCAGTCAAGGGAGCTGGATTCGAATTCGGACTTCATCAGTCACTCCCTCACTTACCGTGCTGGACAGGTCAGTAACCTTCCCTCTTCTCCAGGACCTCAAGTGTAAAATAAAGAACCAAATGGCCTTCCTCTAAATGTGTGATCTTACACACGGTGAGACGGCAGCAGCTACTAATAGGGATGGGAGAGGAGCAGGGAAAAGGCAGGGGGTGGCTGCCATTTTTGACTCAACAGCGCTTTATCAAGGGCTGCCCGTGGGCCACCGCTGTCTCTCACCTTTCCTTTGAACCACATATAGTTGGGCCAGGGGTTAGTAAGCCCTAGTGTTAGTTTGACCTTGTCTATTTTCCCAATCACTTTCGCATTCGTGGTTGTTGTGGTTGTCCTTCATTCTTAAAGAGGACCATGACATCAAGATGATGCCATGACATGCAGCTGACTTTGATTTGAGTGAGGGAAAGCTGTGCAAGGTCACCAACCTCACTTTCTTCTCCTGAGCCATCTGGGTCCAGGGGCCTGGTATTCATCAGGACAACTGAAGATGACCCAGGATGCCATGTGAGACCTTGACCCTTTCAGGCTAAGAGTCTTATCACAATCTCAGTTAGAGTGAGATATACCCATTTAGTGAATAGGCTTCTTTAAGTTACTCAAGGGATGGCCCTTTAAATCGAAAAATAAACAAAAAAATCAAACTGGGAGGAGAAGACCCTCAGGGTTCCTGGGTAAAAGAGAAACAGTAACTATTTAGTTATCAAATTCACTCTGTGCTAGGTGGGTGGGGACTTGTCCATTCTATGAGCTCCACAGTGAATTGGGTTTAAGGCTCGATCTTTGAGCAAGAAATGTAGCGTCAACCCAAAGGATAAAAAGCAGTTTCTGGTCATGGAATTTACCTTTCCCCAGGCAGAACACCAGAGGGGAGGCTAAGATAGGAAAGGAGAGGAGAGGAGAGAAGTACAATTTGCTTATTGAGATACTCTCCCTTTTCCAACAACATAGCTCAGTGGGACTAGATTTTCTTTCAATACTTCAACTAAAGGAACATAGCACAACAGAAGGAATGCAGAAGCAGTTAGGAGAATCTTCTATTACGCCAGACATTAAAGAGGCTTGCAAAAATAGGTAAAACAGTGTTGCTCTTCTCACTAAATGTCTTTGTTTTGGAAAAGTTATTTTTCATAAAAAGATATGTTAACTCATAGTGAGGTTTATTTTTGTTATTTTAAAATGAATGAATACATTAAAAATTCAATAGTTTCAACTTCTAAGATGGCAAACATCAATAGATATTAACTCACATAAAACTCTTAGGGAGGGAGAATGTTTTAAAAGTATAAAGGGATTCTGTGACCAAAGAGTTTAGGGATGGAGATACTCCATCCATTGTAACAATACTTACCTGGTAAGGATGAGAGGTGAAATAATAATAAGTTATTTTATTCTGGTTCAAAGAGTGGTGTCTACCCTAAGGGAACTAAGAACCTACACAATAATCTTTAGTTTATGCAGTAGGGGATGAGATACAGACATAGATAACTAATTCACAGCAACAAATGATGTTAGTGTGTGAATCTCAGAACAAAATATCATGTGATATGGGAGAGGAAGGACCTTACCACTGGTCTCTTCTTCCCTGTGCTGTATTTAGAAGTAGAAGAGATCTCTTAGAGTATAGTGAAAGAAACCCAATCAACTCAAATATCTCTCTTGTCTCACATCACCATGCTAGGTGATCTAAATGCAACATGTCTGAAATAGAATCTATTCCCTTCCTCCATAAACATACTCCTTTTCCGCAAGCCCCTCCCCCTCATTTCGGCTGCTGAGGTTCACAACTTTGGAGTCATCCCTAGCTTTTCCTGTTCTTTCGTAACCCATGCAGTTGCCAATCCTTTTGACTCAACCTTGCATCTCTTCCTTTTTCTCCACTTACTAGCTGTTATGGTAGCCAAGGGGTCAACCTGCAGCAGAAATAACAGAAGACAGAAACTAGGGGAAAAAGGATTGGGTGAGTGTGTGGGCAGCAGCAAGTGTAGATTCAAGAATGGGTTTCAATGGTTTTAGAAGCAACCTGCATAGCTGAAGGTCACCTTTATAATATGAATGACTAACCTTATGTATTTTGCAAGAGTTTTACTCAGAAAGTATAGGGACTGACAAGAAGAATCCTTGTGGAAAAGGGATTCAGATCAGAATCACTGGCTATCAGAAGGGTTAATCCATTCCCCTGGGATGTCACAGAAATACTAGACTTGCATAATCTATCAGCAAACTAAGACATCAGTACAAAAGGATGAGACCTGTTACCAGGACCATGGAGAAGCCTACACCTCTAAAAGCTGGGATTGAGCTTGTTCAGAGCTGTCAATGTATGCTACTGATATAATGAAGGTAAATTCATTGTAAGAGTGACGTTTGGGGAAAACTAAATGAGAAGTGAATCCTTCAAAGTATCATAGAGGTGAAAGGAGAGTGACAATATAAAAATAAAGTTGTCTGTCCCTAGACAAGAAGGGTTATTGCATTTTTGTTGAATTCCGAAAGTTTATTCTCCATAGCTGTGAGCTAGAGCTATGTGAATCAATAAGTAAACATGGATTTCCTCTATGTTATTCCAAGACCTTTAGCCAGTTATAACCAAGGGAAGGCTAGGGAATGGCAATGGTCACCAGCCTTGTTAAACATGTCCCCTGGACTTTTGTAATAGTTTTCTTCACTGGCCCAGAACTGGATCTCAAAGAACAGAAACACAGTCACACTTACCTCTAATCTAACTACAGAGTTTATTAACAGAATAGTCAGTGAAGGAAATTCACTCTTACAGAAAGATCATAGGGAGACATATGGTACCATGTCACCATCCCTTTTGGGTCCCAGTCTTTATTTGGCTCTGAGAATTGAAGCCACGCATGTCATGACATACAGGAGGTTGGGGCGATGTAGACTATAGCCCAGTTCAGGGTGGTGGTCCAAAAGTGTTAGGGTTTGTAGTGTTTTATACAAGGGGCCTTCTTACAAATGCACCAGTCCAGGGTAAGTAGACTGTGGTACATTTGAATACATGGATCATGAACAAGTCAAATAAGGAAAAACATGGGGCTCAGTTGAATTACTTGGGCATCACTAGATTCGTAGATTTTTCAGTTATTATGTCTGTTTGTGTTTGAATGGTCTCCTTCCTCCTTCTGAGGAAAGGGTTCTGGTCCATTGGCCTTCATTAACTTCTAATTGGTGTCTCTACTTACAACCTTTCCTCTCCCCACTCCATTCTTTACACAGTTGCTGAAATCATCACCTCAAAGTTCTTCACTGACCAAAGGATTCCACTCCTCCAAAACCTTCAATGGTTTCTTCTTTTCTCTATGATGAAATACAAGCTAATTTGCCTCATAGTAAAGACGCTCTATGATATGGCTGCTACTTACTTTTACAGCTATCCTTGCTGTGATTTTTAACTTGTTGCAGTGTAGCACTCATAACCTAAGGGATCGGAGAAACAATTACTTTAATAAAAACATATGCAATGTCACTACTGTAAAAGCAGTTTCTAGAATGGTAATAGACTGTACAGGGAGGTAAAAGTAGGTAAAAGCCACTGACAATGGCATTGAGAGCAGTGAGCGAGAGAATTCTAAGAGAAGTGATTATTTTTCTGTTGAATTAATAGCTAATTATTGTATTAGGGTCAAGATTTCCCCCCTTTTCTCTTCCTCATCCAGAAATCAACCAGTATGGGAAATCTTTCTAAAAGAATTAGCCATTCATGCTAGTTAAGATCTAACTAAAGACAGTAAAAAAAATTCTAAGTTTGAGTTAATGGGTACATTTCTGCTTATCATGTTTTCTCAGATAGGTCTGATATGGAAATTGACAAAATTTGGGTGATTCAAGTCATGTATCCCAGCACCCTCATTGTGATATTCATTCTTTCATTAATTGTTAACCAATTAGAGTTTAATGCCACTCAAGAACACCTACTCTTCCAAAGGCATGTAAACTGTGATTCCACCACCATGAGGAATCTTTGATCTAAGAGAGATGGCTGAATGACCATCCTTTTATTAATAGACATACTGGTGTTATTAATAAAATGATTAAAATATCCAGAAATGATGTCTCTTGAACTTTTTAAATATCGCAGTTCCTAGGGTTTTAGTAATTACTCAAACATATCTCCTAAAACTGCTTTTGTATCCACCTTGATCAAAGGTCCCACTGCTAGATCGTCGACCAAGCTACCTGGAGGCAAAGGTAACTCAGATGCCCCACATCTGCTCCACAGCGATCCTGACTCATAGTGATCCTGCCTAGTGTTGTGGGAGTATAGGGGCTACTTCATCCTCTTGATTTCTACTAGTGTCCTGGCACGGGATAGCAGCATTATTTCATGCTACTTTCTCCACACAGTCCGTATTCTAAGCAGACTGGGTTACTGTCTCTTTTCCTTGGCATACCACCTCTTGCACTTGAACATGTGTGTAAGTTCTTTGTCCCTTCTGTCCCAAATATCCTTTTTCCTCAGTTTTCCCCTCTTTGAAACCTTATCATCTTTTATAGAATTCAGCTCAGGTATCCTCTTTCAGGAAGTCTCCCCAAATCCCACCACCTGTTAGCACTTATTTCTCCTCAGATTCCCTTGTATTCATTTTTCTATTTCTATATTTTGTTTTGTGATAGGGTACAAACACACCAGGGATAAGGATGGATTTTTTGTCTTCGTATTCACAGTGCCTTGTACTTTTTTTGTTGTCCAGTCATGTGACCCCACGGACTCTTCGTAGAACAATATTCTCCATGAGGGTTTCTTAGCAAAGATATTGGAGTGCTTTACCATTTCCTTTTCCAGTGGATTAAGGAAGTCAGAGGTTAAGTGCCTTGCCTAGCATCACAGGGCTTGTAAGTGTCTGAGGCCATATTTGAACTCAGGAATTCCTGACTCCAGGCCGAGTGCTCTATCCACTGTACCATCTAGCTACCCTGCAGAGGGTACTTTGATAGTAACAATACTATGCTAAAATGTTTTAAATTCATCATGTTAATGAAGGAATTGACTATTGATTCCTAATGTAATTTCAGATTTCAATTTTAAGAAAGTGGGATTTATGAAGAGCATGACTCAAAAAGTGTCTCATCCCTATAGTCATCCCAGACCTCATTATAATACTGTTATTATATTTATACCTAAAATGTTTTTGAAGCCAATATGTGTCCTGAAGGACAAGGACTCTCCACAGTGCAAGATGTCACTTTTGGTTTTTGCTCGTCAGACCTCACTAGTGAGATGGCAACATCTCACTACAATAAGAATTAGAGGAGCTGAGGGAAGGCAGAAACATTAATTCATTATTTTGCAATTGGCTAAAATGTTGCGAAAAAAGTTAGAAATTATGCAGAAAATTTACTAAATTGTTTATAACTTTTGATCCAGAAATTCTACTACTGGGACTCTATCCTCAGGGCAGATTTTCTTCTTCTTCTTCTTTTTTTTTTATCAAGAAATGGTCCATTTTTCACAAGATATTCATAGCAATGTATTTTGTTACAACAAAAAGAAGGAATCCAACTACATGCTCTGCAATTGGGAAAGGGCTAAACAAATTAACATGGATGAACATAATAGAAGATCACTGTGCCATGAAGAATGACAAATATGAAGTATTTAGAGAGATGTGACAAGGTTTGTTAGCAGTGAGGCAAAACGAACTGAGCAGAACGAAATGAACAATATTGACAATTTAGACAGTTTAGAGTTGGGGGTCTTGATTCCGTATGCAAATAAAGTCAACATCAGACAACGCAAGAAATTATGGTTAATTTTCATCGTCAGTCTTAGTCCCATAAGGCTAAAGTTAAAGAAGTCGTCTGTTAACAATAAGTTTTTTTTTTTTTTTGAGGATGTACTTTGTTAGGGAGTTTGTTTGAGTTTCTTGTGGGAACTGGTTTTTGTGTCCAAAAAATGCACTAATGCTTGTTTTTTTTTAAATGCCTATGTTTCTAAAGGATTACATCATTGTTACTGGAATTTTGATTGCCAACCTAACTTTCCATCAGAGAAAAGCTTTGTTTTCTTTCCCCTGCTCCTGAGTGAGCTGTCTGCTGCTTCTATTGCTTCTGACTCAATGGACAAACTTCCCTGACTTGTTTCCTTATCCCTAATCTGAATAGAAACCTTTAACAGAAATAGCTTGACGTAGAAGGAGAAAAGAAAGCACCTAGTGACATATTTTCTCTTCCCTTAAGTGATCCTTTCCAAAAAATAAGAAAAAAGACAGAAGTCTGTTGTTTCTTCAGTACTGTGGACATTCATAGCTTGTATGTGACCAAATTTCCAACTCTTTCTTTGGGGGTGGTGGTGAAAAAAAAGACATGGGTGTTCACTGGAAGGTTGCCATTTTACTTGCTTCCTGATAAAGGACTGATGAATGAACTCTCTTTCTTTGTAGCTATTAGGAAAAAAAGAGTGAGCAGAGCATATGAAAAACCAGGGACAAAGACAGAGTGGATGGCAATGGGGAAGCCTCAGAACAAGAGAGGACATGGCAGACCCAGTTCAGTAATGGGGAACCAGCCTGGCTTCTTAGGTTCCCCATTAGGAGGTGTGTCTCAGTCTTAATAATCAGTTACCCTAAACCTATCTTTTGAGTCTATAAATTATCAATAATTGTGACAGAAGAAGCTTCCAAGTCATGTAATTATCATCTGAGACAAACCTCTTCGTAGGGAGGATTTGCTAAACCAAACCACATAGAGCACGACAATGTGCATTAAAAGAGAATTCTGCTCACAATAAACAATCAACTCATCTACTCAATAAACAATTTACTAATTTTAAAATGAGCATCCCATCATTCTCTCCATTTTGGTTTCGAAGCCATTCTAGAACTAAGGACATTAATAATACCCTGCATTGAAGTAGCATGAACACATACATTTTTGGTCCTGAAAAGTCTTACTACCTTATAATAGAAGAATAAGTAATTATTAAATGCTTCCTATGAACTGAACACTGTGCTAGGCTTTGGGGATTCAAAGACAGAAATGAAGTTGTCGTTGCCCCCAAAGAAATTATCAAGGAGACATCGTGTGTGTGTGTGTGTGTGTGTGTGTGTGTGTGTGTGTGTGTGTGTATAGGCTGCTAGGTGAAAACCTGAGTTCAGATATGGCCTCAGACACTTACTGTGTGACCTTGGGCAAGTCATTTAAACTCATTTTCCTCATCTGTAAAATGGAGGTTATAGCAATACCTCCTTCCTAGGTTATTATAAGGGTCAAATGAGAGGATACTTGTAAAGGATAGCACAGTACTTGGCACACAGTAAACACTAAATAAATGTTAGTCATCATTGTTACTTCCCAGGGTTGTTGTGAGGACCATATGAAATAATAATGGTAAAGCACTTACCAGTGTCTGGCACATGTTAAGTGACATAGAAATTATATTATTAAATGAATTAATATAAACAAATCATATTATTATTATATAAATGAAAACTACATACAAGGAGAGGCAATATTATATAACAGATAGAGTTGGCCTTGGAATCTGGAAGACAGCTGAGTTCCAGTTTTATCTCAGACAAGTTGGCTGTGTGACTCTGGATGCTCCTGCACCTTTGGTGTCCACCTGCTGTAACTGTGCAGTGGCCACATCTCAGGAGATGGGCCAAACCTACCTATGCTCTGTCTAAGTTGAGGGTAATGGACAGACCTCAAGTCCGTTGGCGAGTTGGGGGAGTGTCTACCCCAAGAATGTGAAGTCTTCCCTTGGTAGGATGGGTGGGTAAGAGCAGTTTGTTCCAGTGGTCATGAAGGTGGCTGAAGCAGGTGCTGTGAAGTGCTTAGAGCTATAGCATGTCCTAGGCCATCTCTAAATGTCTTGAGTATTTGTCTTGATGACTCTGGAAGAGAGAGTGTGGCCAATGACTGTAAAGAGCTCTGCCTCTCTTAGATCCAATTCATACTCAGGTCAAGATACTGTCCGATGATATTACTGGTCTTCAAAAACGAGAACAACATATGCCCATGTGTATTTTCTGTATTTCACATGTTCATGTATTTCATGCATGTTAATATATCACTTATCTACCCCATGTATGTGTGTGTATACATACATACATATATACATACGTACACACATATATGATATAATTTCACTGACAGGAGACATCAGGGAAGGTCTCCTTCAGGAGGCAACACTGAGCTGTGATTTGAGGGTAGTTAGTGGTTCTTTGAGGCCAAGAGCAAGTACACTCTGGTTTTGGATGGCAACTTTTGCCCATCCCAGGCTGGGAGATGGAATATTGTGTTCTAGGGAACAGCTAGAAGCCCCCTTAGCCTGTAATGGAGACTATGCAAAAGCAAGTAATATGCAATTAGACAGCAAAGCTCAGTGGGACCCAATTGTGGAGGCCTTTCTACGTCCAGGCTGGGAAAATTTGTGTTTTATCCCCTTGGGAATAGGGAGCCACTGAAGGTTTTTTTAGTAGGAGGTTGACAGGGTCAGAATGATACTTTAGGAATAACACTTTGGCAGTTATGTGCGGTATAGACTGGAAAGGGGAAAAAAATGAAAGCAGGAAGCCCAGAATGTAGGAGAGAGGTAATGGGGTCTTGGGTTAGAGTGGGGACTGTCTCTGTGGAGAGAATGGGTCAGGTGTGAGAAGCCTCTAAGAGGTAGAAAAACAAATAGGGGATCTGATGCATTAGTTGAGTCCAAATAATGGACATGTCCAAGGTCATTGCAAACCAAGGACAAAGAATATGTTTCCCTCAGTGACTTCACCCAAATGCCATAGCAACTTTCAATGGGAAAGGAAAGAGACCAAAACAAGAAGGACCCAATAACCACTCTATCCAATGATGAGGCACAAAGACACATTTTTATTGACTCAGAGTAAACTGTGCCTCCATGCTATTCACTTTCTTTGGGAGAAAGAAGAATTTCACTCAGATGCTTTTTCTCTCATGGGCACCTAGGCTCAGTAAAGGGCTTTTGGAATGGCTTTCTGCCTCTGATGCCCTTTTTGTTTCAAGATTCAGTGGAATTTTAGATCAAGGGAACAGAAGCCAAGTCTTTGGTCTAGCCAGGACACAAGGCCCAGATTACAGAAATGTGTGTGTGTGTGTGTGTGTGTTTGTGTGTGTGTGAAATGTAGCCATTAGTACTTTTAAGCTTGCATTGGGAAATCTAGTCACAGAGACCTCCTTTGAAGGGTCCCATCGATTATATAATCACAGTAACAACAACCACTGATGTCTATGAGCTCTTTACATGGTGTGGTTTTGAGCTCTCTCCCTGGGACTGGAGTCAGAGGGGTTAAGCAGGAGGAAGACCTTGGCCCTAGCCCAGCAGGGAAGGAAGGGAGGGACAGCAGACAGAGGATCTTAAGAATCATAACTGGAAGGGACTTTGCAAGACATCTGAACCACCCCCCTCATTTTTCAGTGGAGGAAGCAGTCCTAGAGAGGGGAGGTGATTTGTTCATGGTCAGCCATGTAGTAAGTGAGAGAATCCCAACTCAGGTGTGCTGGAAAGAGAGCATAGGATCCGGTCAGAAGGCTTGAATTTGAATCCTGGCCCTTGTAGTTTTCAATTGGGTGATTGTGGGCAGGTCACTTTGCTTCTGTGGGCCTCAGTTTCCTCATTTGTAAAATCTCTGTCTCTAAGATCCCTTCTGCCTCCAAATCTATGATAATATGAACTGAGAATGGAATTTGGGTTTTCAAATGAAAGAACCAGGAACAGTGGAGAACCAACCCCGTCTCCTCTCTTTTCTTTTCTTTGTTTTGTTGTTGTTTAGACATTTTTCAGTCACATTCGACTCTTGTGACCACATTTGGACTTTCTTAGCAAAGATACTGGAGTCTATTGACATTTTACAGGTGAGGAAACTGAGGCAAGTAGGGTTAAGTGAGCCCAGGCTCACATAGCTAAGTGCTGAGGCTGGATTTGAAATAGGGAAGAGGAGTCTTCCTGACTCCAGCTTGACACTCTATACATTGCATCACTTGACTGCCCCTTATCCTGCTCCTCTCCTCAAATAAGAAGTACATTAGATCCTTGATGGACAAACCTGGAATAAGGAGTCAAGGGGTCAAGGGTTTGGATTAACAAAGGGGAAGTATGGGTATGAATTCTGGTGAGGACAGACTGGTGGGAGCTCTTAGGCACAGTGGGCTGTGATGCTAATAAACACTGGATCCGGCAATTCTATACTGGTCTGTTTGCAAGTGCAGCACATTGGTTTAGTCAGTGAGGTCACCCTTGGGTTTCTTTCTGTCGTGGGGATTGGGACTCCAGGGCCTGTCCTGAGTGGGAAAACTGCAGGAGCAAGAATAATGAGGTTCTCCATGATGCTTCCCTCCTCGCTTCCTACCTGCCCCCGAGCCTGACCACCATCACTGGAGGGAAGAGCAAGGACTATATGCTAAACCTTCCTTTTGGCTTTCAAAATCAATAATAAGGAAGGAAAGAAGAGTTCAGAGGTGAATAAATCAATAGCTGTAACCAAAGTAAGAGCAGAAAATGAGATTGCTTGTCCCCTCTGAGACATTCCCAATGATTGCCATGTCATGGATTTTGGATTTTGCTTTTTTGGGTAGGAAGCACTTTTCTGCCCAAAGAGGATATTTCCTCTGCTGACCAGGACCTGATTTGCTTCATGTCTCAGAAACCTTCTCCCATTGCCCTAAATTATCTTGGGGAAGTGGGCTTCATATCTCCACTGCCCCCTCCTCTCATTCAGGACCTTTCATGTCCTGTCTGGAACAGTTCTGTACCTTGGTGCAGCTTCTAGATAAAATACTCTAATATTGTAACAGCCTGATATTCCTGCAAAAATACACTGCTCAGTGGAGCAAGGAGCTTTCAAAATAGCCTTTTGTTAGGGCTCAAAGCCAGGCTTTCTAGACAGAGAGAGAACAATACTTTCAGTGAGGATTCAACATGTTATATAATCTTCACAGAGATAGCAGAGCTCAGGGTGAAAATTTTTAACATGGAGTCCATAGACTCCCATGGGGTCTGTGGGTAGATTTCAGGGAGTCTGTGAACTTAGGAAATAATTGCCGCTTCACTTTAATAGAATCACATCACTTTGCTGCATCAGGCTGTGGTTGGAAGAATATACCTTGTTCTTTTTTTGGGCTGTCACTAGTCCTGATCTGGGGCAGTAGCAGTGCCCTAGTGCATAGAGTGCAGAGCCTGGAGTCAGGAAGACACATCTTCCAGAATTCAAATCTGGCCTCAGACACTGACCAGATGTATGACCCTGGGCAAGTTACTTCACCCTGTCTGCCTCAGTTTCCTCATCTATGACATAAGAAGGAAAAAGAAATGACAAACCCTTCCAGTATCTCTGCCAAGAAAACTCCAAATGAGGTCACAAAGAGTTGGACAACATTGAAAAACAACTGAACAGCAACATTCTTCTTATTATTTTATGTATTTAAAAACCTTATTCTGAGAAGGGATCCATAGGCTTCCCAGACTGCCGAAAGTACAATGACACAAAGAAGGTGAACTGCTCATCTGGAATCTCCTCTCCCCTCTTTCTCCTTTCCCTTCTCCCTCTCTTTTGCTTCCCTGTCCCTCTTTCCTTCCAGAATTACCTTTAAGGGAGTTGATAGACAATAAAAATAGAATGTTAGAAATGGAAGATTTCCTAGACATGACCTCTTTTTACAGATAGGAAGATTAAAGTTTGGACATGTTTGTGACATGTTCATTCATGTAGCTAGTGAGGGCCGTCTCCAGTTGTCCTCATCTATACCCAGCCATGGACCCTGATGGCTCTGGAGGAGAGAGTGAGGCTGGTGACTTTGCCCAGCTTAAACCCAATGCATTCTCATGTCACAGCATCACCTTCCTGATGTTGTGGTACTCTGAGAACAAAGACAAGCAACAACAACCAGTAAGTGAAAGAGCCAGGGTGAGAACTCCCAGCATTTCCTTCTCAGCAGTATCTGACTCCCTGTATTTATTAAGCACACACTCTCTGCTAGACATAAGGAGATAGGTATCCAGAGAAAGTTCCAAACAGTCCCAGTCTTCATGTATTCTAATGAGGGAGACAATATGTATTTAAATAGGCATTTACAAGATTTATAGTTGTTGTCCGTCTTCGAAGAGGACCAAAATGACATCACCATTACAAAGTGAAATTTCAGTGTGTCCAACTATGGCTATCAAACCAATATGAACTTGGAATGCTATACTACAGGTTGGGTGCAGATAGTCCCTGTGAACATTTGGGGTGAATATCCCAAATTTGCGCATCCTGCGTTTACTTGGTACTGTCTCAATTCTGCTTTGCGCAAAGAGCACAGCACCTTTTCTTGTGTGGGCATGCCATACTGAGCGGTCCTGTGCCAATGTCTCCCATGTTGCATAGTCAAATCCAAAATTCTTGAGAGAGACCTTGAGAGTGTCTTTGTATCGTTTCTTCTGGCCCAAGTTCTCCATAAAATAGTCTTTTTGGCAAGCGTACATTTGGCATTCGAACAACGTGGCCAGCCCATCAGAGTTGCACTCTCTGAAGCATAGTTTGAATACTTGGCAGTTCAGCTCAAACAAGATCTATACAAACAATAGGGAAGATGACCTTCCTGGGGAAAGTGTTAACTGCGGTGGTGGAGGTGGTGGGGGATGGCCCAAAGGCCTTTAGGAGAAAGTGGTTTTAGAATGAATGATAAAGCATTCATTAAGGGCTTACTCCATTTGCTAGACACTTAAAAGAGGCAGTAGGGATGTGAATGCAAGCAAGCAAGACAATACCTGTCATTCTAATGAGGAAATGCCACTTTAAACTTTAAAAGTGGTTGTATAATACCAGAGGTTACAGGTTTCGCTCTGATAGGTACCATTGACCAACTGGTGCTCATCCTTTCTGTCTCACCACTCATTTTTATCTCTGGATATTTAATCAGCCACCGTTATTACAAACATTTCATTTTTTTAGCCCAAAGGCAAAATAATAGTCCTTCAGCTCTACTTTGCCTCCTTTCCTCCTTCCCCTTCTTTTATAGAACTTATTTAAGGCAAAACCACATCACACAAATCAGAATCAAATAGCTCAGAGCCCCCAGGTAGAGAAATCTCTAATATTTAGGCAAAGTTTAGTTCGCTGTTCTGGTTTGAAACTGTGTTTATCTCTAGCTAATCTTTGGCCTCTATATGTTTGAAAAAAATTCAGGATGTAGGAAGTATTTAGGTAAAAGAAGTGAGCTGAGTATTTTGGAGTTTTTGTTATTGGACTAGCCTGGGGAGGCGAAATTGGTGCAAGAGTTGACCATTTTAAAAAAAGATCCTCCTTATATTCTTGAAGAGGTCAACACATTTGGTCACTTCAGTCTAATTTTTCTACTCCAAGTGCTATAGGGAACCAACGATGTGCCTTGATTTCTCCTTTTTTTTTCAACCTTCCATTCCCTTTTTATCGTCAGTCTTTCAATTTCTCTTTTCACCTGTTGACTGTGTGGTGGCTGATTCTTTCTGGCTCAGCTCACTAAGTCCTGAGGAGGAGATGAGGGGCCTGAATTCCATTGCTGCTGCAGCTGCTCAGCTCTTGGGATCTTCTTTCTTTTTAGTCTCCATCTCACAGATTACATAGGTCTCTTTAAGAATTCTCCAGAGGGACCTAAGCCCACCTTTTGCCTCAAAGATTGTGATAGTCCCAAATTGCTCTAAAAGCTGAGCAGGAATCCTTACTCTTCTGAACTAAAAATCCCAAAATGGCAATCTGTTCTCAAACCCTGTTATAGTAGGTCATATTGTACTTTCTGGGCCTATGAATGACTTTGGAAGAAATTTTAGGAGGTAAGAGGTAAATGCTTACCTTAATTGGGAATTGGTCAAAAATGATGATTCATGGAATAAGTCTGGAGGTGATGGTTCCCCTTTATTGAACATCATAGCACCTTAGAGTTTGAACTGTACCAGACTTTACAGGTTATCTAGTTCAGCTCTTTCACTTTATTAATGAGGAAACTGAGACTCAAAGAGCCTAAGTGATTTGTTGAGGGTCTCTATAGGTAATAGGTAGAAGAATGGGGATTGGAATTTAGGTACTTTGTCTGAGAAATCCAGTGCCCCTTCTAATATAGCACTATAAGTTTGTTGAGTATATTCTACCTAGCCACTCAAAAGTATTTATTAAGTGCTCACTATGTGCAAGGCATTGGGCAAAGTGGCAGGGCTACAAAGACTAGGAGAAAATAGACCCTACCCTCAAGAAACTTACAGTCTACTGGGATAATACGATAGGTATATAGACTAGTAAATCTATGGTAAATATAGTAAACCTATTCATCAAGTGAATGCAAACTAATTTGGTTGGACATGATGTAGAAAGGATTCTTGTTTATGTATGGGCTGGATGACATGACTACCAAGGTTCCTTCCAGTTCTTGGATTCTGTGATGGTAGATTTCATATTGCTTAGCCTTTGTTTCCCCCAAATGGCTGAATTTCCTTAAATAGCTCACAATGATGATGGAGATGTGCTCAGAATCATTAAGAGTCTGGCCAATGGCTCAGATTCAATCTGGTTCACTTGTCAATACAAGTATCACAAATATGGTGGATTCTTAAAATTTCACCTACCTGGACTGGTGTTTTAATAAACCTTATCTCTGGCTGAAAGGATGTTTGGGTTGAATTCATTTGAGGCAGGACTGATGTCACTGTTTTGGGGTTTCAGCCCCCCTAAACCTCAACAATGACAGCAAATGATTCAGAGATTATCATCTGTTGATCTATGGGTTGATCTATTTCATTGGTATCACATAAACCTGCTTAACTGCAACAAATCACTTCCTCTTTTAGGTTTCAATCATAGATATAAAGGAAAGACATGCTTCCCTCCCAACTTCTTCTCTGCTTGTGACACTCGGTGTTGGGAATGCACAGTTTTTATTCCCACTAACATTCTGGGAATCAAAAATAGGTTCCCTTCCAGAGCAATTCAAGGCAGGCAGGAGGAAATAGTTTAAGAGAAGTGTTTATACGGAACACAAAACAATCTGTGTAGTTTATGGCCTTCTCAAGTCAGAATGAGAACCGGGAGATTTCCAGTCTTGTGATTGGTCAGCTCTTCCTGGGACTCACCATTTGAGGAAGTTTCCACACACCACGGGGCTCTCTCTAGCCAGACTCTCCTCCTGATGCTTTGGACAGCTCTTATACCTTTTTTCTAGTAAGGGTTCCCGTCCCTGATCCTTCAGTTTCTTTTCATTTGTTGCCTCCTCTGTTAGAATATAGGCTTCTTGAAGTCAGGCAGAGACTTTCTTTTGCTTGTGTTTCTATTCCCAGCATTGGCACATAGTGAGCGCATAGTAAATGCTTTGTCTAATCTCATTTATGAGCTTTTCATTATTCAGATCAAGAACTAACTTAAGTTTGCTGGTTCAGTTGTGCTAATGTAAGTGACCTTTCAAGTGGCCCAAGGAAAAGTAATCAGCCTAGTCTTAAAATGAAGGATACTATTTTTTAATGAGCAGCCCTTAGGAGATAATAAAAAAGGAGCAAAAGAGATGGAAAAAACCAACGGGAGAATCTGAATGGGTAAAATGAAGAGGGAACTCACATACTGAGTTGCAGATGGAGAGCCTTTACTAATTATAATTAACTTTTATATAGTGTTTGAAGATTTGCAAAGCACTTTACAAGCCTATATCCAGTTAGTTCCTTGTAGTAAGTGTGAGATAGTTGCCATTTTTATCCCTGATTTATGGATTAGGAAACAGAAACAGAGGTAGGTTAGTGACTTTCCTAAAGGTTGTCAGGTAGTGTCTTGAACTCAGGTATTTTTGATATCAAGTCTAGCCCTCTATCTGCTAAGTTACCTGGAAGAGAAAGGAAAGAGTGCTTGGGATTTAAAATATCTCCCAGAATTCTATTGTCAGGATTGATGAACAAAAGTGTGTGTGTGTGTGTGTGTGTGTGTGTGTGTGTGTGTACATGTGTGTGTGTTAGAGACAACAGGTCATAGTGAACAGAGATTGGATTTCGAGACTTGTCTCTGACACATACTTCCTCTAGAGGCTAGGCAGTCCCTGAGCCTACGAGTTGATCTCAGTACTCTACACAAACTCTCTAAGACTTTAAGCTGCAGAGAAGGTGCCAGTCTGCAGTGGTGGAGGGCATTCCCTATGCCAAACCCCACAGGAGCTCAGTATTTCCCTAGATCTTGCTGTTCTTTATGCAGGACACTGCAGCTCTCCATGGTGAGTGTTTGCACTTGCTGTCCCCCATGCCTGGAATGCGCTGTCTCCTCTTTGCCTACTGGCTTCCTTCAAGTCTCAGCTAAAATCTGACCTTTTATAGAAAGCCTTTCCCATTCTGCCTTTTCTCTGCTGCTTATCCCCAATGTATCCTGTATATAGCTTGTTTATGTAGTGTTTTGCATGCTGCCTCCCTCATTATTAGATTGGAAGCTCTTTGAGGTCAGGGAATATTTTTTGACCTTTTTTTTGACATCCTCAATGATTAGCACAGTCTCTGGCACACAGCAAATGCTTAATAAATGCTAGTCCCATGTCTTTAAAATGGAGTCATATTTAATTTAAGGGCACAGTTAATTTATGAAAATTCAACCACCTAGGTCTGGCAAATGTATGCTTGTGTATGTACATGCATACACATATGTACATACACACAAATATCTCTATATAAAGATATATGTTTTTATATACCCATACATGTGTGAATATACACACATACATCTCTTGTTGACCTGAAAACTTGGTTAAAGAAAAGGCAACAGGCTAAATGCATACAATTCATGATTTAATTAATTAATCAATTCCCAAATAAAGAAAACGTTAACACAATGCATTATGGAGTCAGAAAAATATTCTGACTATTCAGTTCAGAAATCTTCTAGCTTATATACATTTTCCCATGAGAAAGAAACTGTCTTAGCTGGACAAATCATAAATTTAGTAAGACAAGACAATAAAGTAGTGTCAATTGGTTTTATAATCCCAAGCTCTGTGAATTTCCTGTCTGTAACATGTCTCTGTGACATAAGATAAGGAGAAAATCCCATCACTCCGATGACAGGTATCCTGCTGACACAGGAAAGGGTACCTTTAACAAAGTTTTAATTGAAATTACAACACAGGAAATCTGTGTTTTTCCTTATCACTAAGATGCCAGGAGAAGGATCTGGTAAAGAAGTTACTAAGTCAGCCCCTTTGCTTCCCTGACACCAAAAGGCATTACCTGAGTTTACTTAAGATAACAGAATCTTCTTAATTCAAGCTTTGGCCCTTATTAAAGTCCAAAATTTATATTAAATATTATCACTATCTATATAAGACAAATAATTTCAATTGTTAATTCCACCTGCCACTCCAGTTAATGAGTCATTCTATTCAATGCACACATGCCTACCACTGTGAGATGGGAGAAGCGCTATGAATGTGGTTCCTTCCACTGATCTCAGGTCTTTCATGCCTTTTGTAGAATGAACATCTCTCCTGCTCTCAGGATGGTTCTAGATTCTCCACTTCTTGTAATATCTTTTAAAGAATATTCACCCCTTTTCTGCATTCTTCCCTCACTGCCCCCCACCCATGCCCATCATCACTTTGGCTGATGACTAAATCTCATTTCCTTCTCCTTGAATAAGAGTCTTGGTTGCCATCTCTCTCTTGGGATCAATAGCTTAGTTATGTGTTGGGAAAAACAAAATTTATACTCAGCTATTTTCAGAACAACCAGGTCCAATCCATCAGCCCTCCAAAACAGGCTGTCTTCTTTAAAACAAACCTGTGCCTTTTCCCAATTAAAAGAACTTAAGGGATTTTCAAGAGTAATTTTGACTCTAAGATTTTGCATTAGGGGCTACCTTTAGAATTTAGCAGCCCTCTTGCCCCCTACCCTCAAGTTGAGATTCTAGAATTTGATGGGGAAGAATTCCAGCAAGGAGCTCTTGGGAAAATGTGAACCTGGGGTGGATTCCTTTCATCTGTGAGACTGAGGAAACATTTGATGAGGAATTGTTGCCTGGGCTGCTTCTTGAAGGAGGAAAAGGGGACTAAATAGCTGCAAGGAGCCAGGACCTTTCTAACTCCTCTTGCTAGCCCTTGGTAAGGAAGTTTGAGAGGAGAAATCACCATTGGAGAGAATAGCAAGTAATACGATATCTTAGGGAGAAAGCCTGGTTTTATACTCATCTCATTTACTGACTCAATTTGCTTTCTTTGGTACTTAATTTTTTTTAGTTTCTTGGTTTTAAAGCAAGATGAAGATGGACTTTATCTCCTGTACATATAACTCAGAGAGAATAGAGAAAAATGAGGATAGAATGTAAGTTTCTTGAAGGCAGGGCTTGTTTCTTTCTTTCTCTTTCTCTCTCTCTCTTTCTTTCCTTCCCTCCCTCCCTCCTTCCTTCCTTCCTTCCTTCCTTCCTTCCTTCCTTCTTCCTTCCTTCCTTCCTTCCTTTCTTTCTTTCTTTCTTTCTTTCTTTCTTTCTTTCTTTCTTTCTTTCTTTCTTTCTTTCTTTATTTCTTCATCCTTACCACTGTGACTTCCACATAGCAGATGTTCTTATTACATATGCTTGCTGAATAAGTGAATGAATGAATGGAGTAAGAATGTTTTTGACCAGTAGTTCCTTCCCCACTAAAAGGATGTTTCCTTCTGGAGCACAGGCTTTCATAGTGAATGAATTCCTCTCATAACCACCAGTTGGGGAAGCAGTTTCTACATATGTCTGAGTTGCTAAAAATATGTTACATGAATGTGACCTTTGGGGAGGAAATATCACTTTTTTTTTTTTTTACAATAGTGTCATTAAAATAAAAATACTTTCAAATCTCAAATTGTAATAGATCACTTCTTCCACTTGCTGGAAAGTGGTAGAAATATGAAGTTAAATATAAGTCTGAAGATATGATTAATTATAGGGGCTGTGAAAGAAGTCTTTTTAAAATCAAATTTCTTCCTTTTTAAAACTAAATTTAAAATTTTATTAAGCTCTTACTATATGAAAGACACTGTGCTGGATATGTAATTTACAAAAACAAACAACCCCCCCCCCCCAAGTCAATCAGGGGCTTATATTCTATTTAGTGAAGATTTTTATGGGAATGACTTTGAGAATGGAAACCTAGGTGATGAGAAGATGGTGATATTCCCAGTAGAAATAGGACTATTTCAAGGAGGTCTGGGTTTAGAGAGGAAGAGAATGGATTTTGGAGATTTCTAGTTGAGTAGCTGAAGGCATATAGAAATGAGTTAGGCATTCTGGATTGGCATTCAGGAGTGAGATAAGTCCTAGGAATATTGATTTAAGACGCATCTGCATAGATATGGGTGATACTTGAACTCACGAAAGCTGGTGCCACAGTGGACAGAGAGATGAATCTGGGATCAGGAAGACCTGAGTTCAAATCCAGCCTCAAACACTTATTAGCTATGTGATTCTGGGTAAGCCACTTCTGGTTACTTTGGTTTCTTTAACTGTAAAATGGGGACAATACTAGCATCATCTCCTTCACAGAGTTGTCATGAGGATCAAATGAGAAAATATTTATAAAAAGTGCTTACCATAATGCCTAGCTCATAGAATGGGGAACAGGGCCTTAGAGTCTGAGAAAGCTGACTGAGCCCTAAGAAGTCAAATGATTTGCCCAGGATCACAGTTGGAATGAGTCAGAGGGGAAACCTGTTCTCTATCCAGCCATGCTGCCTCTTTGATTACTAACTATAGAATGCAGTTCAATAGATATAGACTTACATTGATAAATTGAAGAGTCAATGACCTAATAACCAACGATACCATTAACATGGCTTACTGTCTCCAATGGGGTGTGGGAGCCTAGGGTGGAGTAAGGGTGAGGTGCAAAGTGCTTCTGAATTCGAGTTATTTTGTTTTCCCTTAAAGCAATTAAGAATCTACCACACACTGTGCTAAGGTCTCTGCTTCTCAAGAAGCTCACAATCTATTGGGGGAGATTGCTGTTCATCCTTCATTCTCAAAGAGGACCAGTGGCATCTGGAGGGTCATGTCTTGACTACCAAGTCAATTGGATTTCAGTGAGGCAAGACTGTGCAAAGTTACCAGCCTCACTTGAACCTCCAGAATTAGAGGAGTCCAGGGGCAAGACATAGGTCAGAATGACTGGTGATGGCAGTAGGGTCTTTTAAACCAAGGTCTTTTGCAGGTCTCATTTTGTCTGAGACAACATCTATTTGGTAGATAAAGGCTAGGTAAGAACTGAGGCAAAAGATGACCTACTTACTAGGTAAAAAGCAAGCTATATACAGGATAAATAGGAAATGAATATCAGAAAGAAGGCAATAGACATAAGAGGGCTTAGGGAAGGCTTCCTGTTAAAGGTGGGATTTAGTGTGGACATGAATGAAGCCAAGGAGGGCAGTGATCAGAGCAGAGAAGGGAGAGGAGGAGAGGTTATCCCCAGGCATTGGGGATAGCCAGTGAGAATGCTTGGAGCCAAGACATTAAATGTCTAGTCAGGAGGCCAGTGTCACTGCATAGGAGAATTTGTGTTAGGGAGTAAGTTGTAAGAATACTTGAAAGGTATTTTCAATTTTCTGTTTTCAAATACTTGAAAGGAGAGGGCTACACAGAGCTTTAAATGCTGAACAGAACGTTTTGTATTTGGTTCTGGAAGCAATAGGAAGCAACTGGACTGTACTGAGTTAGGGAATGAGATGGTCAGACTTGTGCTTTAGCAAAATCACTTTACTGGTGGAATGGAGACTTGACTGGAGTGGGAAGAGGTTCGTAGACATACCCATCAGCAGATATTACAATAGGCCAGGCATGAGATGATGAGGGTCTGCATTGGGGTTGGGGGGCAGTGTCAGAGGAGAGGAGAGGGCTAGTGCAGAGATGGTGCAAAAGTGAAATCTATAATAGATGTTGGGGGGGGGGAGAGAGAGAGAGAGAGAGAGAGAGAGAGAGAGAGAGAGAGAGAGAGAGAGAGAGAGAGAGAGAGAGAGAGAGA